>OY992874.1:4822500-6022500 GCA_963921415.1 Pyrausta despicata
GTACTACCTTTCGTATGATACTTATACTGGCCACACACTATACTTCATATCGTCCAATGAGGATTTTCTGAAACGGCCGACGTCAAATGGCAGCACCGTAGCGGTAGTCCAATGAACTGTCAAAATCCATACATTTTGTGTTGGTATTTTTTTTTTATAGGTTTTGGTTTATTTATTCAGTTAGATGATAATTTAGGAATATAGTCTTTTAAAATGACGTTATGCAGTGCCTGTGACGGTAAAAAGAAAACAGCAGGACTTGAGTTCTCTACATGAGATAAAACCGATAAAATTTTGTTCGAGCTTAGCAAATGGCTACACACACTTTTCATAAAATCCGTGACATCACGTTTTTGTATTCCCACACAAAATCTAAGGAGGCAGACCGTTTTGATATGTCAACAATCTGTTGCGTCATGATGACAATTGGACGATAAAGATAATCTTTTTGCAGTAGAAAAAATCAACTGTCTGAGGCGGGAATTTTTTTTCTTTGCAATGTGAATGCTTATCACGAAACATCACTAAACAATCGGACGACAGTAAGAATAGTGTGTGGCCAGCATTATAGGTTACAAATTATAATATTTCTTTTTATTTTTAGCTCCTAACAAAAGATGAGAAAATCCAAAGATTGCTGCTCCTTAACAAATCTGTTCACATTCAAAAATACAGTATAGAAAAAATAACCACTTTGCTTGAAAACTTACTTACCCATCTTACGAACGCCGAAGAAAATTATGAAATTACAAATATCAGTCAAATTGAAAATACATGCTACATATTCCATTTACTAGAAATACTCTTGAAACGGTACCTAAAATGTAAAAATGTCGTAAGCCAAGAATTATCAGATTCTCAGTTAGAAATAAAAAAGAGTTCCATAACTGAATTATGGAGGAAAAAATGGAATTCCAATTATAAAGATGAATCTATTGAAGAATTTACACCGAGAAAATGCGTTTTGATTCAATGTAATGAGATTCTTAACAAGCTAATAGTGGCTTCTATGGATGGGTATAGCTTGATAGCTTTTTCTGCTTTAAATTGTTTTAATTTGCTGCAGTCTTAAGTATTAAGAGCCTTTTTAGTAAAAGAGTCACAAATTTAAAAAGTTTACTTAAGAAAGTTTGTATGTAAATAAATATTATTTTAGTATGCATTAGATGGATATTGTATGATATTAGAATTAAAAGATCAGCTAACATAAACATTGTTTTATTTAAATAAATAAAGTACATAACATTTTTTTTGAGATCTCTTTAACAATTTTATTTTGTAGGTAAGTTTCAATATACAAGGTGTTACAAAAACACTGTAATAATAACCAGGTCAAATGGCGGGAGCAGTTTTCTGAGGTGTATGGGTTGGAGTGCGGGGTAAGGCAGGGTGGCCTGACTTCCCCGACACTCTTTAATCTTTACGTAAACGAGCTGATTGTTGGGCTCAGCAGCATTGGTGTTGGCTGCTCCATAGATGGCATATGTTTAAACAATATTAGCTACGCTGATGATATGGTGCTGCTGAGTCCATCAGTTTCCGCTCTCAGGAGGCTGATCACGGTGTGCGAGGAGTATGCGAGATCCCACGGCCTCCTTTATAACAGTACCAAAAGCGAGCTGATGGTATTTAAAGCCAAGACCCGCAAAGTTCTTTTTGTACCGCCTGTTAAGCTCAATGGTAATAACCTTGTTAGAGTGTCGTCCTTTAAGTATCTCGGTCACGTGATTACCGAGGATTTAAAGGATGATAAAGATATTGAAAGGGAAAGGAGAGCGCTGGCAGTCCGCTGCAATATGTTGGCTCGCAGATTCGCACGTAGCAGCCCTGATGTAAAAATAACGTTATTTAAGGCGTACTGCCAAACACTTCTTCTTCTTCTTCTTAGCGTGTCGATGGAACACGAGAAATTATATCGTGGCAGCCCAGAATTCAGCCACTTGTATGGCGGATCGACTGCAGTTCATTAAATCCGCTGGCGTGCAGGTGTTGGGGCACGCCGGGCACGATGTTAAGTGTGCCATAGTTTGCACTGCACCGCAAACACAGTCCACATCGGAGCTTGCCGAAAATCCCCACCTGGCCATGTTCTCCTTACTTCGACCAACCTGAGTCCGTAGCCTGTTTAAGGACTTCCAGATCGGCCATGGCAGATCATGTCCAGGAGGGAGATTCTCGGCAAGTGGGACAAAGGGAGTAGGCAGAGAAGCGTTTTCGCGCCAAAGGTCACGTTTGACCTGTACTGGTTCGGTAGAAAGTGGGGCGACACACTTAATAAAACTGCGACGACTTTTTAGCCTTTGCGGCACTGATACGTAGTCGTGCATAGGGTGCCGTGAGTCGCGATCTGCGTTTGCCCTTTCAGTAGAGCTAGCTACGGCCCTGCGGACTTCCGGAGGTGCTATACCAGCTAGTGGATATAGCATTGACACTGGGGTAGGTTTTAGACAACCAGTGATGACCCGGCAGGTGTCATTCAGGGCTACATCCACTAACCTGGCATGAGCGGAGCGGCTCCAAACAGGGGATGCGTACTCGCCAGCTGAAAAGGCGAGCGCTAGCCCTGTCGTCCGCAGCACGTGCGGCGTGGCTCCCCATTTGGTGGTAGTTAGGCGACGCAGTAAGTTGTTCCGCGAGTGCACTTTCTTCTTGGCGTCATCGCAGGTCTGCTTGTAAGTAAGAGATCTGTCTAGCGAAACGCCAAGATATCTCGGATAGTTGTTGTGCGAGATTGGTACCCCTTGCCACACAATATTGAGCTTACGTCTCGCTTCTCTGTTGCGCAGGTGGAATGCACAAGACTCCGTTTTACTCGGGTTTGGCTTCAGTGAGTTCGCCTCGTAGTAGCTACTCAGATTATTGAGAGCTACAGTGAGGTTAGCCTCAATTTCTTCAAACTTGGAGCCTTGTGATGTTAGTGCCAGATCGTCGGCGTATAAGAAGCGGGACGTATTTATGCTGGATGGTTGATCGTTGGTGTAGATGTTAAAGAGGAGCGGCGCCAGGACACTGCCCTGAGGAAGACCGTTCCTTTGTGACCTCCAACGACTTTTGTCTGAGCGGAGATGTACCTGAAACCGACGCCAAACACTTTACACGTGCAATCTGTGGGTTAGGTATACGCGGGGGGCTATTGACGCTCTCAGAGTCCAATACAATAATCGTCTTAGGATGTTGTTGGGGCTTCCGCGCTATTGCAGCGCATCGGGGATGTTCGCTCTGGCACACACCGATGGTTTTTATACCGTACTGCGTAAGCGAACCGCATCCATTCTGCGCACGGTGCGGAGCGCCAACAGCATACTAAAAACAATTAGTAATAAGCCTGACTGTCCGATACTGCGCCATTGGGTGTACACACACACACATGTAGCCGGAGTGTCGAGAAGTGCGGGCAAATATCTAAATTAATTGTAGAAATTTCTAATTCTTACTAACTTAGTTTTATAAGCTTTTATAAATTTTCTTGTTACTAACAACTATATGGACGCTTCATAGTCTGAAATAAACATTTTTATTTTATTTTATTTTTTTAATAACTCAAGGATGTTGTTGTGTACATAATTGAACAACTTTCGCAAAGAAACCATAGTAAATCGATCAGCTGATTGGCAATTGTATATGGGAGGCCCGATTTTTTTTGTGGGATTTTGACCTAGGTATCTTTGGGAATGTTGTACAGTTTTCCGGGCACAAGATCACCCTTCAGTTATTACGGGGTTTTTGTAACATTTTGTATAAAGTAAGTACCATGTTTTGTAAATTTAAAACTCCACTGATATTTACACAGCACTTTATTCGTATAAAACTGTCTTGCTTACAACAATTACAATAACGTATTCGTCCAGAGCTAGAGCTCGCTTCGTGCCACCGACTAGAATGACTCGAGAAAGTGTTGTCGGAACCAAGTCCCCACTCAACATCCCTCCCACCGTGCTTGATTCCGATTGGCTGTTCGCCAACCAATCAGAATCAAGCTCGTACTACAGAGTCAGTTAGAAACTTATAATTTTACTTATAATTTAAAATAAAACAAAATATGTAAAATTACTGATAAAAACAAATGACCCAAATATCGAAACAGTACGAATAATTAATTAAAAATAAACTCAATAAATTATCTAATAAATTTAAATACAAATATCAATTAAAAATCTAAAAGACATAATAATTATTCTAAAAATCACAACATTCGGCCGTCCTGATATGTGCAACCTCCCGGTGCACATCAGAATCACAACATTCGGAATAATAATAGGACAAGTTATGACCTAATTAAACCTAATTAGATTGTTTTAACTGTACAATTGTTTTATGTTGCTTTTGTCGTTGCAGCGTAGATAAAGGAAGATCATCCTCACTATGGAAACTAGAATCAGTTGTGTTTTCATCAGACTCATCTAAGGAATTTGTAGTACCAAGATTTATCCAAGGCTGATTTCTGTCTGCTGCAACGACACTTTCAAATTGTTTTCTTTTGACTGAACATCGGCAATTTCTTATCTACTATTTCCTAATGACTCCACAATTTTATAAGGACCAATAAATTTAGACAATAGTTTTATGCTTTTACCATGATTGTAAAAATTTGTTCTACTCATTTTAACCAAGTCTACTTTTTTTTTAAAGACTGCAGCGGGGTCCTTTCAGCATCATATTGGCGCTTTTGTTTATTCTGACTCATTTGTATGTCGTGATTTAGTTCTTTCCGAATGCTTTGAAAATCGGTTGGAAGATTATCTTCACCGATATCGAGTTAGTTCATAAGACTACCCCTGAGTTTAACACCAAAAAAAAATCTCCAATGATTTCTTTTTTTGTTGTCGAGTTCATGGTATTATTAATACTCCATTGTATTCGGCCTAGTTGCATGTCCCAGTTGCGCTCGTTAGTGTCAATTTTAAGTTTACTCATTGCTTGTAAAATAGTTTGGTTGAATCGCTCTGCCTGACCGTTCGCTCGGGCACATGCAACCGCATTGAGTATGTTTTATACCGTGGACACTATACAATTTTTGGATGTACCTTTGTCAGAAATGATTCTAGAGAGTAAACCGAAATAATAAAAAAAAACAAATCTTCCCAAACTTTGACGGAGTGTTTTGTTTTTGTAGTTTTCACGGGCTTTGCAAACATATACTTTGTGAATCCATCAACTATGGTCAAAATGTAGGCATTCCCTTTCTTGCTTTTAATAAAAGGACCAAGGTGATCAACATGAACAGTGTGAAAAGGAATGTCCACCTTTTGAATAGGGTATAGGCAACCTCTTTTCTTTTTATTACAATTTACAAATTTTCTAAAGTTCGGCCTACTCAGCCATTAATAGCCTGCAAATAGACATTTGGCATTTAAACAGAAACAATTATTAATACATTATCAGATATACAAGATGTCAGAATATTGTAATTTAGCATTATTGTCCGTATAAACATGATTGAACATAGGTGTATATATATATATATATTTTTTATATCGGCGTAATTTGGGAACCAAAAGTTGTTCTGAACCTTCTCAACCGCTTTACTTATACCTAAGTGACGAACGTCATCATGATTGAATAGACAAATTTGAAAACGCGCACCACGGGGCCCAAAGAGGCACAATTTTTTTTGTCCTTGATCACAAAATGCTTATTTATACCTTTTACTTCCTCATTGTTATAAGGCCTAAGGATTTTCACTATTCGCGATATGTCTGGCTCCGCGATTTGAAATGACAATAGCCAGTATTCCTTTTTTATATTATATATAGTTTAGAAAGATAAGGATTCCTACTCAAGCGTCAACGTGAGCCATATGAGTTCCTGATCTATACTCTATATCAAAAGTGAATTCACTATCTCTAGCCACCAAAGCGCAATACGTGGGACTAAATCTTGTTTTACAAGTGTTGTTCTGAGAGCGTGGCAATCAGTGACCACCTTGAAGTGAATACCTAATGGATACGCACGCGCGAAGGATAGACAATTGCAAGGGTTTCGAGCTCATAGGTCATTCTTCTGGCATGGTTTGTCTACTAAAATAGGCGACAGGTTTTAAGACACGGGGTTTGTCCTACTTGTCCTAGCATTATAATAAAATTCCACCAACACCGAGAGAACTGGCATCCGTATGGAGCTCAGTTTCAAGTTTATGATTATATAAGGCTAAAATAGGACGTTCAACGTCTTTTAACAACGCACGTCTCTCAATTTCAAACCAATGAAAAGAGACCTTTTTTTTAAACAAATCCGAACTTCTAATGAATTTTCGAAAGTAACTTGCCAGGCCAAGAAATTGTCTAACCTCATGATCGGATTTTGGGATGGGTACAGGCATTTTGGTTCTATCGGGCCTAACACCATCAAAAGAAATTTAATGACCAAGGTAGCTTATACTAGACCAATATTTTACACATTGGTAGTATTCACAACAGTCAATTCAAAATTTAGATTGACAAAAGAATCATCATTAGAGCATTTATAGGAAATCAATTTCGAATTATCTTTCATGACAGTAAGCTCCGAAAAATCTTGCCCATTTAAAAGTGGCGTTTGCAGAAACTCGTCAATTACAACAAGGGCTTCCGACATCAGAATAGCATTTACCTCATCAAGTTTCAAAGAGACTGCACTTTTGTAGAGAGGTACAACTGCTGAATTCCTAAAACCCTTCAATGCGGGCAAATTGTCCAAAGATTTTTTTTAAATTCAGGATTTTTGGATCAGATACTCGAATCAAACTGCACTTGTTGCCAAAATCTATATAAGCAAGAATATCTGGTCATTAATTATTAACCATTGGTCTTTCCTAAAGAATTTATCATTACTATTGATGTGCGTGGAAATAGCCAGTGTTTTACGAGTGTCTGACACAGTTGTCGCAGTATTATTGTTGGAAATCTACAAGTGGCTTCAACATATCCCACTCAATGGCACTTTTGACATTTGATCAGTGGATTTGAATATTTTATGTAAGTATGGCCTCTACTTTTACAGTTAAAACAAATTGGTACGTTACCAGTGCTATCATTCGAGGTAGGAGTGTAAGAAGAAATATTTTCGATACGTTTTTGACAAGGATTTGTCTGAAGGACGTTGAGAGCTAAGAAAGTTCAGAAGATCCTCCGGCTCCGCGCAATTTAGAGCCTGTGCGCCATTTGATTCCCAACTGATTTATCATTTATGCAGTGGATAACGCAGTCCACCTTTCCCACATACTTTCACATCTAATAAAGTTAGTAAGTTTATCGTAAAAATACTCTTTAAAGCTTTCATTGTTCTTTGAAGTACGTGCCAGCATTTCCTCGAGAAGTCGACCGTAGTTTTACTCGTTTAGGAGTGCTCGCTTAAGTTTTATTTACCATTCACTCTAATTGTAGTTACAGACGGTAAAGCCGCTGTACCATTTTTAGCTAATCCCACAAAATTTTACAAAGCAAAATGTACGGTCTACCTCTCGTCCTAATCATAGATGCTGGCACATTCATTGACCTTCCTTATCCATCCTTCAACACTTTTGAGTTTTACTAAAGGGGTCGAACTCCGGTATAACATAATTTAATTGGTTATTGCCCAAACAGTTAGATTCTTGTTTATCACTACATTATAATTAATGATAAAAGTTTTATGACATCGTCAAGACTAAAATAAACTTAATGATGGAACCTGCGTCATGTCATCAGTTTCAATAAGCGACCCATTTCTTAGATCTGACCTGTCATTGGAGCTCGGCGCTGGATTGATTTCTTCCACAGTTCACGACAAAGGTGAATTGTTCTTCGCTTTTTAGCAGCTGTGACCTCTACCGCCGTCTTCTCTCATGGTAACCTCGCAAAAAGAAAGATAGGATAATCAATATACTTTTGATTATGTAAAATAAATATGATCTGATGACTCATAGATGTTACATAGGTGCATATAACCTTGTTAATCTAAAGGCGAATCTAGCCATGTGAACCTAAAGGCGCACCTAGCCTTGTAATCTTGAAGGCGCATCTAGCCTTGTAAACCTAAAGGCGCATCTAGCCTTGTAAACCTAAAGGCGCATCTAGCCTTGTAAATTTAAAGGCGCATCTAGCCTTGTAAAACTGAAGGCGCATCTAGCCTTGTAAACTAAAGGCGCATCTAGCCTTGTAAACCTAAAGGCGCATCTAGCCTTGTAAACCTGAAGGCGCATCTAGCCTTGTTAACCTAAAGGCGCATCTAGCCTTGTAAACCTGAAGGCGCATCTAGCCTTGTAGACCTAAAGGCGCATCTAGCCTTGTAAGTAATAAGCGCATCTAAGATTTGGACCGTAATAACGTACCAGGACTATCACAGAACATTATCAAGGTGTAGCCTTGACCAGTATCCAGCGATAATCCGATACTAAGGCATGCATAGCACTGTTGAAGACTTGCCTCAACCAAGCGCCATCACACACCATAAGTATTACAAGGGCAATCCTACACGAATTTCAGTGTAAGTTATGCACCGACCAAATCTTAGCGACAAGTATTACAATCCTAAGAGCAATTTTACACGAATTTCAGTGTAAGTAATGCACCTACTAAATCTTAGCGACAAGGCGCATCTAGCCTTGTAAGTAATAAACGCATCTAAGACTTGGACCGTAATAACGTACCAGGACTATCACAGAACATTATCAAGGTGTAGCCTTGACCAGTATCCAGCGATAATCCGATACGAAGGCATGCATAGCACTGTTGAAGACTTGCCTCAACCAAGCGCCATCACACACCCCAAGTATCACAAGGGCAATCTTACACGAATTTCAGTGTAAGTTATGCACCGACCAAATCTTAGCGACGAGTATCACAATCCTAAGAGCAATCTCACACGAATTTCAGTGTAAGTAATGCACCTACTAAATCTTAGCGACAAGTAGTTCAGTAATTCTATGTAATCAATGTATGGGAGAAACAAACAAATTAATAAAGTTTTAAAACTTGTGTGGCATGATACCTTTGGGTGTGATGTTCAGAACTCACAACTCTCCCCCCCCCTCCACTTGACGCTACACCCCCCCTTACCGCGAAATGTATCTCTTTTATTGGTTTTTTCACATTTTCTCGAAAATTATTATAGATACGGAAAAAGTGTTAAAGGCAAAAATAATCCTCATTAAATTCTAAACAAAATATGTTCTATGTCTTATTTTGATAGGCTTGATGGTTTTCAAGCTGTTGCTAGTTTAATTTTGCTAAAATAGCCAAAAGCTAAAAAGTTATGTTGCCTGCTCAATTTCTTCATCAATCAGTCTCTAAAATAAATAAAAGAAAGCTTACGAACTAAATCAATAGCATAATTTTAGTCCGCAGAACAAGCTATCATTAACCTCATTACGTAACTTTTAGTATTTCTCGAGTTATAAAAACTTCTGAGTACCTACCTACAGTGATGAATTTGATTCTGGCGAGAACTGTATCGAAGGGCTTGATGGCGTACGCGACGTTGCCAGGTCATCAATAAATATTGCGTGTTATACAACTGCAGGCTCCCAGTCGCAAGATAGAGCGAGAGCGATATAGGATTATTACTTTATATTATAAAAGCGGCAATGCTTGGCGTTGTTCACACTTCACTCCGCTGGCCCTGTTCGCCGCTAGTCATCGTTGCGATTAGAAGTGTTTGTTGTAATATGGTTACGTAACGCGTTTTGTGAGTGTGATTCGAAATAATTCGAATATTCGTTTTGTTCTAGCGAAGTACATGATTTAAACATGTCATATTCTGATAAAAACTGTCTTCTGTGCAATTTATCCTTAAGTACTGATGAAACTGTCAAAGTTGAAAAGGGACTGTCAACATTAATAAGCGCGAGCAAACGAAGAAACGATGGAAAACATGTAAGTCTTGAGAGCTTGTCATATGTGACAGTACATACAAAATGCAGGAGGGAGTATACGAGAGAGAGGAATATTGAGAAAGTCAATGTTTCTAAAAGAGAAAAGTCACCAGAAATACAGTTGCGATCAAAAACATCATTTGATTTTAAAAAAAACTGTTTGCTATGTGCTGAAGAGTGTGACATTAATTCCGAAAAAAAGAAAAAAGTTGAGAAACGTAAAGAAATTTATCTGGTATGCTCGTTAACTTTAAAAACAACCTTATTAGAAAAAGCGGCCGCTAGAAACGATTCCTGGGGCGAGGAAGTTTCTTTTCGAATCCAAAGCATACTTTGTTTGGTAGCAGAAGAGGCACGCTATCACAGGGAATGTTATTCCAAATTTGCGACAAATACACCACAAACTAGTACTGTGGGTCGACCGAAAAATGAAAATTTTGCCGAAGCATTAGATAAACTTTTTGAGTTTATTGAATCTTCTGAAGAATGCCAATTTTTGATGCTCGATCTGATGGAAAAAGTTACCAGTTATTTACCTGAGGACACTTCAATGAGTATGACTAACTTAAAAAAAAAGATAACTGAGAAATATGGAGACCAGGTAGTATATGCAACTACGAGTAACAAATCTTTGGTAGTTTGTTTTCGGGGGTGTGATATAAAGTTAGCAGATTGGCACAAAAACCAAGCAAAAACTGACGAAGAAGAAAAAAGGAGAATTGTCAGAACAGCTGCTTTAATTGTGCTTCAAGATATCAGAGCAACTGCTTACTCTAATACGTATCCAGATGTTTCCAACTTCATGATAGATGTTGACGATATGGTTCCAGAATCACTCAAAAATTTTCTTGAGATAATAATTACACACCGAAAAACACGACCGGAAAACACAGAGAAAAAATGTACGGCTATAGCCCATTCCATTATATCTGCAACGAGGCCCCGTTCTTTCATTTCGCCGATACAGTTGGGACTTGGAGTGTATATATTTCGAAAAGTAGGTTCAAAAAATCTTGTTAATGTTGTCAGCAATTTGGGATATTGTTGTAGCTACAGAGATGTTGCACTCTTTGAATCATCTGCAGTACAGTCTTGGAAACCGGCAATTGAAGAAGAAGCATTTACACAATATGTCTTTGACAATGCAGACTTTAATACAGCAACTATGACAGGAAAAGAAACATTCCATTCTATGGGTGGGATAAAGTGTATAACACCTGGAAACGCTGTAAAACCTCACATAATTGAAAAACAGAATATGCCTACTGCTGAAGAACTCTCAACAGCTCAAAAAATTCCAACTTTGACATTTCAACCACGTGATCGAAGTCTGGATCTACTGATTTTGAAAAATGTTTACAAGACAGGCATTTTTGATGAAATTGCAAAGTTTTCTAACCAAGACTTAACATGGGTTTTTGGATACTTCCTGGAAGTACCTGGACATTCAGGATGGCAAGGATTTATGGAAAAATTGACCGCTATGAAGCCTTATGAGACGTCGAAAGTTTTAGCCTTGCCTTTTGTAAATCAATCTCCGACAGATCGAAGCACTGTGTTCACAGTCTTAAGCCATGCTGCAGAAGAGACCAAAAAAAGTGACCAGCAAACATGCTTCGTTACATTCGACCTCCCCCTATATATGAAAGCTAAGGAGATTTTGGCTGTTGATAACAATGAGCCTCATGGTACACTATCCAATGCGGTTGCCAGATTGGGAGGCTTCCATTTATTAATGTCCTTCCTGGGATCTATAGGCGTTATAATGGCAGGAAGTGGACTCTCCGAGCTATGGTCTACAGTATATGCTTCTGCATCAATCATTCATATGACATCAGGTAAATTTACTCAATAAATTCAGTTTTTCTTTACATAATATAGTTTTGATGCACTTAAATGAAACTCTTTATGATGAAATAGTATATCTAGTTTTTTTTTTACAATAAAAGAATGTAAAACTGTATACTTAAATTATTTCAGGTCATGCATATGCAAGAGCAATACGAGCGCACTGTCTAACATTATGTGCCATCACCACACTGATTTTCGAAGAAATGGAAATAAGCGATGCAGACAAGATGTATGTTAAACAACTTCTTAGTGGCGATCTCACATATGACTCTCTAGAAAACAATGAAACTATAGAAAGACTAAAACAAGATCTTGAAAATAAATGTTTAATTTTACAAAACATCGGAAAAACCTCGAAACTGTGGTTGCAGTACTGTGAACTAGTAAGAATTGTCCTACATTTCATTCAAGCAGAGCGTACTGGTAACTGGGAGCTGCATTTGGATTGCGTAAGAGCAATGCTTCCTATTTTCCATGCTACTGCACATTTTCAGTACGCAAAGGCCTGTCAGATATATTTACAGGACATGGATACATTACAAAACAGAATGAATTCTGAAGAATATAAAAAATTTACAGAGAAAGGTTTTTTCACTGTTAGGCGTTCAGAAAAACACTGGTGTGGTGTATGGTCTGATATGACAATCGAACAGACCTTGATGAAGAACATGAAAAGTGTTGGAGGCATATGTCATGGAAGAGGATTTAATGAGAGCGTTCTCAATAAATGGATAGTGGGTTTGCCTATAGCTCAGTTTGTTTCTGAGTGTATTGAGGATTACTGCGGGGTTAGATCTTCAACTTCGAATCAACACGAAGAACTGAAAGAATCTCGGATACAGAAAGACAAAAGTGATCATCAAAAATTTTTGGAGTGGCTGAAAACCCATTCGCCTTGGTCACAAACCCCTAACCTTGTTTCGCTTGGAAGTGGAACAGTTGCGAATGAAACGGTTAATAGTTTTGAGGCAAAATCTGTTGGTGAGGACATTCTCAACAAGGCTGTGCAAGACGGAAAAAAATTTGGAGATCTGAAATTAAAAAGAACGAACATGGTCAAAACATTAGCAAATTCAAAATCAGATAAAATGGGTCCGCACTTAGAGAACGTTGACTCCACGCAGTTATTCCAAAGGATTATTTGCACCGTCCATACCCCAAAAGAACTGCAGTACTGTTTTTCCCACGAACTCGCAACAGTTCCTTTGTCACTGTTTGAAGAAACTGGTCAAATGAGAAAAACACAAAAATCTATGTTATACAAGATTTTCAATGACGCTAACGAGCCAACAATCGGTGAAGATAACAAATACTTTGTCTTAGATGGCGGTTCTCTTCTTCACCGAGTTGTATGGCCATCGGAAGGTACGTTTTCAGACATTTACTCTGCTTACGTATATTATATTCGGAAGCACTACGGAGTAAATGCTACTGTAGTATTTGATGGATATGCCGATAACTCAGGAAGCACGAAGAGTAACGAAAGAATGAGACGTACAATCAACAGAAAATGCCCTGAGATTGAGTTTAATGAAAGAACACAACTTTCCCAACCGAAACAAAGTCTTTTGAGTAATTTGAATAATAAACAAAGACTCATTGCTCAACTGGCCAACAGATTAATGAACGAAGGAATACCTACGGTATTGGCTAATGATGATGCAGATGTTCTCATCATTCAAACGGCAATTGAAGAGTCTGCAAGAAATAATAATGTCGTAGTTGTTGGACAAGATGTCGATCTTTTGGTTCTTGCACTAGCTTTGACTCCCGCTGACCAAAATATTTACCTGTTGAAAGAGAGCCAAGGTGCAGTTAAAAGTAGACTGTACAGTTCAAACCTTGCTAATACAGGATTGATTCAAAAATGCAACGACTCCATTCTCTTCCTTCACGCCATGACTGGATGTGATACCACTTCATCATTTTTCGGAAAAGGCAAAGTACAAGCCATTCAGTTATTTAACAAAAGGAAAGATCTACAGGACCTTGTCGGCATCTTCAACAACAAAAACGCTACGCATGAGCAAATCGATACTGCTGGCGAAAAGTTCATTCTAGCGTTATACGGCGCTAAGCCATCAGAAAATAGCCTTGATGAGCACAGGTTTATATCATTCAATAAACTTGTTGGGCAAGCAAAGAGCGCAGTGGTACTGTCAAAACTTCCACCTACCTCATCTGCGGCACATCAGCATTCAAGGCGGGTCTATTTGCAAGTTCAGGCATGGCTGGGAAACGTACTAAATCCAGAAGAATGGGGCTGGACAAAATCTGACGCTTTCCTGAATCCTATACCCACAAAACAACCACCAGCTCCCGCTTCAATACTTAAATTGATATCGTGTGCTTGCAAGCAAGGCTGCGGAAAAAGATGCAGCTGCGTTAAAATTGGCCTGCGCTGCACTACAATGTGTACCAGTTGCCGGGGTCTAAGCTGTTTTAATAAAAATCAAGATTGCGAAGACCTTGAGCAAGATGAAGCTACTACTAATTAGTGTTTTTCCCTTATTTTGATATTTATAATATTAAATGGTTTTAATGAGTCTACAAGCTTTTAATTCATTGCATTCCAATAAAAATAATGACTGTATTGTCGTTTATCTGATGATACATTTTTATTATTATTTTTAAACTAGCTACAGCTTGAAAACCATCAAGCCTATCAAAATAAGACATAGAACATATTTTGTTTAGAATTTAATGAGGATTATTTTTGCCTTTGACACTTTTTCCGTATCTATAATAGTTTTCGAGAAAATGTGAAAAAACCAATAAAAGAGATACATTTCGCGGTAAGGGGGGGTGTAGCGTCAAGTGGAGGGGGGGGGAGAGTTGTGAGTTCTGAACATCATACCCATAGGTATCATGCCACACAAGTTTTAAAACTTTATTAATTTGTTTGTATGAAAAACACAGAATGACCAGATTAAAGGTGCATCTAGCCTTGTAAGTAATAAACGCATCCAAGACTTGGACCGTAATAACGTACCAGGACTATCACAGAACATTATCAAGGTGTAGCCTTGACCAGTATCCAGCGATAATCCGATACGAAGGCATGCATAGCACTGTTGAAGACTTGCCTCAACCAAGCGCCATCACACACCCCAAGTATCACAAGGGCAATCTTACACGAATTTCAGTGTAAGTTATGCACCGACCAAATCTTAGCGACGAGTATCACAATCCTAAGAGCAATCTCACACGAATTTCAGTGTAAGTAATGCACAGACTAAATCTTAGCGACTTAATGGTTAAAATTCAGTTTCATAGTCGGGGCCATCATAATATATTATCAAATTTTAGCCTTGACCAAATATATCTTATGATGAACCTAATATGATACAGTTGGTACAGTTCTGTCAAAGAGTTGCCTTGACCGAGAACTGTACAACACCTTAACTTCCATAACTTAATAGAAATACTGTACCACTTTCAGTGTAATAAAGGTAAAGTTAGGCACTGACTAAATATTAGGTCCTTACATATGAAATTGGCGTTTTGTCGTACTGGCCACTTTGATCACAAATTTTTCCTATTTGGTTAGGAATTCGAAATTCAAATTTATACAGCTATTTCCACATGTAGTTGTGTTTCGTAAACCGTCATTCATTTGTTTTTTTACTTATCTTTTTTCTGTTTGCATCGCTCAATTTACAAAATGGAAAATTTGAAATATCGCGTTATTTACGAGTACGAGTTCCACCGTGGTACCAGTGCTGCGGAAACGGCTCGAAGGGTTAATGATGTGTATGGCGGTTGTGTCGCAAAAGAAAACACAGTGCGTTTTTGGTTCCAACGTTTTCGTTCTGGAAATTTCGACCTGCAAAACAAGCCTCGTGGACGGCCGGAGACCCAAGTTGATAATGAAGAATTGAAGGCTATTGTGGAAGCGGATCCATCGCAAACCACGTCCGAGTTAGCTGCAGGCTTTGGCGTTAGTGATAAAACTGTTTTAATCCACTTGAAGCAAATTGGGAAGATTAAAAAACTTGAAAGGTGGGTTCCTCACGAATTGAGTGAAGCAAACCGGCAAACGCGCGTCAACTGCTGCGTTACATTACTTGACCGGCACAATAACGAAGGGATTTTAAATCGAATCATTACCTGTGATGAAAAGTGGATTCTCTACGATAATCAGAAGCGCTCATCGCAATGGCTGGACCCTGGCAAGCCAGCCAAAGCCTGCTCCAAGCGAAAATTGACCAATAAAAAGTTACTTGTAAGCGTTTGGTGGACTAGCGCCGGTGTCGTTCATTACAGTTTTCTCAAATCTGGACAGACGATTACGGCAGATATCTATTGTCAGCAATTGCAAACCATGATGGAAAAGCTAGTTGCTAAACAACCAAGGCTGGTCAGTCGCTCTACGCCACTGCTGCTTCACGACAACGCTAGACCACACACTGCACAACAGACGGCTAGCAAATTAGAAGAACTTCAATTGGAATCTCTAAGGCATCCACCGTACTCCCCGGACCTTGCTCCAACAGATTACCATTTTTTTTCGAAATTTGGATAACTTCTTGCAAGGGAAAAAGTTCAACTCAGATGGGGCAGTCCAAGTCGCCTTCAAAGATTTTATTGATTCCCGTTCGAATGGTTTTTTTAGTAAAGGGATCAATGAACTACCTATGAGATGGCAAAAGTGCATAGATTACAATGGCTCATACTTTGATTAAATAAAAAAATTTCGACTTTTTGTTCCTCCCATACAAAACGCCAATTTCATAGGTAAGGACCTAATATAAGCGACTTAATTGAAAGCATCCGTTACATAACCAGGGCCATCATAGCATATTATCAAGGTGTAGCCTTGACCAAATATATCTAATGATGAACCTGATACGATAATATCGGCATAGCGCTGTCGAAGAGTAGCCTCGACCGAAAGCTATCCGATCATTTTACATGCTACAATTTAAATCAGCCTTTATGGTTCTGTATATTGCAAGACTTCATTGTCAGAGAGTAGCCCTGACCAAATGATTCCGGCAAAATAACGGATTACCATTATCAAAAGTAGCTTGATCAAAAGATACTCCGATAACAGCACCATATGAACCAAATAACAAACGTGTATTACTTTGAAAAATAATTTTACGAGATATAAATGTAAAATAAAACGTACCTTGTGAGCTGTAGATTGCGTACCGCTTCTGAGTTTTTGTAAATTTAAAACTCCACTGATATTTACACAGCACTTTATTCGTATAACACCAAGGAATATATTTACTCAGGGGAGAAGAATGACAAGTCCATAGAGCAAAGACGAAGACATTTTTTTATAACGCCATCTAGTGGCCTCCCAGAATAAAACGCGGCGCGGGAACTTTTAAATACTAAATAGGTACATTTTGAAAAATTGGAAACTGCAGTTCTTTCTGGTTGCACAACGGTTGAAAATGCAAATCTCAAACCACACAAATAATGAGCATTCTCAACCATTGTACAACCAGAATTAAAACTGCAGCGTTCCTCTACAAAAAAATCAAAAGAGGAAATAAAATTAATGGAAATTGGGTAATGTTGTGTTTTATTTCTTTTTAACAATTCAATTTATAATTTTAAAGACACTTTGTAAGCCTCCTCCAATAACTTTTTCACAAATTACACTTTCTCAAAACGAGTCACTTTTTCAAAAAGAGTCAATGTCTCAAACACTTGTCACAGTAAGACGCAGGAACAGAAGCTCAACTCAACGTCGCTATTGATGTTTAATGCAAACCAGAACTTAAAAATTCACAAGAAACTGAAAATCTGAGCCTGGTAGAAAACAAACATTGCCATCTTGTAATGTAAAAAAATTAAGTGGTGTTGCCATTATAATTTTGTAAAAAATGTTTTATTTTTTTAATCGGGTAACCCACAAAATATCCCGCCTACATTGCCCTTATTTCGACAATTAGAGTCGACTGGACCTGTATAACACTGTCTTGCTTACAACAATCACAATAACGTATTCGTCCAGAGCTAGAGCTCGATTCGTGCCACCGACAACACTTTCTCGAGTCATTCTAGTCGAGAAAGTGTTGTCGGAACCAAGTCCCCACTCAACATCCCTCCCACCGTGCTTTATTCCGATTGGCTGTTCGCCAACCAATCAGAATCAAGCTCGTACTACAGAGTCAGTTAGAAACTTATAATTTTACTTATAATTTAAAATAAAACAAAATATGTAAAATTACTGATAAAAACAAATGACCCAAATATCGAAACAGTACGAATAATTAATTAAAAATAAACTCAATAAATTATCTAATAAATTTAAATACAATTATCAATTAAAAATCTAAAAGACATAATAATTATTCTAAAAATCACAACACATGTGAGTACAGTGTTCTCCTGTGTAAATTTTAACCTAATACTGATAACATACAGTTCAATATTATTTACCAGATTTTCTGTCTTTTGCTCTTTTAAAGATTTTTCATTTTCATTGATTTTGATCTACCTTTGAGAATAGTAGAAGAAAACTAGTTCAATAATCTAATTTTTCTTGTTAGTTCACGGATCATAAATAATTTTATATCTTATTACGATTAGAAAAATGTCTTAATCAAAAAATGCATCATGATCGAACTAGGAAGAGAGCGATTCTCTATGTTGTCTCTTTCTCGTGTCAATGTTGTTTTGTTGAATGTATACCGGGTTAAATAAAAGCATTATCCTTCTGGAGCATGTACATCATTTTAATTCCTTATCGTTTGTTAAGATTCACAGTCATTTATTTCACGCCAATCAAATATATTCAATAATCATAATATTTCAATAATAAAAATATTCGTTCGAATCAAACTATTTGTGTCACTTGTAAGTGATATACAAGGATAATGTAGTGAACATGTGCATTCTAATATTTCCTGAAAATATAAAAGTGTAAGAGGGGCTGGTATTCAAAAGACAGATATCGGATCGGCCAATGTTTTATTGTTTTTATAGTATTAAAGAATTTCTAGATTTTTTTTGTTAATATTTGCGCGTCTGCTTGCAGGCTGAATACGTTCGCTTTGTTTGTGCTTGAAGACCTTATTGTATCTATGTATTCTTGCAAATAAATTTCTGATTTCTGAAAACCCTCCTACCCATCATGATCACTTCAACAGTACGTAGCAAGCTGCTCTACTTGCCATTCATCTTTCTCACAAACTTGTCGGAGATGGCGATTCAGTTTGTTGTTACCCTGGAAGAAAGGAAAATAATAAATTTATTTTCTAAGTTAAAATCATATGATAACACAGTTATTTCAAAGTGTAAGAGATAGCACTGGTGATAAAAACTAAGGATGCATACAATTCAAAATGGTAGGATATCTTTTAAATAACAAGGATATTGTGGTACGCACGGCAACACGTCAAGTTAATCAACTAAATGTACCCTTTTTCATACGCAAATTTCATTCATTCATTCATGGCGGTAATTTATACTTACGTAATAAGGGTGATTTTGTAATAAAAATGAGTAGCTTGATATGGAGTCGTGTGTACGTCTACACATTTAAGTCGAAAAGCTGTTTGACAATATAACGAGAACACCAATTAGCGCTAAACTAAGCGTTAGCTTATGCTAACTAGAATACAGGAAAGAAATACTTCAACACATTTATAAACCATGATGCAAGTAGACTAGAGAGAATAGGTTAATAGTAGTAGTGTCGGCTATGTGAGTGGGGTACACAAGCCCACATGTGGGGGGACACTAGCAAACAGGTGAGGACACTAGCCCACATGTGGGGGACACTAGCCCACAGATGACACTTTATTCGTTGTACGTCTCTCTTCCTGACGCGTCACCTGCGCGTAGACGCGCGCGCCATATTTTATGTGTGATATTTAATAAAAATTAATAAATAAACTTGAACTCTTGTGCCGTGAATAGTGTGTTAGTGATGCCTTATGTGAGCAGCTGCAGCTGAAGGACGAGGCCAATGAACGAGAACTCTTGGTGAGTGTGCATGTTCCTTCCACTTCCACGTGCTCTCCAATTTTCTTCGTCCTCTTTAACCTAGGTGCTTGCATTTGTTTATTTGTTAGGCCAGCTGGACACTTTCATGTGCGCTTCCCGCACATACAGTCCACTTTATTTATATCGAAACATTGTTTAAATTATTATTCATTCCATCCCTCAACTCTTGAACCGGCCCTCGCCACCGTGGTGGTTGATTGGCGCCACCACCCCTTTTTGGGGGGGGGGGGGACACTATCCCACAGTTGGGTGGGGTTCACTAGCCCACAAGTGATACTCCTACCTTAAACCTTGCCCCGCAGCGGTGGCACACGGCTCGGGGCGGGTCGCGCGCACTCCGTTTGCGGGCAGTCGCAGTCGGCGGCGCGTGCTCGCCGCGGTGGCCGCGCAGCGCTGCGCGAGTGGGATACACTAGCCCACACGTGGGACATGGGAAGCTGGAAGAGATGTTGTTATTGATATTAACATTAGCTGCATGAAATCGAAGAGAATACTAAAACTTATGAAGGCAACCTATTCTAAAAGGTAATTATAGCACACAGGCCTTACTACGAAAAACGAATTCGAGACGAAAAAACGATTTTTTCTTTTATGACACAAGTCTAGGTAAAAACTGTGTAAATCTTATGAGTATGTAATAAGGGCGATAAAATTCGAAGCGTGATTCACTGTCATCGTTTTGACGGATATAATTTCCGTAGTAACTAAGCCTTTTGTTGATACATTTTAAGAGCAGTTTTACCAATTTTGGAAATGTTTCTGATAGATATATTGAAAACTATAGTTAGCATGTGTACGGAACTTACGCAGAAGTTGTAAAATTAAACCTAATTTAAAATAAAAAAATACAAATTTGACCCTCAAAGTCAACAGTAGAGTTTTCTAAATTGTTCAACACTGATGAACGAGTGAGCGTAATAAAATAAACGATTGAGTGAGATATAAAAGCCTGTTTATCTCCAAAGGTACTCGCGATCTCTCAACCATGTCTATGCTTCTTCCTATGTCTTCTACTTCTACTAATGAATGAATGAACGAACAATCTAAATGGACGAATAAGTGAGGAATAAAATTTAGTTCATCTCTGACTTTACATCTTTCAAAGAGAGTTATTTCATGCGATTATTTCTTCTTAATATGCCTGCCAAGAGTGTATAGACTGTAGAATGACTGAACGACCAATCTAAACGGACAAATAAGTGAGCAATAAAACCTGTTGATCGCTAAAGGCGCTCTTTATCTTTTCAAAAGAGTTATTTTAAGGGATTTATGCTTCTTATTATGCTTTCTAAGAGTGTATGGACTAAAGAATGACTGAACGAATGAGTGATTACTGACCTGTTTAAATTTAAAGGAACTCTTGGTCTGTTAACGCGTGGTATTTCAGGCGATTCGTGTTTCTTATTATGCCTTCTAAGAGTGTATGGACTGAAGATTGACTGAACGAACAATCTAAATGAACGAAGGAGTGATTTACAAACCTGTTTATTTCTAAAGGCACTCTTGGTCTGTTGACGCGTGGTATTTCAGGCGATTCGTGTTTCTTCTTGTGTCTTCTAAGAGTGTACGGACTACTGAATACGGATGGACATTCTGGACACCGGAACTTTCTTTGGATGTGCTTGCTGGAAGATTTAAAACGATAAAAAAAATCTAGTCTAGTCTTTTATAATTAAAATTGTATTTTTTTTATTTCGGACAGAGGAATGCTCTCAAAAGAATAAAGAGTCTCTTAAATCTAAACTTACTTAAAATTATTTTAACTGTTAAATCATAGTTTCGAGAAATAAGTGGAAATCAGGTTTGGAGGCTGTTCGCGCACCATCGGCTGTCTGGGCTGTGCTCGGGTTGTGCCGGGCGACACTTCTGCCTTATCATCGGACTACGGCGGTTTCTATACGCGTTCAGCACAATATATGTACTCTTGCATTGCCATTAAATTATTTATTACATACATTCCGCTCTTGTTCATCTTCAACACCCCGAGCTATCTCCTCACCAGAGGGTTTCCGGGTCAAGTTTTTCGGTATCAAGTACGCAGTAATAATAATAGTCCTACTCCTGGCCAATTTCGACCACGGCGGCCTATCTTAACAGAGATCAGCCAACTACGCAGGAGATATTATAGTGCACAAGAGTGAGCGCAATACACAGGTGCACTCACTGTTCCATCATTCTCAAAGTTCGGTGAGATGGCAATCCGACATGACCGGAGAGAGATCAGGCGCAGGACCAACGGCTTAACGTGCGCACCGAACTTTGCCACTACACCAACGAGGCAGTCAATAGAAATAGTAGATTATGCACCGAGGACTAATGGTTGTCTTACGTCACGGTCGTTGGACCACCACACCAACGAGGCAGTCTGCATACATAGAGGCAATATGAAGGTACATATACTTACATCATATGCGTCCTCACAGCGGCCTGGTCGCTGTACCTCTCGCCACAGACGGTGCAGGCATAAGTCCGCCCCGTGTCTTTCGACCTGTGGTAACGCTTCAAATGCTGTTGTAGTGCATTTGGGCCACTGAAATAAAACATTTTTAAATAAGTTGAAATGACCACAAAGTTTGAAACTAAAAATAAACCTTATTGACACTCAAAAAACATATATTATACAAAAACATTAAAAGAGAAAAAAAAAACATTTACTAAGTGCTAACAAGGTCCCCGAATCATCATTAATCGCTGCAGCCTTGCCACTACGCTGGCAGAAATTTTTATTTTAGCACTAGTGGACCCGGCAGACGCTGTTCTACCCGCTGTTTTCCCAATTTATCAATATTTTCTCATCGCTTACACCTTCCCTGAACTTCCACAAATATTTGAAGGTTAAAATGATTGAAATCGGTTCAGCCGTTCTCGAGTTTTAGCGCGGTAAAAAATAGCCTGTCTGACGACCGCTTGGTGCAGTGGTCCACATGTCGGACTTCTAAAACCAAGGGTCGCGGGTTCGATCCCCGCACAGTACAAGCATAAGTGTGCATGAACATGTGTGTTTGTACTGGTCTGGGTGTTTTCTATGTGTAATATGTATTTATTTACAAAAAAAAAAGTATTTAAGTATGTTTATCCGTTATCTAGTTCCCATAACACAAGCCTCTTAATTTGGGACTAGAGAATTGGTGTGATTGTTATGAAATATTTATTTATTTATTATTTATTTATTTCTTGGGTATCAAAATATTTTCATACCAAATTTCATGCAAATTGGTTTAGTAGTTTAGGCGTGATTGAGTTACAAACAGACAGAGTTATTTTCGCATTTATAATATTAAGTATGAAGTATGGATCTCTGGTATTAATCGTCATGCTTATTCCATTATTAACTACTATAGATTTATTTACTTAAAAATGTTCCCGCAGAGGTGACATGCGACGCCCTCTATCGGCAGATCTCGGCATGCACGCGCATGACTCGACCTGTGTCGTGGTTTTACTGCTTCTCCTGAAAATACAGTGGTTACACGTTGATGTATCAAGTTACTTTTTTTTACCCAACACCCAATTCAAATTTTTTTACAATGTGAAATTAAAACACACTTAAAAATGGACTGCCACAAGGCGATTGCTTCGGATCGATTGCTAACAATCGTTTAAGATTAATCACCTAATTTTATTAAGTGACTGTAACAAAATCCTATTTAGAAACTACCTACGCCACCTATCGGGTAGAGTCGGAATCGGAACTATTTACGTTAGTATATGTAATCTTTACAACCACGTACAAAGCAACTGATTGAAACGTCATCGTCAGCGCGGGGCATCTGCGCGGTTTATTAAACGGTTTTTTTTACTATGTAACGATCTAAGGCACTCAAAGCTCGTGGACCGCGACGTTTACCAACCGCGCTTGTAGACGCGTCACTATAAAATCACACTAACATTTCCCTGACGTAAAAAAAACGGTTGCCTGTAAAGTCGGTTTTACGGGCGAAGATTTTACGTGACACCGATCATGTTTGAGTGGGAGAGAGACGCAAGGCATTCGCCGGCCCGGCGGGCCTCTCTCTCGTTCGGTGACTCATCGTTACGTTACCGGGCGTTACACTTTTTCATGAGTGACTCCGAGCCGCAACCTAATTTAAGACGTTATCACGTCAAAAAAAAATTGTATATCAGTACATACCGCATTTAGTACACTTGTGCCTCTCAGCGTGGATGGCCGTGTGCGCGCGCAGCACCGCGGGCGTAGCGAAGCGAAGCGTACAAATAGAGCAGCGATATTCGCCGTTTGACTGAAAAATATGAATATATAAAAATATAGATCAATTTATTGAATAAAATTAGCCTAATTAGATTTAAAAAAAAACTACTGAACCAGATGTAAAAAAACAAATAAATGCTTACTACTATGTTAGTGATTAGTACGTAAACTAAGCATATTATATCACAATACTAGCTGACTCGGCGAACTTCGTACCGCCTTAGCGTTGCAATGATTGAACAATGTCATCGAATGACATTGACATTAGTTACGCGCGTTTTTAAATATGCAAAATATATAAGTCAACTAAAGTTTTTGTTATATTACATTATAGTAAGTGGTAATTATGCTGTTAAAATGTAGCTTATATGACACGTTCGTAGATTTACCATAGCAGAGCCATCTATTGATTAGAATTCAATTTACTCTTCAGTCTAAGTAACACGTGGCCGGCTATGCTAACACCAAAAATTTAAAAAGTGGAAATAATTGAATAATACGGTATTTCGTTCACTACAAAATAAATTTATTTAATTTTATAGCGTCAACAACACGTGGTAATTATGCTTATTATATAACCCAGTCGAAAGGTATCGTTAGAATCATTTGGAGTTAACAGATAATTGTGACTGTCAAATAATAACAGACAAATAATTAGCAATAAATTAAAATTGCGACTATAATTTGAGATTTAAACTATCCTATCTCTCAAGTTGGATCGAACTGCACATGGTGTGCAAATTTTATTATAATCGGTTAAGTGGTTTAGGAGTCCATTGAGGACAAACATTGTTTTTTTTTTATTTTTTATTACAAGATTCACAGCTCTAATATAGCATTTATGTTTCAACTTAATAACTAAACTTACAGCTAAATTTTTATAATCTACGACAATCATATTAATAATATAATCTTTAATTAATAAGTGGGTTTATCTCTCACACGATATAACTACCTGTGTGTGTGTGTGTATGTGTGTGTGTGTGCGTGTACGTGTGCGTGTAAGTGTGTGTGTGTATATGTGTGTATGAGTATTGTGTTCTAAACATTTTCCTCAAGTACCCTCATAACTTCTTT
Organism: Pyrausta despicata; assembly: GCA_963921415.1. Taxonomy (NCBI): domain Eukaryota; kingdom Metazoa; phylum Arthropoda; class Insecta; order Lepidoptera; family Crambidae; genus Pyrausta; species Pyrausta despicata. Next base: position 4,847,439 of record OY992874.1, read on the forward strand.
CTTAAAAACTCTTTTACTATTGTGAAAAATATCAGTGACATTAAATTTATTATTAAAAGTACGATGCAGTCTATTCACCAAAGCATTTTGTGCGTATTTAGTTTTTAAACAATTTACTGCGAATAATTTTGTATGTCTTGTTCTGACTTTTGGAGCACAGAAATTCAATATCTTTGCCGTGAGTTCAGGGCAGTCTATGTATCCATTACATATTCCGTGCAAGAAAGACATATCAGCAAGTATTGGTCTACTTTCGAGAGTCATAAGATGGTGACGGGAACAAGATTCAAGGTAAGTCTTAAAAAAGCATTGAGACCTATAATTTAAGTGTTTAATAAATTTTTCTTGAATTTTTTCTATCTCTTGAATGTAAGTGGTATACAGCGGATTCCAGATGATGCTACAATACTCTAGAATACTCCTAACATAAGCAAAATAAAGGATCCTCATGCAATCTATGTCTGAGAAGGGACGACTGACTCTAAGTATAAAACCCAGACTTCTGTAAGCTTTATTTTTAATTATATCTACATGATCAGAAAATGTTAGCTTGCTATCCATTTGAACTCCTAAATCTCTAACTGATGATACTTTTTCAATTTTAGTGTTGTTGATGAAATATTCAGAAATGAATGGATGCTTTTTTCCGAGTAAATGATATAAAGCAACATTTACTTATATTAATACCAATTCGGTTATTATTATAATATTTTTCTAGGCGATCGAGATCTGTTTGAAGGGCAGCGCGGTCCATATCGTTTTTAATTTTCATAAAAATTTTAGTATCATCAGCGTACATGAGGAACTGAGCATGTTTGAAGCAAGTACCGACGTCATATAAGTATGCAGCGTACAAAAGTGGTCCAAGAATAGATCCCTAAGGAACGCCGGAGGGTATGGCGCTAAAATCCGAACGGAATCCTCCCACAACAACAGCCTGAGACCGATTGCACAAGTAGGACTCCAACCACCTAAGCAAGTTGCCCCGGATTCCCAATTCATATAGTTTACGTAATAAAATAACATGATCCACGCGGTCGAACGCCTTCTCAAAGTCTGTGTAAATTACATCAACCGCGGATCCACCATCCATGTTATTAAGTAAATAATCTACGAATACTCCCAGATTGGTAGCAGTTGATCGACTCCTAATGAACCCATGCTGTTCAAATGGTATGGATTGTGACACGAGATTTATATATATTAAGATTTATCTTGTTATATTACAATTAATATAACAAGAATTGCTCGTTTAGAGATATTAGATTATATATATAGGATCTCGGAAACGGCTCCAACAATTTTCATGAACGTTACAGGTTAGGGGTTTTTCGGCTCAAGGTCTCAGGTTCGAGAAAAGCTCGGTTCCTAAGATATAGACATTTTAAATCCGCGTTTAAAGAAACTAATGTGTAATATCAGCGCCATCTATAACGCCATGACCGATGAGGGCCTCACTGCGTAAAAAAGTAAAAAACTCTACTCGATACTAGATAGAGCATTCTGATGCTAGAAATTAATCCGTTCATAGATACTGCTATTTTGTCTTTCAGCGATGCTATTATTTCTTTAGGATTATAAAAAAAATTGTTTGATTTTTCTTTTTTTGCAATTCATACGAAATATAATTTTCAAAAAAACATGTTCTACCAAAAAACAAAAAACAGAGCGAAGCTCAGTCAACCAGGTACTATCTCATTAATTTAGGCGATCATCACACGACACCGCGTTAAATTAAATTAAATTTGGGATAGGTTTGCTCTTGACCTTAAGACTAAGCCCATCGGGGCAAAGACTGAGTCTATGATGTAGCGAGCTCGTCTGTGGGGTGAGCAAGCAGGAACAACTATCGTATCCTATTCGTAGCGACTTCACTTTTCGTTAACTTGTCAATTTGTATGGAAAAATAACAGTTTCTGACGTTTGGACGACGCGAATAAATTACGAAAATGTTCGTGTTCACACTCTTTACGTTTAAAAATTCAGCACACAACAATCCATTTTCCCACTCAATTAGTCAGTGCATACATCGCATTCATAGCAATCACACGTTAACTTAGCAGTATCAAAAGTTCTGTAACTTATGCTAATTTACAATAAACTCAACAACAGATTGAGGTTATCTCAATCTCTAGCATTTCATTTACTAGCAATTCTTTAGATGGTTTACCCCGTACATTATCAAATTAGTTTTTTTTTTAAAGTTTTTAGTGTTTTAATCTTTTTTTTCACACTTTCACCGTCACCTTGCCTTCTTACCTCTTCATGCCTCATCATATGAGCTTGGTACGTGTCCTTAAATAGGAAGCCTATAGCACAATTGTAACACTTGAATTCTGCTTCAATATACTTCTTTTGTTTTCTATTCTTCTCCAATTCTGCTTTCTGCTCACTAACGCTCAGTTTGAACTTTTCATATGGTGGTTTTTCTCTTTTTGATTTACCCTTTTTCTTGCTGCGTTTTTTTGTTTCCAGTGCACTTAATTCTGTTGTTTCCTGAATAGTTTTCAAGTCTATTGGCAATGTGCATACTTGTGTATCATATTTATTATCTATCGCACAAACTTGTTCATCAAAATCCAAATTTTGATTACCATCATAAACATCAGTCGCATTTTCATTATAATTTGTTTGTTCTTCATTCAAATCTAAGTGTTTATTTCCCTCTTCTGAATCAGTTACATTTTCATCATACTCATTTTGTTCTAAAATATCATTTGGACTTCCATCGTCATTATCATCAAAATTGTGATCACCCTCATATTGGTTATCCAATTTTTCGTCTCTTGCTTCTTCAGTAAAATCATGAACATGTTCTTGTTCTGTATTCTTATTAACTTCTTCTTGATAGTGTGGATTGTCTTGAAACTCTTCAAATTCAATTCTACCGTCATCAAACTTGACATAATCATTAGGACAAGATGTATATTCTTCATTGCTGTCTGCTGTGTCGTCAAAATATTTGAAGTGGTAGTATTTCGAGTTGATATTTCTATTTTTGTAATGATCACAGTCTTCAAAACAAACAGTGTGGATTTCTAAGTCATTTCTTTGGAGATTTAATGTACCTTTTTCACTGAAAATGATAAAAGTTTTGTTCATAAGTTACTTTATATCATTTTAAACTTTCGCGTTGCATTTCAACACTAATTATTTATTTGTTATCGAATATAAACGCGATATATTTTTAAATGAGTCGTGACCACAACAGTGTGCAAGCCAGCCGAAACGTCGAGCAGTTAGTACCTAATATTAATTTAAAAATATATCGCGCTCATACCTGAAAAGAAGTTATTAATAAGTTACTTTGTAAAGTGTCTATAAATGAATCCAGTTGGAGTATCAAGGCCAATATCCATGAGGTAAAGGTCAATTCAAGGACATTTAAGTTCAATGACCCCCTGTAAAACACCTCTGTAGGTTCCCCACCCTTCAAATCCAACTTCCCCTCAGGTACTGAAGGTGTGATTAGGCAATTTCATTTTTTTTGCAAGTTTTGAGTGAGCGCCCCTTTGCGACATACTGACCCTCTTTAACGTAAAAATTACTGATGGTTCAATAAAATTTTATAAAAATGTAGCTTATTCATCTTGTAGACCTGTATATAGCAAATAATGATGTTGTTATTAAAATAAGGTGAAACTTACCTAAATAACACTGGATACTCCAAGCTACGTTTCAGGCAAACTGATCTGAACAGCCATAATCGGTGCAGAACATGACAGCAAATGTGACATAAGTGTGAATCTGGACACAGCTGTAATGTTATTACAAAACTAATTATTATTATGTATGTCTATTCCATTCTCGGGACCACAAGGACCCAGACTTTTGGAAGGCGTACATAGGGCCGAAGAGAGGCCAGAGAACACGCAGAGGCCCGTTAGACACTTTTATCTAAAGGAGATGAGACAACATACGGAGATTATCCCTGTATGCACTATGAGAGTGGGCCCAAGGAAAACCCCCAGTTGGTGTAGGACAATTGCAGAATATGGTTGAAAAAAAAAGGGAATGTGTTATGTGTTTGGGTGCTTGACAGACTGGGTTATTAGGACTATGGGATGACTATGGCCCCTGCCGACCTATGTATTTCACAGGGATACAATGGCAGCGGTTGACTTGCGCACTCAATTAATGGGCTCCCCAAAATGGTGGCACAAAGTGTTGTAGCATCAGAAGCGGCAACATAGTTCGAAGCACTGGAGATAGGTATACCATGGCTCTCAGGACAATTGCTTAGGTTGGTCAAGATCCCTACAAGCATCTTACTGGACTATCCATCCTTCCTGTGAGCATTTCTCTCCTAATTGTACAAAATTAGGCCCAGATTAAGGCATAACTATAACTGTGTGAAAATATTTTGAAATTCAAAAACTTAATTAATCAAAATAAAAAAATCTTTAAGAATTATTTTTTGGTCTAGTTTGATCACCTTTTAGGGTTGCACTTTATCCAGGGACACCTTGTATTATTGCATGCATCACATTTTGTATTAATTATGAGAGAACAGCAATAGTCTACAGCTAGACAGCGATGGAAGCCTGATATAATTCAGGTTCTAGGTAAATTTAAAACTTAAGACCAGCAACTTACATATAGTCGAACTTTGAAAGGGGTTTTAAGATTTAACTTTTGTGGTTTGTTTTTCGATTAATAAGCTGTAGGATAGACTTTTTGGCGGTAGCTTTTGCATTCCAACATTAAAGAATATAAGCCTTTAAAGTCTTGAGCAGAAATAAACTACAGCATAATGTAAAAATCGAAAGAAAAGTACGTACATTCATACCAACAACCTCTCTGTACTTTTCCCGCAAATCCTCATTGGTATCGTCGTTCACTGTGCTGTGGCAAATGAAACAAAGAAAGGAAGACATTTTTCTGAGATATAGATTACTGTTTTAGTTATGAAAAATCCCTAAAAATTTTGCACATACATAAACGGTAATAACCAAAAATATTTGTTTATTAACTGTCATCAAACCATCAATATAGACTTTTGTTTTTTTTAATTAAGTGGCACCACAGATATCTGTGAGTGGCACGTACAGAAAATTTAAATAACTAACTAACACTTAATCGAAAACAAAACGTAGTTTTAACAATGCGTAAACTAATTTGTTTGTTTTGTGAGTAAACACATTTTTTAAATAAATTATGTCGTAAATTGTGCGTTTACAGGCAGTTCATTTTATTTTATTTGAAGATAACAATGGCAATTGAACAGTGATATCCCAATCGATATTTCAATAGACAATCTATTGAAACAAAATATTTGTTTTATAATTTTTTCACGATATTTGTATCACAAGGTCACGATTTCTTTTGGGCTTAAGGTGATTGGTGAGTTCGCTTATTTTTTCCCAATGAAAACGATGTAACAGATTACACACGCTTTCGATCTGTCTGTGTAATGGGCACAGATGGTCGTAGCGTGTTGAATGTCTGATACGCTCCGAGCGGTCTTTAAAAACCTCGGTAGAAACCATTACATAAAAAAATTAGATGTTTAGCAACTTCAAAAATAGGGAGAAGGTTCTCAATTCGACCGTTTTTGAAGCATATCTCCGGCATTTATAGTCCAATTTGAAAAAATGATTGAGCATTCAAAAGAATAGAGTGTCTGTTGGTCCATTGGTGGAAATTTGTAAAATAGGTCTGGTCATCTATGTGGAAGATATTCCAAGGAACTTCTCAAAAAACAACAGAAAAAGTTTTTGCTTTGGAATCTTAAGTTTTCAAGTATTTGCATACGAAAGTCATAGTTTCATAGCAAGATGATGATGGAGAACTCCTTAATCTACAGTTTATGACCTGCTAGGTTACGATGATAGCAATAATGATTCATACGTGGCCAAAAATTCAAAATATCTTAAGCAAGGAATTTTACAGCCGGTATTATTATAAGGTCGGTGCCAACAACGATAACAGTCGCACCGAAAAATGGCCTTGTTTAAGACTTTGAAGGAGGTTCAATTTCCTTTTTAATAATTTTTCATTTTTGACTCAATCAATTGAACATAAATATTCGATTCAATTGAGTGGTTTTAATCTTTCAGTGTCGCAGCACTACACGACATACCGCGACACAGCCATCCATCACGTCAGAATTCGGAAAAACTAATAATTTTGTGTTATCGAGCAGAAATTCCGATAAACAATTCATTTGAATCTGTTTAAAATAAACGAACAAACGTTAGGACAATAAAAGTGTGGTCTTCAGACTTTTTTAGAGGTGTGTTTGACTTTCTGTTTTGTAGGTTTGGTCTTTGAGCTATAAAGCGGCTAAATAGTTTTTAAATTGGACTGTAGGTCTCGTAATTAGGGAGTTTACGCCTCTCGAGTAGTGCGAGTGACAATAGCAGTGAGCTTGATTGGTTAGGCGGCGTTACGAGGTTACTAAGACTGTTGGTCGATGGAGGATGTTTTGCAATGCGGCGCCGGGAGTTACGAATTTCCTAGTTATAATGTTTGATTAACGAATTATTTCATGAACGTGCAGCCAGACGAAGTTTCCCCAGACTGTAAGTATAAATTTGTTTGTATAAAATAAGGTGTGATGTGGCCCGGAATGTTTTTATAATTAGATTAAGTTACTGGGTCACAAGTGTTTAATGTTCAACAAGATTCCAGTTGGAATGGGGTGTACAGTAATCTGTTTGCACAATACATTGTTTATTCACCTATCTGCAGTAAGTTATATGTTCAGTTGTGTATCACAGATAGTAAGTACCTGATATAGTAATATTTTTTTATTTATTACCTTATTTTGGGCTTATATTACTACCTTTATGAGCGTTGATCTATTGTGGCAGCCCTTTTTGTTTAAAGTTCACTGCTTAGCTTGTTGAATCCTGGAATTTCCAGATTCTTTGGCGAGTGACATTAGCTATTTATTTTGGGTGCATGATATGTTGCCCCAGGAAGGTACTTCTTGTTAATTATAATAAGAAGCAGAGGAGCAATGGCGGTATCATTTTAATTTGGGAGAACACACATTTGATAATATAACTATTAATTATAAATTGGTACAAACGTCTTGTATTTATCAAGCTATCAACCGGAGTAAACATAAACTTTTAAATGCTGCCCGTCATGCGCAGATGATTGCAACTCAAATATAGAAACACCACATATATTATAACACTTCTTTTGCTCTAAGTACAAGCATGTAGGCTGTTTAGTGTTTCCTTCGTAGTTTGGCAGAATTGGCACATGGAGTCTTTAGCCATTTTCATATTGACCATTATATTGAATGCAGTGAGGATATTTTAACATCTTGGAAATCATTTTGGCAGCCTGGGTTCATAACTTTACATTTAAATACTCAGATCTTGAGCTGCCACTTTCTTTTTTTTTTGGTGGCTTGTTTGAGGTGATACAAACAAGAAAATTTTAATAAAACATGCTTTTTTGTGTGATTATAAAAAATGTTGCGAATGTTTGTAAAGACATGTGTTCAACTTTTTTTGTTCAATATTGCAAATTACAATTTTGCATTGTGAATTCAGGGACAATCTTTAAGAGTCCAGGTTGTTTTTTTCATTTTACTTATACATTTTATAACCATTATCTACCATGCCAAGAATGGAAAAGATTGGTGGAGGCTTTTACCCTTGGGGACCCTTCATAATGGGAAAAAAGCTATAATATTAATAATAATCTACCATGCCTTGATTCTCAGTATACTGTATTAAAAAGGTATTGGTCATTTTTTACAGTGTATTTTTGGAATTCATGCACTGGTTCAAAAAGATATGTTACATCATGTTCCAGTTACATTAAAAGTTTTTTTTTTAATTATGCTCATTTAATGTAAATGACTAAATCATAATATTAATTGTCAAAATGTATGTACATGCATAACTTCAGACCAACTGCACCAAATCAGATGATTCTCTTTTTAAGTGTTTTTTATTGTCAAGACAAGGTTTTCATATATATAAAAAAACTGTAAAAAGTTTTTTTTTATATTTATCAGGCAGGACAATGTCTGCTAGGTCACGCTAGTGGGAGATAAAAATATCCAGGAAACTGCTGATCTCTATGTGTATCTATTGTGCACAAAAGAATTTACTTAAGAGTCTGTCTAGCTATTTATCTAACACTCTTGATAAACTCTTTAGAACACTTATCTTTATTAAAATGACAAGATGAGACAGTCAAAATATTATCTTAGTGGTGCTTATTTTATTTCCAATTTTTATTACCTTCGCTTCATCCTTCATAATGCGCACAGCCAAGGAATGGAATGCGCTTCCGCCGACGGTGTTCCCTCTTTCTTATAACTTGAGCTCATTCAAATCGAAAATAAATAGGCACCTTCTGGGTAAGCTCGCTACATCGTCGACATCTTCTTTACCTCCTAGAGGGAGAATGATGTCAAGAGTGAACCATAGATCTATCATGAAATAATTTAATATAGCAAAAAGGAATAGACTATGAGAGTATGTCACTATAATCACTGCAGTATCTTATGCACTTGTAATAAAGATGATTTTGCTTCAAAAATGGGTAGCCCAAAGTGTCTATACATAATTTATTATGCTTCTATGGTGCTTCTGTCATATACATGCTTTTTATTTCTCCCATACAAGAATAAAATTAATTACTTAAAAATATAGGTTCTTAAATCTAAAGTAGATCCATATAGGAGACTGGTGATCAAACTAGGAAAATCCTGTATCTTGGTACACCAGGTCTCACCCCAACAAGTAAACAATGTCTCAATAATAAGTAATACAACAAGTCCACCAGAAGCAAGTCCGAATGTAAGTGTGTATGTGAGTCTGTGTATGCATGTGCATGTGTGTGTGGTATGTATGTTTGTGTGTGTGTGGTATGTATGTTTGTGTAATATATGTGTGTGTGTTTTTTAATTTTTTTTGGCACATAAATGGTAATGATGTACCATTAGTATTAATTTTAGGATAAGATAAATGCACATTAGTGATATCTTATTAAATAAGTGTTTTTTTCAATACCAGCCACACAGTGCCTGATATTATTAAGTGTCTATGTTGTGTATTTTAAAAAGATGTTACCACATTCTTTGCATGAAAAAAATTATGAAATCTCACTTATGCCCATACTATTTTCTAATGTGAATTGGTAAAATCACGGATTACCACTAAAATCTAATAGTTGCAGCAGAAAAACTCCATGTAATCTTTGTTTAAGCATTTCTTGACTTCTTAAAACAGCCAATATCTATTTTTAACATCCTCATCAATCTGAAATTTCTAAACATTATGATCTCGTGAAGGTAAACACGATGCCATAAAAGTTACATCAAAGATGTTAGCTTTTATTAGTCTATGATGTCTATGGAGCTAACTTTGTAAAAGGCAATCTTATAACTTTGTGTTTGTTTTAAAAGACGTTGCCATATTCACTAAAACTAATCTATACTTATATTATAAATGCGAAAGTAACTCTGTCTGTCTGTTACTCAATCACGCCTAAACCTTTAAAACAATTTGCATAAAATTTGGTATGGATATATTTTGATACCCGAGAAAGGACATAGGCTACTTTTTACCGCGGGAAAATGACGCATTCCCATGGGATAATTCAGGTGGGCCGATCGCTTTTTTTTTATTCATACATAAAAATGAATGGCTGTTCGTTAGTCTCACTAAAACTCTAGAACGACTGAACTGATTTCAATAATTTTATGACTTGCAATATTTGTGGAAGTCTAGGGAAGGTGTAAACCATTAAGAAAATATTGATAAATTGCAAAAACAGCGGGCAGGACAGCGTCTGCCGGGTCCACTAGTATACAATGTGTTAATTTTACACTTGATCAAACGAAATGTGCAGATACTAGATAAGAAATTATCTAAAAGTTACAGACTAAAAATAAAAAAAATAAGCATTTTTTTAACAAAAAAAATGCTTAATATTTTTTTTATTAATTTTTCTGCTCAGAATTGTAGTTCTTTTTTAATTTTTACTGCTAGCTTATCTTTCGAGCTTTCAAACAAAACTAGTTTGAAAATTATACACTGTTTACTTAAAGATAAAATAATTTCAAACCCAAAGATGGGAATTTCACCAAAAAAAATAATTAAAATGCCTTAGTTTTTGTAATAGTTCACATAAAATTTTTTTTTTTAGATTTTTTACCGATAATTTCTTATCTAGTATCTGCACATTTCGTTTGATCAAGTGTAAAATTAACACATTGTATAATAAAATAATAACCCCGAGTACCCCGACGTTAGCCAGGTAAAACAGCTTCAACGGCTGGACGCATTTTAACCAGCCATAGCTAAGAACCACCGTGAATAAATTATTATTCGAATAGAAAAAAAAACCGCACCGATATCCGTCCATCCGTTCAGCAGCTACGATGCAACAGAATATGGGTAAACTTTCTTTATTGTCAGGGGTAAAAAATCGGCAAAAAACCTACCTCTCACCCAACATCTATGGAGAGATGGATGTGGCTGAACACCAGCGCTGTTTGGAATCATATCCCAATTCAGCACGAGCTGAGCCACCTCCAATTGCTGTGCTATGTGCTATGTTTGTTTCATTGAATGTTAGTTACGTAAGCAATAAAGATTTTATTATTATTATTATCAGTCTGTAAATTAAAATGGGATATTTAGTCGCCAGATTCATACTTTATGGTGAAAATGATCGGATATATCACGCCGAATTTTGGAACTATATTAACATCTATCTATAGTGCTTCAAAAACTTTTAGCATTCACTTAAAACTCCTCACCAACGCATTGCAACAAGTGATAATTCCCATTTAAAAGTACAAATGAATAGCTAATTAGAGTTCAAGGCGTTGTTACACGAGGTTAACGTGTAAACAAGTGGTTAAATACTGTAATTTGATGTTCGTCGTACAGTGTGCTAGTCTAACTATGTTGAAACAGTCTATCTAAAGAACATTCATATACACGACGATATTTATGTGAGGCGATAAATAAAAATAATAAAAAATCTCATAAACAATTTTGGCTCGACCTGGGATTCGAACCCAGGACCCTTCGGATGTAAGGCAGAAACTTTGCCACTACACCAACGAGGCAGGCAGATTATTGTAGTTTCTTTTTGATTTGATCTAAGTTACCTACCGCGCATCCACAAAAGGGTGCCTGCCCACGCACGGAACGACGCCTTTGAACGGAAAGTTTGGATGCTTTGGAAGTTGAACCTTTGCCAAAACGTCCTTCCTTTCAAATATATTTTTTACGCAAAATAAATAAATAAAGTTAAATTAATATACAACAATATCACATCCATTCATCTGTCTCCGCGGTAAGTAGCTTAAGCACTTGTGTTACTGATAAAAGAATCAAGTGGTATTACAAATACACCTAAATAAATACATATAACAACCGGACGAATACAAACAGACATGTTTATGCACACAAATGTTTGTACAGTGCGGGGATCGAAACCGCGACCTCTTGGTTAATAGTCAACTTTTTGACTATTACACCAAAGTGTAAGGTGTTGTGTAACACAGAGTGCAGATAAAAAACTGACAACGATATGTTATCTGTATATATCATTTGTAAATACGTCAACAATGCGAAGGTCAAATCGTGCATTTGAAATAAATATTACTCACATGTTGAATAAATAATGACATCAGAGGACGTACTCCCTAACTTTTCGTTCATATTTTCATCAATAATATTTTTCATAATTTATATTTTGAAAACGAAATCCATAGTCATATTCATTTATTTGCCAACTAAGTGTAACATACATATAGCAGGTCTTATGCTAGACAATTTCACTTTTAACTTAGTAACCCTTTCAGTTTGGGTATTGCAAAAATTATTAGAGGGCTATATCTAATTATTTATTAGTTATCTTATAATAATAATAATAATGACACTTACAAGTATAACATTTTGGACTTACAGTTACTATGACATTATCAGAAAAACTTAAGCAATATTCCGACAAAACGAAAGCATGTACAAGCGACAGAACGTCACGCTATGAATTTATAGGCCTAATTACATGCGCATAAAATATGATGAAGGGTTTAGAAGTAAGGAGGGAACAGATGAACATATAAATATAAATTCTTAGCGGTCTAAATCATAACCCTCCTTTTTGCTTCGCCGTAGTCGGGTAAAAACACGCAAAAGTCCGTCTTTATAATATTAATATAAATAGTAAAAATCCTTAACAAATGTTAATTACACACTCCTGGTGTAATTAAGTTTGTTTTTAATTATTGCTACTGGCTGTGTTCCCAGAAACTTATAATTTGGTAGACATTTTTCCCAACTTTAAAATTTAGTATAGAGGAATCTTGTGTTGTGTCATACCAACATTTGTGTAGCGAATTTCCGAAAGGATTTTTTTTTCTCAAAGACAATCGATGATTTTTTGTCAAACAGCATAGTCATTTTTTCCCAGCGAAATTACAAATATCGGAAAAATTACTACGTAAACGTCCTACATGTCTCCTTCAAGTTCCAACGTACAGACTGACATTGGCTGAAAAAATGCATAATTATGTTATGGCAGCGAAGGTAAATAATGCATTAGCAGAGGTTATGAGAGTACTGGCAGAGTCCTTATTTAAAATAAAGTTACATTCGTGGCTAATTGAGAATATTTTTTATAATATTAATGAATATATTTAGTCCAGTAGCGATGATTTCCTTATCTGACCTACTAAATTGTAATTTATTTATTAATGAGTACACATATTTGCACGCTGACTAAAATGTAGCAAATTTTGGTGAACTTTAACTGTAACGTTATCTACAAGACCTTTAATGTAATGTACTGCCTTGTTGGTGTAGTGGCAATGTTTCTGCCTTACATCTTAGAGGTCCCGGGTTCGAATCCCAGGTCGAGTCAAAACTGAGATTTTCTGTCATGAATTTCTCTGCAACAGCTCGGAATCGGGAAGTTGGCGGTGTTACACCCCCTTGCCTACCGAGGCACCGGCGCACGTTAAGCCGTTGGTCCTGCGCCTGATCTTCGGTAATGTCGGATTGCCGTCTCACCGAACTTTAAGAGTGATGGAATAATGAGTGCTCCTGTGTATTGCGCTCACACTTGTGCACGAGAATGTCTCCTGCGTAGTTGGCTGATCTCTGTTGAGATTGGCCGCCGTGGTCGAAATCGGCCAGGAGGACTATTATTATTATTATTTAACCTTTCTCATTTAATTTTCACTGCACCCATTGCCTTCTTTCTGCATGACCTTGAGGTTGACTGGCAGAAAATGCTTTTAGCATTAAGTCCACCCTTAGTACATTTCTTGTGCAAAAAAGTTTTAAATAAATAAATAAATAATGTAATACCCAAAATATGCAAATAAACGCATTTGTAAACTATGGATCTTTTATATTTCCATATTGACTACGGTTACCGAGTTTCTTGCGCGGCTTCTCGGCACCAGCTCACAAATTGTCCCGAAGCTGTGTTAGGGTTTCTAATGGGACGTGTAAAAGTGCCCTTACTATCAATTTACAGAAATAATAACTTTTATAATTTTTTAGTACATTCCATACTGAGCCGGCAAATTTGATCTCCAAGCTCTTATTTGTTCATACAACACTTTATGCAAACTATCACCGGCTTATCTGTGCTAACCTAAAAATTATATTTATCAGCTAACATAGTACGTAACTAAGCGATAAGAATAACCAAAGTTATAGCGAATTAGCTTCCCACCAGTGGCTTGGCCCGCGTGAAATTCGGTTTTGTAATTAATTAAGTATGTTATTATGCATTAACTATAGCCTATGTTCATCATGGATACTGTAGGATTATATAATAATATACAGGGTGTAAAAAAACCTTAACGAAGCCGTCAACCACGCGTTCAGTACAAACCAAAATCACCAAACAAAACAAACCAAATCGTATGAAAAAGAAATTTTGGCTGGGAAACAACTTTTATTTTTTGACATCAAAAATAATAATTTAATTCTAACCCGCAATGTACAGCGCCCACGCGGAAAAGTCACCGCGGGGCGTGTTACTTTACGCCGCCGCGACGCGGTTCGGTTCGATTGTGCGCTGTTCATTGCGGAGTGTGCCATTTAGAGGCTTTTTATGAAAGAAGTAGTGAAAATTTGTATCATGTCTCTTTGGAAAAAAGTTCAGTTATAACGGACAGAAGTCATTTCTGTAACAATAATCATTTTTTTTCAAACTTTAACCATCAATATCTCAGTAACCGTTAACTTCCCAGGTATGGTGTAAAGGAAAAAAATGATCGTAAGAATTGGTAGAGTATGTGGTATTCGGCTTTGTTAAGGTTTTTTTTACACCCTGTATATCTATAATAATATATATCTATATTTTTAATCGGTCAAGTAGTTTCGGAGCTCTATTCAATTCAAACAAACAATTGAATCTTTCCACTTTATAGCATTACTGATATTTTATACTTATCTCTTTTTGTAAGATAGTTAGTGAATCATACATACATGAAAAGGTGATTCGATTGAGTTTAACATTCATTCACTTTTATCTAATCGTAAGTAATCATCAATTGGCCTAAAAATGTTTGTTTTTTTTTCCTTTAATCGTTCTTTAGTTACTGTTATCGTAAAAAGTGGGTATTTGATTACATTGACATTTTGACAATAATGTTCCCACTGTACATTACCAGCACTTCAGGTTACCCATTTTTGTTGCAAAATCGCCCGTATCACAAGCGCATAAGATACCGACCGCTGTGTTTACCTTGACGTGCTGTGTCCGTACTTTGTGTCTTGCTATTTTAGGCATATTCTAATGTATTTGAGTCGGTCTGACATAAATAACATCACTGATGTAGTGTATTTTTGTTCCAGGATAAATCATCAGTTTATCCTTACCTCATCCACATACTTTCATCATTCCAAACGCCAATTCCCCCACCATTCCATTATAAACCAACATTTTTTCCCTCAAATACCCCTAAAATCGTCAAAATTGATACTGAAACGGACCACACGTCCGCTCCACCCGGACGCGCTGACGCGAATGGCGTAGCCACGCCCACCGCCGCGGGTGACGCGCGCGATGTTGTAACTACCCTCACGATGAGTTCGTCCCCAGTTGTGGAGCCGTCGTCACCGTCGACAACACCGTCGTCCCCAGCGTTGCGACCGGACGTCCACTTTCATACGTCCACGCCTAATTATATTGGGAAGGTACGTACTATTTTTAAGGGTTTACAGGACAGGCTACAACACCCTACTACAAAGTCATCGCTGGTCTTTCGTTCATTTGTCTGTTATTTGAATACTTAAACCTTAGTCAAAAGTAGAAGTTAGACGACCAGTTGGTGCAGTGGTCCACTTGTCGGACTTCTAAAACAAGGGTCGCGGGTTCGATCCCCGCACAGTACAAGCATAAGTGTGCATGAACATGTGCGTTTGTACTGGTCTGGGTGTTTTCTATGTATAATATGTATTTATTAAAAAAAAAGTAAGTAAAAGTAAGTATTTAAGTATGTTTATCCGTTGCCTAGTACCCATAACACAAGCCTCGTAGCTTAATTCGGGACTAGAGAATTGGTGTGATTGTTGTGAAATATTTATTTATTATTTAAGAAAGGCTGATTCTTGTCAGTTTTTACCACTCAGACTGGTAATACCAGTGATGGTTGTTTGATCATTTGCGCACCAATGGCGCTAACTAAGCACATTCTTGGCGAAATAAATTGACTTTATACCCGAGTGCCGAGCAAATATGTACATCAAAAACATGTTTGCGGAAAGGAGTAATATAGGAGCGGTATATTAATGCAATTTTTAATATTTTCACAGAAGCAGCACCAGCCATTGAACGTCGTACTACCGTCCACGGCTCCGGCTACACCGCCTACATACGGTTAGTATACGAGTAATAATATACCACTTGGCCATCCAGACGTATACAGTGTTTTTAAGTCCATGGGTGATGCGTTTGCAAAAATCCCTTATGGCACTTGGTTTAATAGCTCTTGGTGAAAGATTGACGTTTGGTTTAGAACCTGCGGCGCTACTGCCAAACCTCTTAGCCATCCAGACGTACACAGTGCCTTTTAGTCCATGGGTGATGCGTTTGCAAAAATCTCTTTTGGCACATGGGTTCGGTAAGAAAATAGAATACCTTCTGCTTAAATACAGAATTAACCCTTTGGCTGCCCTAGATTTATGAACCCAACGATGATAGGAGACCTACTAGCTTGCTAGCTCACCTTGTCGGCGATTAACCTGGATTGGTGGCTAAACCGATTCAGTATTGACAACTAAACTTGACAGCTGTAATAATTAGATTTCGTTATTAACAGGGGAACCAACATTAACCCCCCCACCGCGTTCTCCGGGCACAGCGGCCGCCACACCGGCCTCTGGGGACGGACGCAACCACCCCCCGGACGGGACCTCGTCGGATAAGGTACCTACTTTACATAAGTCTTCTTGTTATCATGTCGACCTAGGCAATACCAAAAATCAGCTAACGACAAAGCATTGGCCCCACCTTTGAATATTCTTCTTTCAATAGTAATACGAGTATACAGCGCGACAGGTAATGTGATACATTCCTTGAAAGAGGTTGAAGATGAGCTAGTGGCGACCTCTACCATTTGCCATCACAAGCGCATGCCTAACGGTGGCAAGCACGACAGCGAGCGCTGATACGGCAAGATGGCGCTGTTAGCCTAGTACCGCACATGAACCGCGGCATATAAGATTTAGATTCTGATTAATATAGATAGACAATCATCAAGTTCTAAATTGATGATATTAATTACTTAGTGTAAATATTTTGTAGTTTCATGTTATTCTTTACTAGTTATCTCCCAAAAGAAAGAAATGTAAGATCTTTTTAGCCTGAGCTACAGGTTCAACCTAGTTTTCTATCTCGGTGTAATTTTATCTCTAATCGTTTTAACTTTTGTCCATTGAACCTAAATAAACGATTTTATAAATTTAGTTCATTGAAACGGTTTTATTATTTTTTTATATAAGATTATGTCTATCGG
Source organism: Pyrausta despicata (assembly GCA_963921415.1). NCBI lineage: Eukaryota > Metazoa > Arthropoda > Insecta > Lepidoptera > Crambidae > Pyrausta > Pyrausta despicata. Next base: position 4,864,408 of record OY992874.1, read on the forward strand.
ACCTCGGTCCCCGACCATAACACCCGGTCGGTAGGAAGCGCTTCTCTTTAGCTTCCGAACTCTAAATCAGTTGCGCCAAAAGCTTATATGCGGCTTTTAAGTCATATGACACCATGTCCAAAACTTCCATTACACCGAAGTGGTGGTCTAAAGAATGGAACTGATACCTAGCAGCGCTTTTTATATAGAGTCGCCTGCTTGTCGATCTTTTACAGGCTTTACTTCGGCGAGTGTGGTCATGAACTACACCAGCTCATTCCGCCGGCCCCCTTTTACCATCGGACCACCAGACGCACCGCGGGATACCATCCGTACCGTGTCGATGTTCCACTGATACGAACCAAGCGCTTCTCATCTACATTCCTGATGCGCACTGCAAAAGAGTGAAACTCACTTCCTGCGTCAGTGTTTCCCTGCAATTACAACCTAGAAATCTTCAAAGCTAGAGTGAACAGGCATCTTCTAGGTGAGCTCGCTCTAACGTAGACTCAGTCTTTGCCTCGTTCGGGCTTAGTCTTGGGTCAAGAGCAAACCTATGCCAAATAATAATAAAAAAACAATACGATCCTTACTTCTTCACGTCCTTCCTGACTTAATAGATACAATAAAACACAGTTAAAAAAAACTGAACATGTAATACTAGTGATTTAGATTATTAAAATCTTTTTCATTTTTCAGTCATCAGAAACAGCGGTGGGCGGCATATCTCGCACCGCCAGCACCGCCCTCTCGCGGAAAGAGAGCTACAAAGCGCAGAGACAGCACTATAGGAGAGAGAAGAAGAGAGCCGCTTCAGCTCTCTTGCATTCTATTGAAGATCCAGCTGTTGTGGTATTAGCTGATTGGCTCAAGGTAAGCAATGAATGCCTACTAGTCGTTTTACTCGTATTCATGATGTCTAGTATAATTGTTTGCTAGTAAGAGATAGAAGACCAACATACACTATGTCTTTCTCGCTCTATCTCTTTCTCCGCGGAGGATTCCGGCATGTTTAAACACTCGCTGTTTATAAAAAAACCGGCCAAGTGCGAGCCGGTATCGCCCATGGAGGGTTCCGTAGCAGCTAGTAACATGATATAAAAGTTTTTGTTTTTATGACGTAATAAAAAAACCTACTTACTACTAGATCTTGTTGAAACCAATTTTCGGTGGAAGTTTAGATGGTAATGTACATCATATATATATATTTTTTATTGTTCATTATCTTATTCTAGAAGTAACAGGGGGGGGGGGGGCAAACTTTTCAGTTTAGAAAAAAAATATAAGAAGTAAGTTCTGTAAGTTAGGAGTAAGTTTCTGTTTCAAGTGAGTTCCTGCGCTGGCGAAATATAAAGCAAAATAATTCTCTTTTCCAGTTTTAGTCCGATAACTATTTATAAATCATCTGTATCTGTAACATCACTATGTGAAAGTGTATTATAATAAATATACAACGACAGCACATACATTGATCTGACTCTGTGGTAAGTAGCTTAAGCACTTGTGTTACAGATATCAGAATCAACGGTGGTATTACAAATAAACTTAAATAAATACATATAACACCCAGACCAGTACAAACAGACATGTTCATGCACACAAATGTTTGTACAGTACGGAGATCGAACCCGCAACCTCTTGGTTAATAGTCAACTTCTTGACCATTACACCAAAGTGTAATATAATAACAATGTATTTTGTCCTCAGGTCAGAGGATCACTGAAATCGTGGACGAAGTTATGGTGTGTACTCAAACCCGGTCTGCTATTGCTTTACAAGAGTCCTAAAGCGAAGGTAAGTGTCAAATCTACGTTGTTTTATAGCCAACAATATTATACTAAAAATATTTAAAAAATCTTACATTGAATGTTACGTCTCAAACGAAATTAAGAAGAACAGATGACTTTGGATGCTAAAGATACCATTGGCCATGTGCTTGATATCTTTCAAATGGTGGTTTGATTGTAAATATAAAGATGTCTGAATGGTTGTTGGTGGTATGGTAAAGTATAACGCGGACTGTAGGTTTTGACAAAGGTTTAATAATAATTTAGTGTCGGCATAAAAAAATTGGATAGACGCGGGTGTCGCATGCGCCGCTCAGTGGTCAAGTGATGATGCAGCATTAGCTTGGCCGATAATCCGCAGTTTGACATTTTTGACTCAAATATATCAAAATTTAAGAGATCATTGATTGAGAATTGCTCGATCTACGAGTATTAAGATAGACAATTTTAATTAATTTGTTTATTTCATTATTTACTTATCAATTCATTATTTTTATTCATTACTAGTTGACCCGACAGACGTTGTCCTGCCCGTTGCTTTTTTTAAATTTTCTGATCTTTTAAACCTTCCCTGGACTTCCACCAATATTTCAAGACTAAAATTATTCAAATCGGTTCAGCCATTCTCGAGTTTAAGCGAGACTAACGAACAGCAAATTATTTTTATATATAAGCTGACCCGGCGAACTTCGTACCGCCTTAGCGTTGCAATGATTGAACAATGTCATCGAATGACATTGACATTAGTTACGCGCGTTTTTTAAAATATGCAAAATATATAAGTCAACTAAAGTTTTTGTTATATTACATTATAGTAAGTGGTAATTATGCTGTTAAAATGTAGTTTATATGACACGTTCGTAGATTTACCATAGCAGCGCCATCTATTGATTAGAATTCAATTTACTCTTCAGCCTAAGTAACACGTGGCCGGCTATGCTAACACCAAAAATTTAAAAATAATTGAATTATACGGTATTTCGTTCACTACAAAATAAATTTATTTAATTTTATAGCGTCAACAACACGTGGTAATTATGCTGTTAAAATGTAGCTTATATGACACGTTCGTAGATTTACCATAGCAGCGCCATCTATTGATTACTTACTCAACCCAGTCGAAAGGTATCGACATCTGTTAGAATCATTTGGAGTTAACAGATAATTGTGACTGTCAAATAATAACAGACAAATAATTAGCAATAAATTAAAATTGCGACTATAATTTGAGATTTAAACTATCCTATCTCTCAAGTTGGATCGAACTGCACATGGTGTGCAAATTTTATTATAATCGGTTAAGTGGTTTAGGAGTTCATTGAGGACAAACATTGTGACACGAGATTTATATATATTAAGACTAGCGGACCCGCAGACGTTGTCCTGCCCGTTGCTTTTAAACCTTCCCTGGACTTCCACGAATATTTCAAGACTAAAATTATTCAAATTGGTTCAGCCATTCTCGAGTTTTAGCGAGACTAACGAACAGCAATTCATTTTTATATATAAGACTAGTTGACCCGACAGACGTTGTCCTGCCCGTTGCTTTTTTATATTTGAGATCTTTTAAATCTTCCCAGGACTTCCACGAATATTTCAAGACTAAAATTATTCAAATCGGTTCAGCCATTCACGAGTTTTAGCGAGACTAACGAACAGCAATTCATTTTTATATATAAGATTCACGATTGAATTAAATTAAATTTTATATATTGTATGTAAAAATAATTTGAACGCTACTTCAATGTTTCTGTGCATGCATGATTTAGAATGTAATTTAGTTTTTCTATATAATATTGTATGTAAGCAAATTATTCATTAATTATATTCTGTATTGTGTGCCTTATAAATAAAATAAAATAAGCTGCCCGCGCGCATCGCGCGTGGACAATGACGATGCATTTTTGTTAGATGTTATTGAAAAGTTTGAAGGCACTTACATATTTAACAGTCTACCTGTGACCACAGACGCTAAAAATGGTCCGAAACGTCAGGTTAAACAAAATGTAAGTAAATTGCGAAAAAATCCGTAAAAAGTGTCTCATTTCAATGTCTACTGTTCGCGTAAACCGAAGAAATCAATATTTAACAACTTAAGTTGAGGCATTGATTGATCGATATTTCAACACTATTGTAGAACACAAAACAAACTGACATAGAAGTTGAACAGAGAAAGATGTACATTTTAGGCGGTCTTATCTCCTGTAGCGATCTCTTCCAGACAACTTTTGGTTAAATTACATTTGATTAACAGGAAGGGGGAATTCGAGCAAAATATATATGGATAATGCATTTTTTTGTTTTTTAATTATTGGCATTGTTTTTGGTTAGTTTGAATGCTATCATATAATGAGCATCTGGGTTGTTACTAACTATAATAATCAAAGTCCTCCTGGCCGATATCGACCACTGTGGCCAATCTCAACAGAGATCAGCCAACTACGCAGAAGATATTATAGTGCACAAGTGTGAGCGCAATACACAGGTGCACTCTCTGTTCCATCACTCTCAAAGTATGGTGAGACGGCAATCCGACATGACCGGAGAGAGATCAGGCGCAGGACCAACGGCTTAACGTGCGCACCAAGGCGCGGGGGTGTAACACCATACTGTGTACTAACTATTCAATTCAATTCAAATATTTTATTTCAGACATTGGTTCATAGTAGGTTAGTTACAATAACTTACGTTCTAATTAATAATATTGAAATACATGCGAAATTTCATTATTTTATTTATTGAAAAAACCAACAGCGTTTTAAAATATTATGTTACAATGTGCACATTTCTAAATGTATAGCCAATAATAGGTTTTCCTTAATTACATAACAAGTATATCGTGTTGTTTGTGACTTTGGTCTAATTCGAAAATAAAGCCATTCGAAAATAAAATAGATATACAAAGATATACATATACATAATAGTGCCTTATCCATATACCTATCTAAAATTTGATATATATTATGTATATGTATATATAAATAAATGAAAATTATTATTACATTATACACTACAGATGATATGAGTATAGTAGATATACTTACCCATATCAAGATTTATTTCTTTAAATACAGTAAATATCTTGAATTTATTTTTTGAGTATGCGAAAATATCGATACCCTTAAACTCTGCGTTGTACGACCTAACAGTGCGTGTGAGAACCGAATAATAATAAATCAGTGTGGATCTGCATCCATCTGCGCAGGAGTGGCGAGTCCCACCTATCCGCAAACACTCGCAGGATACTGCTGGTACTGCCGCGTGGGCGGGCCAGCGCAAAGGCGCACAGTTGCCTCATAATGGCAATAAAATAAATAAATATTTCACAACAATCACACCAATTGACTAGATGACACCACCAATCGTTGACATAATTTTTATTATCTGTCAAAACGGTCTGCCTCTATAGATTTTGTATGGGAATACATTATCGTGACGTCACGGTCCTGTATCAGAAATCGGAGTCAATTGACCGAATATTTATTAAGTTTTGTGTGTTTAAAAATTGGTTTCTACAGCTTTTTGGAAATATATTGGTTGTATTAACTTAATAGGAGCTATGTTTTTTAAACGCCATGGTCATCATCCCAATTCTCGGAGGTGCTTGTGGCGCAGTGGTTGCAGAGCTTTGGTAGTGATACCAAAAGTTAGGCAACCTAAGGCGCGGTCATGTTTGGGATGGGTGACCATTTTGACTATTAGAGTGACGTCCATTTACAGGCATCTCCGTGCTTCGAAAAGCACGTTAAGCGGTTGGTCCCGGTTAATATCGATAGATATTAGTCGTTAAGCCTGGTCAGAGGCCCTCGGGCGGCTTAATAACATCTGACAGTAAGGTTGGTCACTTACCTTACAAATACCCCTCCACCAATCCGCACTGAGCCCGCGTGGTGGAGTATGGCTCGCACCACCTCATAGTTGAGGTGAGGCCTGTGCCCAGCAGTGGGACTTATATAGGCTGATGAGAACACCAATTCTCTAGTCCTAAATTAAGCTACGAGGCTTGTGTTATGGGTACTAGACAACGGATAAAAATATGTACTTAAATACTTTTTTTTGGAAATAAATACATATTATACATAGAAAACACCCAGACCGGTACAAAGTGTAGAAACACACGTGTTCATGCACACATTTGCAAAACAACTATATGACGCTGACTGTACAGCAAATGACTAATACAGTTTCTCTATTTTTTTACACAGAGCAGCCACTGGGTTGGTACAGTACTTCTAACGTCGTGTCAAGTGATCGAGCGTCCGAGCAAGAAGGACGGTTTCTGCTTCAAGCTGTACCACCCGTTGGAGCAGAGCATCTGGGCTCCGAGGGGGCCGCATAACGAGACTATCGGTATGTCGACCTAACTGACTTGGCATTTTACAAACAAACAAAAAAAAATCCACGCAGGTGGATACGAAATATCTCGCCAAAATTCCGTTTTTAAAAAAAAATTCTACGACTTGCTTTTCCTCGGTAGCAAGGCGAACGTTTTTTTACTGGAAATCTATATGTTACTAGCAAAATACTCTCAAAAAATCTAATGCGAGAACTCCATGTTTTATTTTTTTCATAGCCTTACTTACGACTGGCAAATCATTGAATTGTTCCATAATGATATACAAATCATTCTGAGTCAAAATTCTCAACCCAGAAAAGCCTGAAACACAAATACACATAATATTTAAAAATATATATCAATTATTGATCATCAGATGCCGTCTGAAAGTGTTTTTTTGTGTGAAATTTTATTCATCAATTGGACTCATCGACTATAAAAAAGGTTTTTTATTACTTTTTGGTAATATAACTATTTTGTTTATTCCTTGATATGACAGTTACGTAGTCAGTATCAAATCAACATCATAAAGGAATGATTGATACTCGTTAAAAAATAAAAATAGTCTATGGTCAATGAAATTTTGATGTCAAAGACATTTAGAACTTGTGAACAAATGTGTGCAAGTAATGGTTATCTTTAAGGTGGTAACCACTTTCTGTAAGCGACCGTACATATGGGAAAAATCACAAAAAATCGATAGGTGCTTTGGGGTTGCAGATTCGAGCTTATTTACATTTAAGAAGGTCTACTAGATAATGAGCGGCTGAAATTTTTAATATATCTTTTCAAGGATATAATAAGAGAAAACCATAAATAAATTGTCTAATTTAACTGTGAAATCATGTACATAAAAAGTAACACAAAAATTGATATAGTTGATGGAATCAGGCTTTACTTTGCGGAAATCCATGACTAAAGCTGAAAAAACGGCTAATTTTATTAAATACATCTAACGATAATCACCTGAAAAGTTAGAGCTGAAAATCGCAGGACTTACAATACCTACAACTCACAACTTGACACAGAAGATGCACCTGGAAACACAACACTGACACCAACAAAACACTCGACGCGTTTCGCCACTACACGTAGCATCCTTACGAGATGTTGTCGCCTCGAAAGAGTACGAGCGAATCGCTCGACTCGACTCGTTTAACAAAGAAGACAAGTTTAATAAAGAAATGGGCTTGATGACACCAGCAATCGTTGACATACTTTTTATAATCCGTCATAACGGTCTGCCTCCATAGATTTTGTACGGGAATAATACATGAACGCGGAGTCAATTGAAATCGGAGTCAAATGACTGAATATTTATTGAGTTTTGCGTGTTTAAAATTAGTTTCTACAGCTTTTTGGAAATATATATATTTATGTACAGGTGCAGTAGTGCAGCCGCTGCCGACCGCGCACCTGATCTTCCGCGCGCCCTCGCAGGCCGCCGGCCACTGCTGGCTCGACGGGCTCGAGCTCGCGCTCCGCTGCAGCAATGCTATGCTCAGGTATACACATTATTTACGAGTCCCCTAAGTGAGGTGCTCGTGGCGCAGTGATAGCAGCGCTTTGGTTGTGATTTCGAATGTTAACACTTTGACGGACGGTAGACTGCTATAGCAGTTATAACAATAAAACATCTATTGTGTCTGGCTACCGTCCGTCAAAGAGTTAAGCAACTTAATGCGCGGTCATGTTTGGGATGGGTGACCATTCTGACTATATATAAGTGACGTTCGCTATGCTCAGGTATACACATTATTTAAGACTCTGCCGGTGAGGTGCTCGTGGCGCAGTGGTCGCAGCGCTTTGGTAGTGATATCGAATGTTAAGCAACCTAACGCACGGTCATGTTTGGGATGGGTGACCATTCTGACTATATATAAGTGACGTTCGCTATGCTCAGGTATACACATTATTTAAGACTATCGGTGAGGTGCTCGTGGCGCAGTGGTCGCAGCGCTTTGGTAGTGATATCGAATGCTAAGGAACCTAACGCGCGGTCATGTTTGGGATGGGTGACCATTCTGACCATATATAAGTGACGTTTATTTACAAAAATTGTTATTGCTCTTAAAACTTATCTCATTTCATCTCATTAGCCTATATATGTCCCACTGCTGGGCACAGGCCTGTCAGATGTCAAGTGAGCACAGGCCTCCCCTCAACTATGAGGTGGTTCGAGCCATACTTCACCACGCGGACTCAGTGCGGATTGGTGGAGGGGTGTTTTGTAAGGTAAGTGACCAACCTTATTGTCAGATGTTATTAAGCCGCCCGAGGGTCTCTGACCAGGCTTAACGACTAAAATCTATCGATATTTCCAAAACCAACAGCTTCACGTGCCTCCCGAAGTACGGAGATGCTTGTAAATAAATATACCTCACTTCACCTCACCATACCAGACACAACCGCGCCTAAGGTTGCTTAACTTTTGCTATTACTATCAAAGCACTGCCACCACTGCGTCATAAGCACCTCAGTTATTTCTTTCCTTTGCCAAATTGGCATTATTTATTTAAAACTTTATTGCTCAAGAAATGTACAAAGGGTGGACTTAATGCTAAAATCATTTTCTGCCAGTCAACCTTAAAGTCATCCTTAGGGTTGCCACCCCTACTTTATAATAATGTATTGTACGTTATTTCAGGCAATTGTACTCTGTACTTTATGAGAACAATAAAGTACACGAAAATAATTTATTTCGCATGATTAGGTTTCTTTGTGATATTGAAAAGTTTTGGTCGTAAGTATCAATATAATTATACTATGGAAGGATAATTAATTATTTGTTGAATATGTTGTTAATTATAATAATAAAGAAAAATAAAGTGTACTTTATTTTGATACTATGTACAACTTTTTTTCCGTACTATGATAACTAATGTACTTTATTTGCAAGAAAAAAAGGTGGCAACCCTACATGCTGAAGGAAGTCAATGCGTGCAGTAAAAATTAAATGAGACAAGTAAATAGCTGTTTTTTTTTCATCAGATGTTCTCGGTCGAAGCCAGAGCAGACCGTTGCGTCCGAAGCACCGGCCACTCAGACGAACATATCGCACGAGGAGTTGGAGAGGCATTTCACTGAGCACGGTGAGTGTTTACATATTTTATATACATATTATATTGCAAATATACATATAGCAGACTATTAACAGTGCAACAAATAAGTATACACCCACCAGGGTACAGAAACATAAGATAATTAAAATAAAACATTCTTATATGTATAACACACGAGTAGGTCTACGACACTTTAATCTTAGCTTCTTTTCAGCTTTGACAATGAGTTAACTATTACACCTAGTGAATTCACGAAACACAGACTTCTCTTTTTTGAGTAAATACATGAGTACCAGTGAACGCTAATAATTTACAGTCAAATAAGTTAAGAATTGATTTTTAAAGGTGACAAACGGTTCCTAGAGACGTCACGCGACTCGCTGTTAAAGGTAGCTGTCGCGCGGATTAGTGACGGAATTCCACAGTTGCAATTTTCCACGAAATCGACCAGTTGCCATATAGTCCGGTAGATAACTGCACAAACTACTATCTGATTAAAAAATTGAAAATATGTACTCTACGTAGAGAAAGTTATTTTCTTTAAATATATTCAGTAATTTTCTTTTTACATAATACAAATAATACAATAGAACATTATGCATATTAACTAACGGACCCCTCAGACGTTGTCCTGCCCGTTCTTTTTTTGACGTGACAACGTCTTATAAATTGGTTTGCCGGGTGACACCTCAAGAAACTGCGTTACGCTGCTCCGCTCACGTTTCGCGCGAGAGAGACAGAGCGAGAGAGAGAGAGAGATAGGCATACACACCGGTTCATGTTATACGAATGAATATTCACATTAAAATTATTTTACCACTCAGAGTCGTTGTCACGTAAAACTTTTTTCGTAAGAACCATCCTCGTACTTTAAGGAATATTATCAAAATTCCCCTACAGAGTAGGTATTTTATATATTAGGTTGGCATTTAAGTGGTCTGCTCCCAGGTTTTAAATTGGTAAATGTAAAGGTAATTAAACGGGTAAATGCGTAACTCGGTTCCAAAATATTTTTGACGTGACAACGTCTTATAAATTGGTTTGCCGGGTGACACCTCAAGAAACTGCGTTACGCTGCTCCGCTCACGTTTCGCGCGAGAGAGACAGAGCGAGAGAGAGAGAGAGAGAGAGATAGGCATACACACCGGTTCATGTTATACGAATGAATATTCACATTAGAATTATTTTACCACTCAGAGTCGTTGTCACGTAAAACTTTCGCGCGTATACCGACTTTATTTCGTAGAAAATCGCAACTGTGGAATAACGCCACTTTACCGGGCGCGGAGAAATCCACACTAAAGTTAGCCACGTGTCGTCACGTCACGTTAAAGTCTACCTTCAAAAGTGAGTCGCGTGACGTTCGAGTCGGAATGCTAGCTTTAAAGTTACCTTATCTCTACGTCTCGTTTACACGCGATCCGTTTTTGACGATTCACCAAAATATCATTAAAAAGTCAGTCGAATCGTCAGTGACAGACCCTATGTAAACACTTTAGATGAAAATTTGCCGCATTAGAGCCGATATGTATTAATCGAAATAAAGTAAAAAATAGACAATTGTATAAATAGGTATGGTCAAAAGATAAAGGCAATTTGCAGAACTCACAAGTTATTGAATTGTGATTATATGAAGAATTCTTCTGTGTACACACAATTACTTGCGACTGTTAGAATAATATATATTGATGTAATTTAATGTGTACTTATCCTATTTAATCAGTTTAAGTTTAGCATTACAGAAAACAAGGTAAACTAATTTTAAATCTTTCACCCACTCCAAATTGCACCATTGCACTTACGCTACAAAAATATGTACGCTACAAAAATATGTTCGCTACAAAAATGTATACGCTACAAAATATATACGCTACTAAAAATCTTTACGCTACAAAATTCAAATCGCTAGTACTCAAATCTACATCTACTTGTAACACCCCCGTCCCCCTTATGTCAGTGTCGGATTACTCACCAAAAAGAACCAACTCTGGTGACAGGAAACTCTCTTACCAAACCACAAAAAAATCAAAACCAAGAAAGACATCAAAATGGGCGCAATTCGTCGAATCCATAGAGATTAAACACGAAATGTCAACGGAGTCTCCTACACCGGATGAAAAGAAGGAAGGGTTTTTGGATTTTCTATGGAGAAAAGAGACGTTCGATAGAAATATGCCGTCTACGTCATCCGCCAGAGACGAGAAACTTCAAAAGAGTTTGCGACTAACGAAAAGTTTAGCATCCAGCCCAATGAAAGTTGAAAAGAAATCGCCTATACTGAGATGCTTTGAAATACCAAAACTGCCGTTAACAGACAAGAGAATCAAAGACAAACCCATGTCACCCACATCTATGATAGAAGACAACTTAGTTCGCATCATGGCTTCACTGCCTAAAAGGCGAAGTTCCACTCCCAGCACTGTTAAAAGTTTAACACAGAAGCGAATAAGCGAATTGAGAGAGAGCGGTGCTAAAACCGATTCGGAGAATGATGATGTGTTTTTAAAAGATTTGCCGAGAAAAAGGAGGTTGAACAACGATGTGCTATTGTGTGATACGCCGGATAACATTATAATAACTAAAACAGCGCCATCTGTCGAAAGGTTTAGGAAGTACAGTTCGACTACTAGTTTTGAAGATGAAATGGACTGTCGGAGGTACGTTAAAATGTTATTGATGCAGGTTTATATATAATTACCGATTTATTCTCACCATATTCTCATCGAGGTTTGACGGTAGCGTGGCGTGCCATTCTATAACATGTCATTCTATAAAAATGCATGGAAGTTGTCACACTAAAACACGCCGTGCTAGCGCTAACATCTTTCAATCAATCAAGCAAATATTTTTCTTCACTGTCTTTTTGATAGTCTGAAAAAGGACCAAGAACTCATGTAAACACATGTGTTTTTGTTTGTGAAAACCTTCGGTTAAGGTTACGGTGGCCAGTGTTGTATGGATCACTATGGGTGCTTGTTGACGTACGGCTAAGAAAACGTGCCATATACAGCGGCGTAACGTGCTACTAGTAGCCCGTGAGCTTATTCACAGGAGATAGGTTAAGGTTTAGGTTTAAAGATCTTTATTCTCATGCGAAATTTACACTTTATTTAAAATGATATACAAAATTTTACACATTAAAAAAAAACGTTTTTTATACCCTCGATAGCCTCGGGAAACTCGTGACTCTCCCTACGTCCAGTTAAATGAATTCAGTCCATTAAACTAAATTCTCCCTGCAGAATGCTGCCCCAATTCCGTTCGGCGACCGTCACACACACACCAGAGAAGTTCTCTCTGATAGACTACCATAAGCTACCTTCGGCGAGTTTAGAAGCGCTGAAGACTCAGAGCAGAGACGATAGATTCGTGTCACAGAATGTGTATGTCGCCGGCAAGATTGTGCGCACCGGTGGGAGATTGAACCTTGTGTCTCTAATGCTAGGGTGTAGTTTTGTTTGAAAGTTTGTAGTTTCTGTGCGAAATTGTGCCTTAAAATGTGGTGATAGAGTCAGTTTTAGTTGCTAGTTGAGTGTCTTAACTACCTTTTTGGTAAGACTACTTTTTAAGTGCCCAAGCTAGCTTTTGTTTCTAGGCTCAAGAGATACGTTTGCAGCAATCTCGTACGATCTTAAAAAATGATTATTTGGCTTATAAACTACACTTGAAAATTCACACAGGAGTAGGACTAAGACTATATCTATTATAAAACTAAAATCAATAAAAAGTGTAGTAGTTATAACCAAATTGCCCCCACTCAGCATTATTGCCATGGCAAGCCATGGCGCTGGTTTTCTGTGAGTACCATTGAGGTTTGGCGAAGGTTTGGAAATGTTGAGGGTTTTATTCTGCAATTTGGCTTTGTTCTAAGTGTTTGGTAGTTCTAGAATGTGTTTTTGGATAAATTATTTGGCGCAACAGATTTAGAGTTAGGAAGCTAAAGGGAAGCGCTTCCTACCGACCGGGTGTTATGGTCGGGGACCGAGGTCCGATATACATTATCTTGATTTGTCTATCTATATTATTCTGGATCTAAATCTTAAATACCGCGGTTCATGTGCGGTACTAGGCTAACAGCGCCATCTTAACTGTGGAGCCGTAACAGCGCTTGCCATCATAGTCATGCGCTTGTGATTGCGAACGGTAGAGGTCGCCACAATTAAGTCAATTTCTCACTTAAAAATCAATCAATCAATAAGTTCGGTATCAATATCATGCGAAATTACTTTAGAATATTTGAATCGGATTTTTTTTTTAAATGATTTGTTGCTAGTTTATATACCTCATTACAACGAAACAGTTAAATCTAACATAAACTTTATTTTACTTTCCAAATTCTCTTGAAATTTTAGTAACAAAATATATTAATCACAGGTAATCTAACTAATCATGTTGTTCAGAGCTGAAAATACTCAAAACAAACATTTTGTTTGTACAATTGCGTGCTAATTTGACCTTTAACGCGTGTACATAACGCAGTTTTTCCTGTAACATGGTTACATTGTAAATAAGTTGAGTGTATGAGGGCCTAGGCTACAATGATGACAAAAGTTTATTATAATTTTTTGATCAAAAAAATATTAACTAAAATAATATTTCTAATCACATCTGTGAATGGATTTATTTCATTTTGTTATATTTAAAACTTAAATTATTACTGAATATTTTTTTTGTGTTAAATTTAAAAGGTACAATGTCTGAAAAGCTTTTACAGTCTTAACTAACGAACGGCTAGCCAATATAAAAAGTAAATTGAAGAAAAGTGATTTCCCATTACTTAAAATTACATTTATATTTGTATGTACTGTTTCCCAAAATATATGCTCAAACTGTTATCTGTATTGGCAATGATTTAAATTATCATCAGTCACTGATAACATTTTATCAAAACCACTACCATTGTGGCAATGACCTTCGGTGTAAACAAATAAAATTAGTAAAACAAATATCAAGTGATACGGGCCATGGAGCGGAGCATATTAAGTATAAAACGGAGTGATAGGATCCGAAATACTACCATCCGCTCCAAGACTGGTATCGCTGATGTGGGCAACAAAGCCGCGAAATTGAAGTGGGAGTGGGCGGGTCACATCTGCAGGATGCATCCAGAGAGGTGGGCCCAAGTCGTCACCAAATGGGTGCGTACAGACGGCTATCGCCGAAGAGGCAGACCCAAGAAACGATGGTGTGACGACTTGGTCAATACAACAAGGGACTGGAAAACGTTGGCAATGGACAGGGACAGGTGGAGAGATTTGGGGGAGGCCTTTGCCCAGCAGTGGGATGATATGGGCTAAATAAAAAAAATAAAAAAATGATAATATTTATAGCTTATAACGTTTATTTGCTTCAAGCCGCTAAACAGACGAAACACACATTAAATTAACAAACCATGTGTACCTAGCCTAACATTACTCATAACCACTTAGTATTCGATAATGTACTTAAAACTCAAGGCCGTGAGTTCATTATTCTTTGCACCATCTATCACACATTATATCCTTCAGACAAACTTAGACTGAAATTCAAAGAGGTAAAATGCATTTTTCATTTGTACACGGTCTTGTATAGACTGATAGGAGGATGTGAGTGTCAGTGTTGTATGAAACGTTGGACAGTTCGGTGTGTTTTGTATGGAGATAAACAGTATTGCTGATAACAAATTGTGATTTCAGTGTTCCTTTGTGATTTTTGTGTTTACGTAAAGTGTGATAGTGTATGAGGAAATGTTTTTGGTGGTGTATTTCGGAAAAGTTGCGAATATTTTTTTTTTTTAGTGTAGGCTTCATCGTTTTTATTATTAACTAGCGGACACGGCAGACGTTGTCCTGCCCGTTGCTTTTTATAAATTTTCTTACCTTTTAAACCTTAGGAATTGTAGGCAGTGTAATTGTAGGAACTGCCACGAATATTTTAAGTCTAAATCTATTCAAATTTGTTCAGCCGTTCTCGACTTTTAGCGAAACTATCTAACAGCAATTCATTTTGATATATAAGACTAGCGGACCCGCAGACGTTTTCCTGCCCGCTTTTTTTTAATTTTCACTGTTTAAACCTTCCCTGGACATCCACGATTATTTTGCGACTAAAATTATTCAAATCGGTCCAGTCGTTCTCGAGTTCTAGCGAGACTAACGAACAGCATTTAATTTTTATATATAAGATTTCTTTGAAATAGTAACTTCCTTTACAACTTAGATATTTTTTTTAGATAATAATCTTAATTTTTTTTCTTCTATTTATCTTACGTCTCCAGTCTTCATAGCTAAAACAAAGTAGTAGTATTACTACTACGTTGTATCCGCTTTCTGGGCAAGTAAGATTTAGCCAGTGTTCTTGCCGACACGAAAGAAGAAGAAGAAGACGCTGAATCGAGCGTGATTTAGAAATTAATGGGTCCTCATTGAAAAAAGATACATAACTAGATTGACTAGGTATTTAGGCACACACAATTGATCCCTCCAGGACCTATAACAAGCTGGCGGGTCGCCTAACATTAAACCATGGCATTGTGTCTTATTTCGCGTGTCGAAGCCCGGTAAAAAGCAGTCATCAAATTGCTTGCAATTACTATGATGACTTTAATTCGTTTTAAATGCATGTAAATATTACTTAAATCGTTCCATCTGTTTATCTCTTGAAGATTTACATGCTGATTTTTTTTACATGTTGATGAAGATTCTTTATGTAGTATGTGTTTGTAGGTTTGTATGTGTATAGGTTTTGACTGAATCCTAAGTTAGTATCCTCTGAGTTCCTAGACAAGCACCGTGGTGTAGTGGAGTGCACAATGGTTTTCAAGATGCGGCCACCTCTGAGGTCCCGGTTTCTATAACCGGACGGAGACAATGTAGAGAACAAATTGTGTATGTTCGCACGGGTCTGGGTGTTTGGGATATCTTCGTTGTTTATTATTTTCATAAAACAAGTCCTTAAGTTTATTATTATCAGAGCAATGGTTTTGTTTTTGTCCCAATTTATTTATTTATTTTCTGATAAATTTATTTGGGGTTCCCAAGACAGTTTCTGTTACGCATACCCATCAGCCGCGGGGGCAGCTGGGGGTAACGTGGGACTCCAGGCCTCAGAGAGATAACCTGCCTACCCACTAAAAACCTGACGGTGCCCTCCGGTGCCATGTGAGTCGGGGACGTGGAAGGTTCTCACCGTTGGCCGAGAAGGCACATGAATTCTCCTGGGATAACCTAGCCTTTACTAGTTGGTTAGTTTTCGATCGGCCACCCTATAGATGCTGGCTAAATAAGAGAAAAGTGTAGTCGTCCCAAAAAATGTTAACGTAAGCATGGAGAGAGGGGATAAGAGCTTCGCTTACTTTCTGATAATGGGGATGTGGGGGTTAATAATTGTTATAATTCTGCTTACGTAATACTTGAATGGCCCCTTGGCAGTAATAATAACAAATTTAAAAGGAAAATATTCATATTTACTACGAGGTAAAATATAAAGTGTTGCAACACTTTGACCTCATTTCTGAACACAATTTTTTAGGCGTGTAATACAACATTTAATTCGAACTAGCATTACGGTAGTTGACACCACCAATCGTTGACGTACTTTTTATCAACTGTCAAAACGCTTTTCTTCATAGAGCTTGTATGGGAATAACACACTTTGACGTCATCGCGTGCAATGCCGACTGAGTGACGAATTATCATTTGAATTCCAATTAAAAATCAAATAATACGAACTGCAGAAAAATATTAGTGTAAAGGCATCTGAAATTATGAATTATTTTAGAGAAAATCAGTTTTTGAATATTTCTTTCATAGTGGAAACAAGCCTTTTCGCATTCCAATATAGTATAGCCAAAGACAAAGTATAGCCAATGCCATTTAGTCAGCCAATGATGTAGGTTTAATTTTGATATTATTTATTTGCAATAAATATTTAATAATTTAGTTTAGTAGTTGAAGAATGCTTCCCAGAGAACTAAATAATATCGGGGAATGCCTGTCGTTGATGTAGGAACATTACCTTTATGGAAACCAGCCTAAATATTTAATTGTTTAGGCGTAGGATAACTCCCGTATAAAACTACATCAAAATCAGTTCAACCTATTAACAGTGAAAAAGGAAATTTTGAAGTTAATATTAAAAGATTAATTTCCAACTACCGCAGTTTTAAATCAATTGTATACACTATTTGGTCGGAAATAAAAATTTTATACGGATTTTTAAACGAAATAATATTGGAAATAGCCCGTCGTCGATGTGGTAACATATCTTTTTAAGGAAACCAGCCTAAATATATATATGTTTAGGCGTAGGAAAACTCCGTATAAAATTAAATTAACAATCTGTTAAACCTATATGGTAACAGTGTAAAAGTAAATTTTGAAGGGAAAACAATAAAATATTAATTTCCAACTAAGGCAGTCTTAAGTCAATTGTATTGCTATATGGATGTATTTATGGTCGGAAATAAAATATTTATAATTAGAGATCGGCCGAATAACTCGGTTCGAAGTGACGAGTACTCGGTTATGTAAATTTAATAAACAGCATGTCTGGAATAAGTTTGCTAGTGGCCAACTGGAGGACTTAAAGTATGTACCTAAATGACCACATACTTAAGTCAATGAACAAGCCCCTAATCTGGCGTTTGTCAATTTCTATTGGTTAATTATAGGACAGCCAGGCCGCTGCGGATTGACAAACTGTATGTTGTTCAAGGTATACTCGTATATTATAAAATCAAATACATAATATGTTGATTAGTGAAGTCATGATTTATTAATTCAAAATTACAGTGAGTAGGTATTTTTAAGCAGCTCTTTGCGGTCATGTTTAATCTTATTTTAGGACCTCAAATTAAACCGAGTAACTCGGCCGAGTACTCGGTACTCGGCAAGCTTTAAACCGAATAATACTCGGTACTCGGTAAAACCACTACTCGGTCCATCTCTAATTTTTATGTTATTTAATTGAAAACCTCGAGTTTTCGGTTTTTTTTTTCAATTTTTAATTACTATTCAGACTTTAGTTTGTAACTCATTTGAGCTATACAAAAGCTAATTTATATTTTAATCTCGTTATTTAGTTGCAAGGTCACATATAATTTTGCAAGTCGCTTATCATTGGTTTAATATTGACAAACGCTTTTCTTAACAAGGAAATTAAGATAATTTTGATGTTTAAATTTTTAATAGTCTTCTTTTTACCGAGCAAGGTATATTTAGACAATTATTTCTCCTTATGTCTGTGGTGGGAAGATCGAAAGAAATTTGAACCTTGAAATTTGTGTAATTTTATGGGAATTTGGGGTCCTAGTCAAATATTTATGGTGATGGATATACCAAGAACGACCACTTTGGTGTAGTGGTCAAGAAGTTGACTATTACACCAAGAGGTCGCGGGTTCGATACCCGCACTGTACAAACATTTGGGTGCGTGAACATGGTCACCATTACAGGTCTAGGTGTTATATGTATTTATTTAAGTTGTAAGCATGTGGTGTGGTACGGTGGCTGCTGTCACGGTAAACGCTGCGGTATATTATGCACTTGTGATACGGGCGATTTTGCAACAAAAATAAATAGCCTGATGTGCTGCCTCATCCATACTATCCATACTAATATTGTAAATGCGAAAGTAACTCTATCTGACTGTCTGCTACTCGATCACGCCTAAACTACTAAACCAATTTGCATGAAATTTGGTATGGAGATATTTTGATACCCGAGAAAGGACATAGGCTATATTTACCGCGGGAAAATGACGCATTCCCATGGGAAATTACAAGTGGGTCGATCGCTTTTACGCCTAAACTACTTAACAGATTTAAATGAAATTTGGTAAGGAGAAAGTTTAAGACTAGTTACTTTTTTGGACATTAGTTACTTTTGACCGCGGGAAAAATACTTCTCGAGGAATCTGATCGCTAAATTCAATTACCAAAGATTTGAATTGTATTTGGATAAAATTGGTAATACAGGAAAACAAAGCATTAAAAAAAACTAAATTATGCGGACGAAGTCGCGGGTAAAAGCTAGTTAAGTTTATAAAGCAGTAGTAGGTATCTGGACATACAATATTATTTTTATAACAACTTATAACATGTGAACCTTCCTGTAAGGTCAGATCCACATTAGGTTCGATATTAATCGCATAGCAATCCATAACACCAGTTTTCCTCGTTTTTATACACACTCACTTCTAATATAAACATTGTGGTTCTTGTGTAGCCGTTATTAGGTCTAATTCGCAACGAAATTATGTTGTCTGATTATTGTATGTTACATTTATTAATAGCAAAGTTGCAAAAAGTGATGTCGGTATGTTGCAACTGTTGTGGATATCCTGTATGTTATGAATTATGTAAGATTTATTGAAATGAAATTATTTTTTTCTACGAATGAAAAAGGGAACAATTCACTACTCTATTTCGCAATACGTTTCGTCGAATTACAAATTTATCGATGACAATTTCATCGAATGCATTCGATGAAATGAACTATCGTAGTTACGTCTTTCGTGTGTGTAACGCGTCGTTACAAATAAAGATTATATTAAATTATTTCTAAATGCAATATGTATTCAAGTTCAATTAAAAAGTTTTTATCACAAAATTGAATTGAAAAAATGTAGTATGAGCACATAATTTTGTACATTGTGAATGGTACTTTGTCCTACGAAGAACTTGCTAACGATAGAGAGTTATGTATTTTAAAATCTTAAAAAAGGTTTTATGTGATACCTGGTTAGAAATTAAATGACTACATAGTCATATTAGGCCAATCTTGGCCGACAGATGAAAAATTGCTTATGTCAAAAAGTAACTTGACTGACTTGGGGGACGAAAATGTAACCAATGTAATGTAGATAGAACGGGCTAAAAGGAAAATTCAGATGAGTGATGAGAATCTTATTAATATTATAAATGTGAAAGTATATTTGTTTGGATGTTTGGATGTTTGTCCGTCAATCACGCTAAAACTACTGAATGGATTTTGATGAAATTTGGTATACAAGCAGGGTATAGGCTAACTTGGGTGATAGGGTACTTTTTATCCCGATTAAACTCTCCCATGGGATAAAGCAGGAATCTTGATAATGCTCAATCACGCCGCAAGTATTGAATAGATTTTGATGAAATTTGGTATACAGGCAGGGTATAGGCTAATTTAGGTGTTCCTTTTATCCCGATTAAACTCTCCCATAGGATAAAGCAGGAATCTTGATAATCCTCAATCACGCCGAAAGTACTGAACGGATTTTAATGAAATTTGGTTTACAGACAGTGTATTAGCTGATATAGATTAATTAATAGTTTTTAATTCAAGTTAATGAATCAACTACAATGCAATACATTTTCTTCATCCCTAGACAGTGTTGAGCAGTGTATAACCTGAATTAGATTGTAGGATATACTTTTTATTGTAATAATATGCTCCCGTGGGATAAAAGAGGATTCTACTTACATGTTCCCATACAATACAGCAGGAAATAGCAACTTTCATTCTACGTAGCGTAGTCTCAGTATAGTTTATTGAGGCGCCAATAGATGGCGTTGCCTGTATTTTAAATCGCGATAATGAATTATCACAGCTACTTGGATATTAATGACTGTGACTTTGAGGTGAAATTAGGAATTTTCTTCTTTATAGGTTAATTCTGTGTCGTTTCAGTTCTGCGTTGTCAATTGGTTTTTCGAATAATTTGTCGATTTGGCTTTTCTAACGGACTTGATTTTCTTTGCGATTGTGGATTTGGTTGATTGTTATTTTGTGTATTTTTCACAAGTATTCTTTCAAACAACTTAGATAGGTATATAAATTTTATAACTTTACATATTTGTACTAAATCTAACTATACGATTTATTACTACCAAAATCGTGAAAATCAAACACGGAAACATGGTAAAAATATAAGATAATTCCCTACGGAATGATTAAAATTAAACTTTTTATATGCAAAAAATACAGTCACTAAGTCATTTGTAAATGTCCTCATTCTACGCGGGCAAAGCCGCGGGTAAAAGCTAGTTGTATATAAAAAAAAAAGGTTTTTACGCAGTAGATTACTTAAAATTATATGTAACAGCTTTTACCCGCGACTTCGTTTACCGTGACTTCGTCCACATTAGATAGTTTTTTTAGAATGTTTTGTTCTCCCGTACAACCAATTTTATCCAAATATAATTCAAATCTTTGGTAATTTAATTTAGGAGTGGATTACGAAATTGTATGAATTATGGATTACGAAATTCCTCCTTCATAGCGTAGTCCGCTTTTCGATTTATTCCATTTTTCAACAAAAATCTGCCAAAATGTTATCAATATGACTCTTGAAAATAGTGCAAATTGTGTCTTTAAACACATTGTTCGTTGTCTTTTATCGTTACCTATAAAGCCCACCCCGTATGGGGGGTTCGTTGGTACCATTTCGCCTTTATGAATGTTCTAATAAACTGCATGTACCTACATTCGCATCATATTATGATATGAAACTCGTTTTCTTTCAAGATTGCAATATGCGTTTTTAACAAGTACCCAAGGTTAGCCATAAAATGATTCTATTGACATTACTTCAACGTCGATGCATTGATATTGATATTGACACAGTTATAATAAGTTGCAGTATTATTTACGTAGTAATGAAATTAAATTTATTTATTGGCGCATAACATGGTTCGATACTAATAATTTTATCTTACTTATTTATTTTTATTTATTTATCTTATGGAAACATACAGCTTAATAATAGGACATAGTCTTAAATACAAAGATACGAGGGCGGGTCAATAAGTCCGTGACTTTTGGAATAAGACACAGATTTTTTTATAAATAAATCATTTTATTTTTCAATGTAGTCTCTCTTGAGCTCTATACACTTTGTCCAACGCTTCTCCAATTTTTTCATTTCTTCCAAAAAATATAATTTGTCAAGGTCCCCAATATAGGCCTTTGTTTGCGAGATGACTTCATGATTAGAGTCAAATCTTTTTCCGCCAAGCCATATCTTCAGGTTTGGGAACAAGAAGTAGTCACTTGGAGTCAAGTCTGGAGAATAGGGCGGATGTGGGAGCAATTCATAGCCCAATTCATGGATTTTTGCCATAGCAACTGCACATGTGTGCACCCTTGCATTGTCTTGGTGGAAAAGAACTGTTTTCTTGGCCAAATGAGGTCGGTTTTTTTTCAAATCGTCATTGAATCGGTCCAATAAGTTGGCATAATATTCTTCATTGATTGTTCTTCCCTTTCGAAGATAGACAATGTGGATTATCCCGCGTGCATCCCAAAAAACCGTCGCCATAAATTTATTGGCTGACAAACCCACCTTGGCCTTCTTTAGCGCCGATTCACCCGTAGAAACCCACTGTTTCGAATGTTGTTTGGTCTCTGGTGTGTTGTGATGGATCCATGTTTTGGCCACGGTTACAAAACGGCGCAAAAACTCCTCCATATTGCGATAAAACAACGCCAAACCTTTCTGTGAAGTTGTTACAAGATTGCGTTTGTGGTCGATTGTGAGCAAACGCGGCACCCATCTTGCGGAAAGCTTTCTCATGCCCAAGTGATCATTCAAAATTGAAACTACTGAGCCATGCGAGATCCACGGGGCTTGCACAATCTCTCGCACTTTCAATTTTCGGTCGGCCAACACCATATCGTGGATTTTTACGATGGTTTCGGGTGTAGAGACCTCAACTGGGCGTCCCGGACGTTCGGCATCTTCAGTGCTTGTACGGCCACAACGGAATTCAGTAGACCACTTTTTACCATTGAAATCGATGGTGCAGAGTCCCCATAGTATTTATCAAGCTTAGCTTTGGTGGTAATGGTTTTTTTTTGGCAAACAATAATGCTTAATAAGCACATGAAATTCACTTTTTTCCATTTTCTTTTCAAATTCCTGGGTAGTCTGATAAAGATAGCTGTCAAACACAAACTAACTGACACAGCAAGTTCAAATTTTGCCAGGAATCAACTGAAAGATGCCTGTTAACAGGAGCAGTATTGCTTTTTCAGTAAAGAGGTCAGAAATTCAAAAAGTCAGACTCGCACAGGCGGGACTCGACCCGCAACTCTCGCAAGCTGGGCGATTGCTCTACCAATTGTGCTACCGTGACTCTTAAATTTCATATTTTTTCTGGTTTATGAAGCAATAGGTGATCAATCTCTATCAAACTCTTGTGGGGCCGAGTGTACCATCTTTTTAATATCAAGTGTCATCATTTTCGCACTGAAAATCTGTATTCGTTAAATTAAAACACACTTTATGAAAAATGGACTGTCACAGGCGGGAATGGTTGTAAAGAAATTAAAGCTGAAAAAGAGGATTATTTTGCTTGAAATTTCCACTAAACGACGCCAGCGCAGGGACCAAAATTCGTCGCAACTGTAATCACCTGAAAAAGCTAGAGCTTGAAGTCGCAGGACTTACAATACCTACAACTCACAACGTGACACACAAGATGCATCTGGAATCACAACACTGACACCAACAAAACACTCGACGCGTTTCGCCACTATGCGCGTATGCCACGTGCATTCTCTGGAGATGTTGTCGCTTCGACAGACTACGAGCGACTTTTTCAGGTGATTACAGTTTTGGATGTATTTTGGTCCCTGCGCTGTCGTCGTTTAGTGGAAATTTAAAGGAAAATAATCCTCTTTTTCGGCTTAAGTTATGGATTTCCGCAAAGTAACACCTGATTCCATCAATGAAATTTCCATTGTTAATGCTAAAAAATAAAGTAACTGTGTTTGCTGTTCAATTCCCGTAACTGTTTTTAAAGTATTTTAGAGTTTACATTTATTTGGATTTAAATTAAATTCTTCTGTCTGTCCCTCTTGTCAAATACGCAGGCGTTACTAAAGGACTATGAGCTCTTTTAAGTGTGTTTTTAGGGTTCCGTACCTCAAAAGGAAAAAACGGAACCCTTATAGGATCACTTTGTTGTCCGTCTGTCCGTCCGTCCGTCTGTCAAGACCCTTTTTCTCAGGAACGCGTGGAGGTATGAAGCTGAAATTTATATCAATTACTCAGGTCTACTGTCCCTTGAAGCTGTGAAAAAATCAAACTTCTAAGCCAACGCAATCAAAAGATACAGCCGTTTATGCCGCAAATTTTCGACACTTGCAAGGGAATCAAAACCTACAGGGTGCTTCCCGTGAACTCAGAATCTTGAAATTTGGTACGAAGCAACGTCTTATAGCATAGATAAAGGAAAAATTACGAAAACCATAAATTTTTAGTTACATCACATAATATATATTTTTTTAATAATTTTAAACTTACTACCCATTTCCTCATAAACGCGTAGAGGTATTAAATTGAAATTCATACCAAATACTCAGGTCTATAATACCTTTAAGCTGTAACAAAATCATACTTCTATGTCAACGCAATTAAAAGAAACAGCAATTTAAGCTGCATATTTTGAAACTCGCAAGTACTCGCAAGGGAATCAAAACCTAACCTAAGGGAAAAAAAAGGAAAAATTCCGAAAACCTTAAATTTTTAGTTACATTACAAAATATATATATTTTTAATAAATATAAACTTATTACTTTTTTCCTCATGAACGCGTAGAGCTATCAAGTTGAAATTCATTTCAAATACTTAGATCTAATTGCCTTTAACCCGTGAAAAAAAAAATTCTAAGTCAACGCAAAAACGCAAAACGCAAAAGTACAACCATTGATACCGCATATTTTGAAACTCGCAACTACACGCAAGGGAATTAAAACCTAAAGACCACTTCCCGTTGACATAGAATCTCGAAATTTGGTAAGAAGCAATAGCTTACAGCACAGCTAACAGAAAAATTCCGAAAAGCTTAAAATTTTAAGTAGTTATACCACCAAAAAAATTGTGATTGTAAACATAATTGTAGTTACAGCAATGACCGCGAGTTATTATACTATGTATGGGGAGGGCAACATTTTTCAAACGGCAAAGACGACCTCACTCATCGTCATTCAATCCCGATGTTTTGGTGAATGTAGCTGTATAATCTAAATGCGTCCTAACTGCTTAAAGTGTTATACTTATAATTAAATTCAATGACATTATTATATTTCTTATTGTTGGTTATTATCAGACAGCTTGCTTGTATTGTTTCTACTGGCGAAGTTTGATGGGACGCTGGTGGCACGGGGAGGCACGCGGGGCGCGGGGCGGGGCATGAACGCGCTCGCACTGGCCCGCTGGCGCGGGGGCAGGCGACTGGCTTTTTCGAACTTCAATGTTCAATGTGGTACTATTCATAACTTTTTCAGTCACCATTTACAGGTCTGGTTCAAATTTAATACTTAATTAATATTTTTGAACCAGATTTCTAAATAGTGACTAAAAAACTTAGTAAATAAATAACTTTAATAAAAGAACTTTCGCAAGTCTGCTGCAAGGCTAGTATAAGTGTTTCAGTTATATTATAGATAAATGATATGTGTTAATATAAAATAAAGGATTACTTAAACGATAAAGAGATCTTTGTCTTAAATTTATGCTCCTCCATCTTTCCCCATTGTAATGTTATGAATTTCATTTTGCAATAAAAATACCATAGTTATGACTCGATTGTCGTAATGAACGAACTTTGTAAACCTTGCAGGTTTGTACGGAACCCTCGGTGCGCGAGTCCGACTCGCACTTGGCCGGTTTTTTTTATCTTGACTAGTGGAAAAAGATAAAATACTGTGTCGGTTTTCGACTCTTGACTATTTATAAGACCCAAAGTTTGAAAAGACATAACACTTAAAAGAATCTTTTCGGCTCCGGTCATCGGGGAGGATTCGAACCCCCGACCTTTGGAAGTCCGGTCCAATGCTCCAATTAACTGAGCTACCGAGAACCTTGATAGAGTCGTTGAATTTTGTAAGTGCTTTTTTGACGCTTTGAGCCATAGTTTGACTACTTGTGCCAATCAATGGTATGATCGCGAGATCCTGCCACATTTTCTAACTAACATTGCTAAACAGTCATTACGTGGATGACTTCACCAGCTCTCGTTCTACCTTATCTTTTATCAAGCGTAAATATTACACAGACGCCAACACACCAGGCTACACATTTCTGTTGCAAAAACACCCGTATCACAAGTGCATAAGATACCACAGAGTTGAAGGTCGTGTGTACGATCTTTTTTTGGTATCTCAACGTGCCATAGTAAGGTTACGCTGATTTGTCTGTGTTGAGTCTGGTTTTTAGTGTTTGAGGAAAAATACTGAGATTTGCCATTTAATTTTACTGCTGATAAGATTGAAATGTGTACGTACACTATTATTACCCGTGTCACGTTAAAAGAAATCTGATGGGGAGGAGCTTGCGCATGGGAGCTGGCGTAACAGTTGCTGTCTCGCTCGCTGGTACTTTATCACGGAAGCGGGATTGGCTTTAGGGTTGCCACCTTTTTTTTGCGAATATAGTAAATTGGTTAACATAGGTACGAAAAAAGTACATAGTGTCAAAATAAAGTACACTTTATTTTTCTTTATTGTTGTATTTAAAAAAATATTTATATTTATACTTACGACTATAACTTCAAAATCACAAAGAAACCAAATCATGTGAAATAAAGTATTTTCGTGTACTTTATTATTCTCATAAAGTACAGAGTACAATTGGCTGAAATAACGTACAATACTTTATTATAAAGTACGGGTGGCAACCCTAATGGGCGTGCATGCGGATAAATTAATACGCACCCCGCATGATAGGAAAATGCTCAATGATTTTCATAGAAGTAAAGAAGTGCTCACTCATCACACCCCGAGCCCCGTGTGCCTATTCCACTCAATGCAATATACAACGTGTTTTACTTCAGATCCCATAACTCTAGGGTTTGGATGAGACCATGAAATAGAATCGAATGATAAAAATCTTTTTTTTATTTTCTTTAAAAAAATATTTATGTTTTTCATACAAAATAATAAAATAGAATTAAGATAACCTATGCAAAACACCTTTATGTGAAATATGACAACGTCGGATTTCCGGCCACAAAAATGAATTATTTTATCAATGAAAATAGTATTTGTCAATGAATTGCTTGAATCTGCCATCTTTAAATATTAATGAATGACTACTATTATTTGGCAAGTGTGCAAAAATAAGGGAATATTAACTAATTATTATTTTTATACTAATTTAGCTATGTTTGATGATATCTGCGAAACTAAGCATTTTTAGGATTTCTAAGCATTTTGGACCACAGTTTCAGTTTTTAATCTAGTTGATCTATAGAATATAACTTAGAAGTTATGGAATAAAAACACGTTATATACTGGTATCTTCGTCTCAGCGTGTCGATGGAACACGAGAAATTACATCGTGGCAGCCCAGAATTCAGCCACTTGTATCGCGGATCGACTGCGGTTCATTAAATCCGCTGGCGTGCAGGTGTTGGGGCACGCCGGGCACGATGTTAAGTGTGCCATAGTTTGCACTGCACCGCAAACAAAGTCCACATTGGAGCTTGCCGAAATCCCCACCTGGCCATGTTCTCCTAACTTTGACCAACTATATTTATACTATAACTATACTATACGCGTATAAAAAGGACATTTGCCGAACCATCCCGCGTGCGAGTAGAAATTGCAAGATATTTAAAACACCCGTATCGTTCTTTTTAATTGACGCGACTTATAAGAGTTGGATGATTTGTTTAAAAAGACTGATAGTAGTATTCGCAACTTTTTGAAGTACCTTTAAAATTTCTTTCAAATATTTATTTAATCAACAAAATTTAATTTTCTTGTGATAGCATGTCAATAGTCAAAAACTATGTAAGACTCGTGTGAATTGAAACATTTCAATAAGAAGGATATCCGTGAAGTGTGAATGTTGTGAACAAAGTTGTGTAAGCTTGGAAAGTGTAATTTGTTACGCTATTGCTAATGTTGAACAAAATAAAAGACATTGACACATATTTTATTTAAAGGAAACAGTTACCGTACGTAAGTGTCATACATAATGATGATTTTACAATCGAAAATATATAGTCCGAATACTCAAGTGTTAGTGAATTAAATTGAGTAACTTGTAACAGCAAAAGGACAAATTGAAACAAGTATCTACTAAAAAAGAAAAAAAACTTTTGTTTTTCAACAAGATTTTGTACTTAAATTGTGTTTTGTCATTGAAACAAAATTCTAGCTAAATTGTACACCGAGAAGTGGTTAAAATTTAACTTGCAAGATTCGATTACAGACATACACGGAGACAGGTGAAACTAAAAAAAATATTGTGAAAAAAATAATGAAACAAGAAGTGATAACTGAAACGAAATCAAAAGAACAAATGATTGAGAAGAATAACAACACGACAATGGAGCTGGATACAGATATAATTGATCCCAAAGTGAAATACAAGTCGGAACGTCGCCGATCCAGCATATTTTCGTTGTTGAACTTTCAAAAGAAATTGAAAAGGCAGTGCTCAGAACCGGGGTATTTTGCGTCGAAGAAATTGAACAGGAAATATTCTGTTGATTCCGCCATTTTGTCAGATTATGGCAAATCTAATGGGGTGATGAAAGACTTTTTGTTAGAGGCGTGTAGTGATGTTTCCGGGTGCAATGGAGGTTGGTTTGAGCTGATTTAGGTATTAAGTTATACTCTTTAGGCCAATTTTACTGATTTAAGATATGGATTGTTAGGTTTTTGGTAAGACCTAAACGAGACGTTGGCGGTGTTACTCCCCCGTGCCTCGGTGCGCTCGTTAAGTCGTTGGTCCTGCGCCTGATCTCTCTCCGCTCCGGTCATGTCGGATTGCCGTCTCACCTGTGTATTGCGCTCACACTTAAGCACTGTAACATCTGCGTAGTGCGCTGATCTCTGTTAAGATTGGCCACCGTGGTCGAAATAGGCCAGGAGGAGTATTATTATTTATTTGAGCTTAGATAAGCTTAAGTTTGGGATAGATTTGAAAGGTATGGTAGAGTTGGCGCTCAGGAAGGCAAACTACAAGGCTATGTCTAATCTAAGGTTTTATGTAGGTTATGTGAGATTTCCATCTGTGTGTATTAATACAGGCTAGTTAAGTACCCAGTAGTTTATAATCAACTAAGCTAATGAAGCTATCAAAGTTATCATTAAATAGGGATGGTCAGTAATGATATTTAAATAGTCCCCAGAATGATAAACGTGTAATAATAGGAAAAAAAACAGTTGTCATTGAATGGTTCAATCTTAAGTACCAAAGGTTATTCATGATGTTTTGTTGTTCTGTGTTTCTATATTCTTAGTATCTCTAAGGCCATCTTTTGTCACAGAAATTATTATGTGTTTTTTGTGTGACATCATGAAAGCGTCATACTATTACAATGTTTGTATTTCCTATTTGAAATCAACTTTGATAATTAGTTGCAGGTTTTTACCGCATTTCTATTGCTTTAGCAAATTATATTTCAAACAAGTGTTTATGTAACTATTTTTTAACAGCACCACCTTATGGTAGTTCTATATGAGCATGAACTCTATAGTAAAACACTGTGTAAAAACATAAAATGTGTTTCCAAATAGCAGTTTAGTCATTTAATGAAGACAAATCTCTTAGTTCACACGTTGAAATGAAGTGTAACGAAACTGCAATTTCATTGGACTTTTGAGTTTCATTGGAGTTTATCTCCTAGACGCCTTTAAGAGACCGCACATGACGCAACCTAGAATGGCATCCTAGAAGGTTTTTGGAAATTTGAACTGGGTTTCGTCGCAGTTACGTTTCACCATGTGTTCTGAGCCTTACTGACTATCCCAAACCAGCCAGTAACTGTACATATATCAAACGACACGTGAGCTAGTATTTATCACAGCACCCCCTGCCCCCCTCTTTCCGCAGAGCTAGCGGGTGTAGCGTCGGATTCTGACAGCGAGGCGTCCCGAGTTATGAACGCCCCCAGAGAGGATCTGTCGACCAGGAAACATGACGTCATAGCCAGGATAGAGAGCTGCTACGTCGAAGATCCGGATCGGGATACGGGAGCGGTGAGTTGGAACAGTTACATTTATTTGCTTTGTTTTTAACCCTCGACAAGAACCGAACAAGAGGGTTTATATATGTACGCCTCTAGAGAGGACCTGTCGACCACGAAACATGACGTCATAGAGAGCTGCTACGTGGAACATCCAAATAGGGATACGGGAGCGGTGAGTTGGAACTGTTACATTTATTTGCTTTGTTTTTAATCCCACACAAGAATCGAACAAGAGAGGTGATATCTGTACGCCCATAGAGAGGACCTGTCGACCAGGAAACATGACGTCATAGCCAGGATAGAGAGCTGCTACGTGGAACATCCGGATAGGGATACACGAGCGGTGAGTTGGAACTGTTACATTTATTTCCTTTGTTTTTAATCCAACACAAGAATCGAACAAGAGGAGTGATACGCCCCTAGAGAGGACCTGTCGACCAGAAAACATGACGTCATAGCCACGATAGAGAACTGCTACGTGGAACATTCGGATCGGGATACGGGAGCGGTGAGTTGGAACTGTTACATTTAGTTGCTTTGTTTTTAACCCTCGACAAGAATCGAACTAGAGGGGTGATATCTGTACGCCCCTAGAGAGGACCTGTCGACCGGGAAACATGATGTCATAGCCAGGATAGAGAGCTGCTACGTGGAAGATCCGGATCGGGATACGGGTGCGGTGAGTTGGAACTGTTACATTTAGTTGCATTGTTTTTAACCCTCGACAAGAATCAAACTAGAGGGGTGATATCTGTACGCCCCTAGAGAGGACCTGTCGACCAGGAAACATGATGTCATAGCCAGGATAGAGAGCTGCTACGTGGAAGATCCGGATCGGGATACGGGAGCAGTGAGTTGGAACTGTTACATTTAGTTGCAGTGTTTTTAATCCAACACAAGAATCGAACAAAAGGAGTGATAAGCCCCTAGAGAGGACCTGTCGACCAGGAAACATGACGTCATAGCCACGATAGAGAACTGCTACGTGGAACATTCGGATCGGGATACGGGAGCGGTGAGTTGGAACTGTTACATTTAGTTGCATTGTTTTTAACCCTCGACAAGAATCGAACAAGATGGTTTATATATGTACGCCCCTAGAGAGGACCTGTCGACCACGAAACATGACGTCATAGAGAGCTGCTACGTGGAACATCCAAATAGGGATACGGGAGCGGTGAGTTGGAACTGTTACATTTAGTTGCATTGTTTGAATCCCCGACAAGAATCGAACAATAGGGGTGATATATAAACACCCCTAGAGACGACCTGTCGACCAGGAAACATGACGTCATAGCCAGGATAAAGAGCTGCTACGCTACGAACTTCTTTTCTGTTTGGGTATGTCTGTTTGTGGCATCCTAACTCCCGAACGGATGGAACGATTTCAGTGCGTTTTTTTTCACCGTCCTTAGCATATAGATCATTTACTCGGTTCAAAATGCTTATGGAATCATATTTCGATCATTACAAAGTATCATGTTCTTTGACGCCACCAAGATTTTTAAGGTCAGACGTAAGTAGTATGTTTGTTTATGGTAATTATGATGACATTCATCTTTGCACAATTAGTAGGTGCGAAACGAATACGCCACTAAAATACACACAAAACTGTTGAGTCATTCAATCATTTTCTTTTTTTTTACTGTTGCGAAATAAATTCAAATAGTTATTTATCTTATTTTATTTTTATTTATTTAGGACAATAAACAATTTTACAATCAATTGTCATCTTTGATATAAATAATAATTAAATAAATATACAACAACATCACATAAATAATCTGACTCCATAGTATGTAGCTTAAG
The DNA here is from genome assembly GCA_963921415.1 of Pyrausta despicata. Taxonomy (NCBI): domain Eukaryota; kingdom Metazoa; phylum Arthropoda; class Insecta; order Lepidoptera; family Crambidae; genus Pyrausta; species Pyrausta despicata. Next base: position 4,896,328 of record OY992874.1, read on the forward strand.
CACTGGTGTTACAGATATCAGAATCAACAGTGGTATTATATAACAAATATACAGGGTGTAAAAAAAACCTTACCGAAGCCGTCAACCACGCGTTCAGTACATCAAACCAAATCGTATGAAAAATAAATTTTGGCTGGGAAACAACTTTTATTTTTTGACATCCAAAAAAATAATTTAATTCTAACCCGCAATGTACAGCGCACACGCGGAAAAGTCACGGCGGGCCGTGTTGCTTTACGCCGCCGTGACGCGGTTCGGTTCGAGTGTGCGCTGTTCATTGCGGAGTGTGCCATTTAGAGGCTTTTTATGAAAGAACTAGTGAAAATTTGTATCATGTTTCTTTGGAAAAAAGTTTAGTTATAACGGACAGAAGTCATTTCTGTAAAAATCATCAATTTTTTTTTCAAACTTTAACCATAAATATCTCAGTAACCGTTAACTTCCCAGGTATGGTGTAAAGGAAAAAAAATGTTCGTAACAATTGGAAGAATATGTGGTATTCGGCTTCGTTAAGGGTTTTTTTACACCATGTATAACAACCATACCAGTACAAATACTTTAAGTCCCTTTAACAAGAAATTTCGCAATCTTAAAAGCACGATATCTTAAAAATCAATTGCTTCTAACCCCCTGTCGATGGAACCTTTTCGTTTCTGATTACCTCTTCTTTATCTCTTTTTTAAGGAATACGTCGAGTTACCAGTATAGCTTGTAACATGATAGCAAATAATACTATTATATGTATATGGTGTTATATGTATTGATTTAAGTTTATTTGTAATACCACTGTTGGTTCTGATATCTGTAACACAAGTGCTTAAGCTAGGTACTTACCACGGAGTCAGATCAATGTATGTGATGTTGTTGAATATTTATTATTTATTTTACAATTTATATTGTTCCATAGCCAGTTTTAATCTAAAGTCTACCAAATAGTTTGTATACGCTATTAACGAAAACTCATACGATTCTATAGAAAATACTCTTAACACTGAATCGAGAAATAGCAAAACACTTGAATTGCATTAAGACATTCATATTTATGAGTCTCTAAAAATAAAATCAGAAAATTAAGTCCGAAACTCTATCTTGTACGTCGAAGTCGGGCTGTCTCTTTTTCGCATGTTAGCTTCACCCTGCGAGCGAAGGAGATAACTGGAGTAGAATTTGGGCATGTGTTTACTCGTAAAGTAGGATATCCGATTAACGTAAGCGGAAACGAAAATAGACTTTCGATTTATTAGTCTTCAAATATGTACTTGTAATGAACATCATATTATCTTCTATTATTGGTTTGTGTACTTAATAATCTGGGGGCACGGTAGTGCCCCCGCCAAGACGAGCCAAGCGAAGCGCACGGGCACTACCTACCTTTTCTCGAAGCGCTTCGTCGTGTTTTTGAACCCTCATAACTTGGGTTTGGATTATGCTAGATCAACAAAATTTTCGGGATATATTGTCAATAGCGGACTTATTGAACATATTAAGTTTTAATTACATTAGCTTTTATACTTCAGATTTTATTTATATCTAAAAAACGCTGATTTCGTCACTGACTCACTGATGATCATAAAAATTATTAAGGTATTTCCTAATGTCCTAGAAAGCTGAAATTTTGTATGTAAGCTAGTATTAGCACACAAACAACAAAAAAATTATAAAACTTGTAACTTTCATCCCCCAACCCCTTAAACTAGGGGATGGGAGTTTGTATGAGACCAGGGGGCTGAGACAAAGTATCAATTTAAAAACAAAAAAGGCAAAGATAGAGAGTGGGCTATAAAAAAAGGCGTCTCTGATGTGCAAAAATACACCCCAAAAAAGAAGAAAAAAATATTTTTTTTTTATTACAAACAACTTACAAAAAGAAATGAAATCCAACCAAAAACATTTTCCTAAGGCCACATATTTTGACTAAGGTGTAGAGTTTGTGAAGTTAGGCCTTGTAGAGTTAGGGCGTGTAGTGTTAGAAGCTTGGCTCTACATGAGATCTGATAACTTTTGGACAGTGCGAGTCATATGGGCTCGTCTTGGCAACATTTTACATGAAAGTGTTTTTGGTTGGATGTTTCTTTTCACGGATAACACCATTTGTGCAATTTTTTTCTAATTGAGGTTTGGTTTTAAAAGCCATTTTAAAAAGCTTTGATAGCTAAGCAGTTTTTTTTAGTCGAAAACTTTGATTTCAAAGGATCAATCAACAATGGAAGGCCGATACGAAGTAGGAATTTCTTAAATAATAATAAATATTTAATAAAAAATTATCAACAATCACACCAATTCTCTAGTCCCAAATTAAGCTACGAGGCTTATGTTATGGGTACTAGACAACGGATAAACATACTCAAATACCTTTTTTTTTTTGTAAATAAATACATATTATACATAGAAAACACCCAGACCAGTACAAGCACACATGTTCATGCACACTTATGCTTGTACTGTGCGGGGATCGAACCCGCGACCCTTGGTTTTAGAAGTCCGACATGTGGACCACTGCGCCAAGCGGTCGTCTTAAATACATACATGTAAAGTAATCTATTGTGTTAAAAACACATTTGTAGGCATGAACATGTCTGTTTGTACTGGTCTGGGTGTTATATGTATTTATTTAAGTTTGTTTATTATACCACTGTTGATACTGATATCTATAACACAAGTGCTCAAGCTACTTACCACGGAGTCAAATATATGTATGTGATGTTTTTGTATAAGTAGGTATTTATATTTATAAAAAAAAAAAACTAAACTATGTATTTATAAAAAAAAAACATTGTCAATGTACAGAACGATGGGCCGAAAGGAAAATTCAATTCAGTGCATCAATCAAGTAATTAAAAAAAGTAATCCAGTACATTCATTAATTAATTCTAATTTTATTTTATTTTATTTTAATTTTAAATTTTAATTTTATTTTTTATTAATTGTATGTGGTCCTTAGAAGACTGAATAAATAAATAAATTATTATTATTATGTGATATGCCACTTAAGAAGTTTCGGAAATTTTTATTTTTTATTTATTTAAGTTCTGAACAAACATGTATACAATTATGGAGTAAATGCCGAAGGCATTCTCTACCAGTCAACCATGGGTCCAGGCGGAGAAAATTCAGAGGCTATTTGATTGACTGTCACTAAAGCTGAGGGCAATTTATTGTACACGTCCGAACCTGATGCTGGCAGAATAATGCAAATTCGTTAACTCGTAGTTGATGGAATCAGGCGTTACTTTGCGGAAATCCATGTTTTGTTGGTGTCAGTGTTGTGTTTCCAGGTGCATCTTCCGTGTCACGTTGTTAGTCCTGCGACTTCCAGCTTTTTGTTTTTGAGTTCCTGCGCTGGCGATCGAAGCCAGTGGAAATTTAAAGCATAATAATCCTCTTTTTCAGTTTTAACTCAAAACTGGGCCGCGTAAAATATTATTCGTTTAATATGTAACCTTCGGCATTGCAGACATTTATCATATAATATTAAATTTTAATCTTCTATGTTGAGATGCATAACTTCAATTTAGTACATTTGCTTACAAAATTATGTCATTATGTTTGTGTATAGAGCATACCTTCTCTTAATATGGCAACAGATTGTTATGCAAATAATTATATCAGTATTATTATTATAAGTCAAGGCATAAGTGACACTCTACATTTTGCAGTTGTTTCTACCGCGCGTTTGCGTTATAATTTTCAAGGTAGCGAGATTATACTAAATCTGTCCAACGTGTCATATTGATTTATTATTGATTCTATTGATCTGTCAAATGATTATGAGTAATGATCACTCATCAATTTTGATTATCTTATTACGAAAATATAACGCTTCCGCCAAAATGTTTTTGAGTTCCCGGTAAGAAAAATAAGTTAAATTATGTAACGGGGCTCTCATACAACTAACTAAGTGGTTTCATACGTACAAATAAGCTGTCCTTGTCTATTCACCCTTCAAAAATATGCTTCTTTTTTGTGTTGCGAGTGAACATAAGCCCGCCACCATGGGCTCACTATTCCGCCAATGTCGCGTGTTCAGCGTTTGCACGGCAATGAAAAGGTGAATCACTAAAGAATTTCAGGTTTAAGATCTTTATTCTCACAAAGAATTTACAAACTTAATTACCTAAAACAAAACAAAACTACACTTTCACGACACAAAATTTTGGGTTTGTATTTAAAAATATACAATTCAGTAGCATGTCAAAATGACATTTTAAGCTTTCTCCTTGTCATTTTGTTGATCCGACATGGTTCTAAAGTATTACTATATTTTTGACGTTGACTGTCCCTGCTACTAGATGGCGCTGTACTTGGTTGACACGCGGTCAACCTTTTTACTACGCAACGCGGACGCCTTTTTTCGAATGCGACAAACGATCCCAAACACGAAACTAACTGATTCTCTAGTTTTAATGTTTAATCATGTGATAGGCATTCACGTTGAAAACTTACACACGGTAACACATATTTTTGCAGTAGAGTAAATTTACTGTCTGGACCAGGGATCGAATCTACGTCCATGAGACCGTGGCCTACGCGTTAAGAAAGCAGTAGCAAATTTCAACGGACTGTGCCAATGTCTGGGTGGCGCGAAGTGGCTTACGTACACGAGCCGGTTTCCCATACACGCAGGTTCGTTTCCTCCCTCAAACTGTGAATTATTGTCTTTACGCGCTTGAGTTATCCTCGCCCGGGGCGCTAGATGGCGCTGTTCTGTGTTGACACGCGGTTACATAATTTTTCGAATGCGTCGAGCGATCTCACGTCTAAACTTACTTTTTCTCTCTGTTTCCAGGCCGGTGAGCTGGTAGAAGAGGTGGCGGAGGAAAACAAGTCCCTCCTATGGTTCCTGCTGAAGCAAGTGCGGCCTGGTATGGACCTTAGCAAGGTGGTGCTGCCCACCTTCATACTGGAGCCGCGCTCCTTCCTCGACAAGCTGTCTGACAACTACTACCACGCCGATATATTGGCGCAGTGAGTATCTTTACTTTTGTGGCGACCTCTCCCGTTCGCCATCACAAGCGTATGCCTAACGGTGTCAAGCACGACATCGAGCGCTGATACGGCTCCATAGGCTAGATGGCGCTGTTAGCCTAGTACCACACATGAACCGCGGCATTTAAGATTTAGATCCAGAATTATATATAGATAGATAAATCAAGATGATGTTGCGCCAAACCTTTATCAACCCCTTGACAACCAAGAGGACGATAAAGGCGTCCCTTCTCTTGTTTACGATTGGTTAAATTTCTTATAGTAAGTAGCTAATGACACACAGGCAGAAATCTCCTCCATATTAGCTAGATTTCAATGCAATTGCTCTCAGATTGATCATCAGACACGAAGAAAAAGTACCAGGCTCTCATTGTCTCCCATTTTTTGTCCGCAGCGCCCAAAGCGTAGAGGATCCGTACCTCAGGTTCAAAACGGTGCTCCGGTGGTACCTGTCCGGCCTGTACCGGAAGCCGAAAGGGTTGAAGAAGCCCTACAACCCAGTGTTGGGCGAGACGTTTCGCTGCTGCTGGCGGCACCGTGACACGGACAGCAGGACTTATTACGTGGCTGAGCAGGTGATATATCAATTAAAATATTTTTCAACACACTTGCTCATAAAGTGGTTGTAGTTTCACTGCAATTAGACTAATAATGACACCTATAATCAAACTGTGACTTTTTTATTGCTATAACTCACTAGTGAGTTATAGATTTAAAAAAAGAAAACTTTAAAATCCCCATTTTGTACGTGACAGAATAGGCGCAACCCTTTAGTCTGTGGCCGATCGCAATGCGCGCGCATAGGAAAACTGATAAATTTTTCCCGCTATAGCGAAACATTTTTCACAACTCGTTTTCACTGTTGAAATTATAGTTATTTACAATTACATGTCTACAAGTACTAGTTACGAAGAAAATGATTTATATAGTACACCGCCCGAAAATTACTACCTGAAAACTCCAAGAAAAAAAATTATATTATCTACTAAATAAAATAAGTTTTATTGATACACGTGTGTATTGATGATTGTCCTGGACTCTCTTAAGACTCTCAATGGCGCCTCGGCGGTAATCACCAATGTTACACAATAGTACCATAATGTACTATAAAATTCAATGGTGACTGGCCAATTCCTGGCCGATTTCGACCACGGCGGCCAATCTCAACAGAGATCAGTCAATACCGGAGGAGATATTATAGTGCACAAGTGTGAGCGCAATACACAGGTGCACTCACTGTTCCATCACCCTCAAAGTTCGGTGAGACGGCAATCCGACATGACCGGAGAGACATCAGGCGCAGGACTAACGGCTTAACGTGCGCACCGAGGCACGGGGGTGTAACACCGACAACTTCCCGACTCCGAGCTGTTGCAGAGAAATTCATGGCAGAAAATCTCAGAAACAATTTTGGCTCGACCTGGGTTTCGAACCCAGGACCTCTGGGATGTAAGGCAGAAACTTTGCCACTACACCAATGAGGCAGTCAAAGGTGACTCACTGACTGACATAGTGATTTATTAACGCATATTCCAAACCACTGGACGGATCGGGCCGGAATTTGGCATGCAGGTAGATATTATGACGTAGACATCCGCTAAGAATGGCTTTGATAAATTCTACCCCCAAGGGGATTAAATAGGGGATGAAAGTTTGCATAAAAGCGTGTTAAAAATGGGACGCTTTTACGCACACGCATGCGCTTGTAAACAACGTGCATCACTGACGACGACTTGTAAAGGAACAGGTAAAGTCCACGCTTTTTACTCTACTGTAATATAAATTCTTTGTACTCAGAAATTATCTTACCATTTTTAGTTACCAATAAAAGCGTGTTTTATTAGTTTTATAAACTATTATTTTTGGTTTAATCTAAGACTCACACACGTTTCAATGACCACAATAACGCCTAATGACAGGAAGAGTCATTGGTTCTAATCTTAGAATTGATCGTGTAAATAATCATCTTCCTGACCGATTTCGACCACGGCGGCCAGTCTCAACAGATATCAGCCAACTACGCAGGAGATATTATAGTGCACAAGAGTGAGCGCAATACACAGGTGCACTCACTGTTCCATCACTCTCAAAAGTTCGGTGAGACGGCAATCCGACATGACCGGAGAGAGATCAGGCGCAGGACCAACGGGTTAACGTGCGCACCGAGGCACGGGGGTGTAACACCACAAACTTCCCGACTTCGAGCTTTTCATGAGAAATTCATGACAGAAAATCTCAGAAACAATTTTTGCTCGACCTGGGATTCGAACCCAGGACCTCTCGATGGATGTAACGCAGAAACTTTGCCACTACGCCAACGAGGCAGTCATCAGTTGATCGTGTATATTTGTGTCGGCAGGTGTCTCACCACCCGCCCGTGTCGGCCTTCTACGTGTCCAACAGGAAGGAGGGATACGTCATAGAGGGCAGCCTGCTCGCACGGTCTAAGTTTTATGGTAAGTCTTGACAGTTCCATCGTATCAACCTGTAATGTCTAGACTACGCCAGGTTACGGCTATTACTTTAGGGGGAAATAATGAGACGCGTGTTGACTGTAGCAAGGTTCATTCCGCACTGCCGGACTACCCAACATGCACAATAATAAATACATTACACATCTCATCAGCTTTTTAACGTCCCACTGTTGGGCACTGGCCTCACCTCAACTATATGGTGGTCCGAGCCAAACTCTACCACGCGGGCTCAGCGGATTTGTAGGGGGGTGTGTGTAAGTGACCAACCTTACTGTCAAATGTTTTGAAGCCGCCCGACGGTCTCTGACTAGGCTTAACGACTAATATCTATTGATATTAACCGGGACCAACAGCTTAACGTGCCTTCCGAAGCACGGAGATGCTTGTAAATAGACGTCACCTAAATGGTCAAAATGGTCACCCATCCCAAACATGACCGAGCCGTAGGTATTTTCCCATTGGAATAAAAAAATATTCAATATCCCTATTTTTCTTAAGGTACAAAGGCCAGAAATCATTTTATTATTTGTTATCAATTTAATGATGACTTGTTGATATTTTACTATTTAAATTTATTATAACAATATAACTAAAGATTTGCATGCCATTAATAATGGTTGATTAAGCGAATGTATAATTGCTGATCAATAACTAATACCATCTTCAGTGTACCTTAACCGAACGCAAATAAAGATTTCATTTTGTTATGAACTGTCAAAACGCCATTCTCACAATGTTACTCAAAATTCACTCATAACTAATTATACACTTTAAAGATTTTAAAAAATTGAATATTTACAACGGTTAAGTACTGTCATTGCGTAATAATTTTCGAAGCGGGATCTTATTCAAGACCGTTTATTGAAGACAGATATTAAATTTTTTGTGTTTCTTTTATAATAGATTGATGGCAAGTCTTTGTGAAAGTAAGACACAGTAATGTCACATTGAGCTTAATTTTCTTAACCGTTGTCTTACGTGAGCGGCAGACACGCCCATTGCGATGGGACGCGATGCGACAATATCAAATGTATGTACGTTTATGAGATAATGTCCAACGTGACGAAGTGCGATTGACACTACATAAGTATTATAAAAACGTTTATTTGACGACTACTTTGGTGTAATGGTCAAGAAGTTGACTATTAACCAAGAGGTCGCGTGTTCGATATACAAACATTTGTGTACATGAACATGTGCATCTTGTCTGTTTGTACTGGTCAGGGTGTTATATGTATTTATTTAAGTTTATTTGTAATACCACTGTTGATTCTGATATCTGTAACACAAGTGCTTAAGCTACTTACCACAGAGTCAGATCAATGTATGTGATGTTGTTGTATATTTATTGTATATTTGACAGGAAACTCGACGTCAGCCATCTTGGAAGGCTGCGCAAGAGTTCACTTACTGGCTTGGGGCGAAACTTACGTCACTACAGCACCGTACGCGCACTGCAAAGGGATTGTGATTGGGACTTTGAGCATGGAACTGGGCGGGAAGGTAAGCCTAAGCTTAGTTTATAAGTCATTAACTTACGTCTTATCAGCCTATACACGTCCCACAACTGGGCACAGGCCTCACCTCCACTATTTATTTACTTATTCAGAACATGTAAGCTAGCAGATCACTCCAACGCGCATACATGCATACAAATATGGTCATGGTACACGTAATCTAGCTAGTCTAATAAAAAAATTCACCTTTATCAAATTTTTGTTAATTAAATTTGACAATTTATTAATTCTCATCTCATCAGCTTATATACGTCCCACTGCTGGGCACAGGCCTCACCTCAACTATGAGGTGGTCCGAGCCATACTCCACCTCGCGGGCTCAGTGCGGATTGGTGGAGGGGTGTGTGTAAGGTAAGTGACCAACCTTACTGTCAGATGTTATTAAGCCGCCCACCGCCACCACCAACGCCGACGTGCCTTCCGAAGCACGGAGATGCTTGTAAATAGACGTCACTTAAATGGTCAGAATGGTCACCCATCCCAAACATGACCGCGCCATAGGTTGCTTAACATTGGGTATCGCTACCGAAGCGCTGCAACCACTGCGCCACGAGCACCTATTCATCACAGATTCTAGTGTACGGCTGGTGCTGCCATCTAGCGGCTGACCTGGGGCCTAATCCCGCTAATCGTAAAAACGTAAATAAATGACTCTATTTTGACATTTTATCCATACTTCAACTGTCAACATTTTTTATTATTATTATCAATTTGGGTTCGCTCTTGACATCATTCTCCCTCTAGGAGGTAAAGAAGATGTCGACGATGTAGCGAGCTTACCCAGAAGGTGCCTATTGACTTTCGCTTTGAATGAGCTCAAGTTATAAGAAAGAGGGAACACCGTCGGCGGAAGCGCATTCCGTTCCTTGGCTGTGCGCATTATGAAGGATGAAGCGAAGCGCTTAGTGCGTATAGTAGGTATATCAACCAAGTATGGATGGTAACCCGCCGTACGTCTGGTGGCCCTCTGGTAGAATGGACTTGGTGGAATGAGCATATGGAACTCATGAGCACACTCCCCGAAGTAGAGTCTGTAGAAAACCGACAAGTAGGCAACTTTACGGCGGTGGTCTAGACTATCAAGCTTAGTCTCCACCAGCTTCCTGTCACCAATCAGCCTCCTGGCTCGACGCTCCACGGAGTCCAGAGCGGCTAGTTGGTATTTAGCTGAGCCATCCCACAGGTGAGAGCAGTACTCCATGCAGGAGTGAACTTGTGCTTTGTACAAGGTTAAAAGCTGTTCAGGAGAGAAGTAGCGCTTCACTTTGTTGAGGATGCCTAGCTTCTTTGCCGCAGTCTGAGCTTTGGACTCAATGGCACCGCTGAAGTTCAGATTGGCTGACAACTCCACACCAAGAAGCTCGAGATGGTCGGTTATGGGTACAGACACACTTCTGAAAGTAGGAGTCCAGTTGAACGGACTCTTTTTTGCGGTGAAGAGACATGCCTGGGTTTTGGCAGCATTGAACGTTACCAGATTGTCGTCTCCCCATTGGGATACACGTCGTAGAATCTCATCCGGTCGTTTCACCAAATTCTCCCGAAGAGACTGGGTTTCCTCTAGTTTAGCTCCAGCACTGGACACGTACCTCTCCATGTCAGTACTGTCATCTGCGTACCCAACAATGCCAGGACAGAGCAGGTCATTGATGTGCAGCAGGAAAAGAGTCGCGGAGAGGACAGACCCCTGAGGAACTCCGGCATTGATAGCCATTGGGTCTGAAGAGCAGCCATCAATAGCTACTCTCATTGACCTCTCGCTCAGGAAGTCGGAGATCCAAGTGCTGAAACCATCAGGGATACCGTACACAGCCAAGACTTCGCCGTGTTTCTCAATAGCTTCGCCCCAGTAGTGCGTGAGGTAGACTAGAAGATCACCAGTTGAACGACCACGGCAAAAACCGTACTGGTGGTCGCTCAGTAGGTCGTTGGATTCTAGGTACCCCAGCAGCTTACTGTTTAGCACTCGTTCCATCATTGTACAAATGATGAAAGTAATGGCGATCGGTCTGTAGTTGGCCGGGTCGGCACGGCTGCCCTTCTTTGGTACGGGTTGTACGTTGGCGAGCTTCCGTGACTTCGGCACATTTCCCTAAGCGCACATTGCCTAAGCACCCTTGCAAGAATACAATCAGGTCCACTTGCCTTATTCACGTTTAGTTTGCAAAGTTCCCGACGTACCTCTTTTTTTCAGGTGTATGGTGACCTCCGACATAGAAGAGTCACAACGAGGTAAGATAGGTGGTGTTTTGGGTCCTGCATCCAAACGCGAATTACTCGCGAAAAGATAGGCAAATGAATTTGCTTTCTCAGTAGCCCACAGGCTATTGTTCCGTCAGGTTTCTGCATTGGAGGCAAACTAGGACGGCAGAAATTCGACTCGACGGATTTAGACAGGGACCAACACTGCTTACTACCGGGAGGATAAGACGCCAATTTGGTCCCGATATATCTAACATGGTCAAATCGTGCCTTTTGTAGCGTGCGCTTGCTGGATCTAGTGGCAGCGTTAAATGCTTTCTTTTTAGACCGTATTCTCCTAGCAGTAGCTTTGCGATCGCGGGCTTGAACCCAAGCTTGATATGCTAACTCCTTACACGACTCAGCGCGGGCACAGTCAGCATTATACCAAGGCCTGGTTTGAGATACGAGCGACAAGTCGGAGAAGGGAATGTTATATTCCATTCCCTGCAGTATTAAGTCTACAACCGCATCAGCACAGGTGGACGGATCGTCAGAAGAAAAGCATACTTGGCGCCAAGGGTACACCGCGAAAAAAGGTCGCATTTCATCCCAATTCGCCGACCCGTATCTCCACACTCGCCTGGACCCACAAGTAGTTTTGACTGGAGGGGTGTAAGAAGACACAGTTTTAACCAGACAATGGTCAGACGGGGCAGATACTGATACAGAGTAACCTTTGCATCGCTAAATCCGCCTTCGCAGTGAGTTATTCAAAAAGCCTGGTCGTCTCCTTGTCACCGCTGTGCGAACGGTAGACACCAACATAAAGGGTTTTACCCATGCCAGTGTCTACCAAAAGCCATAAGGTGGAAAAACTTGAGTCCTCGTAGCAACGGAGACGGCGACAACAAACGCTGTCGCGGACATACGCACAGACCCCGGCTCGCCTTTTGAACTTACGTTCAAGCGTGAAGTTCGGGGAGTTGAGGTATCCCACGTCTGCAGGTGCCGCATTTGGGTCTCCGTTAAAAAGAATAGGTCCGGCTTTGCGGTCTAAAGGTGGTGATGGACCGGGTCGATATTTGAGTGCAATCCATAGATGTTGGTGTGGTGCACTTTAAACAGGAGGTAGTGCAGCCGTTGGTTAGCCGTATTCTTTTTTCTTTTGCGCATGTTTTAAGTTGGGTGGTGGTTAAAAAAGTGTCGAGATGTCAACCCCAGGAACATGCCTAGCTTCATCGGATTACGCTGGCCAATGGGAGACTCAAATGGAGACTGCGGGGACCCCCGAACCCTCCCGAAATCGCCACCGGGTCCTTCCTTCTAGCCGCCAACTAGCACGGTGGAGCAATTCCGGGATTTTTCGCAAGTTGGCGGGGCAGCCTTTGGCACGTGGCTGGCGCGCTACTTGGGCCCCCTACTGACTGCGGTCGGCCAACGGCAAGCCAGTGCTGCGGATCCCGCTACCCTCCAGTTTGAGTCTCCCGACACAGCATCTCCAAGAAGCTACAATCCGGTTGAGGTCGACACAACTGACACCTCATCAACCACCAAAGGCACTGGCTCTCGCACTCTCACGACGGAACGCAGCAAGCTGCTTGGCGCCGGACTCTAGTACGAGGGTGGTCGCAAGCCCGTTTCGAGGCCTACCACTCTGCGGGGGAACGTCTGCCGCCACCAATAGTTTTGAACCTAGCGATGACGTTGCCCGGGGTGGACCGCTCGGAGGTGTTCCCACCCACCCCAGATTCTCACTCACATTAGGTTCAATTTAGTATTTTGTTACAATTGATTAGCGGAATTATGCCATTGATGATTTAATTTTATTCATTAACGTAGTCATTATTGGAATATAAATACTTAATTTGTACAATGTGAAAATAAAACGAACTTAAAGAAAAATGGACTGCCACAGGTGTTAAAAGAAATTTGCATTGTTAATGCTAAAAAATATAGTAGTTTACTAAATCTGTGTTAAGGTATTCATTGCAATACCATACATTTTCCCTTAATTTATTTGAATTATTATCTTTTTACTCCCAATGTCGAACGTCATTTCATAATGTTGTTGTCATTTCGTGATGTTTGTAGAATGTTTTTATTTATTTCAGGTGCAAGTGATGTGCCCCGACACAGGCTACCATGCTGACATAGAATTCAAGTTGAGAGTAAGTTGGTTTTACTAATTTAATTCATTCATATCCTTTAAAATTTATCGTACTAATATCCTCCCATCACTCGTCGAGAGAATGTTTTCTGTACAGAGATTTGTAATTGGGATGATGACACCTATCTTAAATATTGTCAAGAACATGGTGTTTAAAAAACATAGCCCCAATGAAGTTAATACATCCAATATATTTCAAAAAAGCTGTAGAAACCAATTTTTAAACACACAAAACCCAATAAATATTCGGTCAATTGACTCCGATTTCTGATACATGACCGTGACGTCACAATAATTTGTTCCCATACGAAATCTATGGAGGCAGACCGTTTTGACAGATAATAAAAAGTATGTCAACGATTGGTGGTGTCGTCTAGCCAATTCGACCTATTCATTGATAAGGCTATGTAACAAGTAATAGTTTATTCGTTTACAGTTTCATTACAGGTGTTACATTCATAAAAATCCGGTGTATCTACCAATAACATGGTCATATGTTACAAAAAATGGTCTTATAAACTAGGGAGCAAAACATTATGAAATAATGCACTCTAGCCCTTTATACGTTTGAAATATGCACGAGTTTTGAAATTAAAAACCACGATAACTCGATAAATCAATCTTATTCGACACCCTTGTCCATGGCACCTTTTAAAAAAAAAGAAAGAAAGAAAACATGTTTATTCAGTATCACATACTTTACAAAATAGAAAAATAAACACATATTCAAAAGCACATACACAAGATACTGAAAAGGTGGGCCACTCAGCATATGTCGTAGCATCTCAGGAATGTCACGAGACTGGTCTTCCGTGGTCTTTCTGGTCTCTATTTTTAAATTATTCTATGTAATCCCTTTTCAAGGAAGACGTAAAATTATCACTTGGCAAAGAGTAGTGACTATTATTGATTAAAAAAAGTCAGATAAGGTGAAAAATAGAGATAGAGAGATAATTACTGAAATCTTTTCCCGTTTTTTTTCACGAAAGTCCACCAGCTTGGGTTCCGGTTTTAGTCAAGACTCAAACTCGACCCCGCACTGCAAGACCTCAAGATACTGTTAGCTTATTTTGTGTGGATAGGAACGTAACTTAATATTACAATTAGTAGTTTACAATTTATTCAAAACTATGTAATGATAAGTAACACCTTAGTTTACCTGTGGACCACGGACGCTGAAAAGGGTCCGAAACGTCAGGTTAAAACAAAATGTAAAAAAATATATCGCGAAATAATCCGTAAAATGTCTCATTTCAATATCTAGCTATTAAATTTAATATTGCTACGTTCAGTTCTCATCACAGAACAAGGAAACTACTTACTGCGTAAGAATAGAAGGCGCGTATAACTAACTGAGCTCTCGAAGGCGCACTTGATGAGCGTGTGCGTTTTGAGCGTGAAATCAAAGTAAAGAAATATTGACAGTTTGTGACGGCAACCGGAAGGGATATATTTGAAAAAAAAATAAATGAAACAACCTCATTTAGATTCTTAACTTTCTTGTGATAAGATTTAGTTTGCATTGGGTTTATGCTATAAGCTCTTTTAAGCTATGATTGCCTAATCAAAACTCGAGGGTTCTTAATTGCAACTTAAAGTACATGTATGAGTTTGGCTACACCTATTTTTTTACAAATCAGATATACAAGGTGTTACAAAAATCCCCGTTATAACTGAAGGATGTTATTGTGCCCGGAAAACTGCACAACATTCCCAAAGATACACAGGTCAAAATCCGATTCGACCTAGGTTACTTTGCGAAAGTTGTTCAGTTTTACGGGCACAACAACACACTTCAGTTATTACAGTTTCTTTGCAACACCTTGTATTCTAGGTTAGTCCTTTTTTGTGGTTCTCATCTCATGTAATGTGACCTATAACTAATGCATTAAATGTTTATTGATTGATAAAGTAATATTTAAAAAAAAATTGGTTGCCTGTAAAGTCGGTATACGCGCGAAAGTTTTACGTGACAACGACTCTGAGTGGTAAAATAATTTTAATGTGAATCTTCATTCGTATAACATGAACCGGTGTGTATGCCTATCTCTCTCTCTCTCGCTCTGTCTCTCTCGCGCGAAACTTGAGCGGAGCAGCGTAACGCAGTTTCTTGAGGTGTCACCCGGCAAACCAATTTATAAGACGTTGTCACGTCAAGAAAAGGAACAGAAAAAAATGAATGAAGACGATAGGACTACACCCGGATATGACGCAATTGGGATGATGACACCTATCTTAAATATTGTCAAGAACATGGTGTTTAAAAAACATAGCCCATCTGAAGTTAATACAACCAATATATTTCAAAAAAGCTGTAGAAACCAATTTTTAAACACACAAAACGCAATAAATATTCGGTCAATTGACTCCGATGTCACAATCATTTATTCCCATACGAAATCTATGGAGGCAGACCGTTTTGACAGATAATAAAAAGTATGTCAACGATTGGTGGTGTCGTCTAGCCAATTAAGACCCGAATGGCGTAGTAAGATTAGAAGGGCCGACCCCAAAAGACATGGGACATAGGCACGGAGGAAAAAGAAGAAGAAGATAAAGTAATATTTCAAGTGCAATATGTAATTTTTATGTTTTTTTTTCACAGTCGTTCCTAGGCGGCTCGGATCAGACGAACGCTATATCGGGAAGGATAAAGAAAGGCAAAGACACGGTGGCGACGGTGGAGGGATACTGGGACGGGAAGATTGACATCAAGGACAAGAGGAGTGGGGTGAGTTAACATGACTTATTTCTCATAATCATAATCAATCATTTATTTAATAATAATAATAATAAATATTTCACAACAATCACACCAATTCTCTAGTCCCAAAGTAAGCTACGAGGCTTGTGTTGTTTGCCAGAATACACAAAATTATGCAAGTTACAAACTGCAGATCTTAAAAATAGGTAGTAGCTGTATTCAGCCTGCATGCCGGCGTGCAAATATTAATAAACATTTAAACAAATCAATAAATAGGTCCGTTTATAATTAGTGAATAATCAAATAATGTCCAAATTATAATGTCAAAAAGTTAAACTGTCAATGTCATCTTATCTTTTTATTATATTCTTATCTTATCTTTTCATTATTTCTAGCCAAAGAAAGAATTTTAAAAGTCCAAAATAATCTTAGGTTGTGTTATCGTTAACCGATTCAGTTGTTTAACCTTTTTTTTTTAATTGCATGTCATTATATATTTATTTATCAATGTGAAATTAAAAATAAAAATAAATTATTTTCTCCCACAGGAAGAAAGCAACCTCCTAGACGTGGCTCTACTAAAAGAACAGAGAATGACCAGATACCTCATGAAGATAGACAACCAGCAGGAGTACGAATCGCAAAGGCTATGGATAAAAGTGTCCGAGGCCATAGCCAACGATGACCAGGTTCGTACAATCATTCATTCATACGTTCACTTGAAAATATAGTAGTGACGACCACTTTAGTGTAATGGTCAAGAAGTTGACTATTAACCAAGAGTTCGCGGGTTCGATCGCCGCACTGTACAAACATTTGTGTACATGAACATGTCTGTTTCTACTGGTCTTGGTGTTATATGTATTTATTTAAGTTTATATGTAATGCCACTGTTGATTCTGATATCTGTAACACAAATTCTTAAGCTACTTACTACGGAGTCTGATTAATGTATGAGATGTTGTTGTATATTTATTTTTATTATTAGTAACAGTCGCAGTCGCTATGGATACAAAAGTTCGAAGCTATCGCCAATGACGTTCATTCATTCACTCATTCATTTGACCGGTTGAACGTGAAGAAAGTTGCTGGTATGCGATCGACTTAATTTAAGGATTGTCGTCTTCTCACTTGTCATCGTTAGTTCTCAGGCTCATTGATTCATAATTCATATGGTCGATTTGAAAATTACGAGTTTTGGTCTTTGATCAACTGGTCGAATGAATGAGTGAATGAACGATTGAACGAACTGAATGTCATCAGTACTTTCTGCATAGCGCAATTGATATGCGTATAATTTCAGAGTATAAAATTGTTTAAATAATAATAATTTCATAATGAAACTGAGAGATGGCGCTACGTGTCATACATAAGCATTCAATTGCATTTATCGACGTCTTCTCCCTGGCTGCTTTGACCGATCAGTGTAATTTTTGTACCTTAATTTCAATAAACCAAGTTAACTGTGTAAATTAGCGTGTTTTCCTGTCCGGACCTCCTATAACATAATATCCATATTCATTTATTTGGGTTCATCACTCTATAAATCGTCTTTCCATACAAATTTCCAAACAGCAAACAAACCTTTGGCAAGCTCCTTAATCGGAAAATAATTAAAAATCGTTAACGATATTTTTTAAATTGTAATTTGGCAAATGCATTGCCTTCTTTCGGCATGACCTTGAGGTTGACTGGCAGAAATAACCAACCACATAATACATTACACTTATGATACAGAGCTTATATAAATCGAAGTGTTTATAGGGCTTAACAAATTGTATGAATTATGTAAACAAGCCGAAATACAAAGAGCTACATCTTAAGCAAGATGATTAAAAAAAAATCTATAAACTAAGCAAAGCAACCATAATAGGCTTGTTTCCACTATGAAAGAAATATTCAAAAACTGATTTTCTCTAAAATAATTCATAATTTCAGATGCCTTTACACTAATATTTTTCTGCAGTTCGTATTATTTGATTTTTAATTGGAATTCAAATGATAATTAGTCACTCAGTCGGCATTGCACGCGATGACGTCAAAGTGTGTTATTCCCATACAAACTCTATTAAGAAAAGCGTTTTGACAGTTGATAAAAAGTACGTCAACGATTGGTGGTGTCAACTACCGTATTATATTCTAAAGCATTTCATTCATTTCTGGAAGAGTGTGTTTCCTACCTATTTATATATTTACTAGCTTCCCGCTAGCTGGATAGATAGCCTTTGAAGGTCAACAGCCGTTTTACGATTTAAGCAGAGTGATTCTAAGTCTTCTTTATATATTTATATTTTTGCAATTAGTTTTATATATTTTGGCAGAAAATACTTTTAGCATTAAGTTCACCCTTTGTACATTTCTTGTGCAATAAAGTTTTAAATAAATAAATTGATAGTAAATTATTTTCCTACATAATAATACTCTTTGTAATTAAAATTATAATTTTATCAGGTAGCAGCAACCGAACAAAAGACAATAATAGAGGAGGCGCAGAGGAACCGCGCGCGGAACCTCTCCGCGCCGTGGGTGCCGCGGCTCTTCCACAAGGAGCTGGACGTGCTGCCGCCTGATGGTAACTATTGTTTTTCATCATCATCATCATCATCATTAAAAAACGTCCTCTGCTGAACAAAGATCTCCCATTAAGAATTTTGACCCTAGGTCATGTAGAAGTCGACAACCCTAGTGCGAAGTTTGAAAGACCTTCTGAGTGACCATTAGAGCTTGGTACTTTGATAGCCACCGTTCGAGATAAAGCAAGACCTCTTCGGTGTGTATGCAAGCCTGGTACAAAATATTTTTCTGACGTTTATATGGACAATCCAGGCGTCATATCTTACTATCTATGGGAGCCTGGTATTTTGATAAAGCAAATCTAGCATTGCCTCTTCGGTGTGTATGCAAGCCTGGTACTACAAGATATCTTGCATGTGTTTTTAAAGAAAAGGAATCATATCCTACTGTATAGAAGAGCCTGGAAGTTAGGCCCAGAGTTTGTGAACACGTTCATAGATATTAGAGTAAAGATAATAATAGAACAGGTGCAGACGAATCGCTCGCGGATCCTCTCCGCGCTATGGGTGCCGCGGTTCTTCCACAAGGAGCTGGACGTGCAGCCGCCACTACTAATAATACAATAGTAACTACTATTTTGCATCATCATCATTAAAAGACGTCATCTGCTGAACAAAGATCTCCCATAAACATTTATAAGTCGAGTGGTTCTTAGCGGCGAGCATCTCTTAAGGTACACAAAGCTCGAAGTCTCTCTGACAACCATTTCTGCTTAGCCCAAAGGTATGACCGGTAAAGAATGCCCTACGACGTTAAGTCCACCTTTTGTACGTAGTTTTGTTGAAAACAACCCTGGGTCATGTAGAAGTCACAATTTTTAGGTATAAGTATGTAACTGATAATCCTAGGTGACGTAGAAGTCGACAACCCTAGTGAGATGTTCTGTATGACCTAACTTATTCATATCTTACTATCTATGGGAGCCTGGTACTTTGATAACGCAGCGTTTGTAAGCAGAAACGATGAAGCAAGATCTAGCGTGATCTTCTACGGTGTGTATGCAAGCCTGGTACTTCAATATATCTATCTATCGTGTTTATGCATGTATTTGTAAAGGAAAGGAATTGTATCGTACTGTATATGGGCTGGTAGGTAGTCCCAGTGTTTATAAACACGTTCATAGATAGCATAGTAAAGATAATAATAGACGAGGCGGATAAAACTTAAATCCTTCTAGTAGAAAGAATTTGGGTGTTTTTTCCTTAGTACAGGTGAGCACAGAATCCAGCCAAAATATTCATTAAAAAATGAACTAAAATAATCACCATACAGAAACAGCTTATAGCTGAATCCCCCTGAAATTTTAATTCACAAAATATTATATCTCGAGAACTGTTAAATATTTCGGAACATACATAAGGGTATAGCGTTTGGTATTAGTGTCCGCTGTAGTGTAATCAAAGACAAGTCTGGTTCACAACTGTTTTATTGATAAAGCACGGTACACGCATATTTTACTATTAAGGTATACCCACAACACGCTACTTTCGCTGGTACAGGTTTCCTGAGACACCCTGTCAATTTGGAAATCTTATTTACTCGTAGTCTGTCTGGCTTGCTAAAAATCGTCATTGTTTCTTGTTCACAGGAGTTACTGATCAAGGATGGCGATACAACCATGTGAATACGAAGTGCGTAATTTGATTATTTAATATTTAAGGTTTTATCATCAGGGTTAAAAAAAAAGCGTTTTTTGTGTTATAATTTAGATTCGTTTACGTTACGTGATTATAGAATACAGGAACAAATTAATAAAACTCTGGAGATATGTAATAAAACATGTAAAAATATTAAAAATATGGTCAAATTGATAAGCTTCTCCTTTTTTTTGTAGTCGGTTAAACATATCCACTATTTTATAAACCTCTTTTTGTAGTCACCATTTTACTTTAAAGTGTTTCCGTTGTTAGAAAATTGAAGATAACCGAAATCCAAATGATTTGTTTATCCGATTTTTATTCTCAATTATGAAACAAGGATATTTTTACGCACACTAAATTTGGTAATGACATCTAACTAGTTCTTCCCTCTATTCACAGTCCGTGGCAGCCCGACGAGGTCCTAGAGTACGAGGACGAGTTCGTTATAAACTCGATCCGCGGGTCCGGCGCCCGCGCCGCGCCCGCCCCGCCCCGCGACGTCTCCCGCCGCGCTTCTGACTCGGACAGCCGCGACGAGCTCGCCAAGCGCACCTACAGCAAGACCTCCACGTGAGTCGATGCACTATACACCACTAGATATCTCTAGGTGATCTGCACTTTTGGATTGGACAACCCTGCTTAAAGTGTGAATTTGACAACCCTAGGATATGTAAAACATGCTAACCCGAGCGTGACCAGTGAAAAGAACTCGAAAAGAACCTTCTTGGTTTCTATGTGACCCTGGTACATCAGAGTGTATTTCAGCTGTTTGTTTGGAGCATTGAGATGTCTATGTGTACCTGGTACTCCAAGCTTCTTTAATGAGCTTTGACCGAATGGGTAGTGTCTTTTTGTGTATGCAAGCCTGGTACTTTCAGAGAACTTTGAAGGCGATGCGTTCGAAATTCGAAAGTGTTCCAGCGTTTTAAGTGCACGACTTCAGTGTTTATGCAAACCTGGTACTTTCGGAGTGCTTATAGGTTATAGTTCTTTCAAATCACGAAGTCGAGCAGAATTTACTTGTGGTAAATATGTGTCCGTATATGTGTCGATGTGTGCGTGAAAACGAAAGCGGGTATGGTTAGCATAAAAATAATACCAATATTTTTGTATGTTCAATTGATAATAAAATAAAACAACAAAACTTTTAAACTAAAATGTTTATTATTTAAAATAAATAATAAATAAGGGAATGTATTAAAATAAAATTATGTTCTTCTACATTTGGGTTTAAGTTTTAATTTAAGCGAAACATAAGACTTAAATAAGGATATACAATTGAACTCAAGATATGGCAAAATTATGAAAATAAGGCTAGGCTGGAACTATTTAATAACAAATTTCTATCTATTTTTACGTATGTGAAAAATGTGTCGCCTTAATCTTCTTCGGAAAAACTGTTGCTTTCGTTAGTTTCAAAGTCAGTCGTGCTGCTATCACTTGATTCACCCACATTAATTACAAATTCAAAGTCATAATCAAAATATTTCATATACTCCTTTTCAATTTTTTCGACATGCTTGCATGTATTAAGCCAGATGTTGTTATCGATACTGTTTAAACCTTCAGCTATTAAATTTTGAACTTCTGTCATATTTTGACCAATATTTTTCGAGGCAATCTTATTTTTCAGAATACCCCAGATGTTTTCAATGGCATTTAATTCGGGGTGATATGGTGGCAGTCGTAGTATTTCGAAACCTTTGCTTTTTATTATCTCGTCAATTCTATATGAAATAAAACGCTGCTTATTTCTGATTATTAAATCATACAATTCTACATTGCGGGACAGTGCATTGAAAGGAATACCGTGTTCCGTCAGCCACTTTTGCATGTCGCTCTTGCGCGAATTTGACGTAGGTATACTACTACTTCGAGTATTATGGTAGGATGCGTTGTCCATCACTATAACAGATTTATCTGGTAAATTTGGCAGCAGCTTTTCATTCAGCCATTTGCTATAATTATTGAAATTCATATTTGAGTGATAGTCTCCAGTTGTGGATGATGCTTTGTATATTAACGAAGCATCTTTAATAAATCCACTACTGCTACCCGCATGCACTATAATAAAACGAGCACCGGTACTCAATTTTTTTAAAAATGACTTGTCTTTTGTCTTAGTATCTAGTTTTTTTAAATTCCACGTGTTTTGACGTACGTGCGAAGTTAGCACATATGTTTCGTCTGTATATATAATGGGACGGCCTTCTTCACGGTATTCATGAATTTTTTTCAAAAAATTAAATCTCCACAATTGTATTTCATGCCTTTCTTGTAAAGATTTACGATTGTTTTCAATTTTGTTCCATTCGTAGCCCATTTTTATAAGCAACGAACGTAATGTGCTCAAACATCCGTCAAAACCAATTTTTTCTCTTAATGCTGACTGAAGTTTTGCCAAAGTTGGAAGTTCATTGTGTTCTATATGAAAATTTTGAATTGTAGTTCGAATAATTTCTCGATTCATATTATCTAAATTAAATTTACCGTCTCTTTTTCGTCGCTTTTTCATGGGTGAAGTAAACTTGGTTGATGAAGATGGCAACTCTTTCTCTTCTTTTAAAATCCTACTTACTGTGCGTTCACTGACGCCTGTTGCTTGGGCAGTTCGTTCTAATATGTTTGCTAATGGACTTAGGTCACATCCATCAGTGTTATTTGCTTTCATAAAATTATATTCATCTTTTAGAAAGTGAAAGACTTTAGCAATGATTGCTCGACCCTAAAAACAATAAAATATACAATTGAATAAGTATCAAAAGTCAAAACTAAACTATTACTTAAATTAAAAAATAATCATTTTTATTTAATGTCAAAACTAGAAAAAAAATATTTACCTCGCTATGGATAACTTTGCGCTTTGACATGCTGACAGTACTTCACGGCAATTAGCGTCCGGAAACAATAAACACAACTAACCTGAGCGACAGCGCGCTCGCGACTGACCGCGTCGTCATACACGCACACTATTGCATTATGCATGTACACGTTTAAAAACAAATAAAGACTACTCGCCTTCGTGAAATGCAAGAACTGTACAGCCGGTGGTAAAAGTAATCTTTTTGATTTCTATGTGTCCCTGGTACATCAGAGTGCATTTCAGCTGTTTGGTTCAAGCATCGAGATGTCATATCCTAGTGTCTATGTGTGCTTGGTACTCCAGCTTCAGCTGCTTTAAGTAGCATTCACCGAATGGGTTGTAGTGTTTCTTAGACGGACCTCCTGCTGGATTATGAGAGCCTGATACTTGCGTCTCAGCGTTTTAGCTATGTTAGGGTTTGGCATGACAGGATCTAGCTAAAATAGTCTCACTTTTCTGGCGCGAAAACGATACATTTCGCTACATATGCTACTTTGGTTGATGTTTGAAAAAACAAGGTATCATATCCTAGTGACTATGTGAGTTTGGTGCTTAAAAGTTTTTTTTCTTATGTATATACAACGACATCACATACATTGATCTGATTGCGCGGTAATTAGCTTAAGCACTTGTGTTACAGATATCAGAATCAGCAGTGGTATTACAAATAAATACATATAACACCCAGACCAGTACAAACAGACCCGTTCATGAACACAAATGTTTGTACAGTGCATGGATCGAATCCGCGACCTTTTGGTTAACAGTCAACTTCTCAACCATTACACCAAAGTGGTCGTCGTTTGATTTTCAACTTACTCTTATCTCTCTCTCCCACAGACGTACCCTCAAACAGACACTGTACTCCATCGACACGGCGCTCCGAAACCACACACACGCGATCGAACGCCTCCAAAAGACCGTTGAGTCCCTAAACGACGGTCAAAAGAACACGGTATTTCGACCGCAGAACGTCGGAAGAATCCCAACTACGACGCACTCGTGGGATCTCTTTGGTGGATTCGTGCTCGCCGTGGTTCTACAGGCGTTATTAAACTGGCTGTTTTATCATAAAGACTGAATAGGTGAGCATATATTTTCGTTAATCTTTTTCGGTTATAGAAACACTGTTAGTTACCTTACGTTACTAAATTTGACGTTTCGATATCGACCTAATCTGATTTATAATAACATTTGCAAAACCAAATAGTTTGCGATAGTTTTTATTGTTATTTAAACTTTCAACCCCTTGTAGGGTGAAAATAAATAATTTAAATTTTTAAGTGTTCAAATTGTTATAAAATAAAATTTGATCCTACATGAAGATATCACGCTTGAGAAGAAAAACGATGCAATTATAGATTCTATTAATCGTATAAAACAACTTATTAGCAAAACTGATGGAAAAACCAGTCCAATATGTTTTTTTAAATTATTTGAAGTTAATTCTTCTCTTTTGTCCCACGAAATTCTTAAAGGAAAATGTAAACTTCTTATGAAACTAGTGATCCGGTGTTGAGAATAAATAATAAAAATAACTTATTCATTATATATATAAAATAATATGCAATTGAAAAAAAAACGAAAATAATGTAAGCTTACCTAGAATAAATAATATTAAATATACCAACGTTGTGATGGTCTCACATTCTTTATTTTTAAATCTGACATTTAAATATAAAGTCGTCCTTTTCACACTTACGTGTTTGAAAAAAGATAGCACGACTCAAAAATGCAATTCAGATTTAAATCTAAATAATGCGATATTCGCTTGAAAACGTCTCGCTAGCCCGTTGTCGTACGAGAGAGACAAACGCGACAAGTTCAAATGTATGGCGTTTGTGACAGTGTCCTACGTGATGAAGAAATGCGATTGACATTAACACAAGTATTTGTCGCTTTGCTGCGCATCGCACTTGTCTCGTTGCGTTGCTCACGTATGACAACGCCTATGACTATAAATATAAATATTATATTTGCAATGCAATTCACAATAAATTATTCGAGTAATTTTTCATGTGAATACTTATTATCGTAAGTATCATATTTGTGCTTTTATTACTCTTCTGGCGATAACTTGCTAGAAATAGCATGCTTATAAATCATGGCTAGGACAATACCTTATTGAAATACTTTAAATATTCATTTAAGTGAATTATTCTGATGTGCTTAAATATTGAGTAAAAAAAGATTTTCTCAAATCCAATAATATAAAATGGATCCAAAATGTGTTGGTAATTGCACAATATCAACAACGCTTAAACCAATTTGGCCTATTTTTTTAAATGATATTCCTTTTTGTACGGGAAGGGTTCTTACGAAGATAAAATTTAAAAAAAAAACAACAGGCAGACCAACGTCTGCGGGGTCCGCCAGTGGAGTAATAAAATCAAAAATATGAAAAATACTGGCGTTTTCCGTACTTTGGTACATCGACCAAAATTAGTTTTAACTAATCGCAATATGATGAAGACATTTTAGTTTTTTTTTGTTGTTTTAGGGAGTTATGTGTGGATATGGAAGTTTATTTTTCAACCTCATTCCTTGGTGTGTCAGTGTTTTTTTTAATGGTTTTCCAGTTACAATGTAACGCAATATTGCACAGAAACAAAAATCAAATTAATAAAAGTTAGATTTGAATTCAATGCTACATATTTTTTTCCGATTCAATAAATCTTGATTGTATTCAATGACATTGTAACTATATTTTGAAATGTAATTATTTGATTGTATTTAAATAACATTGTAACTATATTTTCGAAATGTAAAATACTGAAATATAAGCTGTATAAAGGTGATGTTTAAAGTGATATTAGATAATGTTAAATCTTTGCATATTTATGACAGACCATGATGGAATGTTGCCACTCGACAGATGTTTAAATATAAATGTTGTTACCAATACAATTTCAATTCAATTCAATTCAAATAATTTATTTCGGACCAAGATTAATCCATAGTATGTGTTAGTAACAAAGAAAACTTATAAAATTAGTGTTAGTGAAACATAAAAACTATTTTAGGGTGCGGACAAGCTTTTTTATAATCGGAGAATAATGATTCTCCGCTACTGTTCTTAGAATGCTGTTGTGACTATCTCTCACTCTTCTGAGCAACGAAGCTGTTTTCTTTCGTATAATC
The DNA here is from genome assembly GCA_963921415.1 of Pyrausta despicata. NCBI lineage: Eukaryota > Metazoa > Arthropoda > Insecta > Lepidoptera > Crambidae > Pyrausta > Pyrausta despicata. Next base: position 4,922,578 of record OY992874.1, read on the forward strand.
GCGTGGAAGCCGTCAGTGTGGGCCTGCGCAAACATCTCCGATGCACTACAATATTCAAAATTCTAAATTTCAAAATGCAATTAAACTTAGATTGTATGTAGACACATATAAATATTAAAGTGTGGAAATAATCGTATAATTTTTTTCAACAGTAGACGGGTAACATGTAATGTGAGTTCAATGCTAAGTTAAAATAAAACCTGGTAGACAGAATCAACGAGGTAAGTTAACTAATTTAAAAAAACGAGCTTACGAAATGAAATATACCGAAAAAAAACGTGTCACTCAATTGTGATTGTGGCGGAAATATATAGATCTAATAATGTGGTATAAGGTGTTTAACACACTGCACCGCGCTCCGTCGCAGATTACGCTTGCGCAGCTCCGTCGCAGATTACGCTTGCGCAGTAAAAATAGCATCGCGCGGTATCGCTTCGTCAGTGTGTTGTGGTTCGCGTGTATGTTCATACAAACTGAGATACTTGCTTCCAAAAAATAACTCTGCCGCCCAGCGGACTGCGACGGATCGCGGCGAAGTGTGATACTCGCCTAAGTCAATGAGTGGTAACATTTCATACACATAATTTATGAAGCTTCAAATAATTTTGCTCACATTATTTTTTTACACGAAATCATTCAAGTTTATTAGAATAAAGTAGTGTCAAGACATTCACTATAGACGGGCCTCGAATAAGTTTTATATTAAAATGTGTCTCTTTCTTGTTTGAAGAAACAGAAAAGAGAAAACACTACCAAGATTCGTTGAAAGTTCAACAAAGATAGCAGACCGTCACTACTATAAGATTGATGACGAATTAAACGGTAAAAAAAATAATAATTAATAAAGTATGTAATTAAAAACCCCGGACATGAGCGAGAAAACCTCTGGTGAGGTTCGGCCGGACGGATTTTGACCAATCATAGCTAACAACCGCTGTGATTAAATTATCTTTCGAGTAAAAAAAACCGGTCAAGTGCGAGTTGGACTCGCGCACCGAGGGTTCCGTACAAACCTGTAAATAATGAGTAGTAACTTTGAAATTTTCAAAATTGTCATAAATATTTTTCAAAAATATTTTTTTTTATATGATGAAACTGAAAATTTTCGGTTTTCGTAATTTTTCCTATATCTGTACTATAAGACGTGACTTCGTACTAAATATCAGGATTCTAAGTTTACGGGAAGTACCCTGTAGGTTTTGATTCCCGTGCGAGTTTCGAAAATTTGCGGAAATTTGCGGCCTAAATGGCTGTATCTTTTGATTGCGTTGGCTTAGAAGGTTGATTTTTCTACAGCTTCCAGGGACAGTAGACCTAAGTATCATATAAAAATTTCAGTTTGATACCTCCACGCGTTCCTGAGAAAAACGATCTTGACAGACTGACGGACGGACGGACGGATGGACAACAAAGTGATCTTATAAGGGTTCCGTTTTTTTCTTTTGAGGTACGGAACCCTAAAAACACACTGAAATCGGTCCGTCCGTTCAGAAACTTCGATGCCACAGACGGACACAAAAAGAAAACGGGTCAAACTAATTACACCCCTTTTTGTTGGTGTTACAAAATTTAAGATTTCATTTCAAAGCATTGTTTGATGTCCCTTTTGTTTCTTTAAGCCGGACAAGAGACACACGCATCTAAAGATTTTATCATTTTTTTAATACAATAATGGCTTAAAATGACCAATTAAAAGTTCAAAATTCGAACCCCTCTTTATAAATAAAAAAAAACTTGTATTATTTATTTATTTGATTGTTTACTTTTTTTTTAAGATTTTGTGTGTAAAATTTCAAATCTTATTGAAAACATTGAATTTAAATATTTAAATGCTTGCCTTTTTTACATAATATAAAATAAATTATTCGCTACTGAATAAACAATGTAAATGTGTAAAATTTTATGTAAGTGTAAGAACTTCTTGATTTTGCCACTTCTATATTATTAGGTCAAGTGGCAACATTAAATTATTCATCACAATGTTTCATTATGGCAATACTAAAATCACTTAATAAATATTTGTAAGTACACATAACACTTGTAAACATGAACAAATATAGTGTATTTAAAGGTTTGAACGTTATTAAAGTTGGTTTTTATGGGTTATGCTCTGCATTAGGCCTACTACGAAAAACGAAATCTGTTAAAACGAAAATAGTTCTCTCGTTGTACACATGACGGCACGTCAAGTTAAACTTCTAGCCATCCTACCCGCATAAAATAGATACTATTTTGCAAAATTCCTTGAACTTGATGTAATGTCGCCTGTACATACAATGATAATAATGTCATCGTTTTAACGAATTGCGTTTCTCGTAGTAGGCCTCCTTCTGCACTTAACTGTCTCTTTGAGAAATGGCAAAATGTTGCCGAAATCTAAGTTGTAAAAAACAGAAGACTTTTTGGCTGTATGGACAAAATAGAATTAATAATACTAAATTTTTCCTTGTATGTATCGAAAAATACATGAATTTTACTTGCCAGTGCTTTCTAGTGCTTATCATTTAATCATTTAGATTGTTAACGGTTTTTTAAGATGTATAATAAAACAATCATACTGAATAAGGTAAATGCCATATTTTTTAATGTAAAAAAACTAATCTATGGGACGTTAATTTCTTTATTTGATACAAATAAAAAAAAACATTTGTAGGACCAGTAAAACTCTTTTCGGAATAGATTTTTTCACATCTGTGTAAATCTAGATTTACCTACGTATAGTCGAAGGCCGTTAGTTCGAAGGACGTAGTGTCGAATTATTTTTGGGATACCCCGTAGCCTCGAAAGCCTGTGGAGTCGAATACCCGTGGGATCGAAAAAATATTATATATTTTACCAATGGCTGAATTAACACAGAAAACCATTTTTTTATATTCATATAGTTCTTTTCAAAATTTAGATCCCACGGGCATTCGACGCTACGGGGTATCCCAAAAATAATTCGACCTACATCCTTCGCACCAACGGCCTTCAACTCTACGTAGGTAACCCATAAATCTATTAGTGGTTCAATGTGAGCTCAATTGAACAAATAACAGTTGTTTTTTTTCTTGTAAGTTCCTACAATCCATTTATTTTGACTTTTCAACGGACTTTTTTTATTTTTTATTAGTACGACTCTTTTAAGTTGTACAAATTAAAAAAAAAATACGTCTTCTGTAATACTTTGATAAAAAAGAACACTGTAGAAAAAATAGTAAAACTACAAAATTTCTTAGGTATTCGATATAAAAATGTTTCTGTCCATATTTTATCTAGTTTAGTCAGAAGTGAGCTTGGTAGCAAAGATAATTTTCATGTTGTATTTTCGTAAATTTTGGTGTAGTAAAACGGAGCCTGAATTACAGTAAAATGTATAGATTATGATACGATTAAAGGCTGAGAAATATAATCCCAAACGTAGCATTTTAGCTTTGAAATGAGAATCGATGAATGTTTTATAATAATTGGTTCCCCGAAATATGCTTAACATAAAATTATAGCCCAGAAAAAAGTATTTTGGTAAACAATTTTTACTGTAATTCTAATATCTCCAGTCATTCCATTGTTTATCACATCCTGGTTTTGCGAGAGTGTTATTAGATAGAAATGAAGATTTTAACGAGTGTATTCAGATTTTTTTTTCATGATTGCAATAAAACGATTCGGCTTTTAAATTAAAAAAAAATGCGGTGACATAAAATTTGGCGGCAAAGTTTTTTAATCCATAAGCCTGATTTAGGTCTATTGGCTTTGCAGCGAACAACAATTTGCCAATGTTGCCAAGTCGAAAAAAAAATGCTTCCAATTCGGAATCTCGGTATTTTTGTGTAAATATTTTTGCATGAGTTCCGATGTCTTGCAGAGGTGTGGCCATTCTACATTATAAGTATTATTCCCATTTACTGTAGATAAAATATACTTTGAATAATGTGAAATAAATTAAATAATGTCATATTCATATGAATCTAATGGGTTCATATTTATGTATGAATAATGAAAATTATAATGTGAACTCGTCGTAAAGATAATTTGTATCGATTATGTCACTTAAATATTTCAAGCATTTAGATAATTCTTAGATTGTTGATATTTTGTTGTTTTATCCAGTGAATTATATTTTTTTCCAGATTAATGTTTTGTTTTATTTGCCTTGGTGTTAGAGGTTAAACAAGTTTAATAACCAAAAAAATGGAACTGTCGTAAGTTTAATAACTGGACCGCTTTGGGTGAAATACTATGTAATTGTATAAATATATTAAGTTACTTTATTTTTTAACATCGACAATGCAAATTTCGTTACACTGAAATTAGGAGAGCAATCGCACAGCTTGCGAGAGGTGCGGGTTCGCGTCCCGCCTGTGGCAGTCCATTTTTCTTTAAGTGTGTTTTAATTTCACATTGTATATATTTCAAAAACTAGTATTTATTTCATTCCCAGGATTTTGATGAAAATATAATTGATGATCTTATTACTTCCACAAATCATGGCCTGCCAGGAAAATATGGATATCTACCTTGTGGTCCGTTAAACCAGTAATAACCTAAATTGGGTAAATCGTCTTCATTCCAATGAAATCTTTTGGGCAGAAAAATGGGTAATCTTTTTCTGGCATCGACACCATATCCATCAGGGTCCACCAGCCTTTTGCCTTGCAAGTAAAATTCTCCCTTTTTTTTCCGCTTCCAAGCAATCTTATCATTAAAATTTTCCTCATTAAACGTATCCTTAAAAGGAAATTTGTTAAAACTCTCCTTAAATTTATCCTTTTTAATGTTTTTATTATTATATTGTTTACTCCATTTCCCCCTCTCAGGGTCCCACTGTAGTGAGAATGGTCTTTCTGATCCACTGCTGTATGAGGTATCATCATCGCTACTCGAATACGCGCTGGTATCAGAATCGCTGGTCTCATACGGCTTATTCACTACACCATGTCCTGGTTTTTTCATCACCTCTTTCTCTTCTGAGCGAGCCATGATGCGCTCAGAAGACTCAGAAGACTCGGAAGACTTGGATGAATGATCAGAACTGTCTTCAAACTTTTTGCTTTTGGAATTAGCAACGACTTGGAATCTTTTCGGCTTGTAACCATGATTCTTGCTAGCTTTCTTGGGTTTGTCTGAATCTGATCCGCTGTCGGAGCTGTACAAGGTCCTTTGAAATGGTATATTATGTTTTTTCCTTGATCTACGCAAACTATCGTCTTCGGTTGTCCTCAGATCGTTAAAGTCAATGTAATCGGTTGAAAAATGCGATTGGTACTGTCTTTGTATTTTTGGGTTTAGATCGAATCTAGTTAAATCTTTGAACGGTTCTTTGCCGTCGTATAGATCTTTAATATACGACGGATTATCATCGTAGGTTTTGTTAAATCTTTTTCGTTTTAAATTTTTCAAACACAATGCTCTTTGCTGTTTTGTGCCGTAGATACTACCGAAGATTCTAGCGCATTTGCTGTCTAAACTTTCAGAGTTGTAGCGTTTCTGTCTTTGCCTTTCCGCGATCATTTGGATGACGTCGTAAACAGGAGATGATTTTTCGTTTTGGAGCAAATTAGGGGGACCGTCTGATACGACGTGAGCTTCGCCAGGGTTAAAGTCTATCCATAATACTTCTGCTCTTGAAGACTGTAGTGAGCCTGTAAGACAACATTGAAAAAAAAACAACCTATTAAAAACAAGTATTTTTCAACACACTTGCTCATAAAGTGGTTTTAGTTTCACTGCAATTATCATAATAATGACACTTATAATTTTTCATTGCTATTATAAATCACTAGGGAGTTATAGATTTAAAAAAGCAAACTTTAAAATCCCCATTTTGTACGTGGCAGAATAGGCGCAACCCCTATGCGCGGAAAATAAAGAATTAAACTTGATTCTAAGGCGCTTCCTACTGACGAAACACTAAGTACATCCAATTATTGGATTTTACCTACCTACACGAATAATTTTATAGAATAGAATATTAATGTGACGACTAAAATAGTTTGATTAGTAATATGAGTAGCGTGTCATTATTACTTACCAAACAAAAAAGTTAATCCAATAAAAATATAGTTCAACTTATATTCTAACATTATTGATCAGAAAATTGTACAAAAATAAAATAATATGAAATCATCACACACGCATTATACTAAGACGCGCATAGCTGATTGATAATGTTAACATTGTAAGTCGCATAAAATGTAAGTGAAAATTTCAATTCTCGAAATCTGTCCGTCTGTTTGTATTTTTCTACTTTTAAAACTTTCTTCTAACTTTTTTTTAAATCCACTAAAATTGAATAAATGGAGCTCAGATGAGACAAAAGCTACCGATTTTTTTAAATGTCGCCACTATGTGATAAAAATAATTGTCAGAACCGATTAAAAATAATATATTAATTTCAATAGGTATGAATCAGTTATTTGACTCCGATTTATGACATACTAAAAGTTATGTCACATCTCTGTATATACTACAAAATCTATGGAGCCAGATCGTTTTATCGAATAAGAAACACCGTCAAAGATTGGGGGGTGTCTCGTCCCGCCAATAGTAGCACAATTTTGGCGCCTGAAATATAGGAAGTACAAATTAATCAAATGACGGCAGTTTTGTTCTATAGTGGTCTGAGGTACAAAACCGGCTATTGCGGGAACGAATCCTGCTAGGGGCAAATGTTTGCGTGATGAGCATGAGCATTTGTACCTGAGTCCTAGGTGATTATGAATAATAAATAAATAAATAAATATTTCACAACAATCACACCAATTCTCTAGTCCCAAATTAAGCTACGAGGCTTGTGTTATGGGTACTAGACAACGGATAAACATACTTACTTTTTTTGTAAATAAATACATATTATACAGAAAACACCCAGACCAGTACAAACACACATGACTGTTCATGCACACTTATGCTTGTACTGTGCGGGGATCGAACCCGCGACCCTTGGTTTAGAAGTCCGACATGTGGACCACTGCACCAAGCGGTCGTCCTGTATTTAAGCATTTCGTTCCGTAATTCTAGTCAGCATAACTAAAGCTGAGTTTGAGCCGAGGTAATTACTTTTTTTGGCGCTATTGTAAAACACCATAGCAAGCAAATCCACAGTACGATACAAGTAAAGCAATAAATGTAAATGTTATTCACGCTCGGAATGCAAACTTAATGGATGTAACTCGGTTGATGTTATTTTTAAATTGAAATATTAATGGGTAAACTTTACAATTTTTTTAATCATTCAGCTTGCCATGTTTTGTTTAATTGTTAACACGGCAATTGATTGCAACATACACACTTACTTCTTCTGTGTTTAGAAACACATACAAGTTTTATCATTTAAAAAAATGGACTCCGAGCCTGCGCGCGAGTCTTACGCGTTAGGCTCACCGCAGAGGTAGGTATCTTAATCACAAATCTTTCTACAAAAAAATAGGTTACCTGATGTGCTGTTGTCTGTACAAAATGTGTTATAATAATAATAGTCCTCCTGGCCGATTTCGACCGTGGCGGCCTATCTCAACAGAAATCAGCCAACTGCGCAGGAGATATTATAGTGCACAAGTTTGAGCGCAATACACAGGTGCACTCACTGTTACATCACTCTCAAAGTTCGGTGAGACGGCAATCCGACATGACCGGAGAGAGATCAGGCGCAGGACCAACGGCTTATCGTGCGCACCGAGGGGGTGTAACACCGCCAACTTCCCGACTCCGAGCTGTTGTCTGAGAAATTCATGACAGAATACCTCAGAAACAATTTTGGCTCGACCTGGGATTCGAACCTAGGACCTCTCAGATGTAAGGCAGAAACTTTTGCCACTACAACAACGAGGCAGCCGTCAGGCAAAATGTGTTAGTTAATCGTATGCCCTAAACGGAGCATCCTACCGAAAAAATAACGATATTTTGAGCGGAAGGCCTACTAGGAGAAACGATTTCCTTCAAAACGATGACGTGGCAGACGATAGCACATCACGCTACGAATTTCATCGCTCATTTCATGCGCATAAAATGCTACAGTTTTTACGTCATGTTTAGTGTCATAAAACGAAAAAACCGTTTTGACGGACTTGGTTTTTAGTAGTAAGCCTGTGGCGACCTCTGCCATTCGCCATAACAAGCGCATGCTGAACAGTGGCAAGCACGATAGCGAGCGCTGATACGGCTCCATCGGCTAGATGGCGCTGTTAGCCTATTACCGCACATGAACCGCGGCATATAAGATTTAGATTCTGAATACTATGATAGACAAATCAAGATGATGTCCCCGACCATAACACCCGGTCAGGAAGCGCTTCCCTTTAACTTCCTAACTTTAAATCTGTTGCGCCAAAAGCCCTCAGTTTCATAAGATACTAATATTATAAATGCGAAAATTACTGCGCCTGCCTGTTATGCTTTCACGCCTAAATTATTAGCCGGTTTTTGACGTGACAACGTCTTATAAATTGGTTTGCCGGGTGACACTTCAAGAAACTGCGTTACGCTGCTCCGCTCACGTTCCGCGCGAGAGAGACAGAGCGAGAGAGAGAGAGTGAGAGAGATAGGCATACACACCGGTTCATGTTATACGAATGAATATTCACATTAAAATTATTTTACCACTCAAAGTCGTTGTCACGTAAAACTTTCGCCCGTATACCGACTTTACAGGCAACCAATTTTTTAATGAGATTTGGTACTCATGGTCGTAGGATAAATTTGATTAGATACCTACTTATATCTTTATCTACGGACGTATCATTAGTGCTCTAAAATGCGTTCAGAAACCGTAGGAAATGACCAGCATTACTACAACCAATTTTACTATGAGAACTTTCTTATCTGTGGCAGTAGGTAAAATCTGTACTGTAATGTTATAACAGTATCAATTTCTGTAAGGTTATGACTTTAAATTTGGAACAGCTGTCAAAACTAAAGTAGGTCTCTATTCTAGTATCCATTGATATTAAAGCAGTTATCGATATGAAACGTCAAATTCAGTATGTTTTTTAATCCAAATCGCACGACATATGATCATGAGTGACATGAGGATAGGGACTTCATTCGTTTGTCTATGATATTAAAAAAAATCGTCGTGACGGAGGATTGAATTACCCGCCATTACTGTTGACCTCTGAACCCATCTTAGAGTACTTATGATATGTGTGTAGATAAAGTAGTGTATGCAACTGTACATAATTAGGCCTTAAAAAACTCGTGTGATGCTATTATGAAACTCGCTGACGCTCGTTTCATAAAACCACACTCGTGTTTTAAGGCCCCTCATTATGTATCAGTTGCATAAACTACTATTTTTGCACACCTAAAACACAACAGAGAAGATTGACATAGAGGTAAAATGTAGGCGGTCTTTTTGCTATGAGCGATCTCATCCAGACTACATTTGGGTAAAGGACCAATACAGGAAGGACAAGGAACAGGGGATAGGTAGCTTTTATCACGAAATAATTTAGTAATAGTAATTAATTGAGTATTTGAAAATAAATATTTAAAAGCGCTGGCACCATTGCGCTTTGATAAATGAAACAAAAATTGTACATTCGGAAAGTTTATTACAAAAGCAGATACAAAAACGTTATACTGAAAGAGATATACAGTTCTGCCGAATCTCATCTACGTATCGTTTTTTTTTACAGAATAAGGGGAAAATATCTTACAAACTTAGTACCAGTTTCATCACTCGTTAAAAGCCCCTTAGCTTGACTTTGCGATGACTTCACAAGCCCGGACTCTACCAAAAGGACACGAAACGAGAAGAGAGATGTTTTGAACAACCAATTAAATTTCGTTATTTACACATCTCGTCTCCGCTTAGCTTCAGTGGAGACCGCTAAGCGAAGATGTATTATCTTTTGTATAAACGCGATTTAAGCGAAGATTTTTGAGCTGTGCCTCGACGATGCGCAGCGGAAACGATAGGATGATGTTATCGACGTGCAGTGAGCGCACATGCTTCTCTGTAGAGCTTCAGTTGATAATAGTCCTCCTGGCCGATTTCGACCACGGCGGCCAATCTCAATGGAGATCAGCCAACTGCGCAGGAAATATTATAGTGCACAAGTGTGAGCGCAATACACAGGTGCACTCACTGTTCCATCACTCTCAAAGTTCGGTGAGACGGCAACCCGACGTGTCCGGAGAGAGATCAGGCGCAGAACCAACGGCTTATCGTGCGCACCAAGGCATGGGGGTGTAACACCGCCAACTTCTTGACACCGAGCTGTTTTTGAGATATTCTTAACAGAAAATCTCAAAAAACAGTTTAGGCTCGACCCGGGATCTCTCGGATGTAAAGCAGAAACTTTGCCACTACACCAACGAGGCAGTCAAGTAGTCAACGGGTTCTGTGGATATACCCGAGCTGAAAAGTGACTCTCCTCGTGTTCTCTTTGGACTTCTCCACACGTCTCTGCGAGTCCGGGTGTGTATATGTGGAAAAAGGTGAGTGATTACACAATGAAAATATTTTTGTATGAAGTGTGAAGCTCACTTCACCCTTATTCTGTAGTTGTAAGCGTTATTTGACGCATTATATTGGAACCTATAACTGAAACACCATGTCTTTAATTTAGTCAAGGTCCCATCCTTTTACATGTACTTCATTTATTTATGTACTACCAGGGGCATATTATGTCTATGCTATGTGTTGCTAACCTGCTTTCAGATGGCGCTAGGTTATTCCTGACAAAAGTTAATGTAAGTTGCAACCTATGTCATGATATATCTGCATGTATATATTTGTCGCTAACCACCTATTTGGCAAGCTATCAGGAAGTAATGAAACCAGTACAAAAAGTTCTTAATACTTTTTAAGAAAAAAAAAAACTAATTGTATACAGGCTGTTTTCAGTAGATACCAAATAGATTTTAAGTACATAATTTGACAGCCTGTACTAATTTTGTAAAGATAAGATTCACTTAGAAACATTTTTCTCACATTCAATTCATTGCACATTACATGAAGCGACAAGATTTTATATCATTCTTTATTGACCATGAACATACATATTTTAAAAACATTCTATTGCCTATGCAGGGTTACTGGAAACTCGACGTATTCCTTAAAAAGAGACAAAGAAGAAGTAATCAGCAACAAAAAAGGTTCCATCCATCATCGAATAGGCTTAGAATCCATTGATCTTTACGATATCGTGCTTTAAAGATTGCGAAATTTCTTGTTTCTTGTTGGGGCTTAAAGTGCAATATTTTGTAATTTTTCGCCCCCTACCCTACCCTTCGTTGATGGGACCTTTTTATAGGAAATAACCTTTACTATAAGTCTTTTGAAGGAATACGTCGAGTTACCAGTAACCATGTATATATATATTTTTTAATTTAAAAACTAGGCAATTTGCCACATTATTTTTTTCCTTTTACCAAATCCAGATTTCCTATTAAGTTACTACACACACAGACCAAAGTAGCCTGTATTTTTTGTTCCTCATATTTTGCTGTTGTGTTTATTTTATCGAACACATAACTGATTTTGATTTCTCTAACGTCGTCGTTAACTACTGGTCGGAATCCATTCAAAAACTACAAAATCACACATGTAAAAAGATTTTTTGATCTACAAAAATATACAAAAAGTTCTTTTTGTTCTACGATCTTTTGGTCGCAAGTAGAAAAATTACTACATCACTTCTCTACACGATTCTAGATTTGTAAATTTTTGTAAAACATTTTTTTTAGTAAAAATCGCTGATGATATTTTTTAAGACATGACTAGATGTTGACTAGAATGGTTTAAGTAATGAGTATCCAGGAACTATATTATTTTACGATTTTTTTTCAATAATACAGTTTCTGAATTCAGTTATAACGGGTAAATTTAAGCAGATATATTAATTGAAAAAGCTATAGGCCAAATTATAAGAGACTTAAATATCAAGTACAAAACTTCTATGAATACAATAATATATTATTTTGAGTATTTTATTCAACCATATTTATAATTTGGCAGTTAAAGTCTGTGAATTTTAATTTTGAAACAGAACAGTTTGAAGATCTGAGCTAATTAGATAACCTTTTTTTTCATGTTATGCTGAATCACAAATAGTCTCCTAGCCGATTTCGACCACGGCGGTCAATCTCAACAGAGATCAGCCAACTGCGCAGGATATTTTACCTATATTGCACAAATGTGAGCGCAATACATAGGTGCTATACTCACTATTCACCTTCACTCTGTACGGCGAGACAGCAATCCGACATGATCGAAGAAAGATCCAGATGCTGAATGGATGGCCCGAAAATGTAACCTTCACATAGCTACTGAAATTTGGTTATAATCAGATTGACCCTTTTTTATGTTTTTCTTTCTTTATACCAAAAAAGAAAAAAACGCTATACAGGGTGTAAAAAAAACCTTAACGAAGCCGTCAACCACGCGTTCAGTACATCAAACCAAATCGTATGAAAAATAAATTTTGGCTGGGAAACAACTTTTATTTTTTGACATCAAAAAAAATAATTTAATTCTAACCCGCAATGTACAGCGCGTACGCGGAAAAGTCACCGCGGGGCGTGTTGCTTTACGCCGCCGCGACGCGGTTCGGTTCGAGTGTGCGCTGTTCATTGCGGAGTGTGCCATTTAGAGGCTTTTTTATGAAAAAACTAGTGAAAATTTGTATTATGTTTCTTTGGAAAAAAGTTAAGTTATAACGAACAGAAGTCATTTCTGTAAAAATCATTTAAAAAAATCCAACTTTAACCATCAATATCTCAGTAACCGTTAACTTCCCAGGTATGGTGTAAAGGAAAAAAATGATCGTAACAATTGGTAGAATATGTGGTATTCGGCTTCGTTAAGGTTTTTTTTACACCCTGTATATTACAGACTTCAACCGCTATTTATACAATTAATAAATATTTATAAACTATATACTTTGTGCGCAAATAACTGTGAACCATATAACTGATTTAATATGTTTCAATACTGATTTAAATAGCATTAATGTCCCTATTACTATTGGTTTTTAAATTTCGGTGCTTGAATCAACCGTTGCTTTATTTGAAATAAATTCATAGTTTTATATGAAATACGCTACAATGTCATATAATTCCTTGCAAAATAAGTAATACAGGTGCAAACTATACTGTTCTAGTGAAATTGACACTCAATGAAACATAATTAAACATGTAAAAAAATAAAAAAATACACTTATTAAATTACTATCTTAACCTAAAATGGACAATGATTTGGAACGGTAGTTTTTAATATACCTACATGTGGCAATCGATACACAATTCAAATTACACTGACATTTAGCTGTCAATGCTATGCCATCTCTTAGTCGAAGACCACAACGAATGCTTCCCAAGTGACAGCTGAGTTGAATTCGAATTAAAACTATGAAGCTACTGTACTGAGTAATACATAAAATAAAAAAATAGTAATCCCTACAAATTTTTTGGAGAATAAAATAACTCAATTTTTTGTTCTTAATGATTTTATGTTCAGCCGAATTGCCACCAGATGTCACTACCAATACTTTAGTAAGACTACGCAAGATGGCGTTACTTAAATACTGACTATCTAGACGAGTGAAATGGCAAATTCATTTGTTTTTTCGCAGAAATTTTCATTACTTACAGAAGAGAGCAGCAAAAAGGAATAGTTGTTATGATTGAATGAAATAAAAAATGATTTTACTCTTTATAAAACTAATTAAACTCAAAATAACTACAATAAATAAAGTTATTCGACTCGTTTTACTGGAAAATAGGATACAAACGCTTTACAAACCAAACTGGAAGAACTATTACTCGTACTTTGTTCTTAGCTGATATATGCTTTTAAATTCTTCTATAGTCTATTCTTTTTCCTTATTTACTACTCCCTTCTGTTTTCTTCTAAGATTTTTTTCCGTCTCCTTCTCTTCTCTTCTGTCTACTTCTTTTTCCTTGCTTAATGTTTGTGCACAGCGTTGAAGTACCTGAGAAGATCAGCGTCTGCCCTAGTCACCCAGGCGGAGTTGAGGGCAATCGTGTCGAGGGCGATTTGGGCTCCGCGATTCTCACCGAATAGGTCTTTGAACTGAAATAAGAGAGTTTTACAGTTTTCAATTCGGTCATTATCACGCTTTATATTAGAAATATAAAAGTTTCTTTATTTGGATGTTTGTTCGTCAATCACGCTGAAACTTAACGGAATTTTATGAAATTTGGGTCTAAGGTACTTTTTATCCCAATTAAATGCTCCCTTGAGATAAAAAAGGAATCTTGGCAAGTCACTTATTTTTTTTTCTAAAAAACGGGCAACACAATGTATTCGGGTTGTATGTCTGGGAGTGTAACTATAAATTTAGGGACAAATGTATGTAAATAAATCAAAACAGACATTCGATGTAAAGTGTCTATCGAAAGTCGTTTTATTGATACCTGATCAATAAAATATAGAAGGTGTGAGTAAGTACCTTTTTCATTGCTGTTTGAGATGTGGACACTAAAAAACTACACAGATTTCGTCGCATCTCTTCTTGTTATCTTTGATAATAACTTTTAAAGCCATAGGCCGTCTTAATTTATTTTATATTCATTCTGCCTATTTGAATTAATTTTTGCACACCTGCATACAGGTTGGATACTTGTACTAACTTACAATAACATTAAGATTTTTAAAGCCTGCGTTGCAAAATGCAAATAAACGAATTTCATTTCATTTCATTTTATTTCCACGTTCACTCAAGGATATCCACCAAGCTCGTACCTACGCTTCCCGCATCCTGTGGCTTCCCGTGACCGCGCACCATCGATCCACCATGCAGTAGGCCTGCCATAGTTTTCGTGCGTATCTTATTTTTCCTGATTCAATCACGAGGAGAAATACCAAGCATTGTCCACTCCATGGGTGATCTCGCCTGCTGATGAGGCCCATGGTAAATGATCTCTCACTCCCATAGGTCTGGCAAAACACACTGCTTAAAGACTTTCGTCTTAAACTTTGAGGCATGTTGGGCGCGAATATGTGCCCGATCACACACACAACACAGTAGGTATAGTCCCCCCTCCCCACCAACCCATGGTTAAACCTGCTTGGCGGCATACGAACCGAATCACGGGAGATCTAAGCGCTCTCCCGTCCCATCTGTTGCTTACACATCTCCTGGGGGACACCAACACGTCACAGTAGGTGTAAAGGGTCCTAAAGGACGTTATGAAAAGCGGACTGTGTATTAACGGGCTGGTTTATTGTCATTTACAGAAATGATCCCGGGCAAACACTTAGTGCAAAGGAAATAAATAAATTAATAAAATAAAAATTGAGTTTATTACTTCCAACAAATAAATGATGGAGCACTTAATAATGATTACAATAAAAATAAACATGGAAGCAATTGGATGCGGCTCAGCTATTGCTGACATATGACAGCGCTGATTTTCAGCCTCTCCTCTGAGGTTTATTGTGAGGGTTTGGTAACGAGAGCTTTAACAATAAGTTTAAAATCACACTGCATAACTCTGTGTGTGTGTGTGTGTGTGTGGAAATCGATCGCGGATCGCGCCCGGAGCTTTGGTGAGGTTCGTGCTATTCCGGGTGTCCGTAGTCGCCGGTGCCTCGTGCACGCGTCTCGCCCCGTGCATAAAGAACCGGTCCGCGATAGTAGGTATAATCATAATCAGTAAACTCACCCTATAATAATCATGTGGCTCGTGCAGACACCTCGCGGCCGCCAGCAGCGCGGGCGCGGGCAGCGTCGCCGGCGCCGCGCGCAGCACGCGCCACGCACCCGCCGCGCCGCGCCATCTAGCGGGAAAAATATTTGACTAAATTGTCGTTTGCGTCATTTAGCGGAGAAAACATTGAACTAAATTGTTGTTTGGGTCTTTTTTAATAAGTCTTTATTGCACAACTAACCTTGTACAAAAGCTGGACTTAACGCCATAGTGCATTCGCTACCAGTCACAACCTTTCCGTCACCATCTCTACCTTTGGGCAAAATAATAAGTAACAACTACGTAGAAGTGAAACTCCCGCGCCAAACGCACTCAGGGTCATTTCATAGCCTGCTGTCAAACGGGAACTAAGAGGACTAGTCAGTCAGGAATGGAACAGGCCACTTGAACGTCTGCAGTTGTCAACGTAGCTACCTACGCAACCTCATCCAGCATAATTCTTATTTTTAGGAACGAACATAATTTCGCAAGTCCTTTGATTTATAATGTCATAGTTTTAACGAATACTAGCCACACGTCGCGCAGGCGATATTTTGTGAGTTTTTAAGATTTTGTAGTGTAAGAGCACCTACTACAGGTGTGGCGGAAGAAAGATGTCACATCTTAGTTATTTTTCTTTCATCTAAGTGATACTTTAGTGATTTTAATAACAGCGTTTTACCTAAAATAAAACGCTTATTAAATACTTACCTTATTTGAAGCTTACTTGTTTGAGATAGGCCCTATCTGTTTTCCGCGTATATGTCCCTCTCTTTCTACCCTAAATTGTGCATCTCTCTCGCACACTCCTACCACTTCCGATAACAGGCGGGGGGAGCCGACGAGTCAGCTCGGTGGCCAACGTTCGTCATTGAGTCGAAAACACCAGGCAGAAATTAAATGTAAGCTTCAAATAAGGTAAGTATTTAATAAGCGTTTTATTTTAGGTAAAACGCTGTTATTAAATCCTAGACCGTTATTTGAAGCTTACTTGTTTGAGACGTGTTTGTTATCGCCTGGTGGAAGTGGACGCCAATGTGAGAAAATTGTTTAAACATGTGTTTATGCAATGGTTTTATTATTATATTAATGCAGGCAATGAAATCCAAGAGAGAGATACAATTACATACATTTGTATTTGCATTCCAAAACAATATATTTGCAAGTGTGCACTAAAATCAAAATTAACGAAAAGTTAAATTAGCTCTAAGCTTTAATCAACAGGGTCAAACAAACGAGTTGTATTACTACTAATGCTAGGAGGTAATATTTCCCTTTTGTAGTAACGAATAAAAGTCTTTCCTGAGCGCCAATTTCCTCTGGACAAAATGTCATCTAAGGGTAAATTATCTACCCAATTTCTGGAGGCTACCGCTGAACGGAAAGATCCAGGAGTTGCAGGTATGCCCGCCTCTTTTAGTATTGTCTTTATCCAACCTGCAATTATTGTACAGGAGGCTTTGGTTTACCTCTAACCGTCACGAAGAGATGTAATGATTTTGCCAAATTTGTTCTAGCTTCAAGTAAAGTCACAGTTTTCCTGACCCAATATACAAAACTTAGGTTTTTATTTTCCTCATTATCCATTATTTTCCAGCCCGATTGTCTGTGATCGGAATTGTCGGTCTTGGAACCAAAGACTGGCCATAAAATCAGGTTATTAGTGTTATTTATTAAATGATCAGTCTATGGCAAGTAAGGCTAGATCATGACCCCGTCTTCCTGAACATAACAGCAAAAGGGCGGCAGTATGTCTAGAAGTAGCAAACGGACTATTCTCGTGTGCGTTTACATTGCTTAGGTAAGAGACAAGTTGGTTTATATTCCACACTTGTGGTTTCTGGGGAACAAGTTTGTTTAGGGCAATCGACTTTAATACGTGGGAGCCTAAATCTCCAGCAGTTTTTGCATTACATAACGTAGCGACAACAGATTTGTTCAATAAACCCGTATTCTAGGATAGTTTATTCTCTATATGTAAATCTGCCAAGAACCTAGCAAGTGTAGGTCCAGTAGGGTTCAACGAATCCTCATTCATGGTCTTTGCCCAGTGAAGCCAACGATTCCATGCTGCTTGATACGTCCTACGTGTTGACGGACGCCAAGAAGACTGCAACAAATTTAATTGCACCAGTCTCCAGTTGGAAAGACTCCTTGACCACCCACCCCCACACTTCCATATTTCCAAAGTAATTTGTTGGACCTTGGGAGGTGGTAGGCCCGTCGCAATGTCTATCAGTTTCTGTTCGAGATCCATGACTGTGTATGGTGCTGTCAATGCTCGGGACTTCAGGTCTGCTCGCCAAAATACCTGGTGCCATCGTGGAACAACCAGTAGATAAGGCGGAGGAAATACCCACGCAAAAGGGTAAGTCAAAATTTGAGAAAAGGCATTGTGGTACAGTGCTTCCAAGTCGTGAAGGTATAGAGTCACGTAATTTTCGACTACGTGTGATCGTCTCGAAGCAAATAAATCCACTACTGGTATCCCGAACTTCTGAAAGATCTTTTCCGTGGCTTGCGACACAAGATGCCACTCCGGTGGAGCTTTGTGCCGGGATAAGTGATCGGCCTGACTGTTGTATAATCCCGGTATGTAATTCGCTACTAAATCTATTTGGTGCAGCTTCAGATAATGAAATACTTTGTATGATAAGTTCATCAGATTCTGTGATTGAGTTCCACCTTGGTTTTTCAAATATAATACTACTGTCTGATTGTCGCACTGAAACAGGATTGACTCAGAAGCTCGCCGTGCAATTCTAATGTCTTTAATAAAGCTAGCATCTGTTTCAGATTGCAGTGAAGAGGTTTATCTTCCTCGGTCCACGGCCCCGTGACAGGTAAACCGTCTATTTGTGCTCCCCAAGCCACATCGGAGGCATCCGTGGTCACAAAGTGACATGGAGATGGCAGATGGATCTTTGAGGATTGGTGACAACCGACAAGCCACCACTTTAGATCCTCGACTGCACTTAGAGGCAGGTTGAAAACTCTCGATATACTGTTCAGTACTGAATTTAGGAACGTGAGGAGAGCTCGAATGTGTAGTCTGCCGTTCGGAACTACAAAGCTTGCCAAGTTCAGCAGTCCTTTTAAGCTCTGTAAGACAAACCTAAAAAACGGTTTGTCTTGCCTTTTTGTAATTAGCTCGTTATTTTGCTGATAATAAAAGCAATTTTGTATGCTGGGAGTACTTTTTGATTTAACCAGGGGTCCCAGAGGATTCCTAGAAAGACAAGACTCTTCTGCGGTCTTAGAATTGATTTTTCCGTGTTCACTTTCCATCCCAGGTGATAAAGATGATCTAGTAGTAGATCGACATGAAATTGCAAAGTCTTTTGGTCCTGATGAGCAACCAGATAATCGTTGAGGTACACAATTACTCGTAACCCTTGATTTCTCAGCATTTGGGCCATCCGGTTGGTCAAGCTGGCGAACACCTTTAGCGCTGTACCCAACCCGAAGGGGAGACACATTATTTGTAGCAGTTCTCCTATGTATGCCAGTCGTAAGAAGCGTCTGTGACTCTTGGCAAATGGAAGTACACTTGAGTGAGATCCACTTTGCAAAGCCAGTCGTCTTTCTTAAGGAAATCTGGTAGTCGAAAATCATTTATCAGTGTGTGTGTGTGTTCTGTAATTATGTACTTGTTGAGAGCCTTTAAATTCAATTGCGGGCGGTCCGATCCATCGTCCTTGGGCACCAGAAACATTGAGGATAGATAGCTGGGAGACTTTCGAACAGTTTCCAAAACCCCTTGTCTTTTCATTTGGGATATGACCGAATCCATACTCGAGGATTCTATGGTGCGATGAGGTCCGCTTAGGTCTGGCATTATCAAAGGAGGCTTTCGGACAAATGGTATGCGATACCCTTTTATTAAGCGTTATAACACTGGTGGAGCTTCTAAGTCTTTCCAATGGTCGTAGTTAAATGCCAGACGACCTGGCCTGAAACTCCTCGAGTTAATACTTACGTTTCTTGTTGCCTGAATTAAAGTCTGCAGACGGCCCTGCTCGCTTTCGGCTACCTCTATTGGTATCCTGGTTTCTATTAAAGTTTCCTCGTGATGAACAGAATTAGCCTCTCGCCATGCGCCGATCGGCGTGAGGGTGACCACTTGTTCCCTGCGAGGGACGGTCAAAATAGAGACCCTGCGAGGGTCGGTCATGATAACAACCCTACTCATACGACGTATTACTGCGGAAGTTTTCACTCATGTCAACGTATACGTGACACTCACGCCCATTGTCTATTTAAGCTGTCTTTAAGCCTTTGCAGAACCAATGCTGGAAAACGTGCACCACTTCACCGTTTAATGCAGTCCTATGATATGTATTTCTCAGATGTAGATTTTTTTTTTTCATTTATTTTGGCATCAAACAGTCATATTCAGAAACAGATTGATTTGTTTAAGCTTACATCCACGGCATTTAAAAAACAAGTAAAACTCAAACTACATGAAATGAATAATATTAATACCTAAGTGTCTAACATAGTTTCATAATATTATACTTCCATCAAAATCTATTTTGTAGTTCTGGCTAGATTAATATCTACCTATATATACTTGAATTAATTAATTACCACTGACTTATGTAACTTGTTTTTCCGGAGTGATCTCATTGAAAACTACACATGATTTTTCGTTTATTTAACTTATTAGGTTGGTATAAAAATAGAGACTAAAATCTTTACATGTAAGAAGGGGATAATGGTGCTGGTTGTACAATAAGTAATATTAATGTAAAACAGTTTGTAAACTGAATTGTACAATTGTTTATTGTCCTAAATAAATAAAAATAAACCCTGCGAGGGTTGGTTGTAATAGTGTTGCTGTGCGCAACACGCTGGATTGGTACCCTGCATGGGTTCACGATTGTGAGCCGACCCCTGCGGGGGGTGGCTAGGTGGCTTACTAGTCCCTGCTTGCGAAACAGTAGTTAAATTTGATGTCTTATTGGGGAGTAGAAATGCTTTCTTGACCCCACCAGCTTTTTCAAGTGCTGCCGTGAACATTTCAGAGCTAAATAGATGCTGGTTAGAAGGTGGGATCTTACGCAAAGTTTGAAAGATTTGGTTAGGTCGCGAACACAGTTTGTGATGCCGTTTCGACGCATTTGTATCAGCCTCGGCTCTGTGACCACAAATAAGTTGCAACAAATCCGAAGATGCCTTGAAATAGTTCCCATTACAAAAAGTTCACTTATTTTGTTGCGTAAACCTTCCACGTTAAGATTACTTTCAGTGCTAGGCCAAGATAGGAGGTCAGTAAAACTTGATGACAATGCTTCTTTTTGTTCGAAAACACAAAAGGTAACTGCAGAATAAGCCATATCTGAGTAAGTGTTTTAATTGGTCGTAAGCACGGACTTTTTCATTAACTCCCATGTCTGTGAAACCGGGGGTATGATTATATTGCTTTTGTACATCAGAGTAACGTACCTTACACCATTCTTTTTTGTCAACATATTGAACGTTATAAAGCAACTGAACCAGGTGTTTGGGTTCCTTGGGAATTGTGGGTTCTTTTAATGTAGTGCCCATATCAAAGTTAAAAGGTTGGGTATTGTGGGATTCGTGTACGAATGGTTCAGAATGGTTCAGACTAGACTAGGTATAGAAAACCACTAACGCTGTCGTCAAGTTCATCCTCATTTTGGCTATGTGTGAATACAACAGGCTCGTGATTTTTATGAGCGAGTTACTTGAAAAGGTCACCAACCTGCTGCGCTAGATTACCTAAAAGCCTTTCACTACGCTTGCCCCCCCTTTTTTATAGAACGGTGTCGTCGATGACGGCGGCGATGACGACGTGGGGAACTCGAATCCGAGGTGCTCGCAATGGACGAAGAGGACGTTTACGGTCCCGACCACGAGATGTGGCGCGCCTAGCCTTTGTCATTTCAGTGGTTACTTCATACGTTACAACGTTTGAGTCACTCATTCTACAAGCAAAACGTCAAAATTGAAAATAAAATCCCCAGAAAAATATCGCAATTTTTTGAGGGTAGGTGTAAGATATTCTAACACTGGGACTAAATAAAACATCACTTCACAAATAATACATCGAACGGTAAAACCGTTAGAAAACACTTTGAAATATGTTCAGTACTCACCTGTGCTTTTTGAGTGCACTAGGTTTTAAATTTTAACGAAGAACTGTAGCGGTTGTTCCTAGACAACCTTTACGCGCGGAAAACAAGACGCCAATGACGAACGTTGGCCACCGAGCTGACTCGTCGGCTCCCCCCGCCTGTTATCGGAAGTGGTAGGAGTGTGCGAGAGAGATGCACAATTTAGGGTAGAAAGAGAGGGACATATACGCGGAAAACAGATAGGGCCTATCTCAAACAAGTAAGCTTCAAATAACGGTCTAGGATTTAATACCCATCTACTTCTCCTCGTTTATTTACATACCTACCTAGTATATTAATCATTTTTAAAGCTGAAAGAGTTCACGCTTGCTATCTCTACAAAGTACAGGAGTCTGCGGAGGGTAACGGACGAGGGGGAAGTAGGTATTTATAATACGGCTTTTGGGTCTCGACAAAGGAGTTTCACTTCTGCGTAGTTAAAACCTATTTTAATGCTTTGGGCTAAGCAGAAATAGTGGTGGTGAATAAGGAAAAAAACCAAACTCAACTGAATTAAAAAAGTAAACCTTAAGCTATATTAATAATCAGATCTTACGTCTACCTACTTTCCTTCAAGATGTTCCTGGAACCGAATGATACCTTTTTGGCGCAACTGATTTAGAGTTAGGAAGCTAAAGGAAAGCGCTTCTCACCGACCAGGTGTTATGGTCGGGGACCAAGGTCCGATAGACATCATCTTGATTTGTCTATCTATATAATTCAGAATCTAAATCTTATATGCCGCGGTTCATGTGCGATACAAGGCTAACAGCGCCATCTAGCCTATGGAGCTATATCAGCGCTCGATGTCGTGCTTGCCACCGTTAGGCATGCGCTTGTGATGGCGAACGGTAGAGGTCGCCACACCTTCAAATCCCTGTGGGTTTATATTTCATAAATTACCCCTGTTCCTCTCATCCAATTATAATTTTACCTGCAAGTCGCAGTGCAGAGTGTGGATACCCACAGCCGCCACTCTCGACTCCGCTGCGCTTCGGTCGAGAGCGCCGTAAAAGCGAATCTGAAACAACCATCATATTATCTATCACCTACGTTAAAGCTTTAAAACGAAGTAAAATAGACCTTCATTATATACCAATAAGACGCTAGGAATAATAATAATAATAGTCCTGCTGGTCGATTTCGACCGGCTGCCAATCTCAACAGAGATCAGCCAACTGCGCATGAGATATTAAAGTGAACAAGTGTGAGCGCAATACACAAATGCACTCACTGTTCCAATAGTCAGTCATCTCTCGCACTGTCCAAAGCATTGAGTAGCACGCTTTTATTGTGTAGTGTACGGAGTGTGTCTTGCCAATACAAAATAAAACATTCCCCTTACTGTAAGGATATGGCGTAGCTTCTAAAAGACAACCAGTCATCTCTCGCAAGGCGGTTAATAGCGCACGATGGTTGTGCATCGGCCGTGGAGAAGCGTATGAAGCGTGTAGCGTTAAGCAAGATATAAGGTACAGTAATCACATACCTGTAAAATAGCCAATCATCTTTCGCACTAGCCAAGGCGGTTAGTAGCGCACGATGGTTGTGCATCGGCCGTGGAGCAGCGTACGAGGCGTGTAGCGCGCGCCAGCACGCTAGCCAGGCGGCCTGCCCGTGTGTCCGGACGCCAGCCGTGAATGCTGCCTGGGAAAAGTGAAAAATAAATAAAAAATGGTTGCCTGTAAAGTCGGTTTTACGGGCGAAGATTTTACGTGACACCGACCATGTTTGAGTGGGAGAGAGACGCAAGGCATTCGCCGGTCCGGCTGGCCTCTCCCTCGTTCGGTGACTCATCGTAACAGACGTGAGCGGGCGTTACACTTTTTCATGAGTGACTCCGAGCCACAACCTAATTTAAGACGTTGTCACGTCAAAAATCGGCTGTCTGTAAGTCGGTTTACTGACGATAGTTGAACGTGCAAAGACGTTTTCACGTTGCCTCTTTGTCGCTCGTTCCGCGCTTTCGCTTGCACTTCAATCCTTGAATGGAACGCCTCAGAGCGAGGTGCGTGCAGCCGGCTCCATCGAATTATGAGACGTTGTCACGTCAATAAATAATAAATATTTCTTTATTACTCAGTAAATTTACAAGTGGTTTGGTGTGACAACTCCAGGAAGTAACTGTACCTATACTTGTGTCGGAGTGACTCGCACTTGACTTAGTGCTAGTACTTAGTTTTTGAGTTATTACATAGCAAGTGCATTATCTTGTCGACCGCTTGGTGCAGTGGTCCACAGGTCGGACTTCTAAACCAAGGGTCGCGGGTTCGATCCCCGCACAGTACAAGCATAAGTGTGCATGAACATGTGTGTTTGTACTGGTCTGGGTGTTTTCTATGTATAATATGTATTTATTTATTAAAAAAAAGTATTCAAGTATGTTTATCCGTTGTCTAGTACCCATAACACAAGCCTCGTAGCTTAATTTGGAACTAGAGAATTGGTGTGATTGTTGGGAAATATTTATTTATTTATTTATTTATCTTAACATAATTAACAGTAACTTTTTAAGTATTTACTTACTGCATACATACTACAGAATACATTTCTATAAATTAACAGATGTATTAAGTTTTTATATTTTAAGCATTCACAATGCAAATTTCTTTACAATGTGAAATGAAAATCGCCCGGCTCACGAGGGGCGCGGGTACGAGTCCCGACTGTGGCAGTTCGTTTTTTCTTTAAGTGTGTTTAGATTTACATTCTAAAGAAATTAACAGATAATAATAATAATAATAAATATTTCACAACAATCACACCAATTGGCATGATGACACCTATCTTAAATATTTTCAAGACCATGGCGTTTAAAAAACATTGCCCCTATGAAGTTAATACAACCAATAAATTTCCAAAAAGCTTTAATGGTCAGAATGGTCACCCATCCCAAACATGACCGCGCCTTAGGTTGCTTAACACATTTACGGACAGTGTGCTAGACACAATAAAAGTTTTATTGTTGTAACGTCTATAGGCGTACAGTGTCCGTGAATGTATTAACTTTGGGTATCACTACCAAAGCTCTGCAACCACTGCGCCACAAGCACCTCTAGCATGTGTATTATTATATATTTTTATTATTCCATATTAATTAGTTGATTGATATTCATTTTTGTGTATATAAAATTTAATTTAATATTTACTTTATACGTTTATTTATTTTTGTGTAATTAACCACAATTTACCTTTCTCATATAATTTTCAATGCACCCATTGCCTTCTTTCTGCATGATCTTGAGATTGACTGGCAGAAAATGCTTTTAGCATTAAGTCCACCCTTTGTACATTTCTCGTGCAATAAAGTTTAAATAAATAAATAATACGTAAATGGACAACAAAAAATTCTGTTCGTTTTTCTACAACATAAACAAAGCCAAAATTGTTGTATCAGTTAAGTATTCTAGATTCAAAGCTTACCTCTTGGTAAATGTCAGGTATCGTCTGATTGTGTTTGAACCAGGCATCGAAGAGCTGGACTGCTTGCTTCGTCACTTTCGGGTTCTCCCACTCAACACCAGCAGTCAGGAGGGCGCCACTGAGCCAGCTGTAAAGAACAGAGTTTATAGATCAGAACAATAAGTTAGCATATGGTAGACTAGCTTTTACCCGCGACTTATATTGGGTAGTTTTATTAGAATGCATTGTTTTCCCGAATACCAATTTTACCCAAATATAATTCAAATCTTTGGTAATTTAGGAGTGAAAACGATCAGATTTCTCGGAAAGTAATTTATCCCATTAAAATGCGTTTTTTTTCCGCGGTCAAAAGTAAATCATGTCCTTTCTAAGTCTCAAAGTATCACCTTACCAAATTTCATTTAAATCTGTTCCGTATCTTAGACGTAAAAAAGTTCGGCCCACTTGAATTTCCTCATGGAAATGCGTCATTTTCCCGCGGTAAAAAGTAGCCATGTCCTTTCTCGGGTATCAAAATATCTCCATATTTTTTTTTATACAAATTGGTTCAGTAGTTTTGTCGTTATTGACTAACAAACATACATACAGATAGGAGTTTCTTTCGCATTTATAATATTATTTTGGATAGTATGGATATGAAAACTACTCATGAGTAGTAGAACCCAAAGATTTCGACAAATCACTACAACCATCGAGGTGCCTGTGGCGCAGTGGTAGCAACGCTTTGGTAGTGATACAAAAAGTTAAGCAACCTTAGTGTTTGGGATGGGTGACCATAAACGTGACGTTCATTTACAAGCATCTCCGTGCTTCCGGAAAGCACGTTAAGCTGATGGTCCCGGTTAATATCGACATATATTAGTCGTTAAGCCTGGTCTGAGGCCCTCGGGCGGTATACTAACATCTGACAGTGAGGTTTGTCACTTTTCTACAAAAACACCGCCTCCACCACACCGCACCTCGCCCGCGTGGTGGAGTATGGCTCGTACCACCTCTCAATTGAGGTGAGGGCTGTGCCCAGCTGTGGGACGTATATAGGCTGAAGAGAAACTACAGCCATCGAAACAATACGCTATCGAAATAAGAATCATTTATCCAAGAACCGCTTTGTTCTGGACTACTTATGTGACTACAAGACCAAATTTAAGGTTTTATACAGGAACTGTAGAAAAGGCAAAAGAGTATTTCCACTCAAGAGTTTTGGAAGCCTAAAGCCGCTCGATTATTGATTAGTTAGCTGACGTGGGTCATTTACTCTTGATGAACACTTATCAATTTTTAAAGAACACTTATCAATTTAAACACTCACAGCTGGTCCTCATTCAGTGGTACTGAAGAAGAAGGCACAAGTGTGTGCAGTTCCTG
The DNA here is from genome assembly GCA_963921415.1 of Pyrausta despicata. Classification (NCBI taxonomy): domain Eukaryota; kingdom Metazoa; phylum Arthropoda; class Insecta; order Lepidoptera; family Crambidae; genus Pyrausta; species Pyrausta despicata. The sequence continues at coordinate 4,949,142 of OY992874.1, forward strand.
AGGATGTAATTCTTGAAGCAACTGCTGAAGCCGTGGTCCTGACGCTCCTAGCCGGAGAAGGGACCGCCACCAGGACATATGGTTGAGAACCACCCTCCAGGGTGCCCAGTGTTTCTCTGAGCTTAGACGAGCTGGAATGAAAAGGTTTGTAAGAATCATCTAAATGTATAAAACTCAAAGTTGACTAACTAACTAATGTAGTGGTCTATCAACGCACAGCCCAAATCACTGGACGGAACGTGCTGAAATTTGGCAAGCAGGTGGCTACTATGATACAGGCATCTGCTAAGAAAGCATTTTTCGAAATTCTCACGGGAACGGGATACGCAAATGAAGTTGCAGGCAACCGCTAGTTCAAATATAATCCTACTCAAATCTATGCGATACGTTAAAAAAACGGGCTATTGGACTGTTATTGTGAAAGATCTGGCGTGGGTTTGTTGGAGAAAAGCAAGCAGGCGAAAACTCTTACAGTCTTACAATTCAAGAGTGACCTACTTGTGGGGTACCAGGGATAGCAGAAACGAGGTTGATATCATAGATAAAGCGGGATGGGATGTTCTAGCTAACGGATGGTAAGGGAACCACGTTTCTCGCTTGTTTTTTACGATGGCGTCGCCCCACCTAACATATCTTCGTATAAAGCAATTACATGCTACCTCGCTCCGCCTACGTCTATTACTCTCGTTTGTCGGCATGAAGGTAAGGAGTCAAAGATGTAGTCCTGCCCGTTGTTTTTAGAAGAAAAAAAAAGTGACTTGCCAAGATTCTTGTTTTATCCCAAGTGACCAATTAAATCTGGATTTGGTATACAGACAGGGTCCCTAGGAACAGACAGAGTTGTCTGTTTTTGTTTCATCAAAATCCATTCAGTAGTTTCAGCGTTATTGACGAACAAACATCCAACCATCCAATCAAATGACATCTATCGGCAAAATACAGAGCTTCCAGTGCAACTGTGCAAATCAATTGCATCAGTTAACTAGCAATAGCAGCGACATCTTATGATTGCTATCGAAACTAACTAGCTAAGCAAACGCTAAAGGTTACAAAACTCGAACCATTTAGGAAATTGACTAGATACTTTCGCTATATTTGTGAAAGAGATGGCGCCGTGCGGAAAATGTAAGCAGGCGATTTTAGCAATATTGAAATTAATTTTATTTTTTTAGTTAATAAGGATAATGAAAATCTCTTCAAATTACTGCATTGTCATCTGTACTTAACACGTGTGCAAAGTTTCAAATTAATTCGATATCTGGAAGTTGGTGAAAATCGAGCTCAGAAATTCCGTTCCATACATTCATACATACACCCCGATCTAATAAAAGCGTGTTAAGAACTTTCACATTTAAAATATCAGTGTGCACAGGTTCTTGGTACTTTGTTTGCATGAACGTGGGCCTAGAAGGTAACTTCTTTTTCAATACCAGGTTAGTTATTTAAATGTATACGTACTGGCAGCAGCGATGGCTCTGCTAGCCGGCAGTCTGCCAGCGCGGCTGAGCACGAAAGCGTCATCCAGTAATAACGCCCTCTCCGCGGGGGCTCCGCTCTCGTACAGGGCTTGAGCCCGCACCGCCGCGGCTTCTGCTGTCTGTTAACATAATCTTAATGTTAATTTCTGTGTAGCCCAAAGGTATGACTGGTAGAGAATGCCCTGCGGCGTTAAAGTCCACCTTTTGTACATAGTTTTGTTGTGAATAATAGTAATAGACATCTTGGCCGATTTCAACCACGGCGGCCAATCTCAACAGAGATCAGCCAACTGCGCAGGAGATATTATAGTGCACAAGTGTGAGCGCAATACACAGGTTCGCTGTTCCATCACTCTCAAAGTTCGGTGAGACGGCAATCCAACACGACCGGGGAGAGATCAGGCGCAGGACCAACGGCTTAACGTGCGCACCGAGGCACGGGGGTGTAACACCGCCAACTTCCCGACTCCGAGCTGTTGCAGAGAAATTCATGACGGACAACCTCAGAAACAATTTTAGCTCGTCCTGGGATTCGAACTCAGGACCTCTCCGATGTAAGGCAGAAACTTTGCTACAACACCAACGAGGCAGTCAAATAGTGTTGTGAATAAATAAATAAACAAGAAGGAGTACTTTAAGTACATTTGTACAAAGATTTTTGCTATCATATAAAAAAGTTTTTGGTAATTACTATACTATAAAGAAGTTCTTGGTAATTCAAAACATATTAACGACCGTTTGGTGCAGTGGTCTACAGGTCGGACTTCTAAAACCAAGGGTCGCAGGTTCGATCCCCGCACAGTACAAGCATATGTGTGCATGAACATGTGTTTGTACTGGTCTAGGTGTTTTAAAAGTACATATTTAAGTATATTTATCCGTTGTCTAGTACCCATAAGCTGTAAATAAAACTATCACAACAACTACAAAATCTTTACAGGATTTTCAACAAAAAAATGTCAGCTAATTATTGGATTGCAAAGACCCAACAACATTATGTAATAGCCTTATAAGCAACAATATTTTGTGTTAAATTGTGTTTGTTTGATACACTGACCTCTCCAGCATTTCTGTCTTGAGGCGCCACCCGGTACAGCCCTCTTGCTCCAACGTTGTACCGGACCCACTTGTGCTTGCCCAAATCCGGTATCACCACTAAAAAAATAAAAATTGGTTGCCTGTAAAGTCGGTATACGCGCGAAAGTTTTACGTGACAACGACTTTGAGTGGTAAAATAATTTTAATGTGAATATTCACTCGTATAACATGAACCGGTGTGTATGCCTATCTCTCTCACTCTCTCTCGCTCTGTATCTCTCGCTCTTAGGCGGGCTAACTGTGCTCGAGTGGAAGGGCGTGCCTCTCACTCGCTCTCATTGTGAGCGCATAACGTGAGCGGAGCGTAACGCAGTTTCTTGAAGTGTCACCCGGCTAACCAATTTATAAGACGTTGTCACGTCAAAATAAAAATCTTTATTTATCAGACAACTGAGATAGATCAAAGTTAGTAGCACAAAAAATCTTATACATAATGTTAGTATTTAATACCTAATTGACGACCGTTTGGTGCAGTGGTCTACATGTCGGACTTCAGGGTCGCGGGTTCGATCCCCGCACAGTACAAGCATATGTGTGCATGAACATGTGTTTTTGTACTGGTCTGGGTGTTTTCTATGTATAAAATGTATTTATTTACAAAAAAAAAAGTATTTGAGTATGTTTATCCGTTGTCTAGTACCCATAACACAAGCCTCGTAGCTTAATTTGGAACTAGAGAATTGGTGTGATTGTTGTGAAATATTTATTTATTTTTATTATTATTTAATTAAGTGCGAGTTAATTTACACAAGTGCTCGACAAGCGGACAGTCACCGCTGTCGGCGATGGCTTGCAGAACTTTGTTGCGGCTGCCACGAACTCGCCGTAAAACACGCAATAAAATATTATTGCCACGAATACACGTCGATGGAATGAATGGTGTGTAATGATGATTCCGAATTAAATAGGGTAAAATCAGTACAAAAAGGTGAAAGTTAGCTTAATTTCCCACTGCTGGGCACAGGCCGCAACCCGACTGTGAGGTGGTACAAGACATACTACACCACGCGGGCTCAAAGCGGATTTGTGTAGGGGTATTTGTAGGGAAATGGATCATGGTACTATCAGAATCAGCCCCTCTACTCTCTAAGATGTTGTTCTAGTTACGTATATAGCCATTCCTGTCACACTAACAAGCTTGATCGTGCGAGCGAACGAGATGGCCAGATCCGAAAATACGAAACGTTAGGGAGTAGGGTCTCAGAACAAAGATGGAAATTGCTTGCTAAAGATAGTAAAACAGAGTTCAAAAGCATTAAGACAATTGTTAGGTGGTTGTGGCACAATGGTGGCTTCGCTTTGGCCTTTGGTAGTGATGCCAAAAGTTAAGCAACCTACGGCGCGGTCATGTTTCGATGGGTGACCATTCTGACCGTAAAAGTGAGTCTAGCGAGGCCCTCTGTCGGCTTAATAACATCTGACAGTAAGGTTGGTCACTTAGCTTACACACACTCACCAATCCGCACTAAACTCGCGTGGTGGAGTATGGCTCGTTCTACCTTATAGTTGAGGTGAGGCCTGTGCCCAGCAGTGGGACGTATATAGGATGATGATAAAGAGTAATTTGGCCCTTTTTATAAGCTTTATTTAGATTCACCTATCCCGGAGTTTTTGTGTGCCTGTAATCAAAGAGAATCGCCAAAGGGAAATTGAATGAGCTGAAATTTTGTATACACGTTTATTTTAGATAACAATGTAGTAATCTTTGGTAAAAACATCATCTTTAGTACATTTCATGTCCACTTACACTTTTGGTGTAATGGTCAAGAAGTTGGCTATGAACCAAGAGGTCGCGGGTTCGATCCCCTCACCGTACAAACATTTGTGTGCATGAACATGTCTGTTTATACTGGTCTGGGTGTATTAATTTAAGTTTATTTGTTATACCACTGTTGATTCTGATACTGTAACACAAGTGCCTAAGCTACTTAACATGGAGTCAGATCAATGTAAGTGATGTTGTTGTATGTATGTTGCTCGTACATACTTACTTTCTGTATCGTTCATCCATAAAAGATGCATGACGCCTTCAGCCCATCGGGATGTTTTCACAGGTCTTGTCTCATTTCCTACATCGTACCTGAAAGAGAGACATCAAATTGAGTTCAAGTTAAAATTTAGGTGCTTGTGGCGCAGTGTTGGCAGCGATTTGGTAGTGATACAAATGATTTCCATAACACAAGTGCTCAAGCTACTTACTTTAGGATCGGTGGGGTGAGCACAAACATTTTCGTAACGTATTCGTGTCGTCCAAACGTTAGAAACAGTTTCCCCATAAAAATTTACAAGTTAACGATAGGTCTGAGCAAAGTTGATGGTGTCCCCATTGATGATTCTTTATATAGATTCTAGTCCTACGCTTAGGCAACGACTGCGACTTGCTGTCGACACGAGGCACTTCCGACTGTCTCAACGAATCGCCGCGCCGCAATGAAAGTCGCGAGTCGCAACGACGGTATGGCGAAGGTGTGGCATGAGCCTTGGAAAACTTCATCATCAGCCTACATACGTCCCACTGCTGGGCACAGGCCTCACCTCAACTGAGGTGGTGCGAGCCATACTCCACCACGCGGGCTCAGTGCGGATTGGTGGAGGGGTGTGTGTAAGGTAAGTGACCAACCTTACCGTCAGATGTTATTAAGCCGCCCGAGGGCCTCCGACCAGGCGTAACGACTAATATCTATCTACATATATTAACCGGGACCAACAGCTTAACGTGCCTTCCGAAGCACGGAGATGCTTGTAAATAGACGTCACTTTTATGGTCAAAATGGTCACCCATATCAAACATGACCGCGCTTTAGGTTGCTTAACTTTTGGTATCACTACCAAAGCGCTGCAACCATTGCGCCACAAGCTCATCCAAGCTCCTCAAGCTTGGAAAACTTACCAAGTGCCATTCTGCATGGTCTCCGTAGTGTTCTTCCACACTTTAGTGATGTTCTCCACATCGTCCTCGTCTTCGGTCGGTCCGACCATGAAGGTCAACGGGATGATCCACTTGTGTGGGACGGGTGGCTTGGTGGTCGTGGTGCGTTTAGTGGTCGTGGTCGGGGCGGCTGTGGTGGTCGCGTTCACGTCGTCTTCTAAGGATTCTGTTAGGTTTTCTGAAAAAGGGAAAGATAATTTAAGAAAAAAAAAACGACGACCGCTTGGTGCAGTGGTCTACATGTCGGACTTCTAAAACCAAGGGTCGCGGGTTGGATCCCCGCACATTAAAAGCATATGTGTGCATGAACACGTGTTTGTAGGTACTGGCTTGGGTATTTCTATGTATAATATGTACGTATTTACAAAAAAAAAAGTATTTGGTACGTTTATCAGTTGTCTAGCACCCATAACACAATTAATTTGGGACTAGAGAATTGGTGTAATTGTTGTGAAATATATTTTATATTTTAAAATATTAGAACAGAAACCAGAACCACCACTAAGGTTTGTGTAACACCCGTTTAAATAAAATAAAATAAAAAATGAAAATCGTTGGCATCTTTGGTGGCGGCGAGCACCGAGGTCACCCGAGCCGCCATGATCGCGCCTGATCAGCTCGCGGCCGAGCCGAACGTTCGCTTACATTCGCCTACAAGCACTCGAACCTCTTACACCATTATCGCGTTTGAGTCTGATCCAATATATTCTCTTGAGGGCGAATTACAGCACCTTTTAATTCATATCAGCCTGTTGCAGTCCACTGCTGGACATAGGCCTCCCCCAAGGAGCGCCACAGCGCACGATCTCCCGCCCTCTGCATCCAGTCACTAACAGCTGCCTTCTTCAGGTCGTCTGTCCATCTAGCCGGGGGGCGTCCCGCACTACCTTTACTTAAGCGTGGTCTCCATTCGAGAACCTTCCTGCTCCACCTCTCGTCGGTTCTGCGACAGACATGGCCATGACAGACATGACCTTTTAATTACAGTCCACTATTTCATTTAACCTATTGATAGGACCCCGACAACCTACGGATTGGATGCAGGATTATTTGACGAGGAATTTTCACCACGATAAGACCAAGTTGCTTAGAGGAAAATTTTTAAATTAAGAAATAAGTTGTATAAAATGTACGTTTCATTCCGAACGAATTAATGGAGTTTGCTAGTTTGTCGGACAAGACACAAGAGTACCTAGATAAAATAACAGGGCATAGAGCATTGGACCGGACCCTCAAAGGTCGGGGTTTGAATCCTCCCTGATGACCGGAGCCGAAAATATTTTTTTAAGTGTTATGTCTTTTTGAATAGAATCAGTGTTCAGATTTTCATCAAACTGTCGACTGCCGCTAATTTGCTGGCCTAACTAAGATACCTATTCTAGGATCAATTTAGAGGTCGACGACAGTATAATTTTATGAAGGAACAGTTCTTACCAGGTTCATAAAACAGCTCATCTAGTTCAGCTCTCAGGTCGAAAGTCAAGAGGCTGTCAATCATTGGCGCATCCATCGCTGGAGGATCCGCTGACATTACAAATCTGGAAAGAGTTTATTTGGTACCCTTAGTTAACGTATACTTCCGGTACTATAATAATAATAATAGTAATAGTCCTCCTGGCCGATTTCGACCACGGCAGCCAATCTCAACAGAGATCAGCCAACTACGCAGGAGATATTATAGCGCACGATATTATAGTAAGATATTATAGCACGAGCTACGATGTGTCTGTCTACACACACAAACAGAGATAGGGGTCAAACTTATAACCCTCTTTATCAAAATACAAGTTGGGAAGGAAGAACGGAACTTGAATCAAATGCTATTATTTGAATTAAACCGTTGTGTTATTGGTAATAACTTTGACTGCCTCGTTGGTGTAGTGGCAAAGTTGCTGCCTACCTTACTTACATCCGTGAAATCATGGGTTCGAATCCCGAGTCGAGCCAAAAAATTGTTTCTGAGATTTTTCTGTAATGAATTTCTCAAAAACAGCTCGGAGTTGGGAAGTTGGCGGTGTTACACCCCCGTGCCTCGGTGCGCACGTTAAGCCGTTGATCCTGATCTCTCTCCGGTCATGTCGGATCGCCGTCTCATCGAACTTTGAGAGTGATGGAACAGTGAGTGCACCTGTGTATTGCGCTCACACTTGTGCACTATAATATCTCTTGCGTAGTTGGCTGATCTCTGTTGAGATTGGCCGCCGTGGTCGAAATCGGCCAGGAGGACTATTAATAACTTTGAGTTCCAGCTAGAAAGACAAAGTCTTGAGCTACTCACCTCTCTTGCTTCATCACAACGTCATCCCCGTCAACTGTAGCACACAGGAGTGGGTACCCGGGCCGCTCGCACCAGCCGTCCCAGGCTGCCGCGTGTGTGGCCGAGTCATCGCTGCTGTCATGCTGGAGCGCTCGCCAGAGGTCTCTGGAGTGATAAATTTATTTTATATTATTCTGCTGAAATGATAATTTGGCATGGATGGTTTGGTCATTTGGCAAAAGCGGCCAATCTTAGTTAAGAAGTTATCTTGGTACAAAGAAAAAACTACATGCCACGACTCCACAAGGTTCAATGAAAAGCGTCCACAGTTCGGTATCGTACGCACCGGGACGCATCACACGTAACGTATTAATTTTTAACTGCGTCCTCTGTATCGGCATTGATCGGATTGCCGACGCTTGTATCAGCAATCGGATTTCCGATGACACTTTCCTTCAAATTCATGTAGATCGGCATTCCCAATGACATCATCGGTACGCATCGCATGTAGGCATTGCCGATGAGCGATCTGTGCGGTGCGGATCAGTGGACGCTGTTGTAAGAGAAACTGATTTAGAGTTAGGAAGCTAAAAGGGGAAAAGGGAGGGGAAAGGGGAAGGGCTTCCTACCGACCGGAAGCCGTAGCAGCGCTCGCGTGTGTGCTTGCCACCGTTAGGTATGCGCTTGTGATGGCGAACGGTAGAGGTCGCCACAAAGGCAAACTAAAATCCGTTACTTGCGACGCGTCTGATGCGTGCGATGCCAGCATGTGGACGCTTGCCTTAAAACTATGACTACAGCAATGTAAAAACGCTGGAAGTTGGATTCTTTGCTGCTTTTCAACTGAAATCGTTAAGGTTCGGATATCGGTATTTCCTAAAAATAGCGATTTGCATAACTTCAACACAAGACAAAAAACATTGCCGTTCCACATTTTAGGCTTCATAAAGTTGGTCACTCATTCATGGGTAGATGTATATCATTTTTTAATAAATTACCTGAAAATTTAATTTCATTGCCTTTAGATAAATTTAAAACAGTTGTAAATGTTTTAATGATGTTTTAATGTCGAAAGGATATTATAAAAAATGATGATTATATATATAACAAAGATATATGGAAATGTTTAAATGTAAACAATTACAATTATTGTAAATAAATTTTGAAAAGAGGCAATGACAATAGTGACTGAGTTTCTTGCGCCGCTTCTTCTCAGCACTGGCCCAAATTGTCCCGAAGCGGTGGTAGGGTTAATTTATATGTTGGGACGTGTAAAAGTGCTAGTTGTTAGCCTACTTACAGAAATAAATGGATTTTATTGGTAACTTTTTACGGTCTACTATGTTTCTGTGTCTTTTTTGCATAATTCAAATTCAGACAGTGCCTCAGGTAATTCTTGGTGGCTATGCACAGGTAACGCGTTTCAAGTATCTGGGTAACGGGGGATCTCTCTGATGTTGAGGATTTTGAGAGGGAGCGCAGGGTGTTGGCGGTACGATGCAATATGCTCGCCCGCAGATTCGCACGCTGTAAGGAATGTTAAGGTTTTATTTTTAAGGCTTTTTGCCAGCCCTTTTCCACGTGTTCTCAATGGGTCAGCTACACGAAGAAAGCCATCAACGCCTTGCGGATACAGTACAACAACGTTTTCAGGATGCTGTTGGGGCTGCCGCGGCACTGCAGCGCATCGGGCTTGTGCGCAATGGCTTTCATGCTATACTTCGAAAGAGCAGCCTCAATGCTAAACCGTGTCCGTGGGAGCTCCAATGACATTCTGCGCGTTGTGGCAGAGCGAATAGACTGCCCCTACTTGATGCAGTGGATTCGGCTGCATAAAAATATAGCTAAATAGTTTATATTTGTTTTTTTTTCTTTTTTGCGTCAAATGAATTATGTGTGTGCGGCCTCTAAACTACTCTTTATAATTTTTGCAGTATGGACTATGTGTGTCTGAAATAAATGGTTTTATTATTATTATATTAAGTGACTCGACTTAAGCGACGGTTGTGATTATAAAAAGCTAGAACGTAGTCCTCACCTGGCATCGGCGCTGGCAGTCCTATGGTACTTGAGCACGCGGGCGAGTGCAGCGCGCCCCGCCGCTTCGCCTGCGGCCTCTATCGCCATGCTGACTATTGCTGCACCCTGGAACAAGATACATGTACAAATATTTTTATGGTCAACAAGATTATTGTTATTATACATATATAAGAAACAGAAGATATTATACTATAGAATAACACTTTGGTGTAATGGTCAAGAAGTTGACTATTAACCAAGAGGTCGCGGGTTCGATCTCCGCACTGTACCAACATTTGTGTGCATGAACATGTGTGGTTGTACAGGTCTTGGTGTTATAATATAAAATAATGTATTTATTTAAGTTTATTCGACCACTGTTGACTCTGATATCAGTAACACAAGTGCTTAAGCTACTTACCACGGACAGATCAATGTATGTGGTGTTGTTGTATTTAAGAGAAAAAAAAAGATATTTTACATTGCAAATCACTTTATGCCAACAACAATGGATACATGTAGCAATTAACTGTGGGCCCCACACTAGGAAATTTCTGTGATGTCGGCATCCGATGGTTCTTACAGGATTGCGTAGTAAGGAGTAACTAGGTACCTATGTGTTATGAATGAATTGATGATGATGATTTATGTGAGTGGATATGAATGTAATTTCATGGGCGTATGAATCGCGAACATGTTTATTGGTGGGTACCTATATAACGTGCTTAATCAGGTCTTGTGTTTGTTGGTAAGACATGGACAAGTCTTTTCCACCAGTGACTTCATTTTATTTAATAGTGCCCATTGTGTTAACTGTTATTATAATTCAAATTTTGTAATGTTATGTTAATATTTGCTATGTTTTAAGTAAATAGGCAATGCTTGCCTTTCTAAGATTGCTGTGCCCCAGCCGAGCGTCACTGTACTTTGACATTATTTGTAACTCCTTTTACTCATGTGACTTGCAATAAAGATTCTGATTCTGATTCTGACAAGAGATTTAATGTTATCGAACTCTTATAGGCGTAAGATAATACAAAACATATGTAATGTAAGTTTGGGACTGATGACAGACAATATTACAGACATGCGGGAGGCTTGATAACACGATATCTCTTCAATAGTAAGTATGATATACTTACTATCTTCACAAAAGGTGACCAAAGTATTCAAGCGCGTCGGTGGCTCGCCAAGTCTACAGAAACGGACGGCTAAATCCGAAACTACAGACAACAGCTTAGAGAGGACGGGCTGCTAAGATCGTAATTTAATGGCAAAAACATGTTGTCTTTGATTTTAACACTTATATTTTATTTGGGATAGGTTTGCTCTTGACCCAAGACTAAGCCCGAACGAGGCAAAGACTAAGTCTACGATGGAGCGAGCTCACCTAGAAGATGCCTGTTCACTCTAGCTTTGAAGATTTCTAGGTTGTAATTGCTGGGAAATACTGACGCAGGTAGTGAGTGCCACTCTTTTGCAGTGCGCATCAGGAATGTTGATGAGAAGCGCTTGGTTCGTATCAGTGGAACATCGCCACGGTAAGGATGGTATCCCGCGGTACGTCTGGTGGTCCGATGGTAAAAAGGGGCCGGTGGAATGAGCTGGTGTAGTTCATGACCACACTCGCCGAAGTAAAGCCTGTAAAAGATCGACAAGCAGGCGACTCTGCGGCGATGAGCCAAGCTTTGGAGCTGCGCGCTTACAAGCCTCTCGTCACCTATGAGCCACTTAGAGTTATTATCCCGCAGGAAGATACACGAACCGTCTTAAAATAAAACCTATGTAAAGGTCTGCAGGACTGGTGAATTACTTAGCGCGTAATAGGAGGTGTGAGGGATTGTAAGTATGCTAAAAGATGACATAAAAACAGTCCTAATTATTGTATAGATCGTCTTTACCTTATGCAATGATAGCTCATCAGAAGCCGACTCGATATCAGCACGCTCCAGTCTGGGAGACGCCACAGCGCGAACTGAGTTGCTGGAGTCCAATCTGAAACAAGTTGTATTCAATGTAATTGTGAAGTGTGGACCTAACATAATAGCCTTGGGGAACATCTTATAATAAACCCTTATCAGATTTAGAGGTTTTCAGGCAGAGAGTGTTTAATTGATAAACTTATAAATTAACAATGAATTACTGTTCGTTATTGAAATGATACACTTTTTTACGGATTATTTCGCGATTTATCTACATTTTGTTTTAACCTGACGTTTCGGACCCTTTTCAGCGTCCGTGGTCACAGGTAGACTGTGTGAATAATCCGTAAAAAAGTGTATCATTTCAATGTCTACTGTTCGCGTAAACCGAAGAAACAAATACTGTTCGTTAGTCTCGCTAAAACTCGAGAACGGCTGAACCGATTTTGCTAATTTTGGTCTCGAATTATTCGTGGAAGATCAGCCTATCGATATTATAAAATCCATGCAACAATTCGCAACTCACTTCGCCATTCACTTTCCTTTCGGATAAGGTTCAAAATGACCTTGAATTTGCATTGTGTAGACATTAAACACTTGCGAAGTGAAGTGAGCGACGAGGCATCCATTAGTGAACTAGTGCTTGCCGCATTTCACAAAATTTAACAGGGACCGTTTAAAAGTTTAAAAATAAACACGGGCAAGACAACGTCTGCGGGTACTTACGATAAGCAAAAGAAAACCCAATATAGAACCTTGAAGAACTCCATCTCAAAAATGTACTTTTGAAGTTGTTACCTTAGCGCAGGCAGCACATGGTCCAACAGTAAAGCGTCTTGCTGCCTTTCAGCTGCATTCTCGTTGATCGGTGGTGCCTTCTCAGCAATCACTGAAGTCAACGCATCCATAAGCCACTGGGAACTCCACCAACGCGGCGATACTAGGCCACCGAACCACTAGAATAAAAAACAATTTTTACATGTTAAATCACTCAAACCAAGAGGTAGCAATAGGGACAACATCATATAGGTACATTGCTCTTATCTCAAAGTAGCTTAAGCACTTGTGTTACGGGAATCTAGCACTTGTGTAATAAATTATAAATAAAAAATAAATGCTTCTTCTCAGCACTGGCCCAAAGTGAAGCGATGGTAGGGTTAATTTATATGTTGGGACGTGTAAAAGTGCTCTTCCTGAGTCTATTTACAAAAATAAATAGATTTTATTAATTAAAAGCAACGAAAGTATTACAAACATTGAAAATGGATTTCCATCTTTGTCTCCGCCAAGAGATAGAACCGGTACCTCATAGATGGTGGTACCTGGAATCCAGTACTCACGCCAATAGATAGGTCGTCAAGGTATCTTCCCTGTTTTGTCCATCTCTGGTTAGAATTTACATAGTAATTTTATTTTTGTTTTGATAAACATATACCTGCTGTGCTAACAATCTTGCAATGGTCTTGGTATCAGTCAGGGTGGCTGGAGATAGGGTTATCAGACCCCACCCTTCAGAATATGGATTTCCGCCATCCACCACAACAATGTCTGCGGAAAAAAACGTCTAAAATTACAATTTGTTAAGAAAAACAATAGATTTCAGAAGGTGAACACTATTGGTGGTTCCTTAGACTATACTGCCTTAATCACACGCACCGAATGGATGGGCGAGACAGTGCACTCCACCGAGTGCTAGCTTCGTATGAACAGATTGGCGAGTGCTGTCTACCTAATAAATACTGTCTCGGCCGAGAATCATTTTACTGTCTCGCCCATTCACTCGGCGAGTGTGAGGCAAAGAGGTGATCAAGGCATCAGTGATGTTTAAATAAGTTCTTGGCAAATGATTTACCGTGATTTTCATAAATAATACCGAAGGTTCACTTACCGAATTTAGGCAGAGGATACGAAGTGTTCAACTCGTAACTGAACTGCTGAATTGTCTTTTGCACCCATTCTAGGAGTGGCCTGGAAGTTAGAAGAAATTGTCAGTCTGAAAAAGCATAAGTTGTCCAATCTTATGAAAGACATATTTTGAAGCTTAAAGTTAAATGACGCTTTTAATTACCCAAGTTTAAAATCTTAAGTTCTGTTTATTTTCCTATTAGGACAGGACAGCTTTTAAACTTTTTTGATGAAAGGATAAAAGTCGTACTTTGATTAATCCTCGAGTCGTTTCTAGAAGTAAAATCTTATTTTATTAGCCTTTTTACGTCCCACTGCTGGGCGCAAGCCTCATTTCAATTATATGCCCTTACCACCTGGTAAGGGCATACTTAACTACGTGGGCTCAGTGTGGATTAGTGGAGGGATTGTTTGTAAGGTAAGTGACCAACCTTACTGTCAGATGCCTCTGACAAGGCTTAAAACTAATATATACCGATATTAACCGAGGTACAACTATAATAATGTTATTCCACTTACCCAGCCTCATCCAAAATGACTTGCTGATCACTATACAAGCTTATCTCCGGCGGGGGCAGCACGAGATCGTCTTCATCTGGAGCCTCAGTTCCCATCTCCGTGGGGGCCACAGCCGGGGCCTCTGTGGGGGCCACGGTCGGGACCATTTCCGTGGGGAGAGGAGGTGCGGCGCGACGCTGGAGTCGGCACACCGCTAGCGACATCATGTGAGGCGGCATCGGGGGGGACTGGGTGAATTCGTCTTGGAGCTGGTGGTAGAAAAATTCATAAAACATCTTTACTTTCTTATCCTCTTATCAGTTTGGCGCAACTGATTTAGAGTTAGGAAGCTAAAGGGAAGCGCTTTCTACCGACCGGGTGTTATGGTCGGGGACCAAGGTCCGATAGACATCATCTTGGTTTGTCTATCTATATTATTCAGAATCTAAATCTTATATGCCGCAGTTCATGTACGGTACTAGGCTAACAGCGCCATCAAGCCTATGGAGCCGTATCAGCGCTCGCTGGTGTGCTTGCCACCGTTAGGCATGCGCTTGTGATGGCGAACGGTAGATGTCGCCACATCAGCATGTGGTTCCTAAACTCCAATTGCAACTCCAATCAAGAATTTGAAGTAAATGAGGTAAATTAATTGAATAATTGGTCTTAAAAAAATATTTTATTATGACAGTCCATTAAAGAGTAGGTATTTAAGAACTCACCAATCTATGCCCCAAGTAGAAGCCAGCTTCTTCTGTTGCCATTATTGGCATATTAGTAAGAGACACGTGGAATCTGTGAAGACAAAACTCCATATAAATTGATTTGCTATCTACTGCTTAACTCGTACCAAACAAAAATTATCAACTTTGTCCTCAACAGTCTTACAGTATCACCAAAGAAAGCTGGCAGTAATCAACAAAAAAACCCATCTGGCTTGATCTTGCTACCTAAACCATGTTTAAAACAAATGTTGATGATTTATTTATTTACTAAAACCGCTATTATAACCGCTTAACGCCAGGATTTTGTGAAATATCAACTTGTTGATTGACGACCACTTTATTTGTTGATTCTGATATCTGTAGCACAAGTGCTTTAGCTACTTACCACGGAGTCAGATCATTGTATGTGATGTTGTTGTATATTTATTATTGTTGTATATTTATAGAAACTTACCTGTCTCGCACAACAGTAAGTTTGAAGGTAGCTCTGAGATGAGGTTCGTCGAAGCAAGGGAAGGCGGACCGCGCATGCGTCAACCAGAACCGGGACACTGCGCAGCGACTGAAACAACATTACATGGGAATATGACAGTAACACATAGTAATCTCCTGGCTCCTGGATTGCGACCACGACGGCCAATCTCAACAGAGATCAGCCAACTGCGCAGGATATATTAAAGTGCACAAGTGTGAGCGCAATACACAGGTGCACTCACTGTTCCATCACTCTCAAAGTTCAGTGAGACGGCAATCCAACATGACCGGAGAGAGATCAGGCGCAGGACCAACGGCTTTCCGTGCGCACCGTGGCACGGGGGTGTAACACCGCCAACTTCCCAACTACGAGCTGTTTTTGATAAAATCATGACAGAAAATCTCAGAAACAATTTTGGCTTGACCTGGGATTCGAACCCAGGACCTGTCGGATGTAAGACAGAAACTTTGCCACTGCACCAACGAGCCTTACACAAGTTTCTGACTTAAATAAAAAAAATTATCTCAGGTAACTTATAAGGACCAATCACCAAAATGGTTCCTGCAGGCTGTGCTGTGCAAATTATAACGAAATTGCTCTAGACTTCAGATTGGCAAAAAAAAGATTTTATTAGCAAAAAGCAAAGAACTCTCAATGTGGAATTGAAGCTGGACCCATAGGCAACCCACCCTAGTGGGATTTGCCTGCCCTGAAAGCCGATGATGGGTTCAGGTTCGAATCCTGGCTCAGACAGTTGTTTTTTGCTACTGCGTTTAACAGTCTTGCATTTCATAGTTCATCCATTCGCAACAATTGCACAATTTTTTTAGTATAACCGTGTGCACTTACTGCTTATGTGTTCCAGTCAAGAAGAATCCTCGCTGTTTGTCGTTCCTCTCCAGTTTTGTGATGAACCGAAGACTTAGCGTATAGTTGTATTTGCGGCGTATTTTCTCCTGAAAGAAGCAAATTGTGTTCATGAACATCTCTATTGATTTATCTTTATGGAACTGAGATGGCTAAAGTTGTGTACGATCAATAACAACATTACGTCAAAAGTTGGTTCTAAAACGTGCCAACAGATGGCATTAGTCATAGTTAACTCACGCTAGCGACGTTTTAGCTTAAGGTAATAAACAAGAAATTTACATTACCGTATTTTGACTATCTGTCGACACAATATACCGCTGTCAGCAAAGTTGGTTGTATTTAAGCAAAGCGACATAGCATTCCCTCCACTGTGTCTTGTCATACTAAAGTTCGTACAGTTGTTATTTGACCGCGAAGCAAATTGCTTACATGAGTGCCATATTTAGTAGATACCATATTTTCTTTCTTATATTTCAGCAAATGCTGGATCGCCCATATCTGTTGGATCACGTTTAAAAACAAAATATTGCTGGAACTTGCTGGATTGCTCCATTCAGGATCACCAACCTACAAATTGTCCCGAAGCTGTGGTAGGGTTTTATGGGACGGGTATATTGTCCTCCTGGAAGATATCGACCACGGCGGCCAATCTCAACAGAGATCAGCCAACTACGCAGGATATATTATACGAGTAGTGCACAAGTGTAAGCGCAATACACAGGTGCATTCACTGTTCCATCACTCTCAAAGTTCGGCGAGACGGCAATCTGACATGACCGGAGAGAGATCAGGCACAGGACAAACGGCTTAACGTGCGCACCGAGGCACGGGGGTGCAACACCGCCAACTTCCCAACTCCGAGCTGTTGCAGAGAAATTCATGACAGTAAATCTCAGAAACATTTTTGACTCGACCTGGAATAAGGACGAGGTAAGGTGCCTCTGTTGGTCTATTTACAATAATAAATGAAATTTATATCTTTTGGAAATGTACCTTAAACTCGATATAGGTTTGGTCCGCAGCAGGGAAGTCCAGAGCCTTAGCAACCTTCGGACCCAGGGCTCCACCGGTCCGGAACAGCGCTCGCTCCGTCACATTCATGTCTCGAACGTTGAGGACCACGTACGTTGTGTCCCTTTCCACCTTCAGGTCTATTGATACTTCACCTGAGGGATGAGAGAGATGGAAATAAAGATTAATGGTTAGATGTTTTAGGTCTTGATCGACTATTGGTCCACCACTACACCAATGAGGCAGTGTATGTAGCATATACAATATGATGTGTGTGGCTCTTAGTCTTATTGGAGTTGATTTACCTCGCAATTCGCCAGTAGTCAAGTTCGGGTGTAGCCACAGGCTGTAGTGCTTTGGTATGACATTCGTGGGTAAACGGGCCCCTCTCCACGGGAACACTTGGCCGTTGCTCGCTATTCTTTCCCTGTCACAAACAATACTGAGTCAAAGCATTACTTACACTTATTTCCTAAAAATAGCGATTTGCATAACTTCAACACAAGACAAAAAAATAGGCTTGCCGTTCCACATTTTAGGCTTCATAAAGTTGGTCACTCATTTATGGGTAGATGTGTAATATTTTTTAATAAGTTACCTGAAAATTTAATTTCATTGCCTTTAGATAAATTTAAAACAGTTGTAAAAGATGTATTAATGTCGAAAGGATATTATAAAATTGATGATTATATAAATGACAAAGATATATGGAAATGTTTAAATGCAAACAATTACAATTATTGTAAATCAATTTTGAAAAGAGGCAATGACAATAGTGACTGAGTTTCTTGCGCCGCTTCTTCTCAGCACTGGCCCAAACTGTCCCGAAGCGGTGGTAGGGTCAATTTATATGTTGGGACGTGTAAAAGTGCTAATTTGTTAGCCTAATTACAGAAATAAATTGATTTTATGATTTTATTTTATTGATTTATCATTCGGTTACTTCTACATATAAGTCTATGCTTCTAGGTCTATTAAGGTCTTTCTTGGGATTTGGCTGCTTCGATTTTATTTCCTCTGGTGAATTTTCAAACTGAAACTATTGGTAATATTTAAGGATCATGTTAAACTAGTGAAACTATTTGAAACTGAAATTTCTAATAGACCAATTTATGACTAAGCCAAGAACGGAAGATTTTCGGTGATGAAATTTTTGTGTCCAGAGGAATCAAAAAAAGCAACAGAGATATCACTTAAACTCATTTAAGTAGATAAATTACAATGTTAACTAACAAAAACAAATTAACTGTATACAACCCACTAAAAGTAATTTACTTTTAAACATCACATTGCGCGGTGGTAGTATTTCTTTAGTGGTTAAAAAAATTATTCTTATTTTTTTCATTGAAATCTTAATTTAAACATGCTAGGGAAAACAGTTTTAACAAACGATACCAAAATCTGGTTTTAATAAAATATTGATATCTCTGATCAAAATTACCTAGAAAGGTCAAAAAAAGTAAGTGAATCCTACATCGATTACAGCTGACTGCCACTTGTTACAAAGACGGTTATTTCAGACCAGGAAATACAGCTGATGAGCTATTTTGTTAGCACCCTATATATACCCTAGTTATACCTAACTCTATAAGCTAAAACAATGATGCAATTCAATATAGAGTTATCAAATTTTAACGGAACCAAGCCCAGAGAAATCACCTATTTCCGTTTATAACTCCGGAACTCCGATGCAAAACGAGTAGCTTATCCTATGGATACTTAAAACACCACTAATCGTTGGCATTCAGGACAAAAACCCATCTGCTACGCGAATGGTTAGGGACGTGTGGGCAATTGAATGCCACCACAGTGGTGTCAACTCGTAACCCGGGACAAAAGTTAAAAAAAAAGTGTTGATGAAGAAAACTTTAACTTAAAACTGTTTAATTTTTTTATCTAAAAGATTGACTATTCTATTTTAAATAAAATAAATGATGAGATTTTGGCGATAGCACCTTGAATTCGGCAGCTTGGACACACAAGAGGAATATATTTTTTGCTATTATGATTTTTTTTCAGTGCCTTATTTTCATAAAATTGATGGTTTCACAAGATGCACAATGCGTAAGTGCTTAAACTATATGGAAAAAAATATATTTGGTTATCAAATGGACGAAAAATGGAGGCGTTTTGCATTGTAAATCATGGATCGACTTTTTCAGGCTATACAATGTGTTTTGCAAAATTTTCATTTTTCTAAAATTATTAGATTAGCGGCTAACTTATGGGCTTACCGTAAGCCAATAAGTATTACGTGTGACTTACTTATTAGATGCGGCAGTATTAGTTTCAGCCCCTGTTGGTGGTTGGCCTGGTATGAGGGGACTTTCTCCAGCGCATGGACAATCTAGAAGCAAAATAAATAATTTTTACTCAAAACAGCACAACAGAAATAACAGTAAAATTATTTAATTAAAACCTACTGGAATATTTGAGGCAGTGGCGTAGTTACGCCATTAGTAGAGCATGCGCAAGCATAGCCGCAAAACCCGCAGTTTTAGCCCCTTTCAACCCAGTTTAATCACAATTGATCCCAAACATTCTACCTCTACTTACCAGGCTATGGCGAAGAGAACATCAAGAGCAGAGCCTTTGAAACATAATAGAGGGAAAACCAGAGACTGCTTTGAACTGCAGTGAAACACCTTCAACCCAGTTAAATCCAAATTTTCAACCCACCCGGCAGCAGGGCAGTGGCGAACATAGCTGAGATAACCATAGCGTTGCCCCGATGAAACACTTTCAACCAAAATATTCGACCTACCAGGCTGTGGCGTAGTAGCGTACACCGCTAACAGGAAGACAGCAGCACGGTAATATTATCCATTCAGTATTCCAACTCGGCCTCGTCCTTGAAATAGGTGCCTACCACGGTCTACAGCCGCGTCGTACGTAAGCATGAGATAGGGCTGTCGCTGTCGCCTACCTACAGCGTTTTAATTGCATCTGCCTACTTTGAGTTTCTGTCTAGTTTTGAGATTGTAAATTTATTACTTTTTATTTACAAGCACAGATACTACACAGAACAATATACAATATTTTTTTGATTACTTAAAATACTTTGTAATTTGAATAGAAAGTGTTCAATGAAAATGCAAGTTGTTTTATTGATTGATAGATTTAATTAAAAAAACATGACTATGTATGTGACTTTATAACAAATCGGTGTAATAAATTTGCGACCGAAAAATATTTGCGCATTGACTGTATTACAAATATTATACTCGTATGTACGAAATGATTTATTATTATATTTAAGTGTATAAAAAATCCGCAATCCAAAAATAGCACAATATATTCTACTTGTCATGTTAAATAGCTACTTGCACTTATTTCGAGTAAAAATTCGGGCGGTTAGTGATTAAAAAAACAGCACACCGTCCGTTTGTCACTGCGACAATTCGCGACTGTAGCATGCCAAGCGCCTGCCAGGATCCAAACGCGTAGATATTATACTTAGCTCGCGCGTCGTCCGTTTATATAAAGTTAGAATACTGTATAGATAATATTACCGTGACAGCAGCGCGGAGGGCCACGCCGATTTCCACCCCGATGAAACACTTTCAACCTAATTGCAACAAAACTTTTAACCTACCAGGTTGAGGCGTAGCGTAAACCACGAGTAGTGCAGTGGCGAACATGGCCGAGAAGACGAGCGCGGCGAGGCATAGAGCGCGCCGTTGCGAACACACCGCGACCGGTGCTTCGCGAAGCTCGCGCGCTTCGCGGGCCTTGTCTGTGTCTGAAATTAAATGTACTTATATATTTTTTATTTGCGAAAAACCTGGAAATTTACATATGTTAAATTATAACTAGCTGACCCGGCAAACGTTGTTTCGCCATATAAATTATTGTGGACAACCCTTATCACTAAGGGATATGAAAAATGGATGTTGGCCGATTCTCAGACCTACTCAATATGCTCACAAAATTTCCTAAGAATCAGTCTAGCCGTTTCGGAGGAGTACGGGAACGAAAATAACTACAACGTATGTTTTATTCAGCTTTGTAAAGTCGTATGTTACGGAACTGTTAGAAGACGCTTTCGCGCACAGTTTTTAAAAAGCAAAATTAATTACCTATTTAAATGTTTATTGTCATTTTTTCACAAGAGGGGAAGAGGGGGAACCCGTTAGCAGCGTGTGTACTCGGTCGTGAGCAGGCGCGAACTGAACCTCTGGCTCCGGGGTTCAGGGAGCTGGTGCCAAGAGTGCTGACACAGCTCTATTGCGGGTAGATCAGCCCTTATGGGTGTACATATTGGTTATAAAAGAACGCTTCGACGACGACCGCTTAGCGCAGTGGTCCACAGGTCAGACTTCTAAAACTAAGAGTACTAGAGAATTGGTGTGATTGTTGAGAAATATTTATTTATTTATTTATTCGCGCACAAGTCCGTCTCGCACTTGGCTTTTAACGAAAAAGTATCCCGAGTAATAATACAAATAACGAAATTAGAACAGCATATAATGCTATCATAATACTGTCCTGGGTTCGATAAAGAAAAATCGAAGGTACCGTTTTATACGCTATGATTACCCTCCAAACCTGAAAGCGTGTAGGTAGATAAAAATATACTGCGAAATACCTCCGCTCTCCGCTCCAAACCGTCAGTATGATAGAACTAATGTTCTAAAAGGTCACAAAAAGGATGACCTCATCTAAAATTAAATAAATCGATTTAATACGAGATTCTTGATATCAGATATCGGAATAGGTTTCCCAAACCCTCACTAATATAATATGAGCTTTTTCAATTCAACCATTGTACGGGTTACCGCACAATAGGTATACATTTGTTAAGTCAATGACTCCTTTAATTTAGATCTTACTCCTCTGCCTCTGCCTTTACATTACTAAGGTTACAAGTAGGTATTTTATTTATGCACACGAATTAATTCCGTTCCTTTGGCAATGCATCATATTTGTAAAGTTGATAAGTTTAATTCGATGAAAATACGGGTCAGTGTTAGAACGGCATACTACGGATTAATTTGTTTCTTACTTATTTATTGTTGTGTTTTTCGATTTTGTTACAGCAATAGAAATAGCTGCTATGTAGTTCAAATCTTTTTAAGTAAAATCTTTTTTTTTATAATTAGGAATTTTCATATTTATATTGGTTCTCCTTAGTCACAGGCTCTGCCTAGTTTGGGGAATACTGCCAAATTTCATGTGTTGCAATCTTCAAATTGCATAATGCAATCTGCTCTAAGTTTGCTTATTATAATTGTATTTTGCGTTTTATTGTACTTGTGCAATGAAGAAATATTATTATAACTTTCCCTCTCGAGTCGCTAGCACTCAACACATCCCTAAACTGTAGACACATCCTACTATCATTAACACAAAATGTTATGATTTTCGTCATCTTATAACCGCCAGAGCACATACAGGGTGTAAAAAAACCTAACGAAGCCAAATACCACATATTCTACCAATTGTTACGATCATATTTTTCCTTTACACCATACCTGGGAAGTTAACGGTTACTGAGATATTGATGGTTAAAGTTTGAAAAAAAAATTTATGATTTTTACAGAAACTTCTTCTGTTCGTTATAACTGAACTTTTTTCCAAAGAAACATGATACAAAATTTTCCTAGTTCTTCCATAAAAAGCCTCTAAATGGCACACTCTGCAATGAACAGCGCACACTCGAACCGAACCGCGTCGCGGCGGCGTAAAGAGCAACACGCCCCGCGGCGACTTTTCCGCGCGCGCGCTGTACATTGCGGGTTAGAATTAAATTATTTTTTTTGATGTCAAAAATAAAAGTTGTTTCCCAGCCAAAATTTCTTTTTTATACGATTTGGTTTGATGTACTGAACGCGTGGTGGACGGCTTCGTTAAGGTTTTTTTACACCCTGTATACGACTTTCTGTCACCATGCTTGCCGTTCCACATTTTAGGCTTCATAAAGTTGGTCACTCATTTATGGGTAGATGTGTAATATTTTTTAATAAATTACCTGAAAATTTAATTTCATTGCCTTTAGATAAATTTAAAACAGTTGTAAAAGATGTATTAATGTCGAAAGGATATTATAAAATTGATGATTATATAAATGACAAAGATATATGGAAATGTTTAAATGCAAACAATTACAATTATTGTAAATCAATTTTGAAAATAGGCAATGACAATAGTGACTGAGTTTCTTGCGCCGCTTCTTCTCAGCACTGGCCCAAACTGTCCCGAAGCGGTGGTAGGGTCAATTTATATGTTGGGACGTGTAAAAGTGCTAATTTGTTAGCCTAATTACATAAATAAATTGATTTTATTGATTTTATTCATGACTCGCGACTAACAGAGTGTCAACTATTTTCCGTGGCCGTGGATCAATCGCTGGCAGTTCGATTTATTTTTTATGAGGTTTATAGCTGGTTGCAGGCCTCGACGACAATAATAGTCCTCCTGGCCGATTTCGACCACGGCGGCCAATCTCAACAGAAATCAGGCAACTACGCAGGAGATATTATTCCATAAGTGTGAGCGCAATACACAGGTGCACTCACTGTTCCACCACTCTTAAAGTTCGGTGAGACGGCAATCCGACCGGAGAGAGATCAGGCACAGGACCAACGGCTCAACGTGCTTTCGACGACAATACTCCGCTAGTGTACAAAGGGCCTTAGATATGTGATACTGTTTGAGACCGAGGCAACAGACTTTTACAGCTTATTTCTGCCGGCTCGGTCGCTTATTATTTCTTTTGAGAATAAATATTATTTCAACCTAAACAGCCGAATAAACGTAAACAGCTGAGGAGAGTTATTTAAAATTATCTAAAATAATTAATTAGGATTGCGAGGATTTAAGTCGATGGATCACGATGTACTTATCCCATCGTCTTATTATAAAAATCGATTTTATTCACACTACCCTTTAGTGAGAGGGAAAAATTCCGTTCATAATCATGATAAATAATATAATATACATATATCACGATATATGTATATATATCATGATATTTATCATGAGTTTGTCGCACCCTGATTGAAGATAAAATTATTTAGTTATAGGTAGGTTTATATATTAGTGATACATATATTGCATATAACCCCTTTAAAAGTTAAAAATATTATAGGAGATTCTTGACACACCAATTTGCTGAGCTCTCCTCATCTAACTCTTTCATCGGTTTTTGAGTGTCAGAAAGTGCTGGAGGCAGATGTGAGGACTAGTTGACCTAGATTTGGGTCTAGCTTAAGTAAATCCCCCTTTCCCTACTTAACTAGAGGACTGTTCACTTTTAAAGAGGCTCAGTTGCTTGTTACGACGCTTTAAAATGAGTTTAGTAATGTTCTACTTGTTTATGCTCAGAGCACACCTGCTACATACTGTCGTTACGACGTGACTGTCAGCAATCTGTGATTGGTAGCACGCTGTCAGACCGATGTTATTAGCCAGGGGCTGGATTACCGGGGGTCCTCTGTATTGTTGGTTCTAAATTAAACTTACCCGCCAAAAACGCGACGTCATCTAAGTCCTGGTCCACCATATTCCGCCACGCTGCTGCTGGGCAAAAATAAAAAGGATTAAAAAAGAAACAAAAATGAAAGTGTTTTTTATTTATTTTGATAATGCATTAAAACAAGTTGTCTGGAAGAGATCGCTAAAAGCGAAAAGACAGCCTAAATTGTAAATCTTTCTTTGTTTAAATTGTCTGTAATTTTGTTTTGTGTGTAGGTACACTAAAGTGTTAATCTATCTATCTATCTAAAACAATGAAGCATACGACGTGGGAGGCCGCGTCATACGTTACACCGGGCAAATACCTACCTACACCCGTACTCATTCAAAGTGCTCAATAAAACATGAGCATTTTCAATTATTCACATATTGTTGTTGATGATAATATTGTTGTTAATCGAATTCTATTTTCGTGTACTTTTCCTCATCATAACACAAAAATCAAATACACTCTTTTGCAAAAAAAACGGGCACCTAAGGAAATTTACGTTCTAAGGTCGATTTGAGTTAATTAAATGAAATTTATTTCTTTGACGTAGTCTGTATACTTATAATCGTGTAAATTAATGCGCGTGAAGTGAGTTCGGGCAACTAAAAGAAAAAAAAAACGATGGATTCTTTAAAACCGATGTACACGCCCAAACAATAAGAAGTGGTCGGCAATAAAGATAAGATTTTTTTTTACTTTTTTTAATTAAATAAAGTTACAAATGTAAAAACCTAATACCGAATGTGACCTCCTCTTGCCAAAATCACAGCTTGAATCCTTCTGGGCATGCTTTCCACGATGTTTTTAATAATGTTTTGAGGAATTCGTTCCCACTCTTCTGCAATGACTCTTTTTAGCTCCCTGATGTTTTGTGGAGCAGGTTGCACTGATCTTACACGTCTCTTTAGAACATCCCAGACATGCTCAATTGGATTGAGGTCAGGACTTCGAGCTGGCCAATCTAAACGACGGATCCCAACTTCTTGCATGTACGCTTCCACGTCGCCAGAACGGTGCGAGCGAGCATTGTCGTCCATAAAAATGGAATCTTCCCCAAGTGCAGTCAATGTGTTGTGCATATGGAATTAGGACTTCCATTATGTACCGATGTGCATTTAATGTTCCATTTTCTATGAAAACTAACTCCGTACGCTCCGTCGAATTAATTGCTGCCCAAAACATAACGGAGCCTCCGCCATAAGGAGTGATTTCTTCGAAACACACTTCCGCATAGCGTTCCCGTGGTCTTCGCAGCACTCGCCGGCGTCGGTCATCTCCACACAAAGAGATTCTAGCTTCATCAGAAAACAATACTTTATTCCAGTCCTCCAGAGTCCATGAAGCACAGTTCCGAGCAAACTGAAGTCGAGCAACACGGTGCTCACGGAGTAATTTAGGGCCCCGAGCTGGGCGGTAACTCCTGATATTGGCAGCCAAAAGCCTCCTCCTGACCGTCCACAAGCTAACTTCTACTCCTCTTACTTCTTCAAGGCTCTTCTTCAGGTCCACACTTGACGCCTTACGATTCCGCAACGCCTGACTCACCAAAAAGCGGTCATCTCTTAGTTCTGTGCATCGTTTTCTTCCCGAACCGGGTCTTCTTTTGACCGAACCGGTCTCTTGATACCGTTGCCAAGTCCTCTGGACAGTTGAACGACTCACATTTAGCCGCTGAGACACGTAAGTTTGCGAACAACCTTCTTCAAGTAGGGCTATAATTTTACCGGCCCTTATCGCTTTATCACTCATATCAAAAAGTGGTATTTAATGTAAAAATAAAGATTAAATTGTTTAATTTGCAGAAAATGTCCAAAAAGTTTTAAAATATCGTAATCAGTTAAAAATCGTTTCAGCAATTCGCGCCATTAGTAAAGCAATTTTAGAATAATCCACAATAATCATTATTTTTCTTTTATTAATTTCAAATTTTAAATTTGGAACGTAAAGAATCATGCCAGGATGCTTCAAATAACATGCCAATACATCGTCAAATTAATAAAACCTATTTCTTGTTCTTCTTCATTAAAGTAGAGGAAAAAATCTAAAGTGCCCGTTTTTTTTTGCAAAAGAGTTTATATATCTTGGAATGTGGTGCAACTTTCGACTACCTCCGTAATAGGGCACTTTACGTCACATGTGAGTATAATTGTGTACGCACCCTTGGCAGAGCCGTTGCGATCAGCTTTGTACTTCCCGATGGGTTCCATCTGAATTCCGTCCATCTCACCCCTGGAGCCGCATGCCGAACACTACCTGGAACAATCATCATTATAGCTCTATTATCATCATATTAACTCTATCATAATCATGATAACTCTATCATTATCATGATAACTCTATCATTATCATGATAACTCTATCATCATCATCATGATAACTCTATCATCACCATGATAACTCTATCATCATCATCGTAGCATCATCATTCACACACACATACATACACTCACACACACGGACAGACCACTCCACACACACACACACAATTTTTTAAATTCATGCAAACTTTTTATATAATTAGTTTTAAATTAAATTAATTCGTTAAAAATAGTACCTACATAAACTTTAGTTAGATAATTTGTACCGTTATGGAAGAGCGTGGCTTCCTGATACAGGCATTCTGTAATGCCTAATAGGAGACTACATCATCTAGTTATTCTCAAGATTGTATTTGCTTACGTAAATAAAGTTTTTTAAATATATTTTGTTTTTATTTTATTATTATTATCATCATCATAGCACCATTATCATCATCCTCTCACTGTCTTAAACGTGAGCCACTTGCTAGACTACTTTTTTAGTTCTTAAGGTGCCTGACCACCAGCGCAGAGCGAAGTGGCGAGGCGAAACGGAAATATCTGAAAATATTAACCAATCGAATTGTACACTAAAGAGAAGCGGAGAATTTGTGCAATCTTATTGGATAATATTTCTTCGATGTGGCCAAAAATTTATAACGTTTTTATAATCATCTGTATTTCCTAATTTTAAGATTGTAAATAATTGATATTGAACAGAAGCACTCTTGTGGATGTAAGATATAGTAATCCCTTCCTAGTATGTTATTATAACAATAAATAGTATTTTATTTAAAAGTACGCAAACATGAAAAACCGTCTTTATAACAGTCAACAAAACGTAACATGTCACAGCTGAAAAAATCAAACAACTTACATATTTAATGTACTTTAAGGTATATTTTTAGAAAATTACGACTATATTTCTGCTTATAGGCGTCAAAAATTAAACGAGACCCACTTATTTTAATACTTATTTCACTTGCAGAATAAAAAAATGCCGTATCGTAAAATGTATCTCTTACCCAAACAAGGATAAATATAACAAACCACCAGATTCATCAACAAACGCTTAGAGAGTCGGTACAGATAGTTTTTTTTAAGAAAAATAAGTTTGTAGGTACACATTGCATTATCTCCAAGCGTATAGCATAAAAAATATTAAATTCAATATGGCGCGAACATATACTTCATCTTTCTACGAATTACGAACAAACGTAGACAGCCTTAGTCTCGTAGCAAAGCGATAAATCATAGCATAATTGCACATTTGCTACGGCTCGTAGTTCCTGCTACGGCGTAGCAATAAACGACACGCTACGGGTATTTTGTAGCTATGGGGTCCTACTACGGAAATGCGAAATCGATAAAGGGGTAGCAGGGGCCTACTAAAAAAAACTATAAATAAAAAAAATGGGAAGGTCTTTTAAATAGCTAAGTCTGAGAAGCGAAACTTAGTAGCTAAATTCGTATGGAACTTTATATGCGAGTTGATGCGATCGCACCATGTTTTAGAGCCAATGCACATATGGAGTATACTTTCGCCACTACTTGCTGCTATTTGCGTAAGTCCGCGTCTCAAACAAACGCCACGTGGCAGGCCCTTCGTACACAAGGCTACGCAAATCTTCGATACTCGACGATTTTAGTCTCCAAGCAACTACGGCCATACAAATTCATTGAGGCTCGATACTAGTTGCGTCGCCGCCGTTCGTCGCCTCGTCGATTTCTAAATTCACTGTCATTCTCTGACACGAGCCGCAGCGACAGTATTCCACTGGCTTTAAAATATTTTCACTGACCTCTTACAAGTTCTAAGCTACCGTGAAAATACCCATAGGTAAACATTGAACCAGTGTAGCACAGTGTAGCGGGATGCGTAAGCAAACCGACTTTTTCTACCTCAAAAGACCTACGCACCTTTTTAATCTCGATTAAAAAAAAAATAGCAAAGGTATCGCCTCATACAGCCGGGATCATTACGGATGAAAATCGTTTGCGGCATTCCTTGTGGCCGCCATCTTGTTTTTCATGTCCATCGAGGGGATGGACGGTAGATCAGAACGTTGACCCTGTACAGGGTGTAATCGTTAAGTGTGATGTGTTGAGTAAAGTCATTTCATCATAAAAGTATTTTTTAAATTAATTTAATAAATAATAGATATTGTCTTATAATTTCAGAATTATCGAATTTTCAAACTTTAAATAGCGATAGATTGCAGATGTTTAAAAATTGACGTGGAAAGTGCAAGAGCCATTTTTTAAATGCTAGTCAAGGACTTAAGGCGCGTACTTAAATATGGACCTATTTTTGGCTTATTTTTTGTGCAAGTGCTCTGATTGATTACTTAATAAATGCATAGCCTGTTTGGCGAATAAAAAGTGTTCTCGATACTTTGAAATGAATATTTTACAAATAAGAATGAATAAAAATGTTATTACTTAGCTGCTCTATGATAATTTCATGTTATTACTTCTTTTTTGGTCCATGTAAGGTAACAGGCGTCTTTACCCACAAGTAAATTAAAAAAAAACAACAACAAAAAAACACAAAATATTTTAAAAAATCTTTTCGTTTGTCGGCGTATCCCTAGGCCTTTGAAAAAGTTGTTACCCACAGAGTATACTTACCCTATGTCAAAGCAAATGGGGCAATAGGCAAGGGTGGGAAAGCGCGCGAAAATAACAAGCGTGACACACACATGTAACGATGTAAGTGCTAGGCTGAATGGATGTATGCCTTTGCGTGTTTATTCTCTCGGATAAAAAAGTAAAGGCAAGCGTTGTTGTGAAACATTGTTGGGGTTTTATTTCGTTATACTCGTACTTTCAAGGTTAGATACTTAGATACGAATGAAAAGGTATTTCTGTTACATTTCTGCTTGTATTTCATATACCTACTTGTTTCCTTACGAAATTCCACGATAAAAGGAGTCCTATAAATGACGCGACAGTGGTCAATCGAATGTTGCCAGTCTTTGATAAAAGACAGTAAAAACAATATCACATTTTTGGAGAGGGTGAATTGGCCAGACAGACAGATTGGTCGACACCACCAATCGTTGACATACTTTTTATTATCTGTCAAAACGGTCTGCCTCCATAGATTTTGTATGGGAATAAATGAACGTGACGTCACGGTCATATATTAGAAATCGGAGTCAATTGACCGAATATTTATTGAGTTTTGTGTGTTTAAAAATTGGTTTCGACAGCTTTTTGGAAATAAACTGGTTATAATTACTTCATAGGGGCTATGTTTTTTAAACGCCATGGTCTTGAAAATATTTGAGATAGCTGTCATCATGCCAATTTATCCACTCTGTATAAGCATACTAATAATAGTCCTCCTGGCCGATTTCGACTACGGCAGCCGATCTCAACAGAGATCAGCCAACTGCGCAGGAAATATTATAGTACACAAGTGTGATCGCAATACGCAGGTGCACTTACTGTTCCATCATTCTGAAAGTTCGATGAGACGGCAATCCGACATGATCTCTCTCTGTATAAGTACTTTCTATAGAACTTAACATATTTTATTTATTCTTACGCCCACAGAATGAGAGATAAGATGGTAGAAGCTAGCCAGACAGACTAAGGACAAAAATTTTTACTAACCAAACTAAATAAAATGTGTTCCTACACCCCACTGGGAGTCAAACCCCGTATCTCATAAGAACGATGGAATGAACCACTGAGAGGGCTAACTCTCTATATCTAGAGGATTGATCCCTAACGCAAAGGCGACTCGCAAAACCCTATAAGTTGATAATAGTGCAAAATTGCACCGCGACTCGTCGGACTAGATTGCCAATATCCGCCATTTCAGGATATAAACAATTTTGAAGCGGAACTCTTTGTAATTGGTTCGCAGAGGTGCACTTATGAAAGTGTAAATACTTCTACCAAGGAACGGTGCCTCATTCTTGTGTGGCGACCTGTACCGTTCGCCACCATCGCTGAGGTCCAGACTACAAAACCGGCTGTCGCGGGTTCGAATCCTGCTAGGGGCAAATGTTTGTGTGATGAGCACGAGCATTTTTCCTGTGTCATGGGTGTTTATAAATGTATATAACATCCAGACAACAGATTTGTACTGGACAAACAGACATTTTGATGCACACAAATGTTTGTACCGTGCAGGGATCGAACCCGCGACCTCTTGGTTAATAGTCAACTTCTTGACCATTACACCAAAGTGGTCCTCCATTTACCAGGATCTTCGTGTTTCGGACGGCACGCTTAGCTGTTGATCTCGGTTAATATCGACAGATATTATATATTATGATATCTATATAATATGTTTAGGTATTAATTTTTGCGTTATTTTATTTACCACAATTTAACCTTTCTCATTTAATTTTCACTGCACCCATTGCCTTCTTTCTGCATGACCTTGAAAATGCTTTTAGCATTAAGTCCACCCTTTGTACGTTTCTTGTGCAGTAAAGTTATAAATAAATAAAATAAATATTCGTTTTTAAGCCTGGTCAGAGGCCCTTAGGCGGTTTAATAACATAGTAGGTGGAATAGGCGTTACTTTGCGGAAATCCATGATTAAAGCAATAAATAGGATTATTTTATTTGTTTCTTCGGTTTACGCGAACAGTAGACATTGTAATGATACACTTTTTACGGATTATTTCGCGATTTATTTACATTTTGTTTTAACCGGACGTTTCGGACCCTTTTCAGCGTCCGTGGTCACAGGTAGACTAAGGTGTTAGTTGTCATTACAAAAAATTTTAACTACCATCACTCAAAAATATTAAGTTACGTTCCTATCCACACAAAATGAGCTAACAGTATCTTGAGGTCTTGTAGTGCGGGGTCGAGCTTGAGTCTTGGCCTAAACGGGATCCCAAGCTTGTGGAATTTTAAAACCATCTTCTCTATTAAAATTAGGATGTCTTCTTATTTCAATAGCCTCACGGAGCATACGAGGAAGAAAACGGTAATTTAAAAAAGTTATTTTGTTTTAAATTTCCACTAAGCGACGAAATGTTGGTGTCAGTGTTGTGATTCCAGGTGCATCTTCTGTGTCACGTTGTAAGTTGTATTGTTAGTACTGCGACTTCCAGCTCTTGTTTTTTCAAGTGGTTGTAGTTGAATGTATTTGGATTCCTATGCTGGCGTCGTTTAGTGGAAATTAAAAGCCAAATAATCCTTTTTTTTCAGTTCTGGTTTAATAACATTTGACAGTGGGCAAGGTTGGTCACTTCCCTTACAAACAACCTCTCCACAGCGGCGCATTGAGCCCGCGTGGTGGAGTATGGCTCGTACCGCCTCATAGTCGAGGTGAGGCCTGCACCCAGCAGTGGGACGTTTATGGGCTGATGGGGAGAAGAAGGAAGCGTGAAAGCTTTACAGACAGACGGAGTTACTTTCGAATTTATGATAACAAATACGGATAAGAGTGGAAGTTAAGCATCTTAATTTTAAAAGCATTATTAAAGTTGCTACCATGTTTAATATACCTTTTTGTTATTAGTTTAGCTGATCCTAGACACTCCTTGGAGTTATTTGTAATCGATAGCAAATGATCTTAAAATAATAATTAATAAATTATACCGCACTTAAAATGTATTCTTTTCTAAATAACCTACATTTAATTTCGTTTAATCTTTACTTACTAAGTTGGTACATCTCACAAACGATCTACTTTCTTGTATGCCAAGCGGATCCCATTTCCCTAGATTAATCAAAATGCGAACATAACAGGAAACCCATAGAATACCTCGTCAAAAACTCACCGTGTCACCCAAACACAGAAATGTACTTTCCACACTGCACAGAGCACAAAAAAATACACAATTTTTCCACTCGCACGATTGTTTATTCACAAATGCACCGACGGAAACACACTCGCGAAAGCTGTCTTGGTACGGTATGGGCCAAAATCGATTTACCCCAAGCCTCTAGCGAGGGACATTGCGTTAGAGCGAGACGCAAGATATTTATCGCCCGCGAGAGAGGGAGACAGTGGGAGAGTGAAGGGAGCAGCGCGCAGCGCTACCATCCCTCGTTATAGGGTTGGGAA
The DNA here is from genome assembly GCA_963921415.1 of Pyrausta despicata. Taxonomy (NCBI): domain Eukaryota; kingdom Metazoa; phylum Arthropoda; class Insecta; order Lepidoptera; family Crambidae; genus Pyrausta; species Pyrausta despicata. Next base: position 4,982,134 of record OY992874.1, read on the forward strand.
ATGGAGAGGTACTTTTTGTTTTTTTTTTAATGAGAAACGGTCAGGGTTTTTTGGGTAATAAAAATGGCGGTTGTGTTTGGAAGTTTGCTGAGTGGTGATTAAAAGCGTTTTGGAACAAAATATGGACAACCAAACGATTGAATATACGTATAGGTGTTCGTACCTATTTGAAAAAAGAAAGAAAGAAATTATTTTCAAGTAACGTTTACACGAATAAACTTGAAAAATTTAGGCAGGTTAGGTTTAAAGATATTTATTTCTCATAAGAATTACAAAGAAATTCACTAACTGAGAAAACAGTTTACAAAAAATAAATACGATCAAATCAGATGAGCGTGCAATATTATAAAACTAGTGGGTAAACAGGTTTTTTTTTGTTAGACGAGCGGACCGTTGACCATTCAATGACGTGAAACTGACAAGTTATTATCTCAAGTTGTAAATAAAAGTTGTTTAGCTGTATAGAAAAGCTTAATTAACGTGGCTATAACATAAGAACTACTCGCACACCTACTGTCCACCCTTCTTAGGCATTGTCCTACTTGTACCAATATTAATCGCGCTTTATCTCGTAGGACACTGTAATACACGTACATACATTTAATATTGTAGCGTTTGTCGATTTTTACACCACCAAAATTATTTCTACAGAAACGAGCAATTTAAAAAAATCTTTTAACGCTTTTTCCGTAAAATAAATAATAATATTAAATACACATAATTATACTTATTTCGCCAACAAGAGTGGTTACCAAGCTACTAAAACAAAACCTCGAAGTACTAAATATTCCTCTAAAAGTAATACACATCTTCCAAAAAGCCACAATTCTCACTCGCAAATTCTTGTCCTCCGGGTCTACAGCACTACACCCTCTGACGCTTGGTTGAGACCCGCGCCAGAGAGGAGACAACCATCTTTGATGGAGAAAAGTTTATTTTAAAAAATAAATATTAATAATAAACCATGTATTTCAAGAATTCACTCATAGAAACAAATACAAAGAGATACGCGGACACGAAAATACAAAAAAAAAGACCGAATTTATGACTTTGGTCATAATATTAAAATAAAATTAAAATAGTAGAGGCCATAAAGTTTTACTTGTTTTTTTTTTAATCATCATGATCTCGATGCTATTTCACTTTCTTCTCGATCGCAACTCACACAACCTCTTTCGTTCCAACGGTACCACTGATAAGAGTGTTTTCGTTGGTGTCACTCAGATCCCTTGATAAGTAGAGCAGTGTGGATGTGGGGGGCCGACAAGTAGGCTCGCAATTTACTAAGTTAATGACGACAGTTTAAAAAAAAAAAATGACGTACATGTTTTACTTGTTGATTTTCACTTTATAGGGTTCCGTTTCTAAAATAACCCAAACTAGTGGTTGAATGACACGTGTTTCGAGGATTTCACATCCGAAAGGGATCGAATCCCATCAATGTATCGCGTTTAAGTTATCCCTTGGGTAGAAAAGGGAGCGATAATTCTGTTGGATACCAAATGTCTTTTTCGCAAAATACCTAAACACCCAGTCTGCGTCTTTGTATTCGTAACTTAGGCGTGTTGAGAGAAAATATTTTTATTGGAAATAAGTCGCGGGTTTGATCCCCGCATTGTACAAACCTTTGCGTGCACCAAACTTAGCTTAAGGTACGCCATATTCGCTACGGTCCGTAGCATTCGTTGCAAGGGGTGATCTTGTTAGTCATTTAACTGAAGGAGATAAGATTTTGACAATCATAATTTTAGTATAACATTTTGATAACGGGAAGATACTCTTGAGTATATCGTTAGCCCCGTAAACCCAGCATAACCTGGCAAATAGAAAATATTAATTCATGACTTACCTACCTACAAGAAAACTTAATTCAAAGTTTTGTGTGCACCAAACTTCGCTTAAGCTGATCGTAGCAATGAAGCGACGATCCCGTAGCCGACGACATATTCGCTTCGGTTCGTAGCAAGAGAAGATCTTGCTAGTCTTTTTACTGTTGGAGATGGAATTGACATTCAGTATTTTAGTATAACTTTTATTAACGAGAAGATACTCTTTAGAATATCGTTAGCCCCCTGAATCCAGCATAACCTGGCAAATAGACAACATTAATACAAGACTTACCTACAATAAAACTGAATTAAAAGTTTTGTTTTCACTACACTTAGCTTAAAATCGTAGCAATGAAGCGACGATCACGTAGCGCGGCGACATATTCTATACTAGCTGTGCCCGCGACTTCGTACGCGTGGAATAGTTTTTTTTTTTTAAGTTTATTTTTCAAATGTATATACCACAATTTATTTGCACTATTCTGCCAAACTATTTGGGGCATAGACATATACTGTTGCAGACATTTTTTTTAAGGTCATTTTAAGAGGAATAATTCTTTCATATATATTTTGGTATCTAAAACCGTTTTATTTTTATCCTTCTTTACCTTCCAAGTAATGTTGAGTCAAATAAAAAAAAGTCCCATTAAAATCGGTTTAGTAGATTCTGAGATTTAATTTCCTGCCTGCCCCCTAAGTTCATCGGCGTGATTATTTATATCCCAGTTTAGTCTCCAGGTGATACTGAGTCAAATAAAAAAAGTCCCGTCAAAATCGGTCCAGTAGATTCTGAGATTAGCCCGGACAAACAGACAGACAGACAGACAAAAATTTTAAAAATTGTTGTTTTGGCTTCTATTACGGTAATTAAGACCCCCTGTAACAATTTTTAATAAAAATCTTCAATGTACAGAAATCGATCTTTTACAGTCTTATTATATGTATAGATAAGGTTCGTAGCATTTGTAGCAAGGGGAGATCTTGCTAGTCATTTTACTGTAGGAAATGGATATTTGTTTTTTCGGTTTACGCGAACAGTAGACATTGGAAAGATACACTTTTGACATGGATTATTTCGCGATGTATTTACTTTATATTTAATCTGACCTTAATTAGACGGACCCTTTTCAGCGTCCTTGGTCACAGGACTCACAGGTAGACTAAGGTGTTAGATGTCATTAAATAGATTTGTGAAATTGTTTAACTACCATTACTCAAAAATTTAAGTTTCTATAATTTGCCGTCTGATATTAAACAATTTTGGGATTACTGGGGCTTTTATCTAAAGACTACAGCTTATATGGACAAAATTCCTAAAGAAGAAAGGTATGCATTTCTTAAAAAAATATTTTGCGAAAAGTATCCTGGTGAAGATTTCGAAATGACTAAAGGTTTTTACGTAAATCATTACTATAAATACTTGACAGTTGAAGAAAGAGAGGAATGGGCTTGGAACCAAATCAGAAGCGAGAAACAAGTACTAGGTGTAGGAAAAGATTACATTTGGTACAAGTTTATTAATTTCATAGTCCTGCAAACTTTTACTAAAAATTGATGAAACTTCCGACATTCAGAAAAGCCTAGATTTTGTGACTAAAACAACCTTTTTGCATATATAAACCTTTAACCCAATACTGTAATATGCATTAAGCCTTACAAAAATGATTACAACGCTCATTTTGCTCTTTCAGTTCCACCCTTTTCACTGTTCGCGTAAAAATCCTTTTTTTGCACGCATATTTAAGCTCGGAAAATAATTAATTCCGCCCCGAGTGCTCGCATTGTTTATTTTTTCCGTGTAACGCGCTATTTTTTTTTAAACTTGCGGTTCCCGTCATTTTAAGAATGGAAATAATGAGTTTTTCCTGTAGGTATTGGAGAAAGGTTCACTACTCCATTTCGTCGAATTCATATTTGATTTTTGAATTCGATGTCAAAAAGTCAATTATTTGTTTGAACTAAGTATGCGTTTTATACCAGAAAGACGTTTTGATAGTTCATTTCATCAGTTCATTTCAGTTCTTGAATGCTAAAAGAAATTCGATGAAATGAACCGTTATAGACTTGTTGTTATCGATGAATTGTAATTCGATGAAACGTATTTCGAACTGGAGTAGTCTAAAATATAAATCATCATCAAATATCAGTCATCTAAAATAACAACTGTTTTTACAATTTTAATAGAAACAGTTGCTATTTAGATTTTCGTCAAGCAACCGAATTCGAATGATTGTATAAAACAAAGAGATTTTTTTTTTAAAAACTGTGCATTGTACACATAATCCAAACATAACGTGTATGCGAATTGGCTAGACGACACCACCAATCGTTGACATACTTTTTATTATCTGTCAAAACGGTCTGTCTCCATAGATTTCGTATGGTAATAAATGATTGTGACGTCACGGTCATGTGTCAGAAATCGGAGTAAATTGATCGAATATTTATTGCGTTTTGTGTGTTTCAAAATTGGTTTCTACAGCTTTTTTGAAATATATTGGTTGTATTAACTTCATAGAGGCTATGTTTTTTAAACACCATGTTCTTGACAATATTTATGATAGGTGTCATCATCCCAATTTTAGTTTGCAAGAATATGTCATTAAAAAACAGGTAAAATTGGGACACATTGAAACCGAATAAAATAAGGTTTTGTCGGTTCTGCATTGTACATGCAGTTACAGAAAAACAAAAATTTAAAATTACTAATTCACATTTATCACATTCTGGATAACCAACCACGACTGCCACGACTGTCAATTGTTCGTGAGAATTTTACGTGCGAAACGTAAGGAGTAGGATGGGCTCTGTTTCATTATTTTTAAAATAGATTTTTCGTGGCGTACTATTGTGATAGTGAGGTAGAATTATCACCATAATGTGTTACTGAAGGAAAACAATGAAGTAAATGTTAGAAGTAAAATTGGAAAGTAAAATGGAAGAGTAAGGTGGTCCGTACTGATCCGATCGATATTCCCGCGAAAAACTCCATTTTTTGAGCATTGAAATGTGAACCATCCTTGCATTTCAATGATTTAGGTTAGGGCTTAGTTTGTAAGTAGTATGTAGTTGTAAGAATTAATTAATTACCTAAGATATACACCTAACCAATGACTAGGCAGCATGGTTTAAGATCTTAGCCTGTTCCTAAGGAAAACAAAAGTCAACTGTTTGTTTGACATTGACATTTATTGTTTGGGAAGCGGTGCTCGCTGTGTGTGCCGTACTTCGTTAATTATATTTTCGGTAAATTTAAAAGCTCCATAAACTTGAAAATGGCTGTAAGTATTTGAGAAAGTAATTTTACTTCTATAATATTTTCTACTTGGCCTCCTAATGTCAACATTACAAACATAACCTCAAAGTTTACACTCGAGTTTTTCGAAAATTTGCTATAATTTCGCCTCAACAAAGATATTTAATGCAAGAAACCTCGTTTTCTAGTCGATAGCAGCAGCACAGGTGCAAGAAGTGCGTTCCATTACGCGTATTGAACGAATAGGGGCCCACTCGCACATACGAGGCCTTGGTCTGGATGATTCTTTGGAGCCCCGTGCCGTGTCCCAGGGTATGGTGGGCCAGAAGATGGCTAGGAAGGCCGCCGGAGTCATCCTACAGATGATTCGAGAAGGTAAGCATTGAACAAACTTTTTGGTTGCCATGGTTACATGCACCGGATAGGTATGCATTTTTATGCACTTTTGATCAATGTTTGATGATTTTGTAAAAAAGTAATGATAATTGAAGTGCAAGATTAGCAATTTAATAAAACAGACAAACAAGTAGAATTAGGAATTATCATCTTACAAGCATTAAAAAGTGTGGGGTGCTTGGTTGGATATATTAGAATCATTGTATTATTTGCAACTATAAAAAGAGAACTATGAAAACAACATAAAGTGCACCCCACGCTTTTTACTTTACTGTAATATAAATTCTTTGTACTCAGATATTATTTTCTCTTTTTTAGTTAGCAATAAAAGCATGCTTTTTTTAGTTAAGTAGACAATTGTATATCTTCCTCTGTTTAATTTGATCTAAGCCTGCACTCTTGCAGTATGTATCCTAAAGCCATCAGCTTATTACACAACAAATGTGATATGACCTGGGTGAGTCAAATTGTGTCAGTGTCTACGGTTAAAAATCTTTATTTCTCGTTAGAATTTACAATTCAATTCTAAAGCAAACATAAAATAATGTTTCAACCAGGGGGTGCATTTCCTACCTTCCTGTATGAGCTTACAACTAAAATAAATAAATAATTTTCTAGACATATTTGCAAAAATGCTTGCTTAAAAGCAATAACATTAAATTCTTCTGTTCCAGGCAAGATAGCCGGCCGGGCAGTGCTGCTAGCCGGCCAGCCTGGCACTGGCAAGACAGCCATTGCCATGGGACTGGCTCAAGCTTTAGGACCCGACACACCTTTCACAAGCATGGCGGGTGAGTTGAATGAAATGTATTTTATAATCTACTAGCTGACCTGGCAAATGTTGTTTTGCCATAAAATTTTTTTGGACAACCCTTATCACTAAGGGATATTTAAAATAGATGTTGGCCGATTCTCAGACCTACTATATATGCTCACAATATTTCATGAGAATCGGACAAGCCTTTTCAGAGGAGTATGGGGACGAACATTGTGACACAAGAATAATATATATTTAGAAATTTGTATATTTTTTTTAATTAGAAGTTGTTAACAGTTACAGTTAACATAAATATTGTTTAGTGGTTGACATAATGTTTCTTCCTGTAATAGAAATACAAATAAATTATTTCTTAGAAGTAAGATTTTTTAAGCAATATAAGCTTGGAGTTTTGACTGAAAAGAGTAACATACATCCATACATACAATGAAGAATGTTAACTAATTTTGATTATTAGTATATTCTCTGTCAAACATAAAAAATACTAGTGAAAAAATTACTTCAATATGTCAATTAGTTTCCGATTTAGAAGTAAAACAAGTTGTAAACGCCCGGTGACGGTGTGACGTCACACCACAACACGCTCAATCTGGCTCACTCAGTCCGCTAGCGATCGCGCGCCCGTGCCGTAATTATAATTAAATACTTTTAAAAATGGCCATTCCAAGTACCAGAAAATCATGTGTTGTGCCTAAATGAAAAAATACAACTACCAATTCGCCGGATAAGTTGTTTTTTATAATTCCAAAGGACATTAAAATGAGAAAAAATGCTACAGTATGTTTACAGCCACCTCTGCTGGCAGCACAATCTTCGCAGGTTACATTTAAAACTTTTTGATCCTTTTCATTGCATTCTAAACTGCAATGATAAGGTGTGGTACGCACGCGATGTCCTGATGTGATTCTACATTTAACCGTACATACACCACCTACCCTTTTTACTTGAACAAATAGCATCATCGCCATAGTTGTCTCTTGCCGATCTGAAATAAGTTTAAAATAATAAACGGCCTTACGTATTTTGTTAGTAAAAAATACAAATAAATAAAAAAGGTTAGTATATCTGCTCAAACATCTACATTTTGCAATAAACATTCAATAAAATAAAATAGCCTAACGTATTTTGTTAGCAAAAAAAATACAAATAAATTTTTTTTAGTACGTCTGTAACGTTCAACCCACTACTTCTACATCCTAGGTACCTATACTACTTCCTACTTATATTATAAATGCGAAAGTTTGTGAGTGTGTGATGTTTGTTATCTTTCACGCAGAAAATACTGATCGGATCTGGACGAACAAGTAGGTACTTTTACTTTTTGAGTTGCATTCTTCCATTACGACATTAGTTGGATATTTTGTTTAATAAAACAGGATTTAGAACAGATAAACTATTAAGCATGAGTAGGTATTAAGCAAGGAAAGTTTACTTACCTTTGCATTTTTATTCCTCGCATTTCGGCGGCAACGAAATTACTATTTGTTGATAAATAATGCGCAACCATTAATCCATCTATTTTAGGTAGAGATTATCCGATTGATTTTTCGAATCCTTCATCCATTTTATTAAACGAATAATAATTGGACTAACTATTATTGGACTATTAACGTAATTTGCGGACGAAAACCCATCAAAATACTGCGCAAGCTACGAGGGTGAATCAAAAAATTCTTGGAATCAATATTAAAAAATGCAAAGATTTAAATAATTATATTTTATTTTTCTACATAATCTCCCTCCAATGCAATGCATTTAGAATAACGCGTTTCTAACTTCCTTATTCCTTGTGAAAAAAAAAAAATTCTTGTCTCTCGAAAAAGTCCTCTACGGCAGCTATAACCGCGTCATTATCGTGAAATTTTGTTCCACGAATTTCCTCTTTTAATTTTGGAAATAAGTGAAAATCACTTGGGGCTAAGTCCGGAGAATATGGTGGGTGGTCAAGGAGATTGAAGCCAGCACAGCGGATTGCGTTGAGCGCAACTTCCGATCGATGAGCAGGAGCGTTATCTTGAAGGAACAACACGCCCAACGACAGTTTTCCACGACGTTTTTCTTTAATCGCTTCACGCACTTTCGGGATTAAATTTGCATAATAGGGTCTAGTAATCGTCTGGCCTTTTGGCATGTAATCAATCAAAAGGATTCCTTCACTATCCCAGAACACAAAGGCCATAACTTTGCCAGCGGTAGGAGCAACTCGAAATTTCTTAATGGATGGAGAGGATGGTCGTTTCCAAGACATGCTTTGTCTTTTAGTTTCAGGATCAAAATGGTGGACCCACGTTTCATCCATGGTGACAAGACGACGGCAAAAATTATCCGAATCACGCTGGAACATTTCGAGATTACGCTTGGAAATTTCCAAACGTCGCTTTTTGTTTTCGTCGGTTAACATTCGTGGCACCCATCTTGCAGAGACTTTTTTGAACCCCAGTGAATCAATTTAAATGGATTGAACGCTACCAAAAAATATCTTTAGGATCTCAGCTATATGTTTTATAGTCATTCTTCTGTCTTCCAAAACCAGATTCTCAACCTTTTTGACATTTTCTTCTGTAACGGAGGTTGAAGGCCGCCCAGAACGCGGGTCATCTTTACAGCTTGATCTACCTCTTTTAAATTCAGCCACCCAGTACGCAACCGTAGAATAGGGTACAGCATCACCCCCTAATGTCTGCTGAATGTCCAAAAAAATTTCCTTCGTAGACATTTTTTTCAAACTGAGATATTTTATCACCGCACGTAACTCACTTTTATCCATAATTTTGACTTTTTAGCTACTCGTTGCACAAAAAAAATTATTACATGCGAACGAACTGACAAAAACAAGTGACAGTCTGCATAAATATAGTGTGATAGAGTCTGGCTACTGAAAGATGAGACTGGCTTTTTATTTCGAAAATTTATACGGCAACACCAATAATGACGTCACTGTCACTTTATCTTGAGTAGTTAATGTGTCAAAGTGAAAAATATTTACGCGATTTCTGTGATTTCTAATTGAAAACATGACGAAAACACTAAAAAGCGTCTTGCGAAAGGTTCTTTTTACAATGATTAGTAAATTTAAAGAAAAACAAGTAGAGCGAGATGTTATTTTCAAGCAAAAACAGCAGTGTTTACGTGAAATATCTCAGTGCATTGGTTAGTATGAGCTGGAGATTTTGATACTTTTCATTGTTATTTGTGCATTCCATTTAAATTAGCATGAGTTAATTTGTCTTTATATTTATTCATTTACAGAAAACATAGATGTTGAACGTGATCAAATCGTAGAAAACATAAAAGCAACAATAAAGAAATTAAATGATTTATTCCAAAAAGAATGTTTAAAGACACAAAATGAGTATCTTGATGAGATTTCTTCTTTGACTGGTAAGTAATTACATTTGTTAATTATCAAAACACCAAGAGCTAGAACCAACAAAAACAGTTTAATGAGTATCTAATAGTTGCATAGATATGGTACATTTAATCTATATAAGGAAGTTTATATACAAAATTCATAAATTAATCTGCAAACTGTTTTATTTCAATTGATGTTAAGTAAGTGGCTCCTTTCTGAAAATTATAATATGCATAGTACACATATGTGTACCAATATATAGGATGAAGCCTATTAATACGAATAACATTTTGAGAAATTCCTTGTTCTTCGATATTAATTAACTATTTTCAAATATCTTTCCAGATGTCAGTGTTGGTACCCTTAAAAGAATTAAAAAAGAAGGTCAAATAAATGAAGGTGTTTGGAACACACCAGGAAAAAAAAGACCACACAAACCAACAGTATCGGCTTTAGATAACTTTGATATTGATGCTATTAAAAATAAAGTCAATGAGTTTTATATTGTGAAAAAACAAATCCCAACATTAAGGTCTCTTTTGAGTGAAGTAAGGGAAAGTATTAATTTTACTGGCTGTCGTGAAACATTGCGTTGCATCCTTTTATCAAATGGGTTTGAATTTAAGAAAAACAAGGATGAACGTTCAATTCTCATTGAAAGATATGATATAGCGGCATGGAGACATCGTTTCTTGCGGACAATTGCTACCAAACGTAGAGAAGGTAAAGAAATTGTCTATCTAGACGAAACTTATGTTCATCAGAACTACAAATCAAAGAAGTCATGGCAGGGTCCATCCACAAGTGGTGCTGTTACAAATATCTCTTCGGGTAAGAGATATATTATAGTACAAGCTGGTTCACAAAAAGGTTTCGTGCCAAATGCTCTTCTTGTATTCAGTACAAAATCAAAAAATGCAGACTATCATCACGATATGAATTCCCAAAATTTTAATAAATAGATATCTGAAAAACTTATTCCAAATCTAAGTGAGCCCAGTGTTATAGTTATGGATAATGCCAGTTATCACTGTGTTCAAGTCAATAAAGGTCCGACAACTAATACCAGAAAATCTGATATCCAAGCATGGCTCTCTTCAAATGGCATTCCATATGAAGATTGTCTATCAAGGGAAGAACTATTAGTTTTGGCAAATGAACATAAACAAGCACCAGTTTACCATGTTGATGAACTTTTGAAGGAGCATGGTCATGAAGTGCTAAGACTCCCGCCCTACCACTGCGACTTAAACGCGATAGAATTGATATGGAGTTTGGCGAAACGCAAAGTTGCCAGTAATAATATTGGTTTATCTACAGAGGCAATGGCAAGATTAATCGAAGATTCGTTTAACAGCGTGACTCCAGAGGATTGGAAAAAGAATACTGACCATGTTATTAATGTTGAAGAACAGTATAAAAAGCGAGATGGAATTACTGCAGATATGGAACAGTTCATAATAAGAGTGAGAGAAAATGATAGTAGTTCAGATTCATCATTGGAGGTGGAATTTTTAGATTCTGATTTTGATTACACAGATTAAAAATAACAATAAAAATGCATTTGCATTGTTTTATGTTTTTTTTCCTTCCTTCACTTGCTGCTTTTTTTGCAATCTTTTTAGTCATTAAACCTAAGACAACGTCAACATCTCATACATTGATCTGATTCTAAGGTAACTTATGTGATATAAATCAGAAACAACGACGGTACCACAACTCCCAGACCCTAGACGATACAGAAGTTAGTTTACTTTTCTACATTGACCCTACCGAGAATCGAACCCGGTGCTGACGCGAAGTCTCGCACGCTCGTCTTTCAGGCATCATTAGCTAATTAAGCCTAAGACCTAAATATAATCAATTTTCAAAACTATATTTCCGACTATAATCAGAGTTGCCATGTGAAGTTTTTTTGAATTTGCCGCCTTTTTCCAGTCTCATCTTTCGTTAGCCAGACTCTAGACACACTTTAATTTGAATATCGAACTTGATCCAAAAAGGTTTCATACAGGGTGGCCCATTTATCGTGGATCAAACGAATCAGGGTGGTAGAAGAGGTGATTTCCAATAAAAAATCTTTCTACAGCATGGTCATAACTTAATTGCATAAATGTGTGTAGTGAAGTGGTAATATCAAAGAGAGAACAACACTGAACAAGAATTACGACAAAATCTCGAGACTGCTAAAGTACAAATCATGAATAACAGACGTGCCTTCAGACAATTACGTTAATTTTGCTCGTAAAATTTGCTCCTTGACATGAAAAAAACTCGCATAAAACCTGAAATAAAAAACTGACACTAAAGTGTAATACCTCATTTCAATCAGCATTAAATCAGCAAGTTTTTTTAATACAGGGTCACTTTTCCGTAGTACATTTTTTTTTCACAGGGTGTTCTTAAAGAGAGTAGTAATTTTTTGTAATCCTTCAAAATTGACAAAAAAAATGAATTGCTTTTTAAATTTGGCACCCTGAGCTGCAATTCATTTTTTTTTGTAATGATACATTATCTAGTCATAGTAAAACACCTTTTGTTTTGTTGTTTTTTATAAACTTTTTTCTGAATTCGTTAAATTGTACAAAAATCGGTAGTTTATTTAAAAAAAACAAAAATGACCATAACATTTATGCAATTAAGTTATGACCATGCTGTAGAATGATTTTTTATTGGAAATCACCTCTTCTACCACCCTGATTCGTTTGATCCACGATAAATGGGCCACCCTGTATATGCACTTCTAAGAACTTTTTGATTCACCCTCGTATTACACCTACTACAGAGCTGCCGACTTGATACTAAGCGCGGAGGTGCGGGGCCGCGCGGAGCGTTGTGACGTGACGTCACAAGCGGTCAGGTGACTGTTAGCGGGACTCGATATTTTTCGAAACTTTGAATGCGTATAAAATTAAAACTACTTGGTATTTTTGACTACGACAAAAACTAGTGTATTTGTATACATACAGGCTTTACTGAGACACAATTTCAAGGGATTTGGCATACCTAGTAACATTCTTCATTGTTGCATTTATAATATTTGTAGCAAGTAGGATAAACTACTACTACATCACATACATTGATCTGACTCTGTGGTAAGTAGCTTAAGCTCTTGTGTTACAGATATCAGAATCAACAGTGGTATTACAAATAAACTTAAATAAATACATATAACATTCAGACTAGTACAAACAGACATGTTTATGCACACTTATGTTTGTACGGTGTGGGTTAGAACCCGCGACCTCTTGGTCTAATAGTAAACTTTTTAACCATTACACCAAAATGGCTGTAAAATTCAAAGCTATTTCTTTAAATGGTTAAAAATATTTTTTTCTTACATTAGCAAACTGTTTTGTTGCGCTCGGAGTACACTGCTTCGCCTAACCTAACTTGAAAGCGCTGGAAGTTGCAAGACTTACAATACAACTCACAATGTGACATAAAAGATGCACCTGAGATGTTGTCACATCGACAGACTACGAGCGAGTCGCTCGTAGTTGAATTTTTTTTAAGTGGTTACAGTTGAATGTATTTGGGTTCCTGTGCTGGTGTTGTCTAGTGGAAATTTAAAGCAAAATAATTCCCTTTTTTCAGATTTAGTCATGGATTTCCGCAAAGTAACGCCTGATTCCATCAATTACTCACAAGAAAAGTAGTGTTCTGACATCACATAATTCACATAAAAATTGCTTACAATTAAACTGTTTTGTAGGGTGATATTGTCACAAATGTCTGGCGAATCACTTCGACTTGTATTAGGTGACTCTTGCCGTCACTACGAAATTCTTCAAAATTCCTTACATGTGGCCTAATTCAAATTTATTGCCTTTTATCACTGTTTGTGGTTGGAAACTAATATTGTGTCTTTTACCTTTGAACCCGGTTTTTCTGATTATATCCATTTAGGTACACATTACGAGTATACTATTCAATAAATTATATTAAACGTATTGTCAAAGCCCTCGTTACCAAACCCTCACAATAGACCTCAGAGGAGTGGGTGCGGCTGAAAATCAGCGCTGTCATATGTCAGCTATAGCTGAGCCGCATCCAATTGCTTCCATGTTTTTATTTTGATTGTAATTATTATTAAGTGTTGCATCATTTGTTTGTTGGAAGTAATAAACTCATATATTTTTTTAATTGCAATGAAATAACTTCAACTCGAACGTACCATTTACCTAATCTTTTTATTAAATTCTAATTGCAAAAATGCTAACAATTTTAAAAGTAATTATTTGACAGTCACCCCCTAAAAATGCCAAAGGTGCATGTCGCCACCGTTGCGCACGTTCCATAAACTTACGGATAACCTACACATTGAGTCATGAGATGAACTAACTAGACACTGCAGAAATTATCAAGTTTGCCAGAAACAACAATATTGTTTCGCTAAATATCAACGACCACTTGGTGCAGTGGTTCACAGGTCGGACTTCTAAAACCAAGGGTCGCGGGTTCGATCCCCGCACAGTACAAGCATAAGTGTGCATGAACATGTGTGTGTGTACTGGTCTGGGTGTTTTCTATGTATAATATGTATTTATTTCCAAAAAAAAGTATTTAGGTATGTTTATCCGTTGTCTAGTACCCATAACACAAGGCCCGTAGCTTAATTTGGGACTAGAGAATTGGTGTGATTGTTGTGAAATATTCATTATTTATTTATTTATATACGATTTTGTTCACAGGATCGGAAATATTTTCTTTGGAGATGAGCAAGACCGAAGCTCTTACACAGGCGATCAGGAAGTCCATAGGGATAAGAATAAAGTGAGTTTCTCTCTGAAAGCTTTTTATCAATATAATGTTGTGGTCAACTGTTACGTCTGCATTTCAGTGGATAATGCATGATTTTACTGCTCTAATGAAGAAAATTAAATCATGGTATGTGTGAGCGAGTGTGTTTGTTGAGAATGAGTGTTTGCGCGCGCGCGTGTGTGTGTGTGTGTGAGAGAGAGAGTGTGATAGAGCTAAAAAGTGTTAGAGACTCGGCCGTCAACTAACCTACTGACGTTTACTTTACTTTCTTATTAAATCTTAAATAGCCTGATATTTATAGTTGATGGATTCAGGCGTTACTTTGCGGAAATCCATGACAAAATTCAAAAAATTTCAAAAATTTCTTTATTTCGCATAAATTGTGGTACACATACAGATGTCAATAATAATAAAAGTCCCTCACAATTTACCAGACACTGGCATGCAAAATGAACATAGTTAAATGTCAAATGTCAATGAAATCCAAAGTAGTTAGTTAATGTCATTTCAATATTACAGTATTATCATTATTTATTACTCATTACAGAAATTTACAATAACTATTAAAATATTCGTCAACAGAATAAAAGCATTTCTCAATGAGCCAGTTTTTCAATGTTTTTTTAAACACGCACAATATGTGCTTTTGTCAAATATTATATAGACAGGGTACCGTCAGAATTTTTAGCTCTTTGTATAATAGTCTACAAGATGTTCGGGGATTGACATTACATAGAGCTCTAATGCATTGTTTCTGGGCTTTTAAGGCTTGATCTACGTAAGATGAATTCCCCCAGAGAAGAATCCCGTAGCGCAGCAAAGATCCCACGTATCCATGGTACGCCTGTACGGCGACATCTCTGCTAGTTATTTTTGTTAAGCGCCATAGTGCATATGAGAACCTGTTTATTTTTTTGCAAGTGTTGATGATATGTGCTTCCCAACTACATCTATCATCAATAGTGATCCCTAGAAATTGAGTTTCTTTTGTTTCACTTATAATTTGGCCTTCATATTTTACATGCAGGTTTTGTTTTTTACCATTTTTATTTATGAATTGTATATATTTTGTTTTTGACAGATTTACTCTAAGATTATTTAACCAATTTATTACACTACCTACACAATTATTTATTTGAAAATTATATGTTTCAATTTCAGTGCATGGTATAATTACGGAAACATCATCAGCAAATAGGATGTATTTATGGTTTGTTATGTCAGGTAAATCGTTTATGTACAAAATGAATAATAGTGGACCCAGTATACTTCCTTGCGGTACTCCTACTTTAGTTTTTTCCACTGAGGATCTATATTTTTTTACTACCTTTCTGTCATTAATAGTAGAAATTTCAACATACTGTCTTCTGTTATTTAAATATTAGGTCCTTACATATGAAATTGGCGTTTTGTCGTACTGGCCACTTTGATCACAAATTTTTCCTATTTGGTTAGGAATTCGAAATTCAAATTTATACAGCTATTTCCACATGTAGTTGTGTTTCGTAAACCGTCATTCATTTGTTTTTTTACTTATCTTTTTTCTGTTTGCATCGCTCAATTTACAAAATGGAAAATTTGAAATATCGCGTTATTTACGAGTACGAGTTCCACCGTGGCACCAGTGCTGCGGAAACGGCTCGAAGGGTTAATGATGTGTATGGCGGTTGTGTCGCAAAAGAAAACACAGTGCGTTTTTGGTTCCAACGTTTTCGTTCTGGAAATTTCGACCTGCAAAACAAGCCCCGTGGACGGCCGGAGACCCAAGTTGATAATGAAGAATTGAAGGCTATTGTGGAAGCGGATCCATCGCAAACCACGTCCGAGTTAGCTGCCAGCTTTGGCGTTAGTGATAAAACTGTTTTAATCCACTTGAAGCAAATTGGGAAGATTAAAAAACTTGAAAGGTGGGTTCCTCACGAATTGAGTGAAGCAAACCGGCAAACGCGCGTCAACTGCTGCGTTACATTACTTGACCGGCACAATAACGAAGGGATTTTAAATCGAATCATTACCTGTGATGAAAAGTGGATTCTCTACGATAATCGGAAGCGCTCATCGCAATGGCTGGACCCTGGCAAGCCAGCCAAAGCCTGCTCCAAGCGAAAATTGACCAATAAAAAGTTACTTGTAAGCGTTTGGTGGACTAGCGCCGGTGTCGTTCATTACAGTTTTCTCAAATCTGGCCAGACGATTACGGCAGATATCTATTGTCAGCAATTGCAAACCATGATGGAAAAGCTAGTTGCTAAACAACCAAGGCTGGTCAATCGCTCTACGCCACTGCTGCTTCACGACAACGCTAGACCACACACTGCACAACAGACGGCTAGCAAATTAGAAGAACTTCAATTGGAATCTCTAAGGCATCCACCGTACTCCCCGGACCTTGCTCCAACAGATTACCATTTTTTTCGAAATTTGGATAACTTCTTGCAAGGGAAAAAGTTCAACTCAGATGGGGCAGTCCAAGTCGCCTTCAAAGATTTTATTGATTCCCGTTCGAATGGTTTTTTTAGTACAGGGATCAATGAACTACCTATGAGATGGCAAAAGTGCATAGATTACAATGGCTCATACTTTGATTAAATAAATATGCTATATAAAAAAAATTCGACTTTTTGTTCCTCCCATACAAAACGCCAATTTCATAGGTAAGGACCTAATAGCTTTCTATCCATTTATTTGCAAGGCCTCTCAAACCATATGCATCACATTTTGTAAGAAGAATATTATGGTTTACGAAATCAAAGGCTTTACTCATATCGAAGAAGACTGCCATTACGGGCAAACGTTTATCCATAGATGCTAGTATTTTATTGATCAGATGAAAACATGCTAATGAAGTAGATTTTCCTTTTTGAAAACCATTCTGCTGTGGTTTGATAATGTCATGTTTTGTTAGAAAATTGGTAAGTCGCGTATGCATGGCTTTCTCAAATATTTTTGCTATAACCGGTATTAATGATATAGGCCTATAGTTATCAACCGTATCTCTAGGACCTTTTTTATAAAGTGCTTTAATCTTAGATATTTTTAATTTATCAGGATAAACTCCGGTAGAGAAAGAAAGATTAATTAAATGTGTTAGCACGGGTGCGATCTCGTTAGCACACGCTTTAAGTATGTTTGTTCGTATTTCGTCATATCCGCAGGAAGTAGTCAATTTTAACAATTTTATAATTTTATTAATTCAGAGATGTCAATAGGTGTCAAGAATATACTATGTTGGCAAGAATTGATATTACACTTATTTACATTATTATTATTATTACTACTAGACGTCAGATTAATATAATGTCTATTGAAAATATTCGCTATGTGTGTTGGGTTATCTATTATACTATTGCAATTTTTTATCTTGTCAATGTTTGAGTTCGTCACTTCACTTCCTGTTTTGCTTTTTATTATTTCCCAAGTTGCCTTACATTGATTATTGGATTTAATGATATGTTTAGAATTAATTATTTTTTGAGCTGTGTGTATACATTTTTTTAGAAGTCTATTATAATTTTGATAGTTAGTTTTGTTTGTATCATTATTTTTACTGTAGTATGTATAACGCAAATGACGCTTTGTAACTATTGATTTCTTTAGACCTTTAGTCAACCAACGAACCAAACTAAAGCTGAAAAAGATTATTTTGCTTTAAATTTCCATCATACATCAATCATCATACATCCAACTGTAATCACCTGAAAAGGTAGAACTGGAAGTCGCAGGACTTACAATATCTACAACTCACAACGTGACACAGAAGATGCACTGGAATCACAACAACTACGAGCGGCTGCAGTCGCTCGTAGTCTGTCGAAGCGAAAACATCTCCTGAGGATGCCACGTGTAGTGGCGAAACGCGTCGAGTGTTTGTTGGTGTCAGTGTTGTGATTTCAGTGCATCTTCTGTGTCACGTTGTGAGTTGTAGATATTGTAAGTCCTGCGACTTCCAGTTCTACCGTTTCAGGTGATTACAGTTGGATGTATTTTGGTTCTTGCGCTGGCGTCGTTTCGTGGAAATTTAAAGCAAAATAATCATCTTTTTCAGCTTTAGCCTGATATTTGGCCGCGATCTCAACCAATGTGACGGTGTGGCCGAAGATAGATTAAGAGTAGTAACGATCTTGTTTACCGATCAATAGGAGCGCCGCAAACCATAATTTTATTCCAAACGAAATCAATATTTAAGTACAAAAAAATAAATAAATATTGAGTCAAATGACTACGATTTCTGATACTCTAACGTAATGACATGCTAGTAAGAGTATTTCCAATTCCCATACAATATCTATCTATGGAGGCAGATCATTTACACGGATAACTAATAATTGTTTGTCAAATGTCACCGATTGGTGATGTCATCTACACTAATAATATTAAGAGTAAAGATTTGATTGTTTGTTTTTAGGGTTCCGTACCTCAAAATAAAAAAACGGAACCCTTATAAGATCACTTTGTTGTCCGTCCGTCCGTCCGTCCGTCTGTCAAGACCGTTTTTCTCAGGAACGCGTGGAGGTATCAAACTGAAATTTCTAGATGATACTTAGGTCTACTGTCCCTGAAAGCTGTAGAAAAATCAACCTTCTAAGCCAACGCAATCAAAAGAAAGCTGTAGAAAAATCAACCTTCTAAGCCAACGCAATCAAAAGATACAGCCATTTAGGCCGCAAATTTTCGAATCTCGCACGGGAATCAAAACCTACAGGGTACTTCCCGTAAACTTAGAATCTTGAAATTTAGTACGAAGTCACGTCTTATAGTACAGATATAGGAAAAATTACGAAAATCGTTAATTTTCAGTTTCATCATCTTAAAAAAAAAGTATTTTTGAAAAATATTTTTGACAATTTTGAGAATTTCAAAGTTACTACTTTAACCTTATCTACAGGTTTGTACGGAACCCTCGGTGTGCGAGTCCAACTCGCACTTGACCGGTTTTTTTGAATTGAATGGGCTCCGTTACTACTAGACCGATTCGAAAAAAAAAACATTAGAAGCCTACATTAAGAATAATAGTCCTCCTGGCCGATTTCGACCACGGCAATCTCAACCGAGATCAGTCAACTACGCAGGAGATATTATAGTGCACTAGTGTGAGCGCAATGCACAGGTGCACTCGTAACTATTTTGGTATTCAAGCGAGAATATTGACACATCAGAGAGGAGTCGGAGATCATCGAGGGCGAAGTCGTCGAGGTGGTCGTGGAGAGGGGCGCGGGCGGGGGCGGCGCGCGGGTCGGCCGGCTCACGCTGAAGACCGCCGACATGGAGACCAGCTACGACATGGGCGCGAAGATGATCGACTCCCTGCTCAAGGAGAAGGTACGCGGTACACGCACACACACACACACACACACAGAGAGAGAGACACACACACACACAGAGAGACACACACACACACACATACACACACACCGCATTGGCTGAATCCGGCTCGCGTAACAATAGAATATAGATTGTGTCTGCGAACTTCAGATTTGAAAGGTTTTCGGACACACATACACACACACAGAGGGAGAAAGGGAAACTCACACGCGCAAAAAAAAACGATTTCATGCATGTGGTCACACCAATAGAGAGGGAGAGTTGAATAAATAAATATACAACAACATCACATACATTGTTCTGATTCCGTTGTAAGTAAGTGGCTTAAGCACTTGTGTTACAGATATCAGAATCTACAGTGGTATTACAAATAAACTTAAATAAATAAATATAACACCCACACCAGTACAAACAGACATGTTCATGCACACGGGGATCGAACCCGCGACCTTTTGGTTAATAGTCAACTTCTTAACCATTACACCAAAGTGGTCGTCTATATATATTGTACAATCTCTAATTCTTCGATCATTTTGGTAGGTACAAGCCGGTGACGTGATCACCATAGACAAAGCGACGGGCAAGATCAACAAACTGGGCAGGAGTTTTGCACGTGCCAGAGACTACGATGCGACAGGTACCTACATGTTATTTGTTCATAGACTCTCAGTTGATTAAACTACGGTGACATAGACAATTTGAGATGAACATAATTTCTGAGAACAAAGAATTTATACTACGGTTGAGTAAAAAGCGTGGGGCGCTCGGTATTATCATATTATTGGCACTCAAAAAAAGATAACTATGAAAACGACATAAAGTGCATCCCACGCTTTTTACTCTACTGTAATATAAATTCTTTGTACTCAAAAATATTTTCTCTTTTTTAGTTAGCAATAAAAGCGTGTTTTTTTAGTTTTTCAAAGTATTATTTTTCTTTACATGCTTGTTCTCACTTGTTTTCATTAAAATTGTTTTTCATTTATTTCGTATCGTCTATTTGGCAAAATTGTATAAACCAACATTGGAAACTTTAAATTGCTTATTTAAAACTGTGTTATTGTAAAGCCATGTTGGTGTAGTGGCAAAGTTTCTGCCTTACATACGAAAGGTCCTGGGTTCGCATCCCAGGTCGAGCCAAAATTGTTTCTGAGATTTTCTGTCATGAATTTCGCAAAAACAGCTCGGAGTCGGGAAAGTTGGCGGTGTTACTAACCCCGTGCCTCGGTGCGCACGTTAAGCCGTTGGTCCTGCGCCTGATCTCTCTCCGGTCATGTCGGATTGCCGTCTCACCGAACTTTGAGAGTGAAGGAAAATTGAGTGCACCTGTCGACCCCTATAGTAAGAAATGTAGTAAAAGCCAAAATACGATTTTACAGTACGGGCAAAAAACAAAATTGGTAGTATTTATTTTTAGGATATCTTTTGAAATAGTACACCTATATTGCACCACCGAAGCTCAAAATACTTAGATTTATGAGATGCAAGATCCTAGGCAACTAATTTTACTGTAGCTATTGCAGTTTTCAAAATAGTATGGCTTTTACTACAAAAAATATCAAGCAACTGGCTTATACAGCACTTTTTTTAAAGTATAACACTGTTATCTGTGTCGTAAAAGGTATTTTAAACTACGTATACACGGTAATTTTTGTATTAAAAGACAAACAAAGTTACAAAAATATAATTTTAATGTTGTAACTGAAGGAAGAAATTTAGAAATACACTTTATTAATATTAAAAAAATGTTTTTTTTATCTGTGATAGACGATAGCACACTTTTTGCAACAAATACATAGTCTATTAGATCAAAATGAACAAAAAACTTCAAAACAACAGCAGAAACAGAAACTTATATTAATCATCATTATCATCTTAGCGTATTACCTATGTAAAAAATCACAAACACAAAAAATAAAAACGTTAAGCTAGATAGGTAACTGTTTTTTGGAACTTTTAAGAATTTGCCACAGAAATATTTATATATTTATATAAGATTTACTTCACTTATATTGTACAATTATGTAGTATAAGACTTGTTCAAAAACGAAATGTCTTTTACGACACAAATTTTGACAAATAGTATCCTAACCTGTTAATTACGACAAATAAAAAATAAAAACAAGGATTTAGACCTCAATTTTTCCACGTCGCAAAAACAATTTTTCGCGAATTTCGATATTTTAAATATACAGATCGATATAGCGCGAAAAACTGAGTTCAGAAGTGTCAAAAACCCATTTTCGCTAAAATGGCTTTTACTACATTTCTTACTATAGGGGTCGCTGTGTATTGCGCTCACACTTGTGCACAAATAATATCTCCTGCGTAGTTGGCTGATCTCTGTTGAGTTTGGCAGCCGTGGTCGAAATCGGCCAGGACGACTCCTATTATTATTATCATGTGCTATTATTGTAAAGCTGTTTGTTTCCTTGCCAGGTCAGCAAGCCCGTTTCGTCCAGTGCCCGGAGGGTGAGCTGCAGAAGCGCAAGGAGGTGGTGCACACGGTCACCCTGCATGAGGTTGACGTCATCAACTCGCGCACCCACGGATTCCTGGCACTGTTCTCTGGTGAGTCAGTTTTATTTATTTAAAAAGGAACACCAACAGTACATATACAAATATATACATTATATACATTGCTCATCTTAAATTTAAACCTTAGTATTTACATCTTATATGTATACCTATTATAGGTGAACACAACATTCGTGACAAACAATAACAGTAAATATTATGTTGAAAACTAAAGGCAAATTATGGACAATTTAAAAACCTAAACGATTAATTAATTTAAATTAATTAATTATTTAGATTAATTCAAATACATATACATTAACTTTTTCGACGAAGCAAATTAAGATAAATGGTAAAAATATCAGGAAAAAAATATTGGGCTTTGAAGTTAAGAATTAGACATTATACATATTTATAAACTTAAATCAGGTGAAGAAAAAAATCGGTTGTCTGTAAAGTTGGTTTACTGACGATAGTTAAACGTGACAACGTCTTTGTCACGTTGCCCCTTTCTCGCTCGTACCGCGCTCTCGCTTGCGCTTCAAGCCTTGAATGGAACGCCTCAGAGCGAGGTAACGCCGCATGCGTCATGTTTTTTGGTGCGTGCAGCCGGCTCCGTCGATTTATAAGACATTGTCATGTCAAAACTTAGGGAATTGACTAAAGAAGTTAAAATACTCGCAAAATACAATTTACTCGCAATACAAAAGTACCTAATATATCTACATCCGATAAAAATTACACTTATTTATGAATGACAAAGATATATAGAAGCGTTTGAATGTAAACTAAGCGATTCGCTTCATCCTTCATAATGCGCACAGCCAAGGAATGGAATGCACTTCCGCCGACGGTGTTCCCTTTTTCTTACAACTTGAGCTCATTCAAAGCGAAAGTAAATAGGCACCTTCTGGGTAAGCTCGCTACATCGTCGACATCTTCTTTACCTCTTAAAGGGAGAATGATGTCAAGATATATTAATAATTAAAAAATATATATTGTAAATTAAATTTGAATAGAGGCAATGAGAATAGTGACTGAGTTTCTTGCACCGCTTCTCAGCACTGGCCCAAATTGTCCCGAAGCGGTGGTAGGGTTAATTTATATGTTGAGACGTGTAAAAGTGCTCCTTGTGAGTGTATTTACAGAAATAAATTTATTTTATTGATTTTATTAGACAATCTTCTTAGCGTATCGATGAAAAAGCGACTGATGTTTCATCAGCTCAAAATTTTGCGACTCACATAGTCTTGCCTAGCAAATCTTGACATAGCAAACGTGTCAATGAATCCCCATTTCTTGTAACAATAATAGACATATTTTAAAATTATTACCACTTTGGAGTAATGGTCGAAAAGTTGACTATTAGATCAAGAGGTCGCGGGTTCGATCCCCGCGCTGTACAAACATTGGTACTGATCTAGGTGTTATAATTGTATTTATTTAAGTTTAT
This sequence comes from Pyrausta despicata, assembly GCA_963921415.1. NCBI lineage: Eukaryota > Metazoa > Arthropoda > Insecta > Lepidoptera > Crambidae > Pyrausta > Pyrausta despicata. Next base: position 5,005,801 of record OY992874.1, read on the forward strand.
TTGTAATACCACTGTTGATTCTGATATCTGTAACACAAGTGCTTAAGCTACTTACCATGGAGTCAGATCAATGACTGTGATGTTGTTTTATATTTATTTATAGCTCCCTTTTAATCAACCGAAAAACTTACATAACCCTTTAAAAAATGTTGCTCATTAATTGTTCATTACTTTCAGGTGACACCGGTGAGATTAAATCTGAGATCCGTGAACAAATCAACAGCAAGGTGGCCGAGTGGCGGGAGGAGGGCAAAGCCGAGATGATCCCCGGAGTGCTGTTTATAGATGAGGTACTTATAAGATAAGATATACATAAATACACAACAACATCACATACATTGATCTGACTCCGTGGTAAGTAGCTTAAGCACTTGTGTTACAGACATCAGAATCAACATGGTATTACAAATACCAAGTCTAAGCCGTACGAGGCAAAGACTGAGTCTCCGATGGAGCGAGCTCACCTAGAAGATGCCTGTTCACTCTAGCTTTGAAGATTCCTAGGTTGTAATTGCAGGGAAACACTGAGGCAGGTAGTGAGTTCCTCTCTTTTGCAGTGCGCATCAGGAATGTAGATGAGGAGCGCTTGGTTCGTATCAGTGGAACATCGACACGGTACGGATGGTATCCCGCGGTACGTCTAGTGGTCCGATGGTAAAAGGGGGCCGGTGGAATGAGCTGGTGTAGTTCATGACCACACTCGCCGAAGTAAAGCCTGTAAAAGATCGACAAGCAGGCGACTCTGCGGCGATGGGCCAAGCTTTGGAGCGGCGCGCTTACAAGCCTCTCGTCACCTATGAGCCTCTTGACTCTGCGTTCAATCGAGTCAAGAGCAGCAAGTTGCTATTTGGCGGATATTATCATTCAATTAAAATTCAATTCTTTCCATACAGGCCCACATGTTAGACATCGAATGCTTCTCGTTCCTCAACCGGGCGCTCGAATCTGAGACCGCTCCCGTAGTCATAATGGCGACCAACCGTGGCATCACTCGTATACGGGGCACCAACTACCAGAGCCCCCATGGGATCCCATTGGATCTGCTTGACAGGATGATCATCGTTCCCACTACGCCGTATTCTCATCAGGAGTTGAGGGAGATTCTTAATATCAGGTAAGCGTTTACTGTACAAAATGAGCTGGGTAGGCTAGACCAGGATTTTAGCCTAGCCTGCATAGCGAGTTCTAAATGTAGCCGGTGGTTTTCACGGTCGGGATTTTGCAAATAATTTATATTGATTTGCAAATAAATACTGGGTTGCTGACCTGTAGAAGACTAGGCTGATTTGGTTAGGAAAGGCTCCGTGGCGCGTCTTATTTTAGCCCAATGGCTGTCATTCAAATTGCATTTCACAGGTTTATATTAATACTATCGTTTGGTAAGAAAGTAATTTAGATAATATCCATAGATATTAGTCGTTTAGAGGCCTTCGGACGTGTTAATAACATCTGACGGTACAGGCCCTCAGTTAGACATCGAATGCTTGTCATTCCTCAACCGGGCGCTTGAATCCGACCGAGACCGTACTCGTTACCAACTGTGGCATCACTCGTATACGGGGCACCAACTACCAGAGCCCCCATGGGATCCCATTGGATCTGCTTGACGGGATGATCATAGTGCCCACTACGCCGTATTCTGACCAGGAGTTGAGGGAGATTCTTAATATCAGGTAAGCGTTTACTGTACAAAATGAGCTGGGTAGGCTAGACCAGGATTTTAGCCTAGCCTGCATAGCGAGTCCTAAATGTAGCCGGTGGTTTTCATAGTCGAAATTTTGCATATAATTTATCTTGTGTCCTCTTCTAGGACAATTTAAAGTCGAACCTGAGAAAACGTTTTCGCAAATATTATTTTTCAAATTTATAACGCCTTAACTGTTCTATAAATAGATTGAAGTGTATTCGCCTTAAGCAGTTGCTTTGTAACGTAAGCGTTTTATAAAGCTATGTCGAACTACCTTACAATGTGTCTTGTTTGAATGTAGGTCACAGATATTTCTAGTAAAATGTAAACGTACGAAAATTGAATGAAAAAGTTATGTGTAAGATTTTTTGATTTGGTCCAGATTAAGTATAAATTTGAAATTTTATTCATTTGCATCTTGTTTATTAAAGATAGAAAAGTAACGTCTTAATTTAATTTGGTGCAGTGGTCCACAGGTCGGACTTCTAAACCAAGGGTCGATCGGTTCGATCCCCGCACAGTACAAGTGTGCATGAACATGTGTGTTTGTACTGGTCTGGGTGTTTTCTATGTATAATATGTATTTATTTACAAAAAAAAAAGTATTTAAGTATGTTTATCCGTTGTCTAGTACCCATAACACAAGCCTCGTAGCTTAGTTTGGGACTAGAGAATTGGTGTGATTGTTGTGAAATATTTATTATTTTTAGTATTATTATTTATTTTAATTACTACTTAAATATCAATTCCAGATGCGAGGAGGAAGACTGTCAAATGTCAAACGACGCTTTGACAGTGCTCACGCGCGTGGCCACCGAGACCTCGTTGCGTTATGCCATACAGCTCATCACGACCGCCTCTTTGGTTGCTAAAAGGAGGAAGGCCACTGAGGTAAAGTTTGATTCATAAAATAAATAAAATAAAAATCAAATTATTTCTGCAAGTTGGCTAACAAGTAGCACTTTTACACGTCCCAACATATAAATTAACCCTACCACCGTTTCGGGACAATTTGGGCCAGTGCTGAGAAGAAGCGGCGCAAGAAACTCGATCACTATTGTCATTGCCTCTTTTCAAATTTGATTTACAATAATTGTGATTGTTTACATTGTAACATTTCCATATATCTTTGTCTTTTATATAATCATCAATTTTATAATATCCTTTCGACATTAATACATCTTTTACAACAAGATTTCAAGCTTGTTTTGACATTCATATTAGGGAGGCTATTCAAGTGTGGCGACCTCTACCGTTCGCCATCACAAGCGCGTGGCAATCACGACAGCGAGCGCTGATACGGCTCCATAGGCTAGATGGCGCTGTTAGCCTAGTACCGCACATGAACCGCGGCATATAAGATTTAGTTTCAGAATAATATAGATAGACAAATCAAGATGATGTCTATCGGACCTTGGTCCCCGACCATAACACCTGGTCGGTAGGAAGCGCTTCACTTTAGCTTCCTAACTCTAAATCTGTTCCGCTAAACAAGTATTACGTAAGCAGATTTATTACTATTATTTACTCCCCCCCCCCATCCCCCTTGTCAACAAAAGAAGTCAAACACCTCGACGACCACTTTGGTGTAATGGTTAAGAAGTTGACTATTAACCGAGTGTCCGCGGGTTCGATACCAGCACTGTACAAACATTTGTATGCATGAACATGTCTGTTTGAGTGTTCAATCATAATAACACACTTGAAGAAAAAATCAGACTGCTGCCGTGACATTTACTCACACGTCGTGCTTTTTAGGCTGCAGCTTTTTTGGATTTTTGACGTGACAACGTCTTATAAATTGGTTTGCCGGGTGACACTTCAAGAAACTGCGTTACGCTCCGCTCACGTTCCGCGCTCACAATGAGAGCGAGTGAGAGGCACGCGTCTCTTCGACTCGGGCATGGTTAGCCCGCCTAAGAGCGAGTGAGACAGACATAAAAAGTGAAAGGCACGCGTCCCTTCCACTCGAGCACAGTTAACCCGCCTAAGAGCGAGAGAGAGAGTGAGACAGATAGGCATACATACCGGTTCATGTTATACGAATGAATATTCACATTAAAATTATTTTACCACTCTAAGTCGTTGTCACGTAAAACTTTCGCCCGTTTTGATTGAACTAATAAGCGTGTGAGTGCATGAGTGTAATAAAAAAAATGAAAAACATTGTATTTGCGAACTTTGTGTGAAGCAGCAGTGGTATCACCCTTTTTTCTGGCTTTGCGATAAACGTTTGCAACTAAGTACTTTGATGTAATTTTAGTCTAAGTAAGTAAATAGGTATCTTTAATGCTTTATGTTTTAACATAGTAATTTATTTACGTGTTGTTAAGAAGGAGCGACACTCCCTGTTACGAGTTGATATACTCAAAGGGGGAATCAAACTAACACTTTGTAAAACTGAAATGTAACAGTAAAGGTTTTTGTATTTGTATACAGGGTGTAAAAAAACCTTAACGAAGCCGAATACCACATATTCTACCAATTGTTACGAACATTTTTTTCCTTTACACCATACCTGGGCGTTAGTTAACGGTTACTGAGGTATTGATGGTTAAAGTTCGAAAAAAGAATTATGATTTTTACAGAAATGTCTTCTGTCCATTATAACTTAACTTTTTTCCAAAGGAACATGATACAAATTTTTACTACTTCTTTCATAAAAAGCCTCTAAATGGTACACTCCGCAAAGAACAGCGCACACTCAAACCGAACCGTGTCGCGGCGGCCGTATAGCAACACGCCCCGCGGTCACTTTTCCGCGTGCGCCTGTACATTGCGGGTTAGAATTAAATTGTGTTTTTTGATGTCAAAAAATAAAAGTTGTTTCCCAGCCAAAATTTCTTTTTCATACGATTTGGTTTGATGTACTGAACGCGTGGTTGACGGCTTCGTTAAGGTTTTTTTACACCCTGTATGTATTTTTCTTTAAGTGTGTTTTAATGTCATATTTACAACCTAGGAATCTTCAAAGCTAGAGTGAACAGGCATCTTCTAGGTGAGCTCGCTCCATCGAAGACTCATTCTTTCTCTCGTTGGGCTTAGTCTTGGGTCAAGCGCAAACCTATTCAAAAAAAAAAAAACATTGCGATACCAGAAGTATGAATTAAGGTAAGGTACAAAACATGACTTTACAGGAGAGCGAAAAAACGTTTTTGCTTTTTGTAATCTGTGTATAACTTTTTTGTTTACAGGCCGATTTAGATGAGGTGTATGGCAAAGTTTCTTAGAATTTAATGTTATTTTATGCTATAAAAGCTAAATACAATAAAATCTTATAGTTTAGAAAATAGCCTGTCCCTTACCTTAAAAATGTGAATCACTTATCCATTACGTTAGTCGAATTTGAGTTCAAAGCAAAGACAAAATAATGTAAGTAACACAAAGATACGAGAACTTGCATAATAAAATAAGGTAAATAACTTCTACTAAAAAAAAATCTCCATGTACCCTCTTCCATTGAGTCGTGAGATGCGGTCCTGCTGCTGGAATCGGAAGCTATGTTATCAGCCTGGAGATCTCGGTAGACGTCAAAACTTTTTTGCCGTCTCTCTACTCGAAGTTTCTCTCTCTGCTTCTCAACCTTTGAATCTACGTATTCTGCAATGGCTCTTTTCTGCATGTCTTCTTGGGAGTCGAGGAGTTTAAGAATGAACTCTTCGTCTGCCAGGATTATCTCCACGAAATCTGTAAGCTCAAAAACTGCATGTATGGGATCCTCCATGGGGGCAGTTCTTAATATCTGCTCTTCTATATCTCGAATCACGTTCCGGGCAAGAGAAGCAAGTTTGGTGGCCTTTTCCTTCTTTATTGACATCTCTACTGGGTTCTCTTACTAGTGTTTTTCTCAACTTCTGATTGAAATGCTAATTTGAGAAATTAGTTAAAAACAATGTCTTTTGTCGTTTGTTTTGATTACAGTCCAATTCGGGTTTTTCTATACTAATAGGGATGAGAAAGCTTAGGCGTTTCCCTTCTGGGTGCTGATGAGGTTCAGGATCCTCTTTGCTTCTTCGTAGAGGTCAGTGGCTCTGTCCCCGACTAGGGTTTGGAGGGTCTGCCATGACGACTCGTCGATTTTAAGACCGACTTGCTGCGACTGGGTGAGGAGGAATTGCTTCAGTTGTCTTTTGTTGATTGTAGCAGTTGATATTTTGGCTTTGTATTGCTCTAAGGTAGAGTCTTAGTGTGTCTCCACCTCCTCCATAACCTGTGCTGTAACCATAAGATCAGCATACTTAGAAGCCGTAAAGGCTTGGGTATGAGGCATTATGAGGTGAAGATATTGAATATGGTCGGACGGGTACTTTTCGGCTTATAACTTGTCCAATACTTCTTGTCTCTCCTGAACGTAGTCGTTTAGTTGTTTGGGAAGGGGCTCCAGTGTTATGACACAACCGCCCCGGCTGATCACTTGCTGAATTAATGAGTAGGTTGTCATTTCCGAGAGTGCTGTTAACATCTTTATATGGACCTTAACGGCAGCAGGAACGATGTCGTCAGTCAGTAGTGGATGCAATTACGTTGTAAACCAACCGACGGACTGGAGTGCGGGAGACAACTGTCTCGTTAACTACAGTTCCTCCCCTCTGATACTCTAGATATGTATTGATCTCAGCGGTTTTCTGAACAGATGCCATAAAGGCTGCATACCGTTTCATGATCCACGTCCGGAAGTCTCGTTTGTTTGCAACGGGACGACACATACTGTAAGTACCATAAACAGCCTGGAAGGCTAACATGCTGTGGGGATCTCTCTCTCTTCCCTCTTCATCTCCCCATAGACGGTTTGGTGCTCCCGGGGTATTAGAGACAAGTCGTCGGTGAGAACTGTCATACCTTTATCTTCGCAAAACTGGTCAATGAAGTTAATGTCCGTAACATATTTTATGCAACTTAAGTAATATGTAATAAGGACTCTACCTATTAAACCGTCAAGGATATCGGACTGAACCTGGAAGAGATCCCGAATTCTGTCCAGGGGATCTTTTCTTCCATTGAAGAAAGCTAATATCACGCCGGCAGCTGCGGATCTGTTAAGAGGAACCATAACTGGCTCCTTCTTGTCTCAAAGAAAGGGAAGCTCTTTCCCTGCCCTTGCGTATTGGCGAATGATGCCTGGGAGGGCCGGAAGGCGATCACTGGTGATGTCCATGATGTGGTCATCCCGGTCCATGACGCTGACCGTTACCGGCAATTACCTTAATGTAGCCGTGATAGTTCATGACTTTAACTAACACAACCATGACTTTAATGATCATAACTTCCTATTACAACATGTATTATCATGTCTTATGTCTACACATATGTTACTTAATTATTAAAATCATATCAATAATTAAGTAATTGGAATTATCAATCATTTTATATTGTGAAATATAGCTTTATGCAAGGAATTACTGAACTAGTAAATCGAGGAGTGACAGTGATTATTGAGGGCAAAATCAAAAGTGTTTTAAGGATCATGAGGTAGCAATCATTCATGATCAGAACTATTGGTATCAGAGGATTCATCATGGGAAGAAGGTGATTGAGTGACTGAGAGCCATGGGAAGATTTTGTCTACTGCTATAATAGCTTCATACCGTTTGCCCTTTCGAGTGATTGGGGTGTCCTCAACAACATACCGATCATTAGGGAGAACCTTTTTAATGCGATATGGCCCTCGACATTTAGGTTCAAGTTTCTTTGACCCTCTATTCCAGTAGGTGCGCGTATAACCCTAACTAAATCGCCTTCTTTGAATCTAACATCTTTATTTCGTCGGGCATCATACGAGTACGAGGATTTGTCTTTAATTTGTTGAGATTTGATTAATTCGCTAGCTTCGGATCTTATTTCTGGAAGCGATACTGGTGTAGAGGAGGCAGTTGCCGTAATAACATCATTAAAAATACTTTGAGATGGGTTTGTAACCGTTCTTCCAAAAAGAAGTTCGGTTGGTGTCTTTTTTTTTGTAGAGTGAGCAGTCGTATTAATTCCTAATTGTATGTCCGGTAAATGATCATCCCAAATTCCGTTTGGTGTATCATGATTCATGGCTCCAAGAGCTGCCAAGATGGTGCGATTGTACCGCTCCAACTGACCATTAGCTCGAGGAGTTGAAACGGCATTAAGTATGTGTTTGATGCCCGTAGTACCGATAAACTTTTTAAAAGCACCGCTAGTGAAACTAGTTCCCTGATCAGTGATGAGTCGGTTTGGTGTACCAAAATAACTAAAATGTTCGCGGAAAACTTTAATACTTGTAGCAGATTTTGTATTGCGCACGGTTGTAAGATTAACAAATTTTGTAAATGCATCAACTATAACAAGAATATACGAGTATGTGTTACCACGTCTAGTTTTAATAAATGGTCCCAAATGATCTGCATGAATAGTGTCAAATGGGATTTCCACTTTAGGAATAACTCACCTGCCTTTTTGCCACTAGGCAATTTATGATGGGCACATTCTAAACATGCAGCTGCATATTTCTTATCGAACCGCCTCATTTTTGGGAACCAGTAATGAGCCTTAATACGTCCCAACGTTTTGTCATAGCCAAAGTGGCCTATGTCATCATGGTTTGCTTTTAATAATTGCCACCGCGCACCACGAGGTAGTTCCAACGTACGCTAGAGTCATCAAGTATTCTATAAACCCGACCGTTAACTAATTTGTAATTTTTGAAGACTTCTGCAGTTTCCTTAGTCTTTAGGTCATTCAAGATATCAGCAATACCTTTTATTATGGTCAAACAATGTAAGCACCAAATTTGCAGACGCCAGCGTAATGTAAAGGACACAAGAGACGATAATAAACTTTAAACATATTAGCGTAAGTCCATTCTGTGAATGTTTTTGTACGACATTTTAATGTAAGGGACTTGCAATATAAAAACTCCATTTTGCAAAAAGGCGTAATGGTCATGATTTATGAATTTATAAATATGAGTATAAGGTAAAGTTCGACAAATTTTTATAAGGTAAGTTACTCTATTTGTTCGTAAGGGGTAACAATTTCAAGCCCCTTAAAGCATTTTTTTAGTGAAGTATCAGTCTAGACTATCAAAAAATATGTACTGTAAGGGACATTTTTTGCTCGATATTGAAATTCTAAGTACGCCAGTTGATAAAGCGCAAAATTCCGAATCCAACGGTATATATAACTCATTTTGGCCAAACTGTCCCTTACCTTAATTCATACTTCTGGTATCGATTGTAAAGAAATTTACATTGTTGATGATAAAAAATATATAATTTAACAGGATAAATTCCATAATTTTCAGGTGAGCATGGAAGACGTCAAGAAGGTGTACTCGCTGTTCCTGGACGAGCACCGCTCGGAGCAGTTCCTCAAGGAGTACCAGGACGAGTTTATGTTCAACGATGGAGGTGGTGGTCAGTATGGCTAGGGCAAACCTCGCCAAGTTTCTGTATGCTTTTCATAGGCCAGATGACACCACCAATCGTTGACATACTTTTTATTATCTGTCAAAACGGTCTGCCTCCATAGATTTTGTATGGGCTATATTTTTTAAACACCATGGTGTTTAAAAAACATAGCCCCTATGAAGTTAATACAACCAGTTTATTTCCAAAAAGGTGTAGAAACAAATTTTTAAACACTGATTTCTGATACACAACCGTGACGTCACGATTTTGTATTCCCATACAAAATCTATGAACGCAGACCAATTTGACAGATAATAAATAGTATGTCAACAATTGGTGGTGTCATCTAGCCTATAACATACATAATAAGGAATCTTATGCGTAAAAACATTGTCAATGTACAATACGATGGTCTAAAATGTAAATTCAAAGAATATCAAATGCCTTAAAACACGATATTTTTTGTTACAGATGCCTCTCAGCTGATGGAGATAGCGCAGTAGAATGATAATGTTTAAGTTTCTCAGTAATTTCCAATGATAAATACGCTTTAATGATGACATTTCCGAGATGGTACATTTAAGTTTGTCATAAGTGATAGTTAAGTTTTTTTCTAAATAAATAATGTGAAACAGTCAATTACTTAGTCATTTACCCTTTTTCTAAATTATATTAAAACACAAACCTACGGCGCAACATATTCTAATAATGGTCAGAAGGAAAATTAGATTTGTGCTGTGTAGCTTAAATATTGTATCCCCTGCATGTAAGAATATATTGTTTTTAAATAATCAACTTAACAACATACACATTGATCTGACTCCATGGAAAGTAGCTTAAGCACTTGTGTTACAGATATCAGAATCAACAGTGGTATTACAAATAAACTTAAACAAATACATATAACACCCAGACCAGTACAAACAGACATGTTCATGCACACAAATGTTTGTACAGTGCTGGGATCGAACCCGCAACCTCTTCGTTAATAATTCAAATTCTTGACCATTACACCAAAGTGGTCATCGAATTCGTCAATTTATTATTTAGGGTAAAATGTGGTGAAATTGGCCACTTCCAATAACTGGCCACTTTAAATTTTGCCGCATTATAATAAGCTTTTAAGACGTAGAGCGGCATCTTTAAGCTAACCCGTGAAACAGTAGTTTATTTAGCTATGATATTAATACCAATTTTTGACACTAGACTACAGCGACAAAGCATTTGAGGTTATTTTCCGCCATTTGGCGGAGTCGACTCGAGAAGAACAGTGGTTCCTTACAAAATTGTTAACAGATTGCCTCATCGCAAAAGGTAAGTTTTTCAGTATTTTCACTACAAACTCATATTTATTTTGTTTCATATGACTTGGGAATAAGTTAAGTATTGTTTATTTAGGCATTGGGTTTATTAACATTTGAATATAGCTAGTGTATTAGGGGGTGGCCATTTATGGGTTATCAAAATTACTTTTTTTTCAATAATTGGCCGGTCATGCCAGTTACTGCATTTTCACCCCATGTTGTTTTTTCTACAAAATTGGACCGTATTTAATTGCTAAAAGAGCTTAGTATTGTAGAAAAAAAACACCAGCAAAAATAACCGTCTTTTTCTAGTAACTGGCATAGGTGGCTAGTTACTCAATGTTGGTGGCCAATTACTGATTAAAGTTTTTTTTTCAGGCTTGCCAATTTAAATATGCCAAAAAAAGATAGTACAGTAAGGACGACATAGATAAAGCTCTTAATTATGTCTTCCATAAAGAAGGGTCTATACGACAGGCAAGTAAAACTTCCGGAGTACCGAGAAGTAGTATTCAATTTAAATTGTTGAATCCTCAGACAAAATTTAAATCCGGTCCTGATACAATTCTTACACAACATGTAAAAGCTGCGATATGTGATCACATAAAAGCATTGGCAAAGCGTGGATTTCCACTTAAAAAAGAAGACATCCAACGAGACGTACAAGATTACCTTTGAAAACATCCCAGACCTAATCCATTTCGTGACCAAAAACCGGGAGAAGCATGGTTTAAAGCTGAATTCTGTTATAGCTGTCCGTACTTCTGAAGGAGTTACAAATGCCAGTGCGTGTGTATCGGGAGCAGATATACGCAAGTGGTTTCAGGAAATAGCACGCTATATAGAGGAAAATGAGCTTACCGAAGTAATTGCAGACCCCACACGAGTTTTTAATAGAGACGAAACTGGTTTCAACGTGTCTCCCAAAACTGGGAAAGTGCTAGCAGAGAGAGGTAGTAAACATGTTTATCAAATTGAAAGGGGCTCATCAAAAGAGAACATAACCCTCATGTTTACTTTTTCTGCTGCTGGATTGGTGTGTAAACCCATGATCATTTATCCTTATCAGAGAATACCAGATAGTTTTCAGCGTACCTGCGGATTTCGCTATTGGTAAAAGTGACAAGGGCAGGATGACAGCTGCGGTGTTTCATGACTTTATTGTAAACATATCCTATGCAGATGTTATCAAGCACAATATCTCCCTGCCTGTCATATTGTTTGTCGACGGTCATAAGATGCATATAACAAGAGAAGTGTCTGAACTCTGCCGGAGCCTTAACATACATTTCATTGCGCTCTACCCTAATGCTACGCAAATATTACAACCAGCAGATGTTGCTGCATTTTGCCCAGTAAAATCTGGTTGGAAAAAGGCATTCTTCTTCTTAGCGTGTCGATGGAACACGAGAAATTATATCGTGGCAGCCCAGAATTCAGCCACTTGTATTGCGGAAAAAGGCATTGCGAGATTGGCGCATAGAGAAAAATTACAAAAAAAGTTTGAACTCAATAAACAGAAGTGGATTATGTTATAATTTTGTTGAAAACTGTAGTAAATAGAAATATATCCAAAGAAAGTTGATTATTTTTTACCGTCAATGGGTAGCTATATATGTCTTAATTAGATTTAGTATCAAGAGAGGCTTTTTGAAAGGGTTATTTATGTTACTAAGACACTGGCCAGTTACTAGATAAATGAGTGCCAGTTACTAGTTTTTTGTGGCCAGTTACTACGAAAAAGTGAGTTTTTTTAGATGAATAAACATATAATATCTGATAACAAGAGCTTTATTTTATTTTGGATTATTTACCCATCTTTACAAGGCAATAGTCTACAATTTGGTATATAACTTTAAGAATATATGCTTATTTATCAGTATTAAAACTTCAAACAAAGTAAAAAAATCGCTTAAGTGGCCAATTACTCCCTGTTTTACCCTACTTAAGATTTGTATGCACTGGATGCGGTAAGCTTAAAGATGATCACGGTGGAAAGCCTTGGGGCAGGCTTTTGCTTAGCAGTGGGCATTGAAGGGCTGATGTGACGATGAAAGGTTTGTACTGTAACTGATATCTCTGAAATTTAATGACCTATTCCATTTGGAATTTATTCATGATAACAATAAAACAAAATGTTACTGCATAACTTGATTTACTTATATCTTAACATCATCATTATCTACAGTTTGCTACAAGCGTGCATAGCTTAGGTCCTGTCACGGTAGTGCTTCATGTTGACCAGCACCCAGGTGGGAATGGCTGACCAGCCGATAACCATCAAAGTGGAGAGGAAGATGAGTTCCTGGAAAGAACAAACTTTATTTAGTACTAGCGGACCCCGCAGACATTGTCTTGCCTGTTGTTTTTTCTTTACTTTTTCTTCGTAAAAACCATTCCTGTATTTAAAGATTTATCATAAAAAAAAATTTGCCCAAATTGGTCCAGGCATACTTGAGTTATGCGCTTACCAACACATCTTGCGATCATTTTTATATTATCGATTTAAGAGTCATTTAAGAGTAGGTATAAATTCAAACAAAGTCGTTCATTAAATAAAGAGCACTGCATACTTATTTAAGTAACCGACCTACTTATTGTCTAGAGTATGCAAAGGAATTTAATTGGCCACTAAAATATTTATGACAACTATGTTTTGAGGTGGGATAAGCCGACATGTAAACAATATGTAGGTATTTGGGTTAAACATTTATTTCATTTTGAACTTATTTTTACTACACGTTTACCGGAGCGATGGAATAAAGGGAGATAAGATAGGAACAGACAAGTATCAGATTCATTTTCGTTAAAAGATAACCTAAAAATTACGTAATGGGATATTGTATTAAAATTAAGTAAAAGTAAAAAAAATATATGTATATACCAGAAAACGTCTTTTTAGGTAACCAGATATAAATGTTAATGGATAAATACAAAGATAGAGGTAAAGAAATCAAGGAAAGACTTACACCAGTAGAAACCCGATTTCTGGCGGGTGTGGCGATAACTGTCATGTTTCTCTTAGGGATAACATTTTTGGCGAGCTGAGCATTGCTCCTGATAAGGCTACGGACAGCGAACATCTTGATTTTTTATTGAATTCTTTTGTATCAAATTATGACACCAAGAAAATTCACAAAATTGATTTATGGGATACCAGGTTAACCTAAATAAAAACTACAATTTCAATCAATGTTGCTATACACAAAAAAAACAAGAATGGTAGTTTTCAATAACGTTATTTTAACGTAACGGTATGTTGTATTATCTTCTTTTAGTATTTTTTTTTTATTTGCTTGGTAATTCTTAAAAACTTGTTCTTTGTTATTATCGTATAATTTTTTATGGGCTTTTTTCTGTTTATTCAACGTATTATGGTAAATTAAATTGTAAATAAAATACTTTGCTTATACATATTTATTTGTAAAATTAATTCACAGATATATAAGACCATAGACTAACAAAGGCAACCAGCAATATTGGCGCCGATTTTCTCATAGCTGCGTTGTGTATAGGAGCGCATTCTCTCTCAAGCCAAGCGTAATCATCTTCTAGATTTCGTGACTTCAATACTGGACCTAGAGTAGCCAGAACACGGGCGTGGTAGTCGTTCAAGTATTTAATCTGTAAGCAAAAAACAAATTTTATCTATTGAAGGTAGTAAAAAAAATACAATCAACCCAAATCCAGCTATCTTAAAAAAGAGTGAGACATTTCTGACAATGTAAGTTAAGACAGTTAAAATAAGACACTTCTGACTCTATTTTGAGGTCAAAAAATCAAAAATATGGATTCCGTAGTTGTATTTCGATAGGGAGTACCAACATTTTGTTATTTCTTCGATACGACATCTCACGTATTGTATGTGCCAAAGTACATAATTGTGTCTCGTCTTTGAGCCCGCTCTGGCCAGAAAAAATATTTATCCTAACGAAAATTGACCAAGTCACTTTTGACCATATTTAAGAGGTAATAATATTATGAATCAAAAATATGGGTTGGGAGAATGGATCAAAATTAGATAGATAGTGGTTTAAGCCGGACCCAAACGTTGGGCAAACAATTGGCCGGAGATCTAATTTGTTTGAGGTCAATGGCTTTTTCTCACTGACCTCTCAGTGCTTTTTCTAATCCACCCATTGGGTAATAGCTTTTTCGGCCAACCTTTCGCAGCTAATGTGTGGATCCGAGATAAGTGTAGTAAGTTATGTGTAATTTTTTTTTTACCTCAAAGTCAGTAAGCAGACTGATGTCCAGGCAAGCGGTCTGATGTGGTACTAGCGATATGGTATAAAAACCAAGAGCCCCGATGCCTTCGAAGTTGCCAACCATTGCTTCAGCCTGTAAAAACAACACTAAGATGAGATACATTACTAGAAAATGGAGATGCGCCGAACACTCGTTTGGTATTCGGTATTCGGAATTATTCAGTTTAAGTGCCGAATATATTCGGTTTGAGTATTTCTATTTTCCTGGCTTCATAACATGCAATAGAACTGAAAGACAAGCTTCTTATGTAAGATTTATGTTTTTTATAAGTATATTTAACTTGTGAAGAACGTGATAATGTGTGAACGTAAACGCAAAGAAATGAAAGCAATTTAACTTGAAATCAACATGTATTTTAAAATCTTAAGTCCACACATTTGTTTCTCGACTCTTGTAATTCCTAATGTTGAGTTTTTCAAAATGATCCCAATTTGAATATAATCTTCTAATATATAAAATTCTCGTGTCACAGTTTTCGTTGCCATACTCCTCCGAAACGGCTTGACCGATTCTCATGAAATTTTGTGAGCATATTGAGTAGGTCTGAAAATAGGCCAACATCTATTTTTCATACCTCTAAGTGATAAAAAAAAAATTTAATGGCAAAACAACGGTTGCAGGGTCAGCTAGTAAATAATAAAAATTTTAACGGGAAGAATTGCCACTTGGCAAGGGTCTATAGTGTTTCTAATCTGTGGTATCTGTAGTCTGTGGTGTCTGTAGTCTGTGGTGTCTGTAGTCTGTGGTGTCTGTAGTCTATGGTGTTTCTAGTCTATGGTGTTTTTAGTCTTTGGTGTCTGTAGTCTATGGTTTTGCTGGTCTATGATGTAAGTAGTCTATGGTGTTTGTAGTCTATGCAGTTTCTATTCCATGGGAGCGTTCAAGTATTACGTAACGCAATTTTTGAAGATTTTTGACTGACTTGATTTCTGAACACCCAGACCAGTACAAACGCAAGTGTTCATGCACACTCATGCTTTTAATGTGCGGGGATCGAACCCGCGACCCTTGGTTTTAGAAGTCCGACACGTGGACCATTGCACCAAGCGGTCGTCAAATGGCGTTTTTTGTCTATGGAGTTTTTTGTCTATGGTGTTTCTAGTCTATGGAGTTTTTGTCTATGGCGTTTTTTGTCTATGGTGTTTTTTGTCTATGGTGGTTCTAGTCTATAGTGTTTTTAGTCTAATAATAGTGTTTTGAGACTGGCGTTTTTAGTCTATGGTGTTTTTAGTCTTTGGTGTTTCTTTTTAATGGTGTTTCTAGTCTATGGGGTATTAAGCCCATGGTGTTTCTAGTCTCTGGTGTCTTTTGTCTATGGTGTTTCTGGTCTATGGTGTTTCTTGTCAATGGTGTTTTTGGCCTGTAGTGTTTCTAGTCTACGGGGTCTGAAGCCCATGGTGTTTCTAGTCTCTGGTGTTTTTTTGTCTATAGTGTCTGTAGTCTATGGTGTTTCTAGTCCATAGAAATTCTAGTCTATAGTGTTTCTAGTCTATGATGTTTCTAGACTGTGGTGTTTGTAGTCTATGCAGTTTCTAGTCTTTGGTGTTTCTAATCTATGGTGTTTTTAGTCTATGGTGTTTTTAGTCTATGGTGTTTCTAGTCAATCTTGTTTCTAGTCTACGGGGTCTTAAGCCCATGGTGTTTCTAGTCTATGGTGTTTATTAGCCTATGGTGTTTCGTGTCTATGGTGTTTTTAGTCTAAGGTGTTTTTCTTCGATGGTGTTTCTAGTCTATGGTTTTTCTAGTCTTTGGTGTTTTTGTCTATGGTGTTTCTAGTCAATGGTGTTTTTGGCCTGTAGTGTTACTAGTCTACGGGGTCTGAAGCCCATGGTGTTTCTAGTCTCTGGTGTTATTTTGTCTATAGTGTCTGTAGTGTTTCTAGTCTATGTTGTTTCTAGTCTATGGTGTTTCTTGTCTATGGTGTTTTTAGCCTATGGTGTTTCTTGTCAATGGTGTTTTAATCTATGGTGTTTCTAGTCTATGGTGTTTCTAATCTATGGTGTTTCTAGTCTATGGTGATTTTGTCTATGGTGTTTTTAGTCTATGGTGTTTCTAGTCTATGGTGTATTTTGTCTATGGTGTTTCTAGTCTATAGTGTTTTTGGGCTATGGTGTTTCTAGTCAATGTTGTTTCTAGTCTACGGGGTCTTAAGCCCATAGTGTTTCTAGTCTATGGTGTTTTTAGCCTATGGTGTTTCGAGTCTATGGTGCTTCTAGTCAATGGTGTTTCTAGTCTATGATTTTTCTAGTCTTTGGTGTTTCTAGTCTATGGTATTTTTAGTCGATGGTGTTTTTAGTCTATGGTGTTTCTTGTCGATGGTGTTTTAGCCTATGGTACTTCTTGTCTGTGGTGTTTCTAATCTATGGTGTTTCTAGTCTATGGTGTTTTTAGCCTATGGTGTTTCTTGTCTATGGTGTTTCTAATCTATGGTGTTTCTAGTCTATGGTGTTTTTTGTTGATGGTGTTTCTTGTCTATGGTGTTTTAAGCCTATAGTGTTTCTTGTCGATGGTGTTTCTAGTCTATGGTGTTTCTTGTGTATGGTGTTTTTAGCCTATAGTGTTTCTTTTCAATGGTGTTTTAATCTATGGTGTTTCTAGTCTATGGTGTTTCTAGTCAATGATGTTTCTAGTCTACGGGGTCTTAAGCCCGTGGTGTTTCTAGTCTATGGTGTTTTTTAGTCTATGGTGTTTCTAGTCTATAGTGTTTTTGGGCTATGGTGTTTCTAGTCAATGTTGTTTCTAGTCTACGGGGTCTTAAGCCCATAGTGTTTCTAGTCTATGGTGTTTTTTAGCCTATGGTGTTTTTAGTCTATGGTGTTTCTAGTCAATGGTGTTTCTAGTCTATGGTGTTTCTAGTCTATGATGTTTCTAGACTGTGGTGTTTGTAGTCTATGCAGTTTCTAGTCTTTGGTGTTTCTAGTCTTTGGTGTTCCTAGTCTATGGTGTTTTTAGTCTATGGTGTTTTTAGTCTATGGTGTTTTTAGTCTATGGTGTTTTATTGTGTATGGTGTTTCTTGTCTATGGTGTTTGTGTCTATGGCGTTTTTGTCTATGGTGTTTCTAATCTATGGTGTTTCTAGTCTATGGTGATTCTTGTCTATGGTGTTTCTAGTCTGTGGGTTTTCTAGTCTTTGGGGTCTTAAGCCCATAGTGTTATTAGTCGATAGTGTTTCTAGTCAATGGTGTCAATGATGGTTTTAATCTATGGTGTTTCTTGTCTATGGTGTTTTAAGCCTATAGTGTTTCTTGTCGATGGTGTTTCTAGTCTATGGTGTTTCTTGTGTATGGTGTTTTTAGCCTATAGTGTTTCTTGTCAATGGTGTTTTAATCTATGGTGTTTTTAGTCTATGGTGTTTCTAGTCTATGGTGTTTTTAGTCCATGGTGTTTCTAGTCAATGGGGTTTCTAGTCTATAGTGTTTTTAGTCTATGCAGTTTCTAGTCAATGGTGTTTTTTGTCTATGGTGTCTGTAGTCTATGGTGTTTCTAGTCCATAGAAATTCTAGTCTATAGTGTTTCTAGTCTATGATGTTTCTAGACTGTGGTGTTTGTAGTCTATGCAGTTACTAGTCTTTGGTGTTTCTAGTCTATGGTGTTTTTAGTCTATGGTGTTTTTAGTCTATGGTGTTTCTTGTCGTTGTTGTTTTTGTCTATGGCGTTTTTGTCTATGGTGTTTCTAATCTGTGGTTTTTCTTGTCAATGGTGTTTTAATCTATGGTGTTTCTTGTCTATAGTGTTTCTAGTCAATGTTGTTTCTAGTCTATGGGGTCTTAAGCCCATGGTGTTTCTAGTCTATGGTGTTTTTTAGTCTATGCTGTTTCTAGTCTATGGTGTATTTAATCTATGGTGTTTTAATCTATGGTGTTTCTAGTCTATGGTGTTTTTTAGTCTATGGTGTTTTTTAGTCTATGGTGTTTCTAGTCTATAGTGTTTTTAGGCTATGGTGTTTCTAGTCAATGTTGTTTCTAGTCTACGGGGTCTTAAGCCCATGGTGTTTCTGGTCTATGGTGTTTTTTAGTTTATGGTGTTTTGAGTCTATGATGTTTTTAGTCTAAGGTGTTTTTAGTCGTTGGTGTTTCTAGTCTATGGTGTTTCTTGTCGATGGTGTTTTTGAAATGATACACTTTTTACGGATTATTTCGCGATTTATTTACATTTAGTTTTAACCTGACGTTTCGGACCCTTTTCAGCGTCCGTGGTCACAGGTAGACTAAGGTGTTAGTTGTCATAACATAGTTTGAAAAAATTTTTAACTACCATCACTCAAAATATTAAGTTACGTTCCTATCCACACAAAATGAGCTAACAGTATCTTGAGGTCTTGCAGTGTGGGGTCGAGCTTGAGTCTTGGCTATAACAGGTTCCCAAGCTGGTGGAATTTTCCAACCATCTTCTCTATTAAAATTAGGGTGTCTTTTAATTTCAATAGCCTCACGGAGCATACGAGGAAGAAAACGACGTTCTCTTGCGAGGACTTTTGGTTGGTCAAAGCGTATGAAGTGGTTGGGTTTATCTAACGCGTGTTCACACACTGCAGACTTTGTGTTCCGTCTATGTTTAACGTCGGCTATATGTTCTTTAATCCGCACGCTTATACTACGCTTTGTTTGCCCTATGTATGAGAGTCCGCAGTCACATTCCAGTCTATACACTCCTGCGTCTTGAAGAGGTATGTTACACTTGACCGGTGGTAAGAATTGGTTGATCTTCTTAGGCGGCTTGAAGTAAGTTTTGATTGCAGCACGCTTCAAGATGTTTCCAATTTTGTCAGTGACACCCCTCAAGTATGGTAGTACGGCAGGTTGGCGGTCGACTGTATGAACTTTGGGCCGGGGTCTGCAACGGCGTGGTACTGGTAGCTGGTTGTCCCGTAGTACCTTCCTGACATGCTGAAGCTCAGCAGCCAAGTGTTGGTCGTCACAGATTCCCCTTGCTCTCTGAAACAAAGTTTTGCCCACGGTAGCCAACTGTCTAGGATGATGGTGAGAAGCACCATTGAGATATTTGTCAGTATGGGTTGCTTTGCGGAAGACTGTGTGACTAAGTGTATGATCCAGATTCCTTATGAGTAAAACATCTAAGAAAGCTAGCTGATTGTCTGCCTCAATTTCCATAGTAAATTGTATTTTTGGGTGTATGGAATTTAAATGATTGAGAAAAACAGAAACTAAATTGGTAGGTAAAATTGTGAAAGTGTCATCTATGTACCGTTTGTAAAACCTAGGTGTTACAGGTGCTGTGCTTAGAGCTCTGGCCTCGAAGTCTTCCATAAAAATGTCTGCGACAACGGGTGAAACTGGAGAGCCCATTGCAACACCATCTACTTGTACATAGAAATCATTGTCCCACAGTAAATAGCCAGATGTAAGGCAATGTTCCAATAGTTCTGCATATTCTATGGGCATATTACATTCAGCCAACTTCCTCTTTGTTATTTCAATGCAGTCCTGGACTGGTAAACTTGTAAACAAGGACTGTACATCAAAACTAACCATAGTTTCATCATCGGCTAAGCGTAGGTGTTTAACTTCGCTGATGAAATGGTAGGAATCCTTCACATGCGCTGTAGTTGTTCCTCTTAGGCCAGATAGTGTCCGTGCTACGTGCTGAGCCAACTTGTAGGTTGGTGTATCAATCTGACTCACGATTGGACGGAGTG
Organism: Pyrausta despicata; assembly: GCA_963921415.1. NCBI lineage: Eukaryota > Metazoa > Arthropoda > Insecta > Lepidoptera > Crambidae > Pyrausta > Pyrausta despicata. Next base: position 5,026,093 of record OY992874.1, read on the forward strand.
GAACATTTGGCTTGTGAATTTTTGGCAACCCATACATTTTAGGCGGTTTTGCACACGATGGTATTAATTGTTTATCATCTAGACTTAAACATTCACTGTATTTACGCACTAAGTCGCTGGTTTTCTTTAGAACTTTGTTGGTTTGGTCGGTCTTTACTCGTTTATATGTGTTTTCGTCCGACAGCAACTGTGACATTTTAAGTTTGTAGTCCGATGTATCCATTACCACGGTAGCATTTCCCTTATCTGCGCGGAGTATAGTTATTTCAGGTCTAGATTTAAGGTTCTTTAATGCGATATGTTGTGCACGGGAAAGATTCGACTTGGGTACTTTGCTATGTCGTAAGACAGATGATATATCTTGACGTAAGGACTCCGAGTCTTCTTTCTTTAGATTATTTTTCACTAGACAATCCTCTACGCTGCAAATAATCTCCTCATATGGTATTTTTCGCGGAGTTACAGAGAAATTAAGGCCTTTATTTAGTAATTCAATGGTCGTATCATCCAATGTTTGTTTTGATAAATTGACAACTGACCGGTTCGAGTTTATGTTATCTATGGTTGTTTGGATGACGTTTGCGTTTCGTTTTACTTGATTTTTAGATGTTAGTTTGTCAAATTTTTGTATCTGTTTTAATTTGCATTCGTTATAACGGTGTTTTTCACGTCTGTTTAGAATCAGAATACATTCTTCAAAATCTGTTTCGGTCAGTTGTTCTTTTAAATCTAAACAAATTTTATCGACGGTTGCATTTATGTAGATAAGGTCGGAATGATGTTGGTGTATGAGATGACGGAGCAATTTTTCACTTGCCTGTTGTAAGATTTTCGCGCTCCCACGAATGTCTTTTTTGGGTGATATTTGAACACATCGTGGGATGAGATTGTGGTCTCTGCATCTCTTCAGGAAATTCAAAGATGATAGGTATATTCCTTGCACGCTTAGTTTGTAGATCTTCCAACCGGCGAATTTTGTTTGCGATATCCAGTCCGTACTGGGTCACATATTTGTTTCTTCGGTTTACGCGAACAGTAGACATTGAAATGATACACTTTTTACGGATTATTTCGCGATTTATTTACATTTTGTTTTAACCTGACGTTTCGGACCCTTTTCAGCGTCCGTGGTCACAGGTAGACTAAGGTGTTAGTTGTCATAACATAGTTTGAAAAAATTTTTAACTACCATCACTCAAAATATTAAGTTACGTTCCTATCCACACAAAATGAGCTAACAGTATCTTGAGGTCTTGCAGTGTGGGGTCGAGCTTGAGTCTTGGCTATAACAGGTCTACAGGTCGGACTTCTAAAACCAAGGGTCGCGGGTTCGATCCCCGCACAGTACAAACATTTGTGTGCATGAACATGTGTGTTTATACTGGTCTGGGTGTTTTCTATGTATAATATGTATTTATTTACAAAAAAAAAGTATCTAAGTATGTTTATCCGTTGTCTAGTACCCATAACACAAGCCTCGTAGCTTAAATTGGGACTAGAGAATTGGTGTGATTGTTGTGAAATATTTATTATTATTATTATTATTATTTCAATGTCTACTGTTCGCGTAAACCGAAGAAACAAATATGTGACCCAGTACGGACTGGATATCGCAAACAAAATTCGCCGGTTGGAAGATCTACAAACTAAGCGTGCAAGGAATATACCTATCATCTTTGAATTTCCTGAAGAGATGCAGAGACCACAATCTCATCCCACGATGTGTTCAAATATCACCCAAAAAAGACATTCGTGGGAGCGCGAAAATCTTACAACAGGCAAGTGAAAAATTGCTCCGTCATCTCATACACCAACATCATTCCGACCTTATCTACATAAATGCAACCGTCGATAAAATTTGTTTAGATTTAAAAGAACAACTGACCGAAACAGATTTTGAAGAATGTATTCTGATTCTAAACAGACGTGAAAAACACCGTTATAACGAATGCAAATTAAAACAGATACAAAAATTTGACAAACTAACATCTAAAAATCAAGTAAAACGAAACGCAAACGTCATCCAAACAACCATAGATAACATAAACTCGAACCGGTCAGTTGTCAATTTATCAAAACAAACATTGGATGATACGACCATTGAATTACTAAATAAAGGCCTTAATTTCTCTGTAACTCCGCGAAAAATACCATATGAGGAGATTATTTGCAGCGTAGAGGATTGTCTAGTGAAAAATAATCTAAAGAAAGAAGACTCGGAGTCCTTACGTCAAGATATATCATCTGTCTTACGACATAGCAAAGTACCCAAGTCGAATCTTTCCCGTGCACAACATATCGCATTAAAGAACCTTAAATCTAGACCTGAAATAACTATACTCCGCGCAGATAAGGGAAATGCTACCGTGGTAATGGATACATCGGACTACAAACTTAAAATGTCACAGTTGCTGTCGGACGAAAACACATATAAACGAGTAAAGACCGACCAAACCAACAAAGTTCTAAAGAAAACCAGCGACTTAGTGCGTAAATACAGTGAATGTTTAAGTCTAGATGATAAACAATTAATACCATCGTGTGCAAAACCGCCTAAAATGTATGGGTTGCCAAAAATTCACAAGCCAAATGTTCCACTCCGTCCAATCGTGAGTCAGATTGATACACCAACCTACAAGTTGGCTCAGCACGTAGCACGGACACTATCTGGCCTAAGAGGAACAACTACAGCGCATGTGAAGGATTCCTACCATTTCATCAGCGAAGTTAAACACCTACGCTTAGCCGATGATGAAACTATGGTTAGTTTTGATGTACAGTCCTTGTTTACAAGTTTACCAGTCCAGGACTGCATTGAAATAACAAAGAGGAAGTTGGCTGAATGTAATATGCCCATAGAATATGCAGAACTATTGGAACATTGCCTTACATCTGGCTATTTACTGTGGACAATGAATTCTATGTACAAGTAGATGGTGTTGCAATGGGCTCTCCAGTTTCACCCGTTGTCGCAGACATTTTTATGGAAGACTTCGAGGCCAGAGCTCTAAGCACAGCACCTGTAACACCTAGGTTTTACAAACGGTACGTAGATGACACTTTCACAATTTTACCTACCAATTTAGTTTCTGTTTTTCTCAATCATTTAAATTCCATACACCCAAAAATACAATTTACTATGGAAATTGAGGCAGACAATCAGCTAGCTTTCTTAGATGTTTTACTCATAAGGAATCTGGATCATACACTTAGTCACACAGTCTTCCGCAAAGCAACCCATACTGACAAATATCTCAATGGTGCTTCTCACCATCATCCTAGACAGTTGGCTACCGTGGGCAAAACTTTGTTTCAGAGAGCAAGGGGAATCTGTGACGACCAACACTTGGCTGCTGAGCTTCAGCATGTCAGGAAGGTACTACGGGACAACCAGCTACCAGTACCACGCCGTTGCAGACCCCGGCCCAAAGTTCATACAGTCGAGCGCCAACCTGCCGTACTACCATACTTGAGGGGTGTCACTGACAAAATTGGAAACATCTTGAAGCGTGCTGCAATCAAAACTTACTTCAAGCCGCCTAAGAAGATCAACCAATTCTTACCACCGGTCAAGTGTAACATACCTCTTCAAGACGCAGGAGTGTATAGACTGGAATGTGACTGCGGACTCTCATACATAGGGCAAACAAAGCGTAGTATAAGCGTGCGGATTAAAGAACATATAGCCGACGTTAAACATAGACGGAACACAAAGTCTGCAGTGTGTGAACACGCGTTAGATAAACCCAACCACTTCATACGCTTTGACCAACCAAAAGTCCTCGCAAGAGAACGTCGTTTTCTTCCTCGTATGCTCCGTGAGGCTATTGAAATTAAAAGACACCCTAATTTTAATAGAGAAGATGGTTGGAAAATTCCACCAGCTTGGGAACCTGTTATAGCCAAGACTCAAGCTCGACCCCACACTGCAAGACCTCAAGATACTGTTAGCTCATTTTGTGTGGATAGGAACGTAACTTAATATTTTGAGTGATGGTAGTTAAAAATTTTTTCAAACTATGTTATGACAACTAACACCTTAGTCTACCTGTGACCACGGACGCTGAAAAGGGTCCGAAACGTCAGGTTAAAACAAAATGTAAATAAATCGCGAAATAATCCGTAAAAAGTGTATCATTTCAATGTCTACTGTTCGCGTAAACCGAAGAAACAGATGGTGTTTTTGTCTATGCCGTTTTTGTCTATGGTTTTTCTAATCTATGGTGTTTCTAGTCTATTGTGTTTTTTGTTTATGGTGTTTCTATTCTATGATGTTTTTAGTCTATGGTGTTTCTAGTCAATGGTGTTTCTAGTCTATGGTTTTTCTAGTCTTTGGTGTTTTTAGTCTATGGTGTTTCTAGTCAATGGTGTTTTTGGCCTGTAGTGTTTCTAGTCTACGGGGTCTGAAGCCCATGGTGTTTCTAGTCTCTGGTGTTTTTTGTCTATAGTGTCTGTAGTCTATGGTGTTTCTAGTCCATAGAAATTCTAGTCTATAGTGTTTCTAGTCTATGATGTTTCTAGACTGTGGTGTTTGTAGTCTATGCAGTTTCTAGTCTTTGGTGTTTCTAGTCTATGGTGTTTTTAGTCTATGGTGTTTTTAGTCTATGGTGTTTCTTGTCGTTGGTGTTTTTGTCTATGGCGTTTTTGTCTATGGTGTTTCTAATCTGTGGTTTTTCTTGTCAATGGTGTTTTAATCTATGGTGTTTCTTGTCTATAGTGTTTCTAGTCAATGTTGTTTCTAGTCTATGGGGTCTTAAGCCCATGGTGTTTCTAGTCTATGGTGTTTTTTAGTCTATGCTGTTTCTAGTCTATGGTGTATTTAATCTATGGTGTTTTAATCTATGGTGTTTCTAGTCTATGGTGTTTTTTAGTCTATGGTGTTTTTTAGTCTATGGTGTTTCTAGTCTATAGTGTTTTTAGGCTATGGTGTTTCTAGTCAATGTTGTTTCTAGTCTACGGGGTCTTAAGCCCATGGTGTTTCTGGTCTATGGTGTTTTTTAGTCTATGGTGTTTTGAGTCTATGATGTTTTTAGTCTAAGGTGTTTTTAGTCGTTGGTGTTTCTAGTCTATGGTGTTTTTGTCTATGGTGTTTTTGTCTATGCCGTTTTTGTCTATGGTTTTTCTAATCTATGGTGTTTCTAGTCTATTGTGTTTTTTGTTTATGGTGTTTCTATTCTATGGTGTTTTTAGTCTATGGTGTTTCTAGTCAATGGTGTTTCTAGTCTATGGTTTTTCTAGTCTTTGGTGTTTTTAGTCTATGGTGTTTCTAGTCAATGGTGTTTTTGGCCTGTAGTGTTTCTAGTCTATGGGGTCTGAAGCCCATGGTGTTTCTAGTCTCTGGTGTTTTTTGTCTATAGTGTCTGTAGTCTATGGTGTTTCTAGTCCATAGAAATTCTAGTCTATAGTGTTTCTAGTCTATGATGTTTCTAGACTGTGGTGTTTGTAGTCTATGCAGTTTCTAGTCTTTGGTGTTTCTAGTCTATGGTGTTTCTAGTCTATGGTGTTTCTAGTCTATGGTGTTTTTAGTCTATGGTGTTTTTAGTCTACGGTGCTTTATTGTGTATGTTGTTTCTTGTCTATGGTGTTTTTGTCTATGGCGTTTTTGTTTATGGTGTTTCTAATCTATGGTGTTTCTAGTCTATGGTGATTCTTGTCTATGGTGTTTCTAGTCTGTGGGTTTTCTAGTCTTTGGGGTCTTAAGCCCATGGTGTTATTAGTCGATAGTGTTTTTTGTTTATGGTGTTTTAAGTCAATTATGTTTTTAGTCTACGGGGTCTTAAGCCCATGGTGTTTCTAGTCTATGGTGTTTTTTAGTCTATGGTGTTATTAGTCTATGGTGTTTCTAGTCAATGGTGTTTCTTGTCTATGGTGTTTCTAGTCTATGCTGTTTATAATCTATGGTGTCTGTAGTCTATGGTTTTGCTGGTCTATGATTTATGTAGTCCATGGTGTTTGTAGTCTATGCAGTTTCAAGTCTATGATGTTTCTAGTCTATGGTAAATAAATAATAAATAAATATTTTACAACAATCATAATTTCTAGTCCCAAATTAAGCCACGAGGCTTGTGTTATGGGTCATAGACAACAGATAAACATACTTAAGTATTTTGTGAATAAATACATATTATACATAGAAAACACCCAGACCAGTACAAACGCAAGTGTTCATGCACACTCATGCTTTTAATGTGCGGGGATCGAACCCGCGACCCTTGGTTTTAGAAGTCCGACTCGTGGACCATTGCACCAAGCGGTCGTTAAATGGCGTTTTTTGTCTATGGAGTTTTTTGTCTGTGGTGTTTTTTCTCTATGGTGTTTTTTGTCTATGGTGTTTCTAGTCTATGGTGTTTTTGTCTATGGTGTTTCTAGTATATGTCGTTTGCAGTCCTAAGTTTTTCTAATCTATGGTGTTTTTGTATTTGGTGTTTTTTGTCTATGGTGTTTTTTAGTCTATGGTGCTTTTAGTCTATGGTGTTTTTAGTCTATGGTGTTTCTTGTCTATGGTGTTTTTGGTGTTTTTATCTATGGTATTTCTAGTTTATGGTGTTTCTAGTTTATGGTGTTTCTTGTCTATGGCGTTTTTTGTCATCGATGTTTTTAGTCTATGGTGTCTGTAGTCTTTTGTGTTTTTAGTCTATGGTGTTTTTAGTCTATAGTGTTTCTAGTCTATAGTGTTTTTAGGCTAGGGTGTTTCTAGTCAATGTTGTTTCTAGTCTACGGGGTCTTAAGCCCATGGTGTTTCTAGTCTATGGTGTTTCTAGTCTATGGTGTCTGTAGTCTATGGTGTTTCTTAACTGTGGTGTTTCTAGTATATGGCGTCTGCAGTCTATAGTGTTTCTTATCTATGTTGTCTTAACTCTATGGTGTTGCTAGTCTATGGTGTCTGTAGTCTATGGTGTTTCTAGTCTGTGGGTTTTCTAGTCTTTGGGGTCGTAAGCCCATGGTGTTTCTAGTCTATGGTGTTTTTTGTCTATGGTTTTTCTTGTCTGTGATGTTTGATAGTACATGGCGTCTGCAATCTTAAGTGTTTCTTATCTATGGTGTTTCTAGTCTATGGTGTTTCTTGTCAATGGTTTTTTTGTCTATGGTGTTTTTTGTCGATATTGTTTCATGTCTATGGTGTTTCTAGTCTATGGTGTCAGTTGTTTATGGGGTCTTATGCCCATGGTGTTTCTAGTCTATGGTGTTTTTGTGTTTGGTGTTTCTAGTCTATGGTGTTTCTTGTCTGTGGTGTTCCTAGTATATGGCGTCTGCAGTCTATAGTGTTTCTTGTCTATGATGTCGCAAAAGACGAGGAATTTGTACGTCGGGGGTTAAGAAGAAATCGGTTTCATAAAGAAATGGCGACCACATCACATATTAATACGGAAGAGGCTTGCTGGCAACCACGTCAAAGGGTATCTTAGTGTGGAAACCAGTTCCCATAACTTATACAAACTGTACTTCTTGGGTAATAAATATAGTTATCTAAAATGTTGCTCCGAACCCAAAGTAAGCTTACTGCCTCGTTGGTGTAGTGGTTTCTGCCTTACATCCGAGAGATCCTGGGTTCGAATGACAGGTCGAGCCAAAATTGTTTTTGAGATTTTCTGTCATGAATTTTTCAAAACAGCTCGGAATCGTGAAGTTGGCGGTGTTTTACCCCCGTACCTCGGTGCGCACGTTAAGCCGTTGGTTCTGCGCCTGATCTCACCGGTCATGTCGGATTGCCGTCTCACCGAACTTTGAGAGTGCACATGTGTATTGCGCCCACACTTGTGGTGCACTATAATATCTCCTGCGTAATTGGCTGATCCCTGTTGAGATTGGCCGCCGTGGTCAAAATCGACCAGGAGGACTATTATTATGCACTTGTGTTATGGTAATCAGAAACAACGAAGGTACTACAAACTCCCAAAACCGTGACAGCGTAGAAACTTGGTTTTCTATATTGTTTCCGTCCCGCGACTGAACCCGGTGCCCCAGAGATGGTGGCACCGTGATACCGGTGCGGACGCTACGCAACAACACGGAGATTGCATTATTTAGTACTAGAGGTGCCCTGCAGTTTCATCCGCTTAGAACCCGTTTTCTAAGTATCTCACTAGAACTTTTTTCCAACGCTTTACGAACGCTTTTCTAAGTATCTCACTAGAAAGTTTTACGGGAAATTTCAGCAAGGTCCAGTAGTTTTGGCGTAAAAGAAAACCAAACATCCATACAAACTTAAGCGTTTAAAACGTAGGAATACGATGTGTAATTTGTATCGTTTTAATTGCGGGCCTAAACAATACGCCCTGCACCGCCCCTTTCATATTCAGCGCTCAACGTACCATTGGATGATCTGCAGACCGATTCATCTCGATTATTTCCACTACATCTTCATGTCTGATCCCATATTCTCCTACTTCGTAGTAACCAGGCTCTGAAAATTAAGTAGTATAGGTAAACGGATTTTCATGACGGCCAGTACATTCATTCTAGGTAGCCTTATTACAAATTAAATAAGTGAGCATTTAAATCATGTTAAGAAAAAAAATCTTAAATGTATTGCTTATAGGTTTGCTCTTGACCCAAGATTAAGCCCACCGAGGCAAATACTGAGTCTACAATGGAGCGAGCTCGCCTAGAAGATGCCTGTTCACTCTAGCGTTATTCCATTATCTTTAAATTGATTTAACTAATGTTTAGACACGGCCCAGATGCTGTTTGAATAAATGCTGATATGGTTGAAAAATGATATAGTCAGCTGTTTTCTGAATGCCGCAAAAATCACAGAATCACCCTGTATTTTAGGATAGTGACGTTAAATTGTATAAACCTGCAATTTTATAAGTTCTCTAAACATGTTCATATGTTACACTTAAAATTTGAAGTTTATAAACTTCTACGCACTAGCCAGCATCTTTCTTAAGCTATTTACTACCTGTATCGACTCGACTATCTATAATATAAAAATAGGTCGGGTTTTCCTTCCTGACGCTATAACTCCAGAACACACGAACCTATTTCCACGGTTTTGCATTCGTTCGAAAGGTCTCGGGTTTGCTAGTTTGCGAAAAAAAAGAAGCTCATTTGAGCTTCCATGCAAAATGTAGGTGAGACGATTTGTTAAAATTTAATTTAATTTAATTTGTTAAAATTAACAAGTCTTTCCTTCTATACCTGTAGATACTCATTATGAAACAAGTATCGCGAACACCACGGTTCTTGACTCATATAACACAATTTTTTTCAGCTAAGCAGTTTTTGCCTAGAACTTGAACAGATCGAATGGCTGAAAGATAAATTCAGTTCAGTGCGTCGATCTATACATTGACAATGTTTCAACGCAATTGATTACTTAACATGTACATCCAATTACAAGGATTTTACTTTGTAGCTGCCTCCGACTTTTGATTTATCCGTTAAATAATGTCATACCTTGCCTCAAGGTTGTGAAACATTGTCCACGTAATCGAGCTGTAACGCTTTTTAACAGACTGCCAAAGGAATTAAAATTAGAGACGAGGTTTAGCGTTTTTAAAATTAAATTAAAGAAATTTCTATGAAAATGTGTAAATGTGTAAGGTCTTTATAGCGTAGAAGATTTTTAGTCATAAGTTTGCATGCATATTTCTTATAATTATTATGTAAAAATTCAAACACAATGCGTATTGTGTACAATACATACAAATTTACTTTTATATACAAATGTAAATTTTGTTAAGGAAGAGTGACTCCTTCTGTCACAGGTGCTATAGCACTTATAATAAAGAGTCCACCTCTGCATAACTAATAATAATAGTCCTCCTGGCCGATTTCGACCACGGCGGCCAATCTCAACAGAGATCAGCCAACTACGCAGGAGATATTATAGTGCACAAGTGTGAGCGCAATACACAGGTGCACTCACTGTTCCATCACTCTCAAAGTTCGGTGAGACGGTAATCCGACATGACCGGAGAGAGATCAGGCGCAGGACCAACGGCTTAACGTGCTTTCCGAGGCACGGGGGTGTAACACCGCCAACTTCCCGACTCCGAGCTGTTTTTGAGAAATTCATGACAGAAAATCTCAGAAACAATTTTTGCTCGACCTGGGATTCGAACCCTGGACCTGTTGGATGTAAGGCAGAAATTTTGCCACTACACCAACGAGGCAGTCATAACTATATATGTAAAATTATTGTTAAGGAAATAAATATTTTTTCATTTTCATTTTTCATTGTTTATTGAATAAATGAATTGAAATGAAATGAATACAACTTTTCGACAAAAACTGCTTAACTGTTAAAATATTTGTGATTGCCCTCTTAAAAAGTAAGACCAAGTGCTATGAATATTTAAAATTTTACTCACCATTACTCATGATCATGCCAGCAGACAATCCCGGATCAGTCGCGCTAGGTCCGCTGAGGATCCACGAGGGTCCTTCGTGAACGTTCAGGAAGTGTCCCAGTCCGTGTCCCGTCCCGTGACCGTAGTTCAGCCCTACGTCCCAGAGGTACTTGCGAGCGAAGGACTCTAGAGTGTGGCCCTAGTGACGAAATTGTTAACAGTTTTACTTCATCATCATCATCATCAGCCTATATACGTCCCACAGCTGGGCACAGGCCTCACCTCAATTATGAGGTGGTGCCATACTCCACCACGCGGGCTCAGTGCGGATTGGTGGAGGGGTGTGTGTAAGGTAAGTGACCAACCTTACTGTCAGATGTTATTAAGCCGCCCGAGGGCCTCCGACAAGGCTTAACGACTAATATCTATCGATATTAACCGGGACCAACAACTTAACATGCCTTCCGAAGCACGGCGATGCTTGTAAATAGACGTCACTTTTATGGTCAGAATGGTCACCCATCCCAAACATGACCACGCCGTAGGTTGCTTAACTTTTGGTATCACTACCAATGCGCTGCAACCACTGCGCCACACGCACCTAGTATAGTTTTACTTAGTAGAAAGAAATATCGTATACCCTAACCTTTCACGGGTATTTTTGGAAACGGCCAGTGCGTTTGCTAGCACGGTCAACCTTAAGGAGTACAACAATGGCTTAAAGAGTAGCTGGGCTGTTTTAATGAACAAACATTTTGGTACCTACATTCATAGGGATAAAAAATGTATATGCCGCGACTAGGCTGGATTGTGTTGAAGGCTAGAAAATATGAATGATGGCTAGTTAAAGAAATTAGAATTAAAAGAGTCTACTCCATAGGTAATGCTTTCTTTTTAAAAACTATTCATTGGGAAATGGGAAGAATGATACTCAAATGGCGGCAACTAAAAGTGAAATGAAATGTTTACGCATTATAAACTTTTTTAATTAACATCTAGCTATGTTAATTAAAAAAGTTTAAAAAAAGCGTCCCTCTTTTTGTAAATTAAAAACATTTTGGAGTACCCCAAGGCAGCGGCCTAGAAACATTCCTATTCATACCAAATAAAATGTCACATCTATTTAACTGTCCCAGAACTTTTCTATACTCTTAGAAACACTTTGGAGTGCCCCAAGGCACCAAGGGACAATCCTTATAAATGCATATTAAAACGACAGACTTACAACAGTGCCCCTTGGAAACACGGTTGTGGCGAGTGCTATCTGTCCTTTCATGACTAGTGTGAACGCACGGCGTTGCGCGGGAGTGGGCGAGGCGCTCATGTGCCTCGTTCGAGTTATATCTGTGGTGCCGTCTCTGAAACGAAAAAAAGGCCCTGTACATTAAGAGTGGCATCTTCGGCAGAGACATATTAGCTACTATACAGCTTTAACCAAAAGATGGCGCTGTTAGCCCGCGGCCGCACATGAACCGCAGTAGTTAAGATATAACATTAGCGGCATACTGTAGCCGCGAATCGCGTTAGCCAAAGTCCCCGTGTAATATCCTAGATCCATATCATTAATTGTCAATAATAGTCTGGCCGATTATGACCATGGCTGCCAATCTCAACAGAGATCAGTCAACTACGCAGGAGATGTTAAAGTGCACAAGTGTGAGCGCAATACACAGTTGCACTCGCTGTTCCATGACTCTCAAAGTTCGGTTAGACGGCAATTCGACATGACCGGAGAGAGATCAGGCGCAGGACCAACGGCTTAACGTACGCACCGAGGCACGGGGGTGTAATACCGCCAACTTCCCGACTCCGAGCTGCTTTTAAGAAATTTAGCTGTTTTTAACAAAAAATCTCAGAAACAATTTTGGCTCGACCTGGGATTCGAACCCGTTCTGGGTTCATGTAAGGCAGAAACATTGCCACTACACCAATGAGGCAGCATAGGGGATTGACCAATATGTAGATAGTCAAACAAAGACAGTTAACAGTCCCTGGTTCGCAATCTCAAGGCTCATGGCACACTTGCTGCTTACTGTCGCCGCGAATCGCGACTGTTAGTGAGTTAGCCGCGACCATTGGTTGAGACGCTGTCAGTTGCCAGTCTAAAAGTGGGGCGCGACTAAAAGTCCGAATCATGTAAAAACGTGTATTTTTTAACTTACTTATACTGCCATCCAGAGTCTACCAGCATAATGTTTCAATTTCATGATTAGCCTTGGCCTGTCCAGGGGGAGTAGTTGAAATGGCGCCATCCCCCCCCCCCACCCCTCTCTCCCCACTCTATAGTGACCGATATGAATGCGAGCTGCTTGCAAATCGTTAGTTCGCCTCACTGCTGACTTGTCTGTGGCTACTTTTTAACAGTGGATTGCTCGTCAGAGACATTTTTATTTGGCTTCATACGACTAGATGACACTATTATGTGGCGGGTTGGTGTGAAGTGACTCACTTGTACTGCCCTCCAGAGTCGACGAGCAGCATGTCCTCCCTCCTGATGACCCTTTGCGGCCCCTCGCTCGAGGGGGAGTAGTGGATCATGGCGCCGTTCTCCCCCGCCCCCGCTATGGTGGAGAAGGAGGGGCCGTGGGAATCTGCTTCTTCGCTGTAGGAAGAAATAGAGAATAGATGAGACTTGGCAGGCCTTTCAAGATATTTAGTTCACACAAAAATTATAACAGGCTAACAGAAGTAAAGAAAATATCGTTAGCTATTTCCTGTTTCCTTCTAGTTAATGAAATTTTTAAAATACTCTTTTAGTCTTTAATAGACTTTTAAAATAGTCCCATAAACTTCTTATCAATAAATATGACCAATAAGCAATAATATGTAACTGTAAAAGCCAATTCCGCTTCACAAAATTGTAGCAGGACTACCTAACGTTTTCCTGTCACAAGTACAAGTGCCAATTTTTGCCCAGAATAAATTAAAACCCACGACTAGACTATACAATTGAGATGTTCCCCGTCAAACATAAACGAAAAGGTTTGCCAATTAAGGAGCTTTAATTCTCTATTTTTTTAATTAAATTTTTTAAAAAAAAACGTAACGTGTTGTAAAGAAGACCCCCCTCTCCCCCCAAATTCCATAAGCAGTTCTTGTACAACTGTTACCCGAATGCATCACGCATTAACAGATCACACAGTGTTCTGGTCTTAACTTCTGGTGTTCGCGGTGTTCTTGGTTTGACAGTTGGCACAATCCAAACAAATGACAATTTGAAATTAACAAAATACAGTTAATTTTAAATTAGGTTTTTTTAAAATTTATTTATCATATAAAAGACACTACAAACATATATGAAAATAATGATAGCAACTAAAACCACTAATTTGTGCTATCGGAGCTTACAATTTACAAATAGTACAATAAATTACTCTGAAGCGAAACTACTACTTATCTTTCTATTACATATTCAAACAATAGGTACTATTCAATACAATATTTAATAACAAAAAAAATTTAGGCTACAACGTTCCGAGAAAATATTCTTTGAACTTAATTTTAATATTTTTCTGTGTGACATTCACTACCTTAGTAGGAGGAATGTTATTGACAAGTCTAGGTATGATGAGATGAGGTATGCAGTTGTTCGCTCGCCGTACGCATTGTTTGCGCGCGGCGTGCACAGCCGGTTAGCAGACGTTGCTCGAGTGCATACAGGGTGGCTAACAGGGACTTTTAACGATTCATTAAATAAATTTTCCTTTAGCAAACTGTATTGCACCTGCAAATGTATTGGCAATGTTTTACAGTATTTGAAGAGAGCACCGGTATTGTCTTGACATTTACTCCTAATTTTGTTGGAAACTATGATTTTGAGAATTCACTTGTAGGTTTCGGATTTGGTTAAAATATGATTTATAACTTCGGCCGTAGCTACTTAGACCATATTGGACATGTGACTCCGTAAGTGCATTGTACAGCATTAACTTAATTTTAAATGGTATGCGATTATTCAGGATAGTGATGTTTGCCAGAAACTGTCTCAGCTTGGTACAGACGTGTTCAATGTGGTAGCTCCAATTAAATTTACTGTCAATGACTAAACCAAAGTAAGTTTGCCTATCCACTATCTCGATACCTGGGCAGCAACATACAGTAATGCTATTAGTATGTAAGCAGCTATGATCGTGAGCCACAAGTCTGTAATTTGGAGTTTGTTTGACATATGGTGATTTAACTACCAATATCTTAGTTTTGGTGGCATTGAGGACGAGGCCAGCATCGTGACACCATCTTGTCACCCTATCGAGATCAGATTGCAAAAGATCATGGGCTGTTTGTGCATCTTTATCACCGATTAACAAACATGTGTCATCCGCAAACTGATAACACGAGCTATTAATAATGCAGCTGCACATACCATTGACGTAGGACAAGAAATGTAAAGGTCCTAACACGGAGCCTTGGGCCGTTCCCCTCTCCACTACCACGGGTTCACTCAGGGTGCCGTTGATCTTCACAGAGAATTTCCGGTTCTGCAAGTAGTTCTGGCACCAGCTTAGCAAGGATCCCCGTAGGTAGCCACCTCCGCACTGTTGCTCCTTCGGGCGGCTCATATACGAACTTGACGGTCTACATTAGTCGTCAATAGGTACTCACAGCCTTAACTCCTCAAACTTATCAGACAGGCCCATCTCGGTGACTTCCACGCCGGCCGCGAGCTGGTCTTCCAGCCAGCGGAACCCTCGCACCACTGCGATACCGTCTTTTACGTGCGCAGAACGAAAACCCTGGGGGGAGAAGTGTTAGCTTGTTAAAGTTATTGACGTTTTACTTAGGCCTCAAGACTTATTCTATTGAAAAATGATCGTAAACCTCATCATATCTCATCATCAGTACCCCTAGACGAAGAGACATTGCATCGTTGGTGGCAAAATTACATGAAAAGAATCGTAATAATACAATAAAAAATCAATTAGTACATAAGAAAAATCAAGAGGAAATATCATGAGGCAGACAATGGCTATAGATCCACATTACAAAATTTTAACAGCTTAGCATTTTTTTGCTTTATACTTTTAAAACCAAGTTTTTGGCAAAAAACTGCTTAGCCGTCAAGATATTGTAAAAAGGCGCTTAAATACATTTTCAAAAAATAAATCAAGGATTGCATAATGAGTTGACGAAGCCTCTATCAATTAAGCAGTCAAGAGAACAATCGCTCTGTGGCTTCGATATACCAATTTTATAAAAATATCGTTGTTCTGACCGGACTCAGGTTAGCAAACGAGTAATACGAGAATACGGTCAAAAGGTAGGTTCAACCTAACCTTTACAGTGTTGTCGATTTGTTAAAAGACTAATCAGTAACATTACCTTCAATTCTACTTCGTTCTTGATACACTTTACCAAAGCGACTGGCGAATTCAATGTTGTCAATATGTTTGCAGCGCCATTCTGAAAGAAATAACAAGTTATTAATGGTTACTGTGGGCAGGCACTTTAAAATGTGGACCGACTATCTAATGAAGGTCGTGGGAAGCCGCTGGACGCGCAAAGCAAAGACCCGACGCGGTGGAGGCATAAGCTTAGCTTGGACATCGAACGGCTGATATGATGATGATGGTTACTCTCACAGACCAAAGAGTAATCTAGAAACAGCATGATCGCTGATTTGTCCGAGAACCAGTGTAACCAAACTCACACATGTACAGTGTCGGTCAACGCCGCGTAAACACTTTCAAACTAAAATAGTTTGTATCCACTTCGACACACGCAAAGCAAAATAAGCGAGCGGGATTGCGCGCGATGTGCAAATGATTTTCGCCTTAAAGGTGTTCACGCGATAGTACGTCATGTTACAAGAAAGAGTTCTCGAGTTTTGAAAAGCACAATCCCAGTTATGCAAACCTAACCTTATCACTACATAAAGGCAAGTCGTTCCCCGCGTCTGTCCCTATGTCTGTATGCATATATGCAGACCTTTAAGACTTTTTTATTAAGTAGAGTGGTTCAAGGGGAAGGTTTATATTTACAAAATTATTGAGAAAATGCAAAAACAGCGGACAGGACAGCGTCTGCCGGGACTACTAGTTACTATTAAGTAAATTAAGAATCTAAACAAGAACTTTTTTTAAAACAAATATGTCACCCTGTTACCGTCACAAACCGTCAATATTTCTATACTTTTCTGTTACGCTCCAATCGCATACACGCTCATCAAGTCCTTCTTCGAGAGCGCAGTTAGTAATACTTACGCTCCGCCCACTTAAGCATTCTATTCTTTCGCAGTAAGTAGTTAGTGTCCAGTGGGGTGAGCACGACCATTTATGTAACGTATTCGTGTCGTACAAACGTCAGAAACTGACAGTTTCGCCATTCAAATTGACAAGTTAACGATAGGTGAACGCTACGAATAACGTGTGGGACGCCCCCCGGCTAGATGGACAGACGACCTGAAAAAGGCAGCTGGTAGTGACTGGATGCAAAGGGCAGGAGATCGTGCGCTGTGGCGCTCCTTGGGGGAGGCCTATGTCCAGCAGTGGACTGTAACAGGCTGATATGATGATGATGATGACGAATAAGTTACAATAGTTGTTCGTGCTCACCCCACTCGTTTTGTGGTAGAAAGGATAAAGTACTTACAGCATCTACTGCCGAAAAAATAGCGTGACTTCCGTCTTGAGACAGCCAGACTGTACTGCCTATTGGTAATGTATTCTGAAAAAGAAACAGCTTTATCTATGTTTTGGATAAGAGCAGCAAGTAATGGTCAAGAAGTTGACTATTAACCAAGAGGTCGCTGGTTCGATCCCCGCACTGTACAAACATTTGTATGCATGAACATGTCTGTTTGTACTGGTCTGGTGTTATATTTATTTAATTAAGTTTATTTGTAATACCACTGTTGATTCTGATATCTGTAACACAAGTGCTTAAGCTACTTACTACGGAGTCAGATCAATGTATGTAACAAGTAAAGTATATCCTCATCAGCCTATATATGTCCCACTGCTGGGCACAGGCCTCACCTCAACTATGAGGTGGTCCGAGCCATACTCCACCACGCGGGCTCAGTGCGGATTGGTGGAGGGGTGTTTGTAAGGTAAGTGACCAACCTTACTGTCAGATGTTATTAAGCCGCCCGAGGGCCTCTGACCAGGCTTAACGACTAATATCTATCGATATTAACCGGGACCAACAGCTTAACGTGCCTTCCGAAGCACGGAGATGCTTGTAAATAGACGTCACTTTTTAGGTCAGAATGGTCACCCATCCCAAACATGACCGCGCCGTAGGTTGCTTTACTTTTGGTATCACTACCAAAGCGCTGCAACCACTGCGCCACAAGCACCTCTGTAAGTAAAGTATATAATAGTTGTATAATAGGATATGATGTACTTATGAAAAAAAAGCTTTTTGAATCAAATTGTGTAGGTATTGTCATCCATACAAAAAGTGTATATAAAATTTCAACTCGATTGGACACTGGAAAGTGGTTAATATTTAACTTGCAAGATTTAATCACAGACAAACAGAACAGGAGAAACTAAATAAAATCTTGTACGAGTAACTTAATAAAAGCGTGTTAAAAACACCCAATCCGAACTGAGCCCGCGTGGTGTGGAGTATGGCTCGGACCGCCTTATAGTTGAGGTGAGTCCTGTGCCCAGCAGTGGGATGTACATAGGCTGATGAGATGAGATGAACGTACTGAAGGGTCCTTCGGTACAAACAACCCTGAGGTATGTGTGCTCCTGTTTTTACATCCTGTAATAGGTAGTCCTGTAATAGTGGTTTCGACCACGGCGGCTAATCTCAACAGAGATCAGCCAACTGCGCAGGAGATATTATAGTGCACAAGTGTGAACGCAATGCACAGGTGCACTCACTGTTCCATCACTCTCAAAGTTCGGTGAGCCGGAAATCCGATGTGACCGGATAGAGATCAGGCACAGGACCAACGGCTTAACGTGCGCACCGAGGCACGGGGGTGTAACACCGCCAACTTCCCGACTCCGAGCTGTTTTTTGAGAAATTCACGACAGAAAATCTCAGAAACAATTTTGGCTCGACCTGGATTTCGAACCCAGGACCTCTCGGATGTGAGGCAGAAACTTGGCCACTACACCAACGAGGCAGTCAACTTACATCCTGTATACATATTTCTAAAGGTACCTAAGGGTCGGTACTAACTTACCGTCATATTTTCCAAATAACTGAATATCTCTGAATAGGGTAGCACTTGTAACTGAGTGCCCTCCGAAGACAAATGCTGAGATATGTCTGAAGATAGAACGCCGTTACCCCAAAAAAGTGTGACGTTGTTTGGTGCTTGCTATAAAATAATAAGATGAACAATTTAAAAAAGTTTGGTATTGATTTGAGAGATTTTATTTTATGACATCTTAATCGATTTGTGGCGGATGGCATGGATGAAGACAGCCGATAGGCTTCAACGAATGGACGGATTTTGAACATTGTGATTAAATTATATTTCGAATAAAAAAACAGCACTGAAATCAGTCCATCCCTTCGGAACTTCGGGAGCTTTGACGCCACAGACAGCACCGGATCTTAAATGCTTCTTGCCACCAACTCGTTCCACCAGTGGTACGAAAAGGAAGTGTCGTTCCTCGTCGTACCACTGAATGCGAACATGCGAATATAGTAATGGATACTCTACATATTTTTTGAATGGTAAACCACGGCATTTCGACACACAATATGTCGATGAATGCTAACACAATGCTACAAGACTGCGATTTGTTTGATACACATCGCGAAGTCAAAAATAGCGAACCAACTACTATGGTCGTCGGTTCGCTATTTTTGACTTCGAAAAAATTAAGAAGAGAACAAATTACAATCGGAATTTTTTTATTACTTAGTGGTAAAAACAAATGGCAATCGGATAAACAAGTGACTACCAGAAAAACAAATAACCATAGAAAAATTAAGTGACTATCGGAAAAACCAATATCTATCAGAAAACGAGTCAATGTCAGAAAAACAAATGCCCATCGAAAAAACCAGTGACTATTGGAAAAACAAAGACTATCAAAAAATCTTCGGGAAACAAGTGAACACCGGGACTTGTATTTTTGATGTTAACTTGTTCTCCCGATTTTCCCTTGTTTCCCGATGACACTGGTTTTTTTGATAGTAACTTGTTTCACTGCTGATTTTTTTTGAGTCATTTGATTTTCCGATTGCCATTTGTTTTTTCCAAAATAATTTATATTTTCCATTGTCATTTGTTTTTTCCTGTAACCTATTGTTTTTTTCCTATTATCATTTTTGTTGTTATATTTAGTTTGTATTTTGTTATTTTCATGACATTTCAATTTTAACATCGCAGTTTCAATGCCGCCACTTCAATGCCGCCCCGTGCACATGCCGCCCGGGGAACGGACCCCGGTTCCCCAACCAGGATCTGGGCCTGACAAACAGAGTAGGGGTCAACCTTAAAATACCCCTCTTTTTCGTCAGAGATGTTCACTCACCAAGATGAGGTACGCAAAGAACACAGGGTTGTACGGTATGTCCGAACCTCGAATATTCAGTGTATCTGGAAATAAATTTATAAAATTTTAAACATAAACACAATTATTGTGAGTTTGAAAAGATGGACAATTCATTACTTAAGGTGCGTGCACATTATCGGACGCGTTCGGACATAATGCTGACAGAACAATGCAAATTCTTAAATCTATGATCCAAACAATTTGTATAAACATCAATACATTTTTGTCTAAACCTGACGCGTCCCGCCGCCCGCAAACGTCCGAAGGCGAAGGAATAAGAGGTATATATGAAAAAAGTGCATTTATTTCCGGTCATAACAACCCATAATTTGAAGATTATTAAATACCTACAATTATTATAATCAAATTTGAAAACACCTACCAGTAATTAAATTCATTCATACTATAAACTCATTCAATATGCACGCATTAATTTTTAATATTATATATTTTTTTATACAATACCATCACATACATTGGTCTGAACCCGTGATAAGTAGCTAAAGCACTTGTGATACAGAAATCATAAAAATGTTAAATAAATACATATATAACACCCAGACTAGTACAAACTGACATGTAATGTTTCTGTTTTGTTAACAAGTGCCGTGAAAATTTATATGTAAATCGTACACTGTTCCCCATAGGACAGGCTTGCCTAGTTTGGGGACCGGTAAAAACTGTTTTGTATTTTTCTTATGCCAATAAACATTTTTTCATTTTTCATGCACACAAATGTTCATGCACACAAATGAACCCGCGACCTCTTGGTTAATAGTCAACTTCTTGACACCGAAGTGGTCGTCATGCACGCATTTTAATGTGCTTTTATGCATCTACCTGCGGTACGGTAAGATAGAAATTTTAAGGATTTCGTCCTCCATCCTTCCTTTTAGGAGTGGTCTTAAAATGGAAAGATGGGAGGGTGGTTTAGAATACCATGGAGTAAACTTACATGCAACGTCATCTAGCGCAGTTAGTACAAGCGCCGAAACCCCTCTCGGAGACAACTGTGCCAAGAGTTCCGCTATTTTGTCGCTAGATCTTCTTCCTGAGAATAAATAAAAAGAACAATAAAAAAGCTAGGTCCCTAGACCAGAGGTTCCCAATATTTTTCAACTCGCGGCGTAGTTTGAAGTTAATTCATTCTATCACGGCGCCTTTTTTTTGTTACGCTGGAAAATGCTTTACGCATACCTGCTTCCCTCGGGGGAGGGCAGCAGGTTATGTGGGACTCTCCCCAGCTGGGGCATACCCACTAAAAACCAGAAGCGTTCTCAGGAACCATGAGTTCGAGGCCACGAGTTAGCGCGATTAGCACACATCCGCGGCCCTTCACTGACTACCGACACACGGTCTCACCCGATCTGAAGAGGGCAAATACCCCTACCTCCAGTGCCAGAGGAGGATATCCTCCAGCTTGATGTCCCTTCTATCACGGCGCCTATTGCCCAAGCAAGCCCAAGCTTGCTATTTGAATAAAAGAAACAGTCTAAATATAGATACAATATACTCTCGAACATAATTATGTGAAACTTTTCTGTCCGTTATAACTTAACTTTTTTCCAAAGAAACATGATACGAATTTTCACTAGTTCTTTCATAAAAAGCCTCTAAATGACACACTCCGCAATGAACAGCGCACACTCGAACCGACCCGCGTCGCGACGTACGAGTGCACGCCCCGCGAACTACAACTAGCCGTGCGTACATTGCGGGTTACAATTACATTGTTTTTTTTGATGTCAAAAAATAAAAGTTGTTTCCCAGCCAAAATTTCTTTTTCATACATTTGATCTGTTGTATTGAACGCGTGGTTGACGGCTTCGGTAAGGTTTTTTTTCCCTGTATAGTGCTGTCTCACTGTTCCATCACTCTCAAAGTTCGGTGAGACGGCAATCCAACATGACCGGAGAGAGATCAGGCGCAGGACCAACGGCTTAACGTGCGCACCGAGGCACGGGGGTGTAACACCGCCAACTTTCCGACTCCGAGCTGTTTAGGAGAAATTCATGACAGAAAATCTCAGAAACAATTTTTGTCTCGACCTGGGATTCGAACCCAGGACCTCTCGGATGTAAGGCCTTTGCCACTACACCAACGAGGCAGTCTTTCTCCGTAATAGTAATTCGTCTTCAGAGGCCGCAGTGGCCCAACTTGATCTTACGAATGACAGCGAAGTACACATAAATCCTAAATATCCATTAATTTTATTTCTGTTGGAAAGAAAGAAAGAAAGAAAGGACCGATAGACGTCATCTTGATTTGTCTATCTATATTATTCGGGAACTAAATCGTAGATGCCGCGGTTTAGTGCGGTACTAGGCTAACAGCGCCATCTAGCCTATGGAGCCGTATCAGCGCTCGCTGTCGTGCGCCACCGTTAGGCATGCGCTTGTGATGGCGAACGGTAGAGGTCGCCACACATGTACTCACCTTTCTTTCTATCTTTTATTTTATTTCTGTTAGCCTATAATTTTATCCGAGGACATTACAAAGATTACGGTACCAGTAAATGAAATATCAAGGGGTATCAGCGGGTTGTTAGGGATAGCTGGAGCTGGCTCCCCGATGTTAGCTCGTGCGGTGTCGACCAGGTTCACAGCAATCGCTCGGAGTGTCACGTTTACTTGGGACAGTGCGTTCTGTGGGCGAATCACACTAATATTAAAAATTAATATTTCACAATAATCACACCAATTCTCTAGTCCCAAATTAGGCTACGAGGCTTGTGTTATGGGTAGACACTACTAGACAACGGATAAACATACTTAAATACTTTTTTTTCATTAATAAATACATATTACTCGTATACATAGAAAACACCCAGACCAGTACAAACACACATGTTCATGCACACATATTATAAATGTGAAAGTATATTTGTTTGGATGTTTCGATATTTGGATGTTAGTCTTATGGGATTATGTTTCTTTCAATTTCCACTAAACGAAGCCAGCGCAGGAACCCAAATACATCCTACTGCAACCACTTGAAAAAACTAGAGTTGAAAGGCGCAGGACTTACAATACGACTCACAACGTGACACAGAGTATGCACCTGGAAACACAACACTGACACCAACAAACACCCGACGCGTTTCGCCACTACACGTGGCATCCTCAGGAGATGTTGTCGCTTCGACAGACTACGAGCGAGTGACAGTCGTTTAGTGGAAATTTAAAGCAAAATAATCCTCTTTTTCAGCTTTCCAATTTAATTAGGAGGTAAATATATCTACTTATCTCTAAGTATGTATTTTTTCTATAAAAAGTCTTACCTGCAAAGAAGTCCAAGTAGAGCGAGTGTAAGTAGTGGGATCGACCCCGACCACGGAGTTAGCGGCCATGTTCTGGACCAACCAATTTTGCAGAGAAACGTCAATACCTAGAAAAAAAAGTACATTATTGCTCGCTGGGTGTAAGACCGGCTTCATAGGTTAGGCGAAAAGTTGGACTGAAACCTAACGCTAATAGTCATTAGAATAAAACACCAACAAAGGACCAACCAACTTTGAGGCTAACGACTTTTTCCAGATCCAGCATTGAATATCGTGTGATAGATTTTTCCGCCAACTTTTCGCCCAACGTATGGATCTCGAATAAGGGTTTTTAGGGTTCCGTAGTCCGACAAGGAACCCTTAAAATTACCCCTTAAGGGTACCTCCCTGTGCATGTAAAGGGGGGGGGGGGGTGTAAATCATTTTTTGGAGTGGTGGAAAATAAGATAGGGTTTCCATTCAACACTTTTTTATCAGCTTTACCATTTGCGAGTTTTAGCCCGCCAAAGTCGTTTACATGGTGTGTCCCCCCCCACCCCTCCCCTGTATTTAGTTGATGAAATCGTTGAGTTAACAGGCAATGCATAGCTTTTTTTTTGTTAACTGCCAACTCTTTTTAAAATAAGTTCTTTTTTGCCATCCCGATTTACGATAAAGCACTTAAATTGGTGAGCGAGCGAGGCGAGCGCCTGAGATTTTAGACAACATGATCGATTAGGCTCTCATTGTATGTGTGTGTGTAATGTATTTTGCAAGGGTGCTATCTGTTTCTATCCGAATCTTTCTTGTTTTTTGTTTGTGTTTGTGATTTTTACTCATTACTAACCTATCATATTTCTTTCTAAAATTAGTGAGGCTACGCGTTCGTTGCACTCCTAGCTACAGGCCTCCGGGAGTGTTGCTGGAGATTGAGGTACCCTTACGGCGGGCCTGTTTGGCGCAACAGATATAGAGTTAGGAAGCTAAAGGGAAGTGCTTCCTACCGACCGGGTGGTATGGTCGGGGACCAAGGTTCGACAGACATCATCTTGATTTGTCTATCTACATTATTCTGGATCTATATCTTATATGCCGCGGTTAAGTGCGGTACTAGGCTAACAGCGCCATCTAGCCTCTGGAGCCGTATCAGCGCTCGATGTCTTGCTTGTCACCGTTAGGCATGCGCTTGTGATGGCGAACGGTAGAGGTCGCCACACCTGTACTCACCTTGCCTCATCAGCGTGAACACAGTCGTGTTGACTTCCGCCTCGAACTGCGTGAAATACCTCGCGTCAGTCCAGACCAGAGCCAGGTGTTCAGTCATCAGCACAGTGCCAGATGACCCGCGGAGCCCCGAGAGCCATTCGCGACGAGCGTGCGCCGGGGCTATGTAGGCTGACTGGAAGAAACGACAAAATCACATACAATGAACAATATATTAGGTTTTAAGTCCTTATTAATTAGGTTTAAGGGTTAACCCTTAAACCTCGTACACCCAACGAACTAAATCATTACGTATGGTAAAATAATAAAGTAATTTACTTAAAAATCATAACAATAAACACGCTAGAAGCACTTTTAGAATAACAATCTGGTTTAAACATATTGCAGGCAGCATGTTTCATAATATTGTGATGTTATAAGGGTTGTACTCTGTTTATGTTCTTTGATTACATTAATAAAAACCGGTCAAGTGCGAGTTGGACTCGCGCACCGGGGGTTCCGTACAAAATATAAATATATTTTTTTTTTCAATTTTTTTTTTATATGATGAAACTGAAAATTTACGGTTTTCGTAATTTTTTCTATATCTGTACTATAAGACGTGACTTCGTACTAAATTTCAAGATTCTAAGTTTACGGGAAGTACCCTGGAGGTTTTGATTCCCGTGCGAGTTTCGAAAATTTGCGTAAATTTGCGGCCTAAATGGCTGTATCTTTTGATTGCGTTGGCTTAGAAGGTTGATTTTTCTACAGCTTCCAGGCACAGTAGACCTAAGTATCATATAGAAATTTCAGTTTGATACGCCACGCGTTCCTGAGAAAAACGGTCTTGACAGACGGACGGACGGACGGACGGACAACAAAGTGATCTTATAAGGGTTCCGTTTTTTTCTTTTGAGATACGGAACCCTAAAAAAGAACGAGATACAAGATAGGGATTTGAACTCTCTGGCGATTTGTGATTTATCTCAACATGTTATCCCAAAAATTTTCTTCATTTCATTAACTTCTCAGAAAATGCTCGGAGTTGAGAAGTTGGCGCTGTTACACCCGCGTGCCTTAGATGACCAACGGCTAGGCCGTGTGTTCTCAGCCTGATCTCTCTCCGGTCATGTCGGATTGTCGTCTCACCGAACTTTGAGAGTAAAAGTACAGTAACCATCATCTTTATTACCATCATACATCGTCTACACCACATAGTTGAAGTGAGGCCTGGGCATTAGCTGTAGCTGTGGAAGACATCAGGCTAAAATCTTGGTTTCAAAGCTAAATTACACACATTATGAGGATCAGCAGTAGGCACGATGTACGCATCAACGCCATTTTCCTTCATGACACTGCGCACCGCTGTCGCACGCTCCAAGCTGTTATCTATGGTCGAATGTGGGTGGGAGGTGGCCACTGAAATTAAATTAAAGAAATTACGACCTACAATTTAATTCACACAGCAATTTTTTATACGAGTAATTGATGGAATCAGGCGTTACTTTCCGGAAATCCATAACTTAAGCTGAAAAAGACGATTATTTTGCTTTAAATTTCCACTAAACGACGCAAGCGCAGGACCAAAATACATCCAACTGTAATCACCTAAAAAAGCTAGAGCTTGAACAACCAACAACTCACAACGAGACACAGAAGATGCACCTGGAGTGAGTAAGTCCTGCGACTTCAAGCTCTAACTTTTTCAGGTGATTACAGTTGGATCTATTTTGGTTCCTGCGCTAGCATCATTTAGTGAAAATTTAAAGCAAAATAATCCTCTTTTTCAGCTTCAACAATTTCTTTTTTTTTTCTTTACAACAACATCACATTGATTTGACTCCGTTGTAAGTAGCTAAAGCACTTGTGTTACAGATTTCAGAATCAAGTGCTATTACAAATAAACTTGAATAAATACATATGAACCCGCTACCTTAATAGTCAACTTCTTAACTATTACACCAAAGTGGTCGTCAAAGTCAAACTAGTGGCCGCCCGCGACTTCGTTCGCGTGGTGTAATGGGCATGTAGTCTTAGGTATATAAACGAATTATTTTAATCAATAAAACAGTCTTTATTCAGTCTTCGGTGTTATCATTCCTCTCCTTACACACATCCTGTAAAGTGGAAACCCTTTACTTCACAACCAGCATTCAGCTCGGAACTGCGCATAAAGCCCTCAAAACTTAACCGAGTGGCGCCATCCATCGGTAAGCTATGAGTTGATTTTTCAATTTTTTCATAGTATTGAGGTTTTTTGTCGCGGAAAAAAGTAGCCTATGCCACTCTCCAGCCTCTTTCCTACCTCCACACATAAAAACATATCGTAACATTGCTCCGTTGCGTCGTGAAAGGAGGACAAGCAAACAAACAAACTGACTTTCCCTTTGACTAATATTAGTAGGGATGCATTCTGTAGAGCAACTCCGAGAATAGCCCTCGTCAAGACAGTTGGCGTCAATAAAAGCAAATCGGAACTTACCATAGTATTGAGGCGAGTTGGGTTCGGCCAAGCGGTATGCCGGACTCATCGGTATGTGGCCTAATGCCGCGTTTGTTAACCTAAGTACAATAAAATATTAATTATGAACAATGCTGGTTATGTAACTTGACTTTCCTCGTTGGTGTAGACTGTAGTGGCATAGTTTCTGCCATGAATTCTGATTTTCTGTCATGAATTTCTCAAACACAGCTCGGAGTCGGGAAGTTGGCGGTGTAACACCCACGTGCCTCGGAAAGCAGTTGGTACTGCGCCTGATCTGTCTCCGGTCATGTCGGATTGCCGTCTCACCGAAATTTGAGAGTGAAGTAACAGTGAGTGCACCTGTGTATTGCGCTCACACTTGTGCTTTATAATACTTATCTCCTGCGCAGTGTGATGATGATCTCTGTTGAGATTGGCCGCCGTGGTCGAAATCGGCCAGGAGGACTACTATTGTTGTGTAACTTATATCAAACCAAACAGAGGAAAATACGGTACGTCCTTTCATTTGCCATCTTTAAAATGGGCCGCTCACGCACACGCATGTAAAAAATCACAGTACTGACGACGACTTTCTAGTCCAGGTCCATTGGACTCTATTTAGTACGACCACGCGCGACTAGCTCATACCGGATCTGAATCTTCTTGGTTTGACCATTCTGACCATATAAGTGACGTCTATTTACAAGCATCTCCGTGCTTCGGAAGGCACGTTAAGATGTTGGCCCCGTTAATATCAATAGATATTAGTCGTTAAGCCTGGTCAGAGGCATCGGGCGGCTTAATAACATCTGACAGTAAGGTTGGTCACTTACCTTACAAACACCCCTCCACCAATCCGCACTCAGCCCGCGTGGTGGAGTATGGCTCGCACCACCTCATAGTTGAGGTGAGGCCTGTGCCCAGCAGTGGGAAGTATATAGGCTGATGAGAGATCTGAGGTATGTAAGGTGCTTGTGTCGCAGTGATGGCAAATGCCTTTAGTAGTGATAACAAACTTAAGCATCAGGTACTTGGTATGGGTTAATACTCCGACCATCATTGACATCTGTTTACAAGCATCCCCGTGCTTCGGATGGCACTTTAACTATTGTTCCTGGTTAATATGATATACGTCTGGTCAGAGGCCCTCGGGCGGTTTAATGACATCTGATAGTAAGGTTGGTTACTTGCTTTACAAACAACGCCTGCAAAAATCCGCACTAACCCCGCGTGGTGGAGTATGGTTCGTACTACCTCATAGTTAAGGTGAAGCCTGTGCCCAGCAGTGGGTCGTACGGTGGCGGTCAACGCACTTCGACACACGCGGAGCAATTAGCAAGCGGAATGGCGCGCGATGTGCAAATTATTTTTGCCTTAAAGGTGTTCACGCGATGCGGACCGCAATAGTACGTATAAAGGCTGATGAGACTTATAAAATAGGTCATTTACTTACGTAAATAATATTAACCACAGCATGACTATAGCGGTCGGTGTCCAACTTAAAACAATAGTCGTCTTATCTGATATCAGTTATCAGTCATATTTAATATCAATTGACGAATAGGGATGTGGACTATTTTTGGGAAAGTGTTTAAAACCATGCATAAGTAATAAATAGAGCCCAAACCAGTAGTTATTTTTTTTTTAATACAAGTAATACCTTGAAAATAAGATGTTTAAAATTCCATTCCAAATTTCGCGCCAAAACGTGGATACCTGTCAAACGCCCGCTGTACCTAACGTCACTTGTTCGCAAACATTGTCGAAGTTGTGTGTAATAGAAAGTTATTTCGTAGTTTTGAGTGAATAAGATCGATTCTACATTTTATAAATGACTAGTTGAACCGACAGACGTTGTCCTGCCCGTTGCTTTTTTTTTAAATAATTTTAGATCTTTTAAACCTTCCCTGGACTTCCACGAATATTTCAAGACTAAAATTATTCAAATCGGTTCAGCCATTCCCGAGTTTTAGCGAGACTAACGAACAGCAATTCATTTTTATATTATATATAAGAGAGAAGATTTGCGGTGCCGTAGTGTGAAAGTACTACTATTAAAACACCTAAAATCTATCTATTCACGTTCCATGTACGAAAACGATGCGGAAAATGTGGCTTCAACTAGCCCGTCGGGATCCAGCACTTGTATTTTGTGTCTTTGATTTCCATTTAGGTATTTTTAATAATTAAGGAGCTGGCTTTACCAAAAAATTCTCACAGTCAGCATCCTTGTATTTCAAGCACAGTTGGTGCATTGAACACATTATAACATCATCTTTGAAGAAATCTGACTGGTGTTTCAACAACTGAACATTTTTAATTGTTTTTTCTTTCATTCCTTTTCACATGATGAATGCCACAGCATGTTTGCAACCTCCTTGAGAAGCAGCACAATCAATCAATGACACTTTATCCACAACCATAGTAGCTGAATATGGTTTACTACAAATTTTATGCTCCGGACAAATTTTGCACTTAACTGTGCACAATTTTACATCTCGACGAAGTTGTACATATTCCACAGCATCGTCTCCTATATGACTGCCTGCTGAGCAACTAAAAAGGAATGAAACAATTGTTAAAAAGACAGAACCTCAAAATCATATTATTTTATATAACATTCAATTTTACTTTTGTAGTTTATAAATACCTACGATTACTATTATAGTGTATCCTGAGTAATACTGAGTATATTACTTACACAGAGGTCTTCACATTTCTAAATTCAGCATAGCAGAAGTTACTATTTGTTACGAAGAAATTAGCCACCGTAAAGCAATCAATTCATGGCAAATTTGAACTATCTGCCTTAATATATCCGCTTCCCATGATAGGAAAGCCTTTAAAAATTGATTCAATAAGATAATTAAACTTAAATTAAATTTTGAAGAAATATCACGGAAATCAAAATAATAATATTATCCAAATATCAACAAACACATAGTACTTGACAGTGAAAATTCTTGTTTGGCAACAAGTGACGTCACGCATTTTGATTGGTGTTGATTGTCACGTGACTTGAGGTCGAAATATTTAATTACATTTTATTAAATAAAAAATTAATCTTTGGTTTTTGAAGAAAATATTGAGTTATTTATTATTTTATTATAGAAACTACCTTTTAATGGTAAAATTATATACTTATTTGAGTACAGTCCACATCCCTATTCCGATATCAGCAATACATTTAATGATTGCAATATGGAATTACAACGATATCTTTTAAGATTAGGTAGAAAAGCACATTCAATAAAAATGTCCATACATACGAAGACATCGCATACGATTTAGTGGAGTAGGTATAATTTTTGTCTATGACACAAAATATTTTAATATGGAGCTGCTGACATGATGTTTTATCTGGTCTATACATATTATTAAAAAAAAATTGGTTGCCTGTAAAGTCGGTATACGGGCGAAAGTTTTACGTGACAACGACTTTGAGTGGTAAAATAATTTTAATGTGAATATTCATTCGTATAACATGAACCGGTGTGTATGCCTATCTCTCTCACTCTCTCTCTCTCGCTCTGTCTCTCTCGCTCTTAGGCGGGTTAACTGTGCTCGAGTGGAAGGGACGCGTGCCTTTCACTTTTTATGTCTGTCTCACTCGCTCTTAGGCGGGCTAACCATGCCCGAGTCGAAGGGACGCGTGCCTCTCACTCGCTCTCATTGTGAGCGCATAACGTGAGCGGAACGTAACGCAGTTTCTTGAAGTGTCACCCGGCAAACCAATTTATAAGACGTTGTCACGCTACGATGCCACAAACAGACATAAACAACAACACAAACACATGTACACACACGGACATAGCGGTCAAACTCATAGCACCTTTCTTTTTCGTCGAAGGTTAAAAAAGAATGCCATTTTTCGTTGTATTTTTATATAACTCAAGAACGGTCTCACCTAGCCAAACCAAATGTTAAGGTTTTGTTCGAATTATTCAGTAAATAGTTTATGTGAAGTTTGCACAAAATTGGTAGAGCGGATCTAAGTTATTACATTTCTTGGAAATATTTCACTTTATAGCAGAGCACATACTGGCATATATCTGAGTTCGATGGATAAACAGGGAGTTACAAAACACTTACCAAGTAAATATTTAAGGAGATAGTTGTGCTCGTAAAGTTTAGCAACTTTCCTAAAGAAACATAGGTCAAAATCTAAAAAAAAAGGAAATTTTACCTTCCATACACAATTGCCGATCAGCTGATCGATTTACTATGGAAAAGTCCTTTTTATTCCACTAGATGGTGGAATAAAAAGGACTTTTCCATAGTAAATCGAGATGGAAAGAGTATTTTTGTTCTTCAATATCTGAGTGCAAAAGCCGTTTTTATTCTTTAGAGGATAAAGTAAATTGAATTTAGAACAACGTGTGCACTAAGTTTCTGAATTAAAAAAAAAACATTAAACCGATTTATTGCTACCTCTATGGTGCCGAATATATCATATTTTTTTTACTTTGTTAAAAACTCAGACTCTGAACCTTCTTAGTGTTTTTTTTCTTTTTTTTTTTAATTTCCTCGCTGAGGTGGAATGAAAAGTTACGTGTTGCACTCGAGTGCAAAGATTTTTAACCTCGTGCTCTTTTTAAAATAAATAAATATAAATATACAACAACATCACATACATTGATCTGACTCCATGGTAAGTAGCTTAAGCATTTGTGTTACAGATATCAGAATCAACAGTGGCATTACAAATAAACTTAAATAAAGACATATACATTACCAGACCAGTACAAATAGACATGTTCATGCACACAAATGATTGTACAGTGCAGGGATCGAACCTGCGACCTCTTGGTTGATAGTCAACTTCTTGACCAGTACACCAAAGTGGTCGTCAAATTGTAAATGTTTGTTGTTATTTATGTTAAGAAAACACTGGGCTAGTATATTTACATCTTCATCTAAAACGGAAACAGGTTAGCTGATAAGTTATACCGCGAAATTTTTCTGTGATATTTAACATGAAATTGGCATTGTTAAAGATTGGAAGTTACTTAAATGTTTATTTAAATAAGACATGAATTATTTAAAAGCTACAAGATTGGTAAAATAGAAGCACGAGAGGTTTTTTCATAATTAGTGTGTTAATTTTAAAAAAACATACGAATAAAACATAAAATTTTGGAAGATTAAAAACTTTATTATTCCAATATTTGTTACAAAATTTACATAGCGTGTAATATTATAAAATGCATTTATATAACGTTCATTCATAATTTTGCCTTCCTGAGTAGACAGCGTTGTTCCTGTAAAGAAAATAATATTTAAAATGGAATGAATATACTATTTTTCTACAACATACTTTAGTTAATATAAAACGTTCGAGACAAGGACAGAATTATTTCAGAGACAAGTATAGTTGAAAACTAACTCTGGGTTTAACAAAATCGTACCAACCCAGACGATTTCACAGTATCTATAAAGAAGCATGTAAACGTAAGCGCGCGTCAAGTTACACCCAGCGCCACCTATTGGTAACTTTAAGGAACATTTTTGTAGCTCAACAAAAGTTTTTATCGGAATTGGTTGCGCAGTTTATCAAAATAGTTCAAAACCAAAACTCACCTATTTTCTAGATATAGGAGCGCACTCCCTCCTCAGCCATTGCTCGTCGTCGACCAGGCCTCGAGCAGCTAGGATGGGGCCTAGGGTCTTGAACACTCGCTGGTGGTAGTCGTTTATGTATTTCAGCTATAAAAATATAAAATATGTTTAAAAAAACCCTCGACATGAGCCAGGAACATAGTTGGTGAGCTTCAATGACTGAACAGATTTTAACCAGCCACAGCTAAGCACCACCGCGATGAAATTATCTCTCGAACTTCTTACTGTACTGTTTTAGCTATTATCTGTACTGTGGTATAACTTTGATATAGTCTAAGATCCGAACCTAAATCGACCTTCACCGAGCTGATAATAGAATGAAACATATTTTATAATTAATTTAGCAT
This sequence comes from Pyrausta despicata, assembly GCA_963921415.1. Lineage (NCBI taxonomy): Eukaryota > Metazoa > Arthropoda > Insecta > Lepidoptera > Crambidae > Pyrausta > Pyrausta despicata. Next base: position 5,058,756 of record OY992874.1, read on the forward strand.
GTAAGATGATAAAACCGGTCAAGTGGACTCGCGCACCGAGGGTTCCGTACAAACTTGTAGGTATATAAGTAAAAGTTCACCCATCACGAGTATTATAGACTTGAGTATTTAATATAAATTTTAATTTAATATCTCAACGCGTTCATGAGATAAGGAGTAGTAACTTTGAAATTTTCAAAATTGTCTAAAAAAATTTTTTTTTTTTTTTTTTATATGATGGAACTGAAAATTTAAGGTTTTCGTAATTTTTCCTATATCTGTACTATAAGACCTGACTTCGTACTAAATTTCAAGATTTTAAGTTTACGGGAAGTACCCTGTAGGTTTTGATTCCCGTGCGAGTTTCGAAAATTTGCGGAAATTTTCGGAACGGTTGTCTTTTCAAAATCACCCGAGAGAAATATTTTTACAAATATTTGACAGTCGGTTAAGATGAAACAGGCAAAAAATTTATTTGTTAAGTATTTTTTTGCGTTCACAACGCTTTTTTTAATTTTGAAAAGACAACACTTAAAAAATTCTTTTCGGCTCCGGTCATCGGGAAGGATTCGAACCCCCGACCTTTGGAAGTCCGGTCCAATGCTCTGACCACTGAGCTACCGAGAACCTTAATGGAGTCGTTGAATTTTGTAAGTGCTTTTTAACGCTTTAAGCCAGCGTATGTTTCTTCAATGATTGTGGGAGACACCCTCAAATCACCCGAGAGAAATATTTTTACAAATATTTGACAGTCGGTTAAGATGAAACAGGCTAAAATTTTATTTGTTAAGTATTTTTTTGCGTTCACAACGCTTTTATTAATTTTGAAAAGACAACACTTAAAAAATTCTTTTCGGCTCCGGTCATCGGGAAAGATTCGAACCCCGACCTTTGGAAGTCCGGTCCAATGCTCTGACCACTGAGCTACCGAGAACCTTAATGGAGTCGTTGAATTTTGTAAGTGCTTTTTAACGCTTTAATCCAGCGTATGTTTCATCAATGATTGTGGGAGACACCCTCAAATCACCCGAGAGAAATATTTTTACAAATATTTGACAGTCGGTTAAGATGAAACAGGCTAAAATTTTATTTGTTAAGTATTTTTTGCGTTCACAACGTTTTTTTTAATTTTGAAAAGACAACACTTAAAAAAATCTTTTCGGCTCCGGTCATCGGAGAGGATTTACAGTTTAGGGTAGGGTGTTTCATAGTGAAATAAGTCACAAATGATGGGTTCTCCACGCCCTCATCGGATCTAGCATGACTTTTCCTGTAACCCTGTATATGACTAAACTTGAATTCATCTACTTAAACTCATAAATACATACAACATTTATGTTCTACTACATAAACAACTAAATATACTCGTATATAAATATGAACATATACATACAATAAATACATAATTATATACATGATAAAAAATAGTTATGGAACCCCCTCGCCCCTCTGTGTTAGATTAGGGTTGACTCAGCCCATTTAAGGGCTCCCCCTCGAATAGAGCACGCCTTGCCGTGGCGAGGGGGCTCAGTAGCCTGTCGCAATCCAGCGACAGGTGAAGCCAAGATGCTGTGTGGAGAGTGCCTCTGCGTCTGTTCCCGTATCGGGGAGCAGAGGCACTAGTGAGTCGCGTCTGTCTCGCATCGAGCGGCGGCTCACCGAAGTGCTTGTGGCTCCCAGCACCCCTCTGGCTTATCAGAGGAGGCAGGGGATGTCCTTGGGACTCTGGTCCTCGTGGCGAAACGAGGGTCTTGGCCTAACCGCCCGGACCCTCCTGAGAGACGGCGCCAGGGTGCCGTCTGGAGTGGGGTGAGATCTCCTCACCCCACTCCGTGGAGATCCGCCCTCCTGCTTAGAGGGCGGACGTTGCTGCTGGCAAGGGTCGCGGGACTGTTGAGACACCGCGGCCCCTGCTGTCACAGCCACACGCAGCGGGCTTCGTCAGGTTTTAGTGGGTATACCCGAAGAAGGGGAAGTCCCACACACGCCCCTCCGGTCCCCGACGGAGGGGTACGGTGCGTAATTGACATTTCCTTACGTTAAAAAAAAAAAATGCCCATTTAAGGGCTAGCTCATATATTTTATTGTCGACTGAGCCGTTTCAGTTTCAACGGCCAGTGTCTGTCTTAGAATAAGTTGTCAGTAATAAACTACCTCCAAATCGGTACACACGTTACTCCCTTATTTTAATTTAATTAATTTTAATTAGTTTTTACAAACACCTCTCCCGGCTCCCGATACGTAACTAAGTATTTAACCTACAAAATCTGAATAGAACCTACAAATTATGGAAATATTCTTTGAGTTTATTTTATGTATTATAAAATATGTTTCATTCTATTGCTCGGTGAAGGTTGATATGTACGTTCGTATCTTCGACTATTATATCCATTTCGCTCTCACCTCAAAGTCGTCCAGTAGCGATACATCGATGCTCTCCCTCTGATTAGGCACCAGGGTCAGGGTGTGGAAACCTAGAACCCCTCTGCCGTCGTAGTCACCCACTAAGTACTTCGCCTGTGGAGAAAAAATATATGTTCGTGACACACTTTTTATGAGTACGCACTATTACGAACTTTAATTTAAAAAAAAAACCGACGACCACTTTGGTGTAATGGTCAAGAAGTTGACTATTAACCAAGAGGTCGCGGATTCGATCCCCGCACTGTACAAACATTTGTGTGCATGAACATGTCTGTTTGTACTGATCTGAGTGTTATATGTATTTATTTAAGTTAATTTTCAATACCACTGTTGATTCTGATATCTGTAACACAAGTGCTTAAGCTGCTTACCACGGAGTCAGAGAAATTTATGTGAGGTTGTTGTATATTTATATTTATTTCTTAATTTATTAGTGATGTAGTGAACGCGGCCTACGCGTAAGAAAGCAGTAGCAAATTTCAACAGGCTTTGCCAAAGTTTGGGTGGCCGAGTGGTATATGCACAAGGGCTAGTTTCCCTTGAACGCGAGTTCAAATCCCGCCTCAGTTTGCAACGTGAATGCTTATGCATGAGAAATCTAAAGACGTACATGTGTGTTTGGTTTTACCGTTTCTCATACAATTCAGCGATCATGCTATCCCTAGGTTATTATTCCTTTATCTATGCTTTACACTTTAACAAAAGCGAGTTCTTCCGCGTGGAGTTTAGTATTATGCCACCGAGTTTCATACCGTTTGTATGAAACTATTTTAACCCTTTGGTTGTAGAATTTTATTTATCAAAATCCCTTCTTAGAGGAAGCCCACGTCATAACATTTACCTGCATGCCAAATTTCAGCCCGATCCGTCCCAATGGTTTGAGCTGTGCGTTGATAGATCATTATGTCACTCAGTCAGACTGGAACTTACCCTAGGATGTTTCGATTCCTTGGTAACGTCGATAGTTTCCACCAAATCTTCGTGGCGTATTCCAAATTCTCCCACTTTGTAGAACCCAGGTTCTGAAAAAGAAGTAAATAAATATATATATATATAAAACATGAAAGGACGGACGCTGAAAAGGGTCCGAAACGTCGGTTGAAGTAAAATGAAAAAAAAAAAAATATCGCTTTTATTTGTTAAGTATTTTTCGCGTTAACAACGCTATTTTTTAATTTCGAAAAGATAACACTTAAAAAATGACCGATGACCGGGGTCGAAAAGAATTTTTTAAGTGTTATCTTTTCGAAATTAAAAAATATCGCGTTATAATCCGTAAAAAGTGTCACATTTCAATGTCTACTGTACGCGTAAACCGAAGAAAAAAAAACATGGTTATTTATTTTTCACAACCTTGCATCAATTTGATGTTTGCTGCCTAAATACTTAAATATACCCATAATATTGGTAGAAAAGGTCACACAATCGATCGGACAGTCTAAGGATGAAGAAAGTAAAATAATAAAAAAACGATATGGCTAGGAAAACAGCAAATGATATTTAACAGCCAGACTGACTTTGAGAAGCCATAGCTAAGAACCACCCACAACATTATCAAATTACTTTCCAAATAAAACTGCATTGAAATCGGTCCATCCGTTTGGAAGCTACGATGTTACAGACAGACACAAACATACAAAAACACACAATAGAATAGGGGTGAAATTTATAATTTCCTTCTTTTTCGTTGGGGATTAATTACTTAATATTAGTTTCCATTCCAATACAAGACATTTTGCGATTGGTTTGAGTGTTAATAAACGCATTTATAAGGCCTCAATATTGTGGTGAACATCTTAAATGCAATTCAAGGTCAAAAGGTGAATTGGTCGAGCGGGCGGTCTATACATACCGTTACTAAGGATTTGTCCCGCTTTCAAACCAGGATCGTTGGGATAAGGCCGCCAAGAGATCCCTGATGGTCCTTCATGCACATTTAGGAAGTGTCCCACACCGTGTCCTGTGCCGTGGGCGTAGTCCAAGCCGACGTCCCATAGGGATTTGCGCGCGAAACTGTCAAGTACGTTGCCCTGTGGATACAATATAGTTGTCGAAAACGGTCATTAGTACGAACGGAAAACGACGCGCAGCACGAGTCCCTAGAGGTGGCAGCCCCGTCGTCACTTCGGAGTTGCTCGGCTAACTTCGTGCTACGACAGAGTCTAGAATGGAGGGGATGTTGGACGAACGGAGTCTTCATCAAGGAATATCCTACTCTCTACCGAGAGGTCTTCATTTAGCTGTCTTAGAGATCGGTCGACCCTCCACTCTAGACGAACGGACAGTCTTCATTTCGCTGTCTTACAGATCGGACCTCCACTCTAGGAACTGTTACGCGTTGCGTATGTATTGTGTTGGTTTATCAAAGATAATTAGTGTGCGTAATTATTGTTCAAAATGAATAAAAGTGATTTGATTGAGTGAGAGATCACTGAGTTTCTTTGCTCGATTATTCCAACTAACGAACCCACACGATGTCCGATAATACCACCGAAAATAATTACGCTCCGACATAGTAATAAATTATTGAGTAGACTACCACCAGCGGCTGCACTCGCGTCCACGCAGCAGCACTGAAGCAGCAATACAATACCTTGACTCCTTTAGGGAACAGCGCGTTGCCCACCGCCATTTGTCCCTTAAGCACACGCGTGAAGGCACTCTTCTCCTCGTCTGTAGGCGAGTAGCTCATGTGACGGGTTCGTGTTATGTCTGTTGTTCCGTCCCTGGAGGAAAATAATGGCGTTTGTAGATAGAAAATATAAATAACTAGCGGTCTTGCAGACGTTGTCCTGCCCATTGCTTTTGGAAGAAAATAAGTGACTAGCTAAGATTCCTGTTTTATCCCGAGGGAGTATTTAATCGGGATAAAAAGTATCCTATCACCGAAATTAGGTCATACCCTATCTGTATACCAAATAATAATTACAATGAAACTGTGAGTAGCTTAACTTACTTATATTGCCCTCTGGAATCGAGTAGGAACATTTCCCCCCTCTGTATGACAGTTTGGGGGCCATCTCGCGAAGAGCTGTAGTGTGTCACAGCCCCAATATGGACTAATTAGGGATTCGGCCCTACTATAATTTGATTTAACTTACTTGTGTTGACCTTCAGAATTTAGCAGGAACATTTCCCCCCTCTGTATATCAGTTTGGGGCCCATCTCTCGAAGGGCTGTAGTGAATTCCAGCCCCGTTGGCTCCCAATATGGATTGAATTAGGGCACAATTCAGCTTCAATATAATTTGATTTTAGAATAACAATGAAAATATGAGTAGCTTAACTTACTTGTGTTACCCTCCAGGATCGAGTAGGAACATTTCCCCCCTCTGTATAACAGTTTGGGGCCCATCTCGCGAAGGACTGTAGTGAATTCCAGCCCCGTTAGCTCCCAATATGGATTGAATGAGGGCACAATTCAATCCCACTACAATTTGATTTTAAAAATACTGTTACGCCGGTAGGCTAGTGCTAAAACTTTGATCGTGTTTTTCCATGCCTTGGAGGCGTTTTCAGCAGGCTGAAATACCATTTCAGGCCGTTTCAGAGAGTGCTCTAACACATACTAGTTTATCGAAATTTCACCCAAGTTGCCGTTGTTTTCAGGCGCCTGAAACATGTTTTCAGTCCGTTTCAGGCCACCCTCTATCAGATGACGCCATAACCTGAAAACCCGTTTTCAGGCGTTTTCAGGACCCCTTATGGGCCTTTGAAGCCCACTTCAGTATATGACGTAATTTTCAGTAGGAGTGAAAGAGATAGCACGATTAGAGAGAGGCAGCTATACTAAGAACATTCCAGAAAGGTGTGACAGAGACAGCACAAGACAAGGATAGCACTATGATTCGAGAAAGGTCTAGGCTAGGCAAGACGGCATTTGGAAGGATCCCGAACAGTCTCGTACTGGGTAGTAGGTACCTACCGAATATTCGGGAGTCCTTGACGGCCGGTATATAAGGAGCCCGGGAATGCGACCGAGTTTGAGTTTAATTTGAGAAAGCGACGAGTAAACATCGAAGCGAAAACTGCGACAAGAAGATTTTGGAGTGCGATATAAGTGTTTGTGTACTAAGTGTTGTAACGTAAAGTGTGTACAATAAATCCTACTCTACTTCATCGGTTTAGAAGTGCATTTCAATCTAGATCCCACACCCTTAGAACGTAACATTTGGTGTCAGAAGTGGGATTGAAAATGCCGATTACTCCGCGAGAAGAAGAGAAGGAGGGGATGCAGACCCGAAGTCGCACCGCTGCTGGAGACTCTGCGGGCACCGCCGGAACGTCAGACACAGCGGTACCAGCTTCAAGGACGCCGGAGATAGACGTCAACGCCATTCTGATCCTCCTGAAAGAACAGGCTAGAAGGCAGGAGGAACAAGCCAAAATCCTGCAACGAGAGCTACGGGTTCAGCAGGAGGAACAAGCCAAAATCCTGCAACAAGAGCTACGGGTTCAGCAGGAGGAACAGACCAGAAGGCAGGAGGAACAGGCTAGAATTTTGCAGCAAGAGCTACGGGACCAGAAAGAAGTCCTCCGTGAGGTACACGAAGTAGCTGCAGAATGGAAAAAGGAGATGGCTGAGGTGCAAGACAAAATTGTGGGCGTTGAAATAAAAGTTGAAAACCACGAGAAGCGCCTCAATGGACTGAACGAAAAAGTGGAGGGCCAGGAGAATCGCCTCCAGAAGTTGGAGATCAAAGTGGCCAACAGCACCACCAGTGTATCAGGTGCACCAGCCACAGGAGGTGAAAAGTTAAAGGTACCTCCATTCGATGGTACCTCTTCGTGGGCCGCATACAAGCTCCAATTCGAGATGGTTGCCGAAGCGAATGGCTGGAGCAAGGACTATGCTAAAACGGCATTGAGTTTGGCGCTGCGGGACGAAGCTCTCACTGTTCTGGAAGCGTTAGGAAAGGAGAAGACATACGACCGTCTTCTTGAAGCTTTAGAGGCACGCTTCGGTGACAGCCATCTAGAGCACGTTTACAGAGCTCAGCTGAAGAATAGGACTCAGGGGCATAATGAGTCGTTACAAAAGTGGGCAATTGAGATAGAGAAGCTCGTCCGGAAGGCGTACCAAGGTTCCGCAGCGACTTTCATCGATGAAACGCTAGTACAGGCATTCATAGATGGGATTCGGGACTTTGAAGTGAGGGCTGCTGTACGGCTGGGACACCATGGGACCTTGAAGGATGCGCTCGCCCATGCCCTGGAGGTGGAAGCTGTACGCCAAGACTCAACAAAACCCTTTAGGGTGCGCGAAGTTGCGGCCAGGGAGCCGATTGCTCCACCTCGAGAAACTGGGCCTCGATGCTACAACTGCGGGGAAAGAGGACACATACAATCAGGCTGCCCAAAAAGATCTTGGAGACAACGGGACTCGGACCGAACGGAGAGGCCAGCAGCGGCAGCAGCAGGGAAACGAGTAAAAGCCAGGACTGAGGGACGAGTGCTGGCTGGTGGTCAAAATGTCCCAGTTATGATCTCGCAGGCGAACGACGGGAACAGTCTGGCTGTCAAAGGAGAAATTGGTGGAGTACCATGTCACCTTACTATTGACACCGGAGCTTCTCGGACCGTGATCAGTTCTCGACTGCTGGAACACCTGTCCAGGGATCATCTAGTCCGACCAATGCATCTTCAACTGCAAACGGCTACCGGCCAGTACATCTCCGTCCAGGGGGAGCAGGAAATGTCAGTGAAGATTGGAGAAAAGAAGTACTGGCACAAAGTCATCATTGCTAACATCGTAGATGACTGCATTATTGGTCTTGACTTTATGAGGAAGTATGAGTGTAAGATCGACATGAAAGGAGGCGTGCTGAAATTTGGGGCTTATGAAGTTCCTATGGAAGGTGGAGTGAGTGGACATGTCTTCTGCGCTAGAAGGACTACACTTCAACCGAGATCGCAAGCCCTAGTTCCGGTGACATTGCCGCACGGTGCGAGACAAGGATCTCATTCCTGCGTGTTAATAGAGAAAATGGACGGCAGTAAACCATGGATGCCAGCTCGCACAGTGGTAACGACGTCATCTGCAGCATTTATAAGGGTGCTAAATCTAAGTGACACTCAACACGTCATAAGTAAAGGAACCCTTATGGGAACATGCGAGGCAATCTCTTGGATACGGAGTTGCCATGGGTCGAAGGAGAACAAGTTACAAGAAGAAGTTGTGGAAATTGGAAAGTTATTGGAAAACTGCCAAAATGATCTCACAAAGGAAGAACTTCTTAAGGCACGTAATTTGCTAAAGCGCTATAGGAGCGTCTTCTCTGCACATGACAGTGATATCGGGAGAACTGGAGTAGTGCAGCACGAGATCGACACCGGAGATGTCATGCCTATTCGACAACGACCGCGGCGAGTTCCAGTAGCTCGAGAGAAGGAAGTGGAAGACATGATCAAGGAAATGAGGAGAGATAAAGTGATAGAACCGTCGACAAGTCCTTGGTGTTCTCCAGTAGTCTTGGTGAAAAAGAAGGATGGAACCATGAGATTTTGCGTAGACTATCGTCGACTCAACGATGTGACTAAGAAAGACAGTTATCCATTGCCTAGGATAGATGACACTTTGGACACTCTGCATGGAATGAAATGGTTTTCCACGTTGGATTTGAAAAGTGGCTATTGGCAAGTGGAAATAAAAGACAAGGACAAAGAGAAAACAGCCTTTTCAACCGGTAAAGGACTTTGGCAGTTTAATGTAATGCCGTTTGGATTGTGCAACGCACCAGCAACGTTTGAGCGGTTGATGGAGCAAATACTGGCTGGTCTCCTGGGTGATACGTGCCTAGTGTATCTGGATGACATCATAATTGTAGGCAAAGATTTTGATGACCACCTCAAGAAGCTGGAACAAGTTTTGTCCAAGTTGCGCGATGCTAACTTAAAACTAAGTCCGAAGAAATGCTCATTCTTCAAGCGCAAGGTTAACTACTTGGGACATGTGATTTCATCAGATGGCATCCAGACAGAAACTGTGAAGATAAGTGCAGTTAAGGACTGGCCGACACCGAAAGACAAGACAGCAGTACGTGCCTTCTTGGGACTTTGCTCGTACTACCGACGATTTGTAAAGAACTTCTCAGATATAGCAAAGCCTTTGCACCAGCTGACAGAAGAGAAAAGACAATTCAACTGGGATGATCAGCGTGCAGCAGCTTTCTCAGACCTCAAACAGAGACTTTGTGAAACACCGATTTTGGGATATCCAGACCCAGAGAACGAGTTTGTTGTTGACACTGATGCAAGCAATACTGGCATTGGAGGAGTCTTGTCACAGAAGAAGGGTGATCAGGAAGTTGTGATCGCCTATTTTAGCAAGTCGCTATCGAAGCCGGAGAGAAACTACTGCGTCACTAGGAGAGAATTGCTGGCAGTCGTCAAAACTCTGCAGCATTTTAGTAAATACCTGCTTGGACGCAAGTTCCGAATAAGAACTGACCACGCTGCTCTAAAGTGGTTGTTAGAGTTTAAGAACCCTGAGGGTCAGGTGGCACGCTGGATCGAACAACTGCAGGAATATGACTTTGTCATCGAACATCGCAGTGGAAAGTCACATGGCAACGCAGATGCCCTCTCTCGAAGACCTTGTCCTGATGATTGCAAACACTGTTTAAGGCAAGAGGGTAAGGACTGCGTGAAGATGTTGAGGACAGACACTGTTAGCGAAGAATGGAGTGATGAAGCAATGCAAGAAGCACAACAGGAAGATTGCGATGTAAAGCCCATTTACGATTGGATCAACGCTGGGGCGCCCAAACCAAGGTGGTGTGAGGTAGCTCCGATGAGTACCGTGACAAAGAGCTACTGGGCGCAATGGGAAAGTCTGGTTATGCACAATGGCGTACTGTGCAGGAAATGGGAGTCAGAAAACGGAAAGGATGCTCATCTTCAAGTGGTTGTACCAAGAAAGAGAGTTAGCGATGTTTTAAGATCCTTTCACGACGGCGCTTCCGGTGGACACCTAGGAGTAAAAAGGACTCTGATGAAGATTCGGCAACGTTTTTACTGGATAAACTGTCGGGACGACGTGGAAGACTGGTGTAGGAAATGTACTAGCTGTTCGTCAGTTAAGGGACCACATACACGTAGTAGAGGTGCGCTTAAAGTTTACAACGTGGGAGCGCCTTGGGAAAGAATTGCTTTAGACGTCGCAGGCCCGTTCCCGACCTCTGACCGTGGAAACAAGTACATCCTGGTGGTCATGGACTATTTCACCAAATGGCCTGAGGTATTTGCCATTCCGAATCAAGAGGCAGTCACAGTAGCGGAAACTGTAGTGACTGAAGTGTTTTGTCGGTATGGTGTGCCTCTTGAGATCCACAGTGATCAGGGAAGAAATTTTGAGTCTCTGGTGTTTCAGGAGACTTGCCGAGTCATGGGAATTCATAAAACTCGGACTACGGCCTATCACCCACAGTCAGACGGAATGGTTGAGAGATTCAATCAGGCTCTGGAACGACATTTGGCCAAAGTAGTTGACAACCATCAAAAGGATTGGGACAGGCATATTCCGCTCTTTTTAATGGCATATCGGACAGCAGTTCATGAAAGCACGGCCGTAACTCCTGCGTGTGCTAATTTTGGAAGAGAACTACGTTTACCTGCAGACCTTCTGACCGGACGTCCTCCAGATGCACCAAAGACGGTTTCGGAGTATGCAAGTGAACTGCGAAACCGGCTTGATGATGTTCACAGGCATGTTCGTGAACATGGATTGCAGGCCAGCGAGAAGGTGAAGACCAGATACGACCGGAAGTCTAACCAGACGAGGTTTGAAGAAGGATCATTCGTGTGGCTACATAACCCTATGCGTCGAAAAGGAAAGTCACCAAAATTGTCGCCGAGTTGGGAAGGGCCGTACAAAGTAGTCACAAGGATCAACGACGTCACTTATCGGATACAGCGCAACGCACGTAGCCCCTGTAAGATTGTTCATGTTGATCGGTTGGCCAAGTACCATGGAACGAATGATGCTCGGGACGAGCATGTCTAAGGAGGGGGTAGTGTTACGCCGGTAGGCTAGTGCTAAAACTTTGATCGTGTTTTTCCATGCCTTGGAGGCGTTTTCAGCAGGCTGAAATACCATTTCAGGCCGTTTCAGAGAGTGCTCTAACACATACTAGTTTATCGAAATTTCACCCAAGTTGCCGTTGTTTTCAGGCGCCTGAAACATGTTTTCAGTCCGTTTCAGGCCACCCTCTATCAGATGACGCCATAACCTGAAAACCCGTTTTCAGGCGTTTTCAGGACCCCTTATGGGCCTTTGAAGCCCACTTCAGTATATGACGTAATTTTCAGTAGGAGTGAAAGAGATAGCACGATTAGAGAGAGGCAGCTATACTAAGAACATTCCAGAAAGGTGTGACAGAGACAGCACAAGACAAGGATAGCACTATGATTCGAGAAAGGTCTAGGCTAGGCAAGACGGCATTTGGAAGGATCCCGAACAGTCTCGTACTGGGTAGTAGGTACCTACCGAATATTCGGGAGTCCTTGACGGCCGGTATATAAGGAGCCCGGGAATGCGACCGAGTTTGAGTTTAATTTGAGAAAGCGACGAGTAAACATCGAAGCGAAAACTGCGACAAGAAGATTTTGGAGTGCGATATAAGTGTTTGTGTACTAAGTGTTGTAACGTAAAGTGTGTACAATAAATCCTACTCTACTTCATCGGTTTAGAAGTGCATTTCAATCTAGATCCCACACCCTTAGAACGTAACAATACAATTAAACTGTGAGTGGCTTCACTTAATTGTATTGCCATCCAGAATCGAGTAGGAACATTTCCCCCCTCTGCATGACAGTTTGGGGCACATCTCTCGAAGGGCTGTAGTGTGTGATAGCCCCGTAGGCCCCCAATATGGATTGAATAAGGGATTAGGCCGCACTACAATTGATTTTAGAATTACAATAAAACTGTGAGAAGCTTAACTTACTTGTGTTACCCTCCAGGATCGAGTAGGAACATTTCACCCCTGTATGTGACTGTTTGGGGCCCATCTCTCGAAGGGCTGTAGTGTATGATGGCCCCATTGGCCCCCAATATGGATTGAATTAGGGAGTCAACCCTACTATAATTTGAATTAACATACTTGTATTGCCCTCCGGAATCGAGCAGGAACATTTCCCCCCTCTGTATGACAGTTTGGGGCCCATCTCGCGAAGGGCTGTAGTGTATGATGGCCCCATTGGCCCCCGCCCCCGCTATCGTGTCGAACGAGGGGCCCATAAAGTCTTGTTCGTCTCTGTGAGAGATAAATAAATTTTAATGAAGACCACATCACATACAATATACAAACTTTGTACTAATTGGATGTCACTGGTCCTCACGACACGGGCTTACTGTTACTGAACAACATAGATTAATAATAATAATAAATTATTTATTTCAACGATTCACTCATAGAAACGTACACAATTAAAGAGAGATTTGTTTTTTTGTGTGTCTGTGTAAGACACAAAAAATTCCCACTTAAAAAAAAACAAAGTCATAAGTTCATAAATTCATTTGCAGTAGTTATTGAGTTTAGAATTAAATGTAAATGTCTATTAAATGAATTAAAGATCATAGACAACCATTTTGCAACTTGATAATTTTGTTTTTTTTAAGAATTATGTATTATTATCAGAGATAGGATAATCGGATGCATATTTACCTAAAGTTGAGGTGTTGACTAATATGGAATGGGATTTTACATCGATCAAATCCCCGGAATATCGGATTGACAAATTTCGTTTTTTTTCTCTACAGAATCAAACGGGTGTATATAGAATAAATTGACTTATTTTAAGGTGTTTGCTGAAATGACGTAATTATGGAATACAATTTTATATCGGAAAAATCTCGGGATTGCAGAATCGTCAAATTTAGTGTTTTTACTATGAAATCAAATCGGATGTACGTATTGATTTTTAACGATTAAGTTGAAAGTCAAGATACAAATATTATCTATGACACTTCACTGCCTCCTACTCCTACTCCTACCAACGTTCGTTATTAGCTAAAATGGGTGATTGCCAGCTATCGATGAGTATTGTACGATGTCTCTTGTTTTTAATGTTTTTGTAATTAAAAAGAGACAGCTCACGCACAACGTTTTCAGATCTCTATAGCACGGCATGATTATGACTGTGAGTGAAGTGAGACGGCAAATGGTATTCCTACTTGCTGGCAGGTACTCGAAAGAAGTCTCTATTGTTAATTTAAAGGCATTCGACTCTATGCTTGGCATGTGTTCGGGTGTCTTTTTTTTGTCTTATTCTCAATTTTACTCAAACTTGGCTATTCTACAACGGTTATTGGTGTGCATTGTGATACGGATTTTGGAAATCACAAAAACATCGCGGCATACAAGCTAAAACGGCAAATGATTTTTATTGTGATTTGATTTATTTTTAAATTATGTGTCTATGGTCAAAAGTTGAAATCCAATATTTTCGTAGTTTAAAAATATATATATATATATATTTGCAAGTGTAACAATTAGGATAGGGATATCCCAAGAGAAAGTCTGTAGAAAAAAAAAATTGAGTCAAGTTTAGTTTAGAGTATTCATAGTGACGTACAAAATAATATGCTGTGGATATCGTTAGACGAAACCACCGACTTTCATAGGCCGATATGTGGTGCATTTCTTAGTAAACCCTTTAAGTGAAAACTTATCGGGGCGAATTTACATGTTAACTTGCAAAACCTTAGATGTTTAACGGTTATAATTATATTTCTGGTTTTAATTCACACCTACAACCTTCTGTTTCTTCCAACCTTCTATCTTTACTCTAAACATACTCGTAAATTGATAGGGACCTTAAAATTTACTTAACGATATTTTGAGTAAATACACACTAATAACTACGACGTGCTCCCAGGGTCCAGTTTTATTTAAATAAATACCACATGCTTACTACGATACATATAGTTTCGCAATCCCGAAGATCGCGCAATCCCAAAATTAAAAAAAAAATGTTTAAAGAAGCCGTTGCCATAATATCTTAGCCAAAAATGAACTTTAGGTGAATATGCATCCGAATATCCGATCTCTAATTATTACATTACGAGTAAAGTGAATACTTATTGGTAAATAAACACATATTAGGTATTTATTATTGTTTTCATTCCAAAGTAAGAACGTAAGCACTTATGTTATGGGAATCAGAAACAACGAAGGTACCACAAAAAACAGACCAGAGTCAAAATTTAAATTCGAAAAGATGTAACACTTAAAAAATCTTTTCGGCTCCGGACATCAGGGAGGACTCCAACACCCGACCTCTGGAAGCCTGGTCCAATGCTCTATACCAACCAACCAACAAATATATATCATCATCAGCCTATATACGCCCCACTGCTGGGCACAGGCCTCGCCTCATCTATGAGGTGGTGCGAGCCATACTCCACCACGCGGGCTCAATGCGGATTAATGGAGGGGTGTTTGTAAGGTAAGTGACCAACCTTACTGTCAGATGTCTAGATGTTATTAAACCGAGGGCCTCCGACCAAGCTCAACGACTAATATCCATGGATATTAACTGGGACCAACAGCTTGACGTGCCTTCTGAAGCACGAAGATACTTGTAAATAGACGTCGCTTTTATGGTCAGAATGGCCACTCATCCCAAACATGACCGCGCCGTAGGTTGCTTAACTTTTGGTATCCCATCCAGAGCGCTGCAACCTATGCGCCACAAGCACCTCGCAATAAATAAATAAAATTTAAAATTGGTTTCAAACATAGATATACATAATAGAATAAGATAGAAGGTAAGTTTGTTTTAACCAAAATAAATCAATGATTAAGATATTAAATTATGTCTTAGGGTTTTACCAAACCGATCGATATATCGTAAAGGTAGGCGTCCTTAGGCCCGCATAGTATGAGTTTTTCATCATCATCATCATTACATATAAGAGCTATGCTCTTGTCGGTGGAGTTTTTTCCATGTTGGTATATTCAATGTCATTGTTGCGACCTCTACCATTCGCACTCACAAGTGCATGCCTAACGGCAAGCACAACAGCGAGAGCTGATAGGGCTCCATAGATGGCGCTGTTAGCCTAGTACCGGCCAAATTGTACCGGCCTAGTAGCGCACATGAACCGCGGTATATAAGATTTCGATCCAGAATAATATAGATAGAGGTGGGGTGTTCCTCCCCATCCTTGAGGCACTTGGCTCAGTGTTTCGGTCACTGCCGGGCTTGACCCAACTCCCACCCATCCCCTACCTCCATCCCTGAGGGAGCGTATCCCGGTTTAACACCCGGGCCCTCCCGAAGGTCTGTTAGTTAGGCCACACAACCTACATAGTAGGACTTAGGGCACATTAGGGCTCACCTAGATTACTCACCACGCTAACCACTGAGTTTCTTGCCGGCTCTTCTCAGTGGTTGTGTTCCGAACCGGTGGTAATAAAATTCATAAACAAAATACCACGACTCACGTTATGGGGGAACTCTTAAAGTTCCTCGAACGGGAATTTCCGGAGGTGCTTCAGCGCTTTCAAGCGCTGCGCCACCGGGATAGCCCGCTTTCGCCGGACCCTGTCCCTACGGACGAGTCAAACGGCGGGTTCAATTCGTCGCTTTCGGCGACATCCGTCAGCGCAACGGCCGCGTCTTGCGACCCGGGCCGCTCGCGCCATCTCCCTCGCACGCGCTTGCCTTCTCGCTCGCGCTCGCCTTCTCGCTCGCGCTCGCCTTCTCGCTCGCGCTCGCCCATCTCGCTCTCTCAAAAGAGCAATATCGCGCCTTCGCAGCCGGCTAGTACGGCTTTAATTGCGCAACTAATTGAAGGCATGGATTATGAATCCATGCCGGAAAACAACGGTTCTTCAGCGGAGTCGGACGATGAATTCGTCACGGTTTCCCGCTCAAAACGTGCCCGCGGCTCAGCTCAGTCTGCCCCGCCGGCCAAATCAGCTAAGGCCAACTCTGGCTTAGCCAATCCGGCTTCCCAGCCGGATTCTTCGAACAACTCGCAGCCCGCCCCCCGCCCCAGCGGCAAGGCGGCTCGAGTTCCGCCTATTTTTATCCAGGACAAATCGTCCTGGAATACCATTTCGGCCGCGATTAAGGAGCGCAAGATTTGCTCCTTCTCCAGCGCCAAGTCATGTGCCGTTGGCATTAAAGTGGTTGTTACCACCTCCGATGGCCACAGGGCATTGTCGAAATTTCTTCGAACCCAAGGGATTTCGTATCACACGTACCCTTTGGAGGAGGAACGCGAACTCCGCGTTGTCATTCGTGGAGTCCCTAAGGAATTGGATTCTGATTCCATCCTTAAGGACATTCAGTCGCAGGGCTACCCCGCGAAACAGGTTCACCGCCTGTATAGCGGCCGTAACCGTATTCCGTACGACCTTATTCAAGTCGTACTCGAACACACCGACAAGGGGAAGTCAATCTTCAACCTGAAGACGGTGTGCCTCATCTCGGGGCTTAAGGTCGAGCCCCCGCTCAAGCGGGGCGCCCCCGGCCAATGCCACCGCTGCCAGCTCTACGGGCACTCGGCCCGCAGCTGTCACGCTCGCCCTAGATGCGTAAAGTGTCTAGGCGATCACGGCACCGCGGACTGTGTCCGCGACCGTGCAACGGCCACTGAGCCGCCAGGCTGCGTTTTGTGTGGTGGTCTTGGTCACCCCGCGAACTTCCGCGGGTGCCCCAGGGCCCCCCGAGCGCATCCACCTGCTTCTTTCACCAAGACGGCGCCGCGTACGAACTCTACTCGTACGTTCGCTCCGTCCTTGGAACAAACTATACTCAGGCCGCAAAGGCCAAATGCTTGGGCACAACCTTTGGCCTACACCAAGGCTGCTTCCCAAGCCATCTTGCACGCCACTCCGGCGCCCACTTCAGCCTCACAGGCTTATCATTCGGCCCCTCCGGCTGCTCGACAGGCCCCTCCGGCCTCACGCAAGGCCCCTCAGGCCACCTCTCAGGCCCCTCAGGCCTTATCTCAGATTACTCGCCAGGCCCCTCCGGCCAACCATAAGGCCCCTCCGGCCAACCTTAAGGCCCCTCAGGCCACCAACCACACCTATCCGGCGCCCCTACAGGCCCCTAAGGCTCGACAGGCCCCTCAGGCCTCCCTTCAGGCCTCTCAGGCCCAAACTCCGCTTCCGGGACGCGACCCCTCTGCCGAGCTCGCGTTCTTCACCAACTTCATGGGCAGCTTCGACCTCAATGAAGTATACGTCTTTAATGACAAAATCCGTAATTCGCAGGGCAACCTCCATCTGAGGCTGACCGCAATAGCCGAGCATACTAAGCTATGCTCAACTATTCAATTTTTCCATCCTTAATGGATAGTACGCCCGCTAGAGTTAAACCGAGTTCAATCACGTTAGCTTTCTTTCTTTTTTTTTAATGCTGACGGTTTCATTAAACAAAAGGACGAAATAGTCCAGTTTCTGACCGAACATCAGGTCGACATCCTTTTGATCCAAGAGTCTAGACTCAAACCTTCCGTACGCGATCCCCGTATCGCCAACTATAATATAATCAGACACGACAGGGGTACACGTGGTGGCGGTACTCTTATTTATTATAAGCGTTCGCTCCACTGTTCCCCTGTCGATGTCCCACCTTTAATCAACATGGAAGTCTCTATTTGTCGACTCGCCATGTCCGGCCATAGGCCAATAGTAATCGCTTCGGCGTATATATCGCCCACTAAGTCACCACTCATGAGTGATTTCGAATCTATCTTCGCTATGAACGAATCCGTCATTATTGCCGGGGACTTCAATAGCAAAAACACTCAGTAGGGTTGCCTTGCGTCTAACCCTAACGGTAGGCGCTTGACCACCATCGCTGAGCATTTCACAGCGGACATCATTACGCCAATGACTCCGACTCATTTTCCGTATAATGTGGAGCATCGACCTGATATTCTCGACATGGCACTTCTAAAGAACATCGGCCTCCGCCTATGCTCGATAGAAACCATTCACGCTCTCGATTCAGACCACCGTCCGGTCTTACTTCAGCTTGGCTCCGCGGAGCTCACCGTCACGACTAGGTCAGTTGTGGACTGGAACAAGCTCAAGGCTAAGCTTGCAGATTGTAACAGCCCCCAACTGTCCTCAGTTCCTGATGTCATCGTCTCACCGCAAGAGGCTAATGACGCCATCGATGCGCTCACTAGTCACATCTCGGTCGCCATAAGCGACTCGTCTAGGCAGATGCCTGCGATGGACAACCATCGTTTCAGGTTGCCAGACGATGCACGAGAACTACTGAGAGCAAAGAATGCCGCCATTAGGGCCTACGACGCCTATCCCACTGGCGAAAATCGGACCCGCCTGCGTACCTTACAGCGTGCTGTCAAGGCGCGTATAGCGGAACTCCGTAATAACCAGTGGGATGATCTCCTTAAAGAAATCTCGCCCTCTCACCAAGCTTATTGGAAGTTGGCCAGATCCTTTAAGGCAGACGGCATATCGTCCACGCCCCCGCTTCGGCGTCCCGATCAAACCCTCGCGTTTGAGGACGACGAGAAAGCGGAGTGTCTAGCTGATAGTTTAGAGTCTCAGTGCTCTCCCAGCCTTCTTCCGGTCGATCAAGACCATCTCGATTCAGTGGATGCAGAAGTTGAAAGACTCTCTGGTATTCCACCCACGGTAGCTCTTGCCCCTGCCACCATGGAGGAGGTCCAAGACATTCTCAAAGGCTTCCGCCCCAGAAAGGCGCCTGGTCCTGATAGGATTCCGAACGGAGTACTTCGTGCTCTTCCCGAGCAACTCATCTACCTTCTGGTAATGATTTTCAACGCGGCTATGGCCCACTGCATCTTCCCCGCTCAGTGGAAGGAGGCAGTGGTCATCGGTATTCATAAACCCGGTAAGAACCGGGCCGATCCTTCAAGCTACAGACCCATCAGCCTTCTGAAGACTATGGGCAAGCTTTATGAGCGTATACTTGTCTCCCGCCTCAGGGATTACATCTTCTCAAACGATCTGCTTATCGATGAGCAATTTGGCTTCAGAGCCGCACACTCATGTGTTCAACAGGTGCACCGCTTAACGGAGCATATTCTGGAAGGTCTTAATAGTCACCCTCCGCTGGGAACGGGAGTTCTATTCTTCGATGTGGCGAAGGCGTTCGACAAAGTCTGGCACAATGGCTTGATCTACAAGCTTTACCAGCTCGGCGTGCCAGACAGTCTCGTGCTCATCTTGCGAGATTTTCTTTCGAACCGCTCCTTTCGCTACAGAGTCGATGGCACTCTCTCTTCCTCTAGGCAGATTCGCGCCGGTGTCCCTCAGGGCTCGGTGCTCTCACCATTATTATTCTCGTTATACGTGAACGACATTCCGAAAACTCCTGGCGCGGAGTTAGCACTATTCGCGGACGATACCGCTCTCTATATCTCCGGTCGTAACCGGAATTACGTAATCATCGCGCTCCAGCGAGCAGTCGTCTCCCTCGGCGAATGGTTCAGGAGGTGGCGCATCGAGGTGAACCCCGAGAAAAGTGCAGCAGTGTACTTCTCTCGCGGTACATTCGCGGCGCGGCCTCCTCCCAAGCGTCGAGGAGTTCTCACTCACGTCTCGCTATTTGGCCAGCAAATCCCCTGGGTGAAGCAAGCCAAGTATCTAGGCGTGACGCTCGATCGTCGCTTGTCGTTTAGGCCTCACATAACTCGTGTGCTCGGTCGAGCCAAGTTCTACCTCTCTCGTCTTTACTATCTCGTGAATAGTAAAAGTAAATTGTCGCTTAGGAACAAGTTGACTCTCTACAAAACCTGCATTCGGCCGGTATTGACTTACGCTTGTCCGGTCTTCGCCCACGCGGCACCAACATCAATCTCGAGGCTCCAGAAGCTTCAAAACTTATTTCTTCGCCGAGCTGCGGACGCCCCATGGTTCGTTCGCAACTCTGACTTACACCACGACTTCGATCTGCCAACTATTGCCAAATTTATGAAGGATGCGTCGAAACGCTTCTTCGATAAGGCAGTAGTGCACAAAAATCCGCTTATTGTGAAAGCGGCTTCTTACTCTCCTCAAAAGGATGTTCATACTCGGTTCCGTCGTCCCAGACATGTCCTGGACGACGCAGACGACTCTATCACTCTACTCAATTCCACACTTGCCTTAAGCAGTCGAAATTCAGTACAACATATTAGCTCTGTCCGCCGCACCCGCCATAGGGTGCGGGGACCCGCATCACACTTTGGCAATCACAGACATGTGGTTGGCCGCTTCTCACCCGTGAGCCATGCGGATGTTGGTTCAAGCCGAGGTCCGAACCTACTTGAGGTGCCCTTGAGCCCAAGTCCGTTTCCCCGATCGGGCCCGCCAGCAAGGAGCCCGACAGTGATCCGACCTGCATCATGCAGCGAGGTTCCTGCGGTGCCACCTCTGACGGGTTCGCCAATTGGTAGAGTGCCTTCTGCACTCTACTCGGCCCGATCAAGTCCTCCAGTAAGGGACACGTCGCGGACGAGTCTGAGTCCCCCGAGTACGGGGGGTTCCTCAGGCCCGGCCACGGCGTCGTAACCGCTGGAGCGACTTTCATCGGCGGCTGCGCCTTAAGCTCCCGCCTTCTGCCCGGTTAAGCTGATAAAGCCTTCTTCCAAGGCTTCAGCGACAGTCCATTCAAAAAAAAAAAAAAAAAAAAAAAAAAAAAAAAAAAAAAAATATAGATAGACAAATCAAGATGATGTCGCTTCCCTTTGGCTTCCTAACCCTAAATCAGTTGCGCCAAACCATTTCTTTGACTTCCTGATATGACACGACACCTAACTTTTCTTTTATCTCATCCATGTATGACCTTCTAGGTCTTCCTCTCTTCCTTTTCCCATCTTTTTTTTCCTTCAATTATCGTTCTTATAAGGTCGTCGTGTCTTATCAGGTGTCCTAACATCTTTCCTGTCCTATCTTCAATGGTCTTTAGGATTCCCCTTTTTTCTCCTACGATGGTCAACTTTTTTGTGTATGAATATTTCACTAGTAATGACATTAAAACTATGTGATGACAACTAACACAGTCTACCTGTGACCACGGACGGACGAAGGGTCCGAAACGTCAGGGTAAAACAAAATGTAAATAAATCGCGAAATAATTCGTAAAAGTGTCTCATTTCAATGTCTACTGTTCGCGTAAACCGAAAAAACAAATAAATGACATTCACTTTATATTAAACTAGTTGACCAGACAGACGTTGTCCTGCCCGTTGCTTTTTTTTAATTTTAGATCTTTTAAACCTTCCCTGGACTTCCACGAATAATTCAAGACTAAAATTATTCAAATCGATTCAGCCATTCTCGAGTTTTAGCGAGACTATCGAACAGCAATTCATTTTTATATATAAGACTAGTGGACCCCGCAGACGTTGTTCTGCAATTGCTTTTTTTAAATTTTCTTATCTTTTAAACCTTCCCTGGACTTCCACGAATATTTCAAGACTAAAATTATTTAAATCGGTTCAGCCGTTCTCAAGTTTTAGCGAGACTAACGAACAGCAATTCATTTTTATACTTATTAGCCGGGCATATCCTCGAGAGTTATTTTATTGGGGCGTTCTCAAAGAAAAAGTTTACTCAAAGCCCATTGAGAGCGAAGCCGAGCTGCGTGAACGAATTTCTCAAGCTGCTGAGGAAATCAACTCTCGAGGATATGCCCGGCTAATAAGTAGATCTTTTTTAAGAAGATGTAGGGCCTGTATTGAGGCTGATGGAAAACAATTTGAACATTTATTGTAATAAACAATGTTATTTCCCTATCTGACTTTTATTCCAATAAAATTGAACTAAACTAGTTCAAGATTTTTCATTATTTTATTAATTTTACTTACTTTTGTTAACTTTTGTAAAAGTGGCGTCACTATCTGTCTCGCTCACTCATGGCCAACATGTCCAGTATCCATCTCTGTCATCATTTTGCGGTAAAATTAAGATCCTGTCATGAGTTTGTGCGAATCAAAAATGATTTTAACAGAGTAAAATTGGTTAGCAAAAATCGGGTAACATGAGGTTTTTATTTTTTACTCGTTTTTTTTTAGTATTAACAAGTATTGTACCATTTTAGATTCCTGATTAAATGCGCCAACTTTTAATGGCACTTGCCAAGGCACATTTTTTTTTAAAGGAGGGCCTTCCAAAGACGACAAATTGTGAAAATTTTAAATTCATAGTTTAACAAATCAGTCTTATTTCTAGGAAACTTTGGGCAACTGTGTCATCATTTTTGACTGTCATTCTGAAATGCTATTTAGGGTTATGGTTCCAAAGTATAAATGAACAAAAATAAAAAAATAATCATAATAACCGAAAAATTGTTACAGTTTGACTAAATTTCTAGGTTTTTCTTTAAATGCCCATAATTTTCAAACTGCATGGGATAGAATTTTTTTCTGATTTTTGTCATGATGCTTACGATCAATCCTGTCACCCCGTTTCGGTTTGACGTTGAGTTCTGGGACACCCTGTATATAAGAGACTAGTGGACCCGGCAGACGCTGTCCTGCTAATATTTTCTCACCGTTTAAACCTTCCCTGAACTACCACAAATATTTTAAGACTAAAATCATTCAAATCGATTTAGCCGTTTTCGTGTTTTAGCGAGTATAACGAACAGCAATTCATTTTTATATATAAGATTATATATAGGGTATATATACTTTATATATTGGGTTTTAACTTTAATTATACTAGCAACTTGAAAACGTTTAGCTTAAATGAAATTCTCGAAATTGACCACAAAATATACTTAGTTACGCGCACCACCAACGGATGGCGCTGTTCGCAGTTAACTCGCGAGTCAGTACGGATCTTTCAAGGTGTCTTGAACTTTTCATTTTATTGGATCAACCTATCTCACTATAAATAATGCTATAGGCCATAGTATAAGGACTTTTTGTACCGCTCTGTTTATCGTGATATAAACAAGGTGGGTGAAATTAAATGGTAAAAATTATAAATATTTATTTGAATGAAATAAATGAAAGATATATTTATTTGCACAAAATTTAAGTCATATATGACACCATGTCCGAAACTGGTCCATGCCTGTGTCATTCAAGATTTGCATTTTTATTATCTGCTATAGTTTTTATTGCCTAGTTAGTGTAAGATTTACTTTTTGTGCCCCCAAACGACATCGAGTAAGGAGAGTGCTGGCGATCTGTATTACAGGCCCCCAAGCCTAGTTCAGACTCCAGTTCTCTAACAATTAAATTTAATAACAATAATACCTGGCCTCCTGGCCGACTTCGATCACGGCGGCCAATCTCAACAGAGATCAGCCAACTAAGCAGGAGATATTATAGTGCATTAGTGTGAGCGCAATACACAGGTGCACGCACTCACTGTTCCATCACTCTCAAAGTTCGGTGAGACGGCAATCCGACATGACCGGAGAGAGATCAGGCGCACGACCAACGGCTTAACGTGCTTTCCGAGGAACGGGGGTGTTACACTGCCAACTTCCCGACTCCGAGCTGTTTTTGAGAAACAATTTTTGGCTCGACCAGGGATTCGAACCCAGGACCTCTCCGATGTAAGGCAGAAACTGCCACTTCGCCAACGAGGCAGTAAAATTTAATTTCATCAACAAAATAATATAATTTTGGTTGTGAAAGAAGAAATAAATATTTTAAGTTGTCTGTTTTTATGTTCAATTCACATAGATTTGAAGAAGGTTTATAACATTATACTAACGATGATTAGATTTAAGTTTAACTAGTAATATTATGACAACCAGTTACCCAAACAAATAAATTATACCCACCTTGATCATCTCTCGATAAGCAGGGCGGTACAAAAAGTGAAAATACAGAACTCAATTGGTTTTATCTGCAATTAGATTAGTTAGAATGAAAAGTATAAGACACTCTGAAAAATCCGATCTGAACAGCGAGTTAACTGCAAACAGCGCCATCTGTTGGTGGTGCGCGTAACTAAATATATTTTGATAATTGATTTTTTTAAATTGTCAGTTGGCAAAAAGCTATTGTTTTTTTTCTATATATTTATTTATGTAAACTAGTTTTTTTAAGTGGTTAGTGGTTACAGTTGGATGTACTTGGGTTCCAGCGCTGGCGTCGTTTAGTGGAAATTTAAAGCAAAATAATTCTCTTTTTCAGCTTTAGTCATGGATTTTCCAATTTCCCAAAAAAGCGCCTGATTTCATCAACTATATGACGTGAATGTGTCGAACTGAGTAAAACGAATCGAGATGTTAGATAAAAGGAGGATGATTCAGTATTGAGAAAAGAGTTGAAAGAATTTTAACGTTACGTCGTAATGGGAGGGGCAGCCATAAAAGATGTGAACCATAAGCTGATATATAATCGAACTAGCTTTTACCCGCGACTTCGTCCGCATTAGGTAGTTTTTAGGGTTTCGTAGTCCGACAAGGAACCCTTATAAGATCGTTCAGTCCCTCCTAGTCTGTCATAGCAGAATATCTTCTACGTTTATTGACTGATTTGCATGTAACTTGGTTCGAGGATACTTCACATATAGATCTCATTTTTAAAAATACGAAAAATTTAAATTACCCCTTTTTAAGGGTACCTCCCTATACATGTAAAGGGGGGGGGGGGTGAATTTTTTTTTGAGTGCACCCCCTTGTGTGCGGTATCGTTGAAAAGAACTATGAAAATAAGATAGGTTTCCATACAACACTTTTTTATCAGCTTTACCATTTGTGAGTTATAGCCAGCCAAAGTCGTTTACACGGTGTCCCCCCCATAATAATTTCTAAAGTTTTGGACTTATAAACTTCAAATCTCTTACGTAAAGAAACAGGCACGGAAGCTTTTATTTAAAATTGTTTCGGGTATCCTGTCATGAATACTTTCGAAACTATAAATTTTATAAAAATATATACTTTACAATGATGACATTGACGACTAGGGAGATGATGATGATGCAAGAAATGCAAAACAGCGCGGTGCCAAAATTGACTACGGAACCCTACTTTATGCGTGGTCCGACACGCACTTGGCCGGTTTTTTTTTTGGAATGCGTTGTTTTCCCGTAATACCAATTTTATCCAAATACAATACGGTAGTTGACACCACCAATCGTTGACGTACTTTTTATCAACTGTCAAAACGCTTTTCTTCATAGAGCTTGTATGGGAATAACACACTTTGACGTCATCGCGTGCAATGCCGACTGAGTGACTAATTATCATTTGAATTCCAATTAAAAATCAAATAATACGAACTGCAGAAAAATATTAGTGTAAAGGCATCTGAAATTATGAATTATTTTAGAGAAAATCAGTTTTTGAATATTTCTTTCATAGTGGAAACAAGCCTA
This sequence comes from Pyrausta despicata, assembly GCA_963921415.1. NCBI lineage: Eukaryota > Metazoa > Arthropoda > Insecta > Lepidoptera > Crambidae > Pyrausta > Pyrausta despicata. Next base: position 5,084,443 of record OY992874.1, read on the forward strand.
TTCAAATCTTTGGTAATTTAGGAGTGAAAGCGAGCGAGCGTGAATCAGATTCACCGGAAAGTACTTTTTCCCAAAATGCGTTGTTTTTCTGCGGTCAAAAGTAACTCATGTCCTTTCTTAAGTCTCAAACTATCAGCCAGACTGTCAGACACATGGACAGACCAACTGAGCGTCTGATCTATGTCAAGTCCAAGATTTATTACATTTATTATTATTATTGTTAATTACATCTAGCACAGAACGGCATATTGACTCCATTGAAGCAAACTGGAGCAACGGAGGACATATTGTGTAAATATTTCACGTAACAATGTTCTATATATATTTTTTGACGTGACAACGTCTTATAAATAGGCTTGTTTCCACTATGAAAGAAATATTCAAAAACTGATTTTCTCTAAAATAATTCATAATTTCAGATGCCTTTACACTAATATTTTTCTGCAGTTCGTATTATTTGATTTTTAATTGGAATTCAAAAGATAATTAGTCACTCAGTCGGCATTGCACGCGATGACGTCAATGTGTGTTATTCCCATACAAACTCTATGAAGAAAAACGTTTTGACAGTTGATAAAAAGTACGTCAACGATTGGTGGTGTCAACTACCGTATTGGTTTGCCGGGTGACACCTCAAGAAACTGCGTTACGCTGCTCCCCTCACGTTTCGCGCGAGAGAGACAGAGCGAGAGAGAGAGAGAGAGAGAGAGAGATAGGCATACAATACACACCGGTTCATGTTATACGAATGAATATTCACATTAAAATTATTTTACCACTCAGAGTCGTTGTCACGTAAAACTTTCGCGCGTATACCGACTTTACAGGCAACCAATTTTTTTTTATATCTGTTCTAGATATGTATGTTTTATATTTTCTACCTTTCACTTGATACCCAACACGACCTTAGACGTTACAAAAGAATTAATAATTAAATAATTATAAATATTTCACAACAATCATCATACCAATTCTCTAGTCCCAAATTAAGCTATGAGGCTTGCGTTATGGGTGCTAGGATAACGGATCAACATACTTAAATACTTTTTTTTAAATAAATACATATTATACATAGAAAACAACCAGATCAGTACAAATACACATGTTCATGCACACCGATGTTTGTACTGTGCGGGGATCGAACCCGCGACCTTTGGTTTTAAAAGTCCGACCTGTGGACCACTGCACCAAGCGGTCGTTAATGGCAATGAATGTTTCTCTCTAGACTTACTGTGTCCTTGAGTGCGCCACAAGCAATTAAAAATTATAACCCTCAATTTTGCTTCGCCGTAGTCGGGTAAAAACAGGGTTAATTCTTTCTTACTTATACAGGCAACCGAAACATAATATTGGCCTTACATCAAAATAAATAATAATAGTCCTCCTGGCCGATTTCGACCACGGCGGCCAATCTCAACAGAATCAGCCAACTGCGCAGGAGATATTATAGTGCACAAGTGTGAGCGCAATACACAGGTGCACTCACTGTTCCATTACTCTCAAAGTTCGGTGAGACGGCAATCCGACATGACCGGAGAGAGATCAGGCGCAGGACCAACGGCTTAACGTGCTTTCCGAGGCACGGGGGTGTAACACCGCCAACTTCCCGTCTCCGAGCTGTTTTTGAGATATTCATAACAGAAAATCTCAGAAACAATTTTGGCTCGACCTGGGATTCGAACCCGGGACCTCTCAGATGTAAGGCAGAAACTTTGCCACTACACCAACGAGGCAGTCAAATAATAAAACAGTATTAAAGCCTAATCTAAATACATACAGGGTTACTGGTAACTCGACATATAACTTCAAAAGAGTTATAGTGTATTTACTCCCAAGCCGATCTCGGCTACGGTGACCGCTTTCTGATTCCTTTTTCCGTTCTTCAAGATGGGATAAGTTGGGCTGCCCTGTCATGTGCCCTTTTATGACTACAGTAGCCAATTGGCTAGACGACACCACCAATCGTTGACATACTTTTTATTATCTGTCAAAACGGTCTGCCTCCATAGATTTCGTATGGGAATAAATGATTGTGACGTCACGGTCATGTGTCAGAAATCGGAGTCAATTGACAGAATATTTATTGCGTTTTGTGTGTTTAAAAATTGGTTTCTACAGCTTTTTTGAAATATATTGGTTGTATTAACTTCATAGGGGCTATGTTTTTTAAACACCATGTTCTTGGCAATATTTAAGATAGGGGTCATTATACCAAATGTTTGAGAACGTGCGCGAACATTGGCCACACGTTAAGACACCGTTCACATAATTATAAAATATAGCCGCTGGAGGTCTAGCTTTTGGATGATTTCTACAAAAAAAAGGTCCCATCAACGAAGGGCAGGGTAGGGGTCGAAAAATTACAAAATATTTCACTTTAAGCCCATTTAACAAGAACTTTCGCAATCTTAAAAGCACGATATCTTAAAAATCAATTGCTTCTAACCCCTAGTCGATGGAACCTGTTTTGTTGCTGATCGCCTCATCTTTGTCTCTTTTAAGAAATACGTTGAGTTACCAGTAACCACGTTTAAAGTGACTTGACATTAAAATTTGGTCAACATTTGGAATTTTTCAAAATGTCAAAATTGGTTAGTTGCATTATGTACTACCAAAACATTCGTTTTTATCGAAATGGGCTGAAAATCAAAAAAAAAAAACTTGGCTAACATCTTTTAAGTGCCACTATTTTTTATGCTGACTGTTTTGTTCTGAAATAATCATAAAATTTTGACGACCACTTCGGTGTAATGGTCAAGAAGTTGCCTATTAACCAAGAGGTCGCGGGTTCGATCCCCGCCCTGTACAAACATTTGTATGCATTAACATGTCTGTTTGTACTGGTCTGGGTGTTATATGTTAAATACTGGTTGTTATATGTTTAAGTTTATTTGTAACTAGCGAACCCGGCAGACGTCGTACTGGCCGATGTTTTTTGCATTTTAACCGTTTTAACCTTCCCTGAACTTTCACAAATAATTCAAAACAAAAATTAGCAAAATCGATTCTGCCAAAATTAGCGAGACCAACGAACAGCAATTCATTTTTATATACAGGGTGTCCCGAAAAGAGCGTGCTAAACTTAAAGAGGTGATAGACTAATAGACGACCATTTATATTTAAAAAATCACCTTAGTAAAAGTACCATCATTTCAGAGATACAATGTTTTCATGTTTATTTTAAAATCACTCACAATTAGTGATAGCGTATCTCTTTTTGCTGTGCGTAATAATGAGTAGATATTTTTCTTATCCTTCTTGTCAAATATTTTGAAAGTATTGATATATTTTAGGAAAGTATTTTTTTCTTAATTATTTTAAGGGACACTTGAGAATATCTGACTAGAATAATAGGAAAAATATCTGCTCATTTGTACACACAACAACAAGAGGTAGGCTCATAATTTGAGATTTTAAAATAAACATGAAAAAAATCGTATCTCTGTAATGGTGGAACCTCTACTAAAGTGATTATTTTTTGTATAAATGGTAAACAAGTAATTAGTTTTCGGACACCCTGTATAAGAGATACCACTGTTGATTCTGGTATCTTTAACACAAGCAAGTGCTTAAGCTACTTACCAAGGAGGCAGAAAGTACTTCGTAGCGGCCTTCAACTTTCGATATATCCAAGTTTTAATCAAAAAAATGAAATCTGCTTGGCTGTCTTTTTTTATAATCTTTAGATGTACTTACTTCCTGAACTCCAGCAGCTTGTCCGAAGCCTGAATCTCGGTCACTTCAGCGCCATTATCCAGTTGGTCGTGTAGCCATTTGAAGAAACGCACCACCGCTATGCCGTCGCGAATGTGGCATTGGCGGAAGCCCTGGGAATAAATAAATAATAATAATAATACGATGAATCGCACATCTATTTCTTTAAAGTCATAAATGTCAAAAAAAAAACGATCTTTAAGCACTCACTGTATTCATATTTGAGGAAACCTGTGGTATGATTTTGATATGAGTTACAGCAATAAAGCGCAATGCGTCAACTTTGTACTGTATTCATATAAGTTAAATTAATACGTTCATTTTTCTAATGTCACTTTTAATATCTCACGCAGCCTCTGTACTGACAACATCTTTTTATTATATTTGAAATTTACACTGTTTTTGGGCATTTCACTTTCACCACATTATATCCTCAAAACATATAACAGTTAGTATACACGCAGACACATGCACATGCATACACATGCTAACCTGTACACATACCTCCAATTCGACGTCGTTTTTTATCAATTTCATCAGTGCCACAGGAGACACCTCGGACGTTAAATTTAATGGTTTCTCCAACACGTCTCTCTGAAAGAAAAAATTAATAACATTGACCACAATCACGATATTTTATCAGATATCTATGTAAATATTAGAATGTAAAGAATGATTCCTTATCTTGCAACAACATTTGTTTTCTAGCGTATTTTTTATATTAATAGTCCTTCTGGACGATTTCGAGCGCGAAGGCCAATCTCAACAGAGATCAGCCAACTGCGCAGGAGATATTATAGTGCACAAGTGTGAGCGCAATACACAGGTGCACTCACTGTTCCATCACTTTCAAAGTTCGGTGAGACGGCAATCCGACACGACCGGAGAGAGAACAGGCGCAGGACCAACGGCTTAACGTGCGCACCGAGGCACGGGGGTGTAACACCGCCAACTTCTCGACTCTGAGCTGTTTTTTACGAAATTCATGACAGAAAATCTCAGAAACAATTTTGGCTCGACCTGGGATTCGAACCCAGGACCTCTCAGATGTAAGGCAGAAACTTTGCCACTACACCAACGAGGCAGTCTTTTTTTTTAATTGATGTTTTTCTAAAATATACAGAAATTATACATTGTGTTCACATCTGCCAAACTGCTGTGCAGTTTCTCGGCAGTTGTTCTCGCTAAAATTATATATTCCGAAAATAAAAACTACTAAGTAACAGGTAGGTTAAGGTAGGTACAGTTCTAATTAAACTTTATCTTATAAGGCAATACATAAGTAGGCAGATAAATACAAACAGAAATATGACAGCTGCTTCGCAAACATAGTCAGTAGCCGCAGTTTGATGCAGTAAAATCTCTATACATATGATGTACATCTCACAAATACAAAGCTTGTTAGGATGGAAGTATGAATGTTTGTTACTCTTTCACGCAAGAAACTACTGGAAGGATTTTGATGAAATCTACAACAGTATAGCTAATTTATTAGATTACTAGCTGACCCGGCGAACTTCGTACCGGCAATGATTGAACAATGTCATCGAATGACATTGACATTAAATACGCGCGTTTTTTTAAATATGCAAAATTAAATGTATATTTTTCAATTTTTCTGAGAGATTTTCGTAATATTTTTTCTTTGAGAACCTTCTCCTAATAATAACAAATACAACAAAAAAAGAATTAGTGAAATCGGTCCAGCCATTCACGCGTGATGCCGTGACCAAGGAAAACGGTTTCATTTTTTTTATATATAGATCACATTGGCTATTAATAATTATATTTTTGTGAGAACTACTAATTAATAAATAGAAAAAAAAAATAATGTATTTTGTTCGACAACAAGTTTTAAGTTTTAAATTAGATTACGAAAGCACTAATATTCTCAGTGTAGGTACACGCTGTTTATGCATGCGTACCTACAGATCGAGAACTACCGCAGCAGGGTTATAATAATAATAATAATGAAATTCATTTATTCAAGTGACCATTTGACTCATTTTTGTTAGTAACAATACACTTATCCTATGTTAGTAATTCATAAATAATTAATTTATAATTATTTACTTCTGCACAACTCCTGCCGAGGTTGTGCAGCAATAATTCAAAATTCGACAGTCCAGTCTGCTCGCTATCATAGCCAGGATCATGTTGGGGCTGCTCCTCACCCTGCGCACCAGGGAGCCACACCGTTTCCGCATGGACATAACGATAGATAATGTTTTTTGACAAACTCTTTAAGTAATTTTTAGAGGTAGCTTTACTAAGTTAATCTGTTGGGATCTCATTGTGTAATGTCGGTCTAGCCACACGTCTAGTAACACTAGTGTTAAATAAATCTAGTTCGAGGTATCTAGTGCTGATCTTATGGCATCAGATCATCTTGTTGACGCCCCTTCCCTAGCGCGTTTCCCCTCAGCTTGACCCATGACCGAAAGTGCCTAGAAACTTCCTGTGGCATACTGTTTTTGAATATATTTGAGGAATCCCAACCTTTTGCACGTCTTTTCAGTTAAAACAAATTACAGGCGGAAGTCTTATTTACTTCTATATTCAGCCTATATACGTCCCACTGCTGGGCACAGGTCTCACCTCAACTATGAGGTGGTGCGAGCCATACTCCACCACGCGGGCTCAGTGCGGATTGGTGGAGGGGTGTGTGTAAGGTAAGTGACCAACCTTACTGTCAGATGTTATTAAGCCGCCCGAGGGCCTCCGACCAGGCTTAACGACTAATATCTATCGATAGTAACCGGGACCAACAGCTTGACGTGCCTTCCGAAGCACGGAGATGCTTGTAAATAGACGTCACTTTTATGGTCAGAATGGTCACCCATCCCAAACATGACCGCGCCGTAGGTTGCTTAACTTTTGGAATCACTACCAAAGCGCTGCAACCACTGCGCCATAAGCACCTAATCTTTTTAACGAATGTCAATACACTTATGACTTTGATTTGTTCTGTGGGGAGAGCATCGTAACGTATTCGTATAGTTCTTATGTCAGATACAAATTGACAAGTTAACGATAGGTAAACGCTACGATCACGTTACGATAGTTGTTCCTGCTCATCCCACTGTACTAGTCTAAGTCAGGTTGAGAAACGTATGTGTAACGTTTTGACGTGACAACGTCTTATAAATTGGTTTGCCGGGTGACACTTCAAGAAACTGCGTTACGCTGCTCCGCTCACGTTCCGCGCTCACAATGAGAGCGAGTGAGAGGCACGCGTCCCTTCGACTCGGGCATGGTTAGCCCGCCTAAGAGCGAGTGAGACAGACATAAAAGTGAAAGGCACGCGTCCCTTCCACTCGAGCACAGTTAACCCGCCTAAGAGCGAGAGAGACAGAGCGAGAGAGAGTGAGAGAGATAGGCATACACACCGGTTCATGTTATACGAATGAATATTCACATTAAAATTATTTTACAACTCAAAGTCGTTGTCACGTAAAACTTTCGCCCGTATACCGACTTTACAGGCAACCAATTTTTTTTTTTAAATAACGAACTTGCCTATACTTTTGTGAGTAAACTTTATAAATTTAAGTTTCAATGTCTTTATTTACCAGCGCTTTACTTTCTTAGGTACTCTAATTCTTCCAGTGCAGACATGTCAAAGGCCTTCTTTTTTTTGAACTATTATTTAATATCTTTCCAGCTGTAAGTCTTCCAAAAATGTAAAATAAATAAATAAATATTTACCCCGGCAGCAGCTCTGTGTATAGCTTCGCTCGCATCACTGGATAGCCAGATCGAGCTCTGACTGTCACCACCCTCCGCCAACTGGAAAATAAAATAAATATCCCAAATTAAAAAAAACGGTTCTTACTTCTAGAAATGGAGATAAAAAATACTTAAACAAAAACAGGCCTGACAACGTCTGCGATGTCTAATAGATACCAATTTATATACATATATGATCATGTAATGATCATATTCAATGATAGAAAATGATGGTGATTTCTATGTATAATATGTATTTATTTACAAAAAAAGTATTTAAGTATGTTTATCCGTTGCCTAGTACCCATAACACAAGCCTCGTAGCTTAATTTGAGAGTAGAGAATTGGTGTGATTGTTGTGGAATATTTATTTATTTTCATAGATTACTCATATATATGATCATATTCAATGATAACTAACATTGAATTATAACTAACCGCCAACTGTTGCAAGAATGCCACAATCTCCGCATAAGGCTTGCCCTCCACTGCAGCGTCTTCGCTCTTCAGCTGCGCCTTCGCTTCGTCTGGTATAAGGCCGTCGCCCCAGAAGAGGTATGATGATGACGGCGTGATCACGAGGTATGAGAAGAATACGGTATTGTACTCTATATCGCTGCCTCGGAGGTTTAGCGTGTCTGGGGGGAGAGAGAGAGAATAAAAAAAATAGTTTATTTTTTCATACAAACATGCATTGGTAGACTTTTTATTTTTATTTAGGTTCTGCACAAACATGTTACAAAAGGTGGACTCAATGCCGGTAGCATTCTCTACCAGTCAACTATAGGTCCAAGCAGAGAAACTTCCAGCGGTACACAATAATAAAAAGGATAAGAAAAAATAAGGTTGTTCAAGTTAATTACTTACTAAATAAGAAGAATTCTGTGAGTGATTTATAAATATACAAGGTGTAACAAAAAACTTTGCACACGTGCACAGGTGCTGTTGCCGGATAACTGCACAACATTCCCAATGATACCTAGGTCAAAATCTTAAAAAAAAAATCGGACCTCCCATACAAAACTGCCAATCAGCTGATCGATTTACTATGGGAGAGCCAAAAGATTTTTTGAGATTTCGACCTAGGTTTCTTAGCGAAAGTTGTTCAGGTTTACGGGCACAACAACACCCTTCAGTTATAACGGGGTTTTTTGTTACACCTTGTATATAAAACTCATAAAAATCATAGACATACCTAATTTAGTATACCAAGCACGACCACTCACACGAACACCACTCACACGCACGACCACACACTTACACTCACGCACACGCAACACACACGGGAAAGAATAGGGTAGTTGACACCACCAATTGTTGACGCACTTTTTATCAACCGTCAAAACGCTTTTCTCCATTGAGTATGATTGGGAATAACACACTTTGACGTCATCGCGTGCAATGCCGACTGAGTGACTATTTATCGTTTGAATTTAAATTAAAAATCTAATTTTATGTACTGCAGAAAAATATTAATGAAAGGGGAAATCTGAAACTATAAATTATTTTTAGTAAATCATTTTTTGAATATTTCTTTCATAGTGGAAACAAGCCTATTACATCAACAAAAATATATATCACTAGTAAGTCATTTACATATTTAAAATGGGCATCTACATATTTGGACAAAATTTTAATACCATTTGCCTGCCTAGTGGTAAAACCGTTGCGACTTTTTTCATAAAAAAAAAGTTTATAGCGTCCTAAGTCATTGAAAGAAAGAGACAACAAATAGTGCCGTAAGCTATTGAAGACTTATACCTGCATTGGTTCAAAGTTGAAAGGACTTATGTGTACTTCTTAATAAATAACTTAAAAAACACGCTTTTATTTGCTAACTGAAAAAAAGAGTAAATAATTTCTGATTACAGGCGAGTAAAAAGCAGGTGTCGTTCTCTTTTTATGGTTCCCAATGATAAAATGATTTTAATATATACTATACCAAGCACCCCACACTTTTAGTTTACTGTAATATAAATTCTTTGTACTCAAAAATTACTTTCTCTTTTTAAGTAGCAATAAAAGCGTGTTTTTTTAGGTTTTAAACTATTATTTTAATTATTTTTTTTAGTTAATAAGGATAATGGAAAACTCTTATTAAATTATTGCATTGTCATCGGTACTTGATACGTGTGCAAAGTTTCAAATTAATCCGATTTCTGGAAGTTGGTGAAAATTGAGCTCAAAGATTCCGTTACATACATACATACAGCCAGAGCCGAATAAAAGCGTGTTATTTATTTAAGGTATACATACAGATTATAGTTAATTCTTAGTCGACATACAAATCTTAATTAAATTAACGAAACTATAATCCACGAATTTTATAAACAGCATGGTTAAGGACTAATATACATAAAAAAGAAAAACAAATTTATTTTGGATGGATTACTCAACTAAAATAAAAATTAAACAATTTAGAGTTAGCCTATTCAGATCCGACAGAGCATAGAGTGTCAGATATAGCTTAGGGGAACCTGTTGTACCTAGGCCGGTTTTTTAGAAATATATTTTTTATTGTGATTTGACGTGCAGCACACAAATCATATTTGCATATTTTGAAATGTCAATTATTTGGGTACTCACCAAAAAAATATCAGAAATGTATATTTAATACTTACATAATATTTTTAAATTAAAAAAAAAAAAAGGGAAATGAGGCCAAGGTACAACATACCCTATGCCATACCCTGTGTTTTAAGTCAGGTCTTTCTACTGAAACAGCTGTGTTGTGTTTGAAGCAAACCGTCAGGTATTACACCGATAAGAAAACACCAGTTTTTTCATGTTTTCTCGACCTATCGAAAGCATTTGACTTGGTCAGCTATGACATCCTGTGGAAAAAACTCCATCAGACTTCAATGCCCGATGAACTGATACGCGTGCTCAAGTATTGGTACCAGGAGCAGGTTAATGTTATTCGGTGGTCGGGGTCCTATTCTGACCCGTACAGGCTGGAGTGCGGGGTGCGGCAAGGGGGGCTGACCTCGCCTAAGCTCTTCAACCTCTATATGAATGCGCTCATTGAGGAGCTCAGCAGCACGCATGTCGGCTGCCATATTGGAGGTGTTTGCCTTAACAATATCAGTTATGCTGACGACATGGTGCTGCTGAGTGCCTCAGTGTGCGGTTTGACCAGGCTGCTTGGTATATGCGAAAAATACGCCGAAGAACACGGCTTAGTGTATAATGAAAAGAAAAGTGAATGCATGGTCTTTCAGGCCCGAGGCAGATGTCTAGATAATGTTCCTCAAATCAAACTGAAAGGCTGTCCCTTAAAAAGAGTCGATAGATTTAAATACCTTGGGCATCTTGTCACCTCGGACCTGAAAGACGATGCAGACATAGAGAGAGAGCGTAGGGCCTTGTCTGTGCGTGCTAATATGATTGCCCGCAGATTTGCTCGTTGTTCGAGGGGCGTCAAAATCACTTTGTTTAGAGCGTTTTGTACGTCCTTTTGCACGAGCAGTCTGTGGGTGAGCTATACGCAGAAACAGTACAATGCCCTACGTATCCAGTACAACAATGCTTTCAGGGCGCTGTTGGGGCTGCCCCGCTTCTGTAGCGCGTCAGGGATGTTCGCCGAGGCCCGAGTGGATTGCTTTTATGCAACAATGCGCAAAAGGTGCACATCCCTGGTGCGCAGGGTGAGGGCCAGTCGCAATAGCGTGCTGAAGGCATTCGCAGAGCGATTTGACTGTGTTTACCTGAACCATTGTGATATGGTTCACGTGACCTCAGTAAATTATTACTTCTGATTATTATTTGATTATTATTTTTAATTCATATTATTTTAACTAATTTAATACCATTGTAATTGTATGATCCTTTTGGTGATTGAAATAAATGACATTATCATTATCATTATCATTATGTACCTAGGCCAGTAGAACGTTGTACCTAGGACACATTGAAATTTGGGGGTAATTTAAGCAAATTATCAAGTGTTCTTAACTAAAATCATTTTATTCGGTTTATTACAGTACACAGTATTATAAAATTCTCGTGTCACAATGTTTGTTCCCGTACTCCTCCGAAACGGCTTGACCGATTCTTATGGAATTTTGTAAGCATATTGAGTAGGTCTGAGAATCGGCCAACATCTATTTTTCATACCCCTTAGTGATAAGGGTTGTCCACCTTAAACATTTATATGGCAAAACAACGTTTGCCGGGACAGCTAGTTAATTTATAAAGATACTAGCTCACCCGGCAAACGTTGTTTTGCCATATAAATTATTGTGGACAACCCTTATCATATCACTCAGGGATATGAAAAATAGATGTTGGCCGATTCTCAGACCTACTCAATATGCTCACAAAATTCCATAAGAATGGGTCAAGCCGTTTCGGAGGAGTACGGGAACAAACATTGTGACCAGTGATGTACAAGACTCGAGGCGTCGAGCCCTGTTTTTGAAGCCTCGAGGCGGAATGGCAAGGCTCAGTGAGCTCGGTAGGCTCGGTGCCCCGAGCTTAGCCGAGCTGCAAGCTCTCTGAGCCATGCCTCGAGGCTATAAAAGAGCTCGAGCCGTGAAAAGAGCTCGAGCCGTGAAAAGAGCTCGAGTCTCAAAATGAACGCAAGCCTTCAATAAAAGCTCAAGTTTATGTATATGACTTTAATATATCCGTAACTAAGTAAAATATAATATAAATATCCACATTATCTAAACATATTATATTTTTGACTATTTATATTTTTTTAAAATTCACCCCCTAAGGGATTGAAATTAGGGGTTCAAGTTTCAAAATCCACGCGGACGAAGTCGCGGTTAAAAGCTGTAAATAAATAAAATATCTAAATAAAAAGTGCAAAGTAATCAATCTAGCTTTCGAAAAGGCTCGAGCTCTCAAAAAGGCTCGAGCTCTCAAAAAGGCTCAAGCTCTCAAAAAGGCTCGAGCTCTCAAAAAGGCTTCCGAGTCGTCGAGCTTCATATAAATGGGGCTAGCCCTGTAAACGACTCTGAGCTCTCGGCAAAAGGATTCGGAAGCCTCGAGCCTTGTACATCACTAATTGTGACACGAGAATTTTATATATATAGATTTGATTAGGAATATTATTACGTAAATGTGAAATAATTTAATAAAATATTCTCCTGGCCAAAGTACAACATCCAGGTTATACCTTGGCCACTGGCCAAGGTACAGCTGATCGACAGTGACCGAGGTACTACACTACTCCAACTTCACTAAAACGGTGGATTTTATATAGTTTAGAGGTTAAGTATCTCGTAAGTTTTTTATTGTGTTGAGACTTGTTAAATCAAAGAACCGATAGCATATAACAGTTAAGTGACTATTAGAAAACGTTTAAAACTATTAGACTTCAAAATATATTAGAAATACTTACTTTTTCACACAAAAAAAGTTTCAGCGTCGATAACACCAAACACCGGCTTAATGGCGGTATGCGACTAACTTCACATTGAATAGTCTGTAGTGACGTATCGAATACCATAAACAGTAGAATTTAGTATCGCGCGAATATTTGAAAACGAGCCCAGTGGCCTAGGTACACATAGTGCCAAGGTACAACAGGTTCCCCTACTTGAACAAACGGAAGATGCCACTGAAAATATCTACGAGCCCCGATGCAAAATAGTTCGTCTAGGACGAAAAATGTGTACAATGATTTTTTCTAAGTTAATTATTTTTGTCCAGTTACGTAAACAGAAAAACTATTCTACCGTCTCATGTTCGGTTACTTATGCACTATTCATTGTTGAAGCAATAAACTATTTCATCCTTTTAAATTAAGAGATAACCTGCTTTCAAGTTGAGCAAATCGTAAGCAAAATAGTTCATCTAGTTGCTAATCGATGCAAAAGAGTTCGTCTATCATTGAGTTAAATATTTTTTTCCCTTTATAAAATTTATTTTTAAAAATTTAAGTTTGGAAAAGTAATTCTTCAGTCTTTTTGACAAGTGAGATCGTGTAAATTCTGAAAAATTCTGTTAATTTCTTCAGTTTTCAAGTAAAAATGGGTCGTGGCAAACCAGTGGGAGAAGAACTTCGAAAGCGAATAGTTTGTGGGATTGAGGCGGGCAAATCAAGTTACCAAATCTCAAAAGACTTGACACTGCCCAGATCTACAGTGCAATCTATCATTCAGCACTATAAAAAGAATGGAAATACTTTTTGCTTGAAGAAAACTGGCCGACCGGTGACCGGACTGGTGATACGGCACCAGTAAAGCAGAAAACAGAATTTTTAAGTAAATTGTCAAAAAAAATCGCCGTGCTCGAGCTGGAGAACTAACGGTGCAATGGAGAGACATGATTGACAAAGATGTTTCAGTTGATACCTGCAAAAGAGTGTTAAAAAGAATGGGCTACGGATTTTACACAGCTAAGCAAAAACCACTATTGACTGCCTTACAGAAGAAAAAGATATTGAAGTTTGCTCGTGATCACTTAAATTGGACTTCTGATCAGTGGCGTAGTATCATGACGAGTCTAAATTTGAAGTCACAGTCGGCGATGAAAGAAAAAAAGTGGTTCGAAATAAACATGAAGCATTTCATACTGATTGCATTAAACGAAAAGTTAAGTTTCCAGCGTCTCTCATGATCTGGGGCTGCAATTGCATGTCTGCGCAAGGTGTTGGTGGGATGCAGTTTGTGGATGGTTCCATCAATGCAACAAGATATCAAAATATTTTGAAAGAAAGTCTACTGCCCTCCATTCCGTCACTCAAACATCAAGATTCTTTCATTTTTCAACAAGACGGTGCTTCCTGCCATACTGCAAGGACAACAAAGACATGGCTGCTGTCAAAAAGCATCCCAACCATCGAGTGGCCATCTAACAGCCCGGACTTATCGCCGATTGAGACCCTATGGTGGAAAATGAAGAAAGTCCTTCGCAAAAATCCATCAAGATCGAAGAGCGACTTGAAGGCTAAACTCTTGGCTGTGTGGGAGTCAATTACGACCGACGAGTGTGCAGCGTTGGTTGCGACCATGCCTCTTCGCATTAAAGCTGTAATTGAAAGCAAAGGCATAACTAAGTGGTAGACGAACTTTTTTGCGTGAGAGCCAGTGATAGACGAATACTTTTGCGACATGTGTTTCAGTATATTTATTTATTTATTTATGTTATGTAAGGTCATGAAAGATTTTGAGATACGTTAAAATAAACTTTGAAATTTTACTCAAATTATGGTTTACTGTCTCCTTAACTTTTTTAGTTACTTTACCCAAATTCACTTCACATTATTTCATAATATCTTATTTTTCATACTAGACGAACTTTTTTGCATCGGGGCTCGTATATCCATGTCCTTGCTACTCTTGGCCAATTCATTGTACGTGCGACACATTCTGACAAGAGGTTTATAAAAGGAGGTTTAGATACAAAAACAACAAACTTAAATTTAAAAAAAAAAATGTCTGTTCTTCTTGCATATACTGTAATAACTCACTATTAGCAATACGACTTATCTGCTCTGCCGCAACACGTCAGTTGACATTTCAACTTTTGTTAAATTAAAAAAAGAAATTCATTACTTGCTGCAATGATGAGTAATTGTTCTTTCTCTGCCATTATGTCATAGTTATTATTTTGTAGTTTCACATATTTTAATGTTAAAAAAAAATGGTTTACTCTATGTATTATTTAAGAGGAGGAAACTTAATTTGTTTATGTGTTATTTTAAATCCCTATTTTGTCATGTAATGTTTGTTTACAAACACTAATTTCAAACTTTGTATAGATTATAAAAGACGTGCGCGAACGATGTGAACGTAATAATACTTATTTTCACCTGTTTCTGTTCTCAAGTTAGTGACATAACCTATGTTTTTATTGAGAAATAAAGAATCTTTAAACCGAATGTTATAACTGTATGTTTCCCAAAAATTAATAAATAAAAAATTAAAAATAAAAACACAGATTTGTTACTAGCGCGGATGGTAGGTGTTACTTTGCCGTCATGTTTTGTAGTCCATGTTTATGATTATACCTTATTAGTGCAAAATCATTGTAATAGGGAATATTCATGTTTTTCTTTTTTATCTTAAATTAATAGTTTACTATTTTATAACATAGAAAAAAATATTAATGGGCTTCAAAATCTTATAGATATTTTTAAAAATGAAATTTAAAACTTTTATAAAATTTAAGCAGTTCAAACGCCGCCATTTTGCGCGCGCTTTGCGTGACGTCACATGACACGTCCAGTGGGTGTTTACCTTAGTGTTTACTGTGGACTTTTCAGTTACTTCGTAATTTTTACAATACAATGTCGTGTCAGATGACGTCACATTTCGTTAGACCTATGGTGGCGCGTTTTGGAAGTTTGAATTTCGCTCCCTTATTTTGCACTTTTTGAATATTATATTAAAAAAAATTTTTTTCATTATAATATTACAATAATAAGTATTCGAGAAAAAAATATTTTAGACCATTTCATATTTTATGCATATTCCCTATTGGTCAAATAAAGTTTTATTATTTTTATTGTTATTTTTAAGTATTATTCTCGTAGACCTGGATGTCAAACACATTCCGTGTTGATAAACTTACAAGCGATTTCGTCCAGAGCCGTGATAACCAAAGCGGCTGCCTTTTTCTCCGCCATTTTGTCTCTTAGCTCTTTTATCTTTTCACCCGCGGGTCTACCTGTAAAAAATATATAACCTAAGTTTTTAATTTGGAAATTAAAAAAAATATATTGAACGACGAACGCCATTCACATGGGACTTATCTTCGGTAATATTGTCGAACTCTATGGTCGAAGCATGTACGCGTCTTACGCCAGAAATAATACAAAATTCAAATAGATTGTCTGTGCCAAGATCGCTTCAGTTCCCGTACTCTCTAAGCCGTTCTCCGTAGTTTCAGAAACAGCCATCCCCGTCACTCTTATATATTATAGTCCTCCTGGCCGATTTCGACCACGGCGGTCAATCTCAACAAAGATCAGCCAACTACGTCGAAGATATTATAGTGCACAAGTGTGAGCGCAATACACAGGTGCACTCACTGTTCCATCGCTCTCAAAGTTCGGTGAGACGGCAATCCGACATGACCGGAGAGAGATCAGGCGCAGGACCAACGGCTAAACGTGCGCACCGAGGCACGGGGGTGTTACACCGCCAACTTCCCGACTCCGAGCTGTTTTTGAGAAATTCATGACAGAAAATCTCAGAAACAATTTGATTTAACTAAACATTAATATTGCATTTATTGATGATGTCAGGCAGAAACTTTGCCACTACACCAACGCGGCAGTCAAACTCTTAAAAGCTACGGGCAAGCTTCTATCCAGTTTATTTGTGATACCACTGTTGATTCTGATATTTGTAACACAAGTGCTTTAGCTACTTACCACGGAGTCAGATCAATGTATGTCATGTTGTTGTATATTTATATAATTGAACATAATTTTCATACTTAATTGATGTTTAATTTGGTGTAATAACGGTTTCTTACCGGTATATAACGGTTCCTTACCGGTATATTTAACGGGTAACGGTATGATCGCATTGTGTGGCCTCAGTGGAGGCGGGTCGTTGAGCTGCACCCTGGCCTCGTCCACTAGGTTGTTGGGAACCGCTACCAGGTTCATCTTGGCCTTTGATAGCGCCGTCTGTAACAGAAAATTAATAATAATAACATACAACAACATCACATACATTGATCTGACTCTGTGGTAAGTAGCTTGAGCACTTGTGTTACAGATATCAGAATCAACAGTGGTATTACAAATAAACTTAAATAAAAACGTACCTATAATACCCAGACCAGTACAAACAGACATGTACATGCACACAAATGTTTGTACAGTGCGGGAATCGAACTTGCGACCTCTTGGTTAATAGTCAACTCCTTAACCATTACACCAAAGCGGTCGTCATAAAAATTCATATTAACCATAAAACGAGTACTGTGATATACTTAGTTGGGTACTGTGATATAATAGTTCTTGTACTTAGTTGGTTGCGAAAAACGAAGCTTTTGACAAAAAACTGCTTAGCTGTTAAAATTTTGTAATATGGCTTTTAAGGCGCAAGTATCAGAAGCGCTCCTTATTACGTCTGATGTTACAATGGTTTAAAGCTAACATGAAGGAGAGAGACAAAAAATTAAAACCTGATGACACTGGCTTTCAGAGCGGGGTCAATTGTCAGCGAAAGAAAGAAATGTGTTCCCGGGAGGCTGTTTTAGTGCTTCTGATTTCCAATTGGCATGATGACACCTATCTTAAATATTTTCAAGACCATGGCGTTTAAAAAACATAGCCCCTATGAAGTTAATACAACATATATTTCCAAAAAGCTGTAGAAACCAATTTTTGAACACACAAAACTCAATAAATATTCGGTCAATTGACTCCGATTTCTGATACATGACCGTGACGTCACGTTCATGTATTCCTATACAAAAGCTATGGAGGCAGACGGTTTTCACAGATAATAAAAAGTAATATGTCAACGATTGGTGGTGTCATGAAGCCCATTGAGTTGGAAGTGTCACTCTAATTTCCGTACCCACGACGCAAGAGATAAGTAGTAAAAATACCATGTCAGGCGATGTTTGATGACGGTTGTGGCGCTGTTAATCACACAAGACTGCCTTGTTGGTTTAGTGGCAAAGTTTCTGCTTTACGTCCGATAGGTCCTGGGTTCAAATCCCAGGTCGAGCCAAAATTGTTTCTGAGATTTTCTGCAATGAATCTGTCATAAACAGTTCGGAGTCGGGAAGTTAGCGGTGTTACACTCCCGTGCCTCGGAAAGCACGTTAAGCCGTTGGTCCTGCGCCTGATCTCTCTCCGGTCATGACGGATTGCCGTCTCACCGAACTTTGAGAGTGATGGAACAGTGAGTGCACCTGTGTATTGCGCTCACACTAATGCACTATAATATCTCTTGCGCAGTTGGCTGATCTCTGTTGAGATTTGGCCGCCGTGGTCGAAATCGGCCACGAGTACTATTACTATTATTAATCATACAGGCGCGTAGTAGATATTAGAAGAAAATCGATCAGAATTCTCTAATCTCGTTGGCAAAATAGCGACTCCTTCAGGTTGCAGGTGGACTATTTTATCGCTATCCTACGGTTGTCCTGTAAACGGAACTCACGGTGCGACAGAATATTATACTGCGAACTGTGCTTCAAATGCACGCACTACAGCCATATAACCCAGTGGGGTGAGCACGAACAACTATCGTTACTTATTCAAAGCGTTTGCCTATCTTTAATCTGTCAATTTGTATAGGGAAACTGTCAGTTTCTGACGTTTGGGCGACACCCAGAACTTGTAAGGGACAAGCGCAGGAAGGATACAATCTGCGTCGTACCGTTTATACATACAGCAATGGCTCAAAATGTCTTTGGTTACCAGGGTCCCCATCTTAATAATAATATAGATCAATATCCGGGAAGCGGATATTGATCTTTCAAATACAGCTTTTCTTTATAATATTAAGTGGTTGTGTTCCGGTAGCTAGACATAGCATAGCTTGAGGATTCAAGGAGAAATGTATGTCTTTCCTAATCAGCTTTCTCATCACTTTTTCATCAGGTGTGATAAAAGCCTAAATGCTATCCTAGCTAGTTGTGAATAAAAAAGTAAGGTAGGTAACTACCTGCAGAGGGGTCCACTCCTGACTGGTCATCGTGTGAGGGTCAGCGCCAACAGTGGCACCCTCCGAGAGGTTGGTGGTGAGCCACTTCTCCATGGTGAGTGTGTCCGGGAGAGCTGTGGATAATTATGGTCGTACAAATTGCCATTTTACGAAATATAACAGTAATATTATAATAAATAAAATAAAATAAAATAGTTATAATCCATCTATGTTCCAAATTTCGGAAATCGTTTCAATAATTTTGGCGTTAAAGAGTAACAAACATCCAAACATACATGTAAACTTTCGCGCTTATATTATTAGTGTAGATAAAACCTTGTTTATCTGATAATGTATACATAATTGTTTCTGTTTAAATGCCCAATGGATATTTGCATGCTATTATTAATAGCTGAGTAGGCCGAACTTTTGAAAATTTGAAAAAACTTCAGTGTACCCTATTCTACAGCAATTAAATTATTCTATTCTCACACAAATAGCTCAACTCACACTGCTTCATCAGCGTCCACAGACTCATATCGGCCTCCCTCTCGAACTGAGTGTAGTATCGCCCGTCGGTCCATACTAACGCACTTGATGACGTTACCACCGCAGTACCGGCCGACCCGGTGAACCCTGATAGCCATTCGCGGCGAGCATCCACCGGGGCGATGTACTCCGACTGAAAACGAATAGTTTAAATTACTATAGCTTCTTTTTGACTTTAAAGGTCAGTGACCTTGAACGGTCAATTTAACACATCGTCGTTAAACACACCAATCGTTGACATACTTTTTATGAACTGTCAAAACCCTAGACTACTATAGATTTTGTAAGCCGATTGCTTGTGAAAGCAATGACATCTTGTCATCATTCACACTCGTCAATCGGTGTGTTTTCTGAGAATTTGTGTTCAATTAAAAATGAAATATTGTGAATAATAAGAAATGGCCACTCAATTAAATTTGTAATTTGAGTAAATCACTCACGTAAATTTGAGTTACGTGTTATTTTAAGAAATGGAGTCTTGGTATTTATTTCGATTGGTGTTAAATACCCGATTGCGGGATCAAGCATCAACTAAATGCTTAAAACGTACTCTGTAAGAGAATTGAATTGGAATCACAACAAATAAAATTGAGATCCTTTGAAAGAACAGGACTTTGAAGAGTTTGGAAACGTATGAACGCATGCATCTACGCATTCTGACTCAAGAAGAATGATAATCTTGTGATCAAATTAGGAAGTTAAAATCTTTTTTTTAATTGAATCTGTTTAAGGTCACTGACTTTGGTGGTCAATTGCAACAGGGGCTTTTTACTACAACAAGAAAGGGAGTACAAATAAATCTTGCATTTTTTGCTAAACTTAAAAGGTCACTGACCATGAAAGGTCAAACATCTTTTGACAAGTGTTAACAGCTTTAGTTTAAGTACATGTTCTACTGTATCGTCAGCAGTCATCAGTCATCGTAAGCAGCCGTCTCCTGTCGAAGCAGCGTCTTCACCAACTTCTAGCGCCCCGTAGGAAGGGTCGCACACCAACGTGTCAGACTACTTAATAATAATAGTCCTCCTGGCCGATTTCGACCACGGCAGCCAATCTCAACAGAGATCAGCCAACTACGCAGGAAATATTATAGTGCACAAGTGTGAGCGCAATACACAGGTGCACTCACCGTTCCATCACTCTCAAAGTTCGGTGAGACGGCAATCGGAGATCAGGCGCAGGACCAACGGGTTAACGTGCGCACCGAGGCACGGGGGTGTAACACCGCCAACTTCCCGACTCCGAGCTGTTCTTGAGAAATTCATGACAGAAAATCTCAGAAACATTTTTTGGCTTGACCTGGGATTCGAACCCAGGACCTCTCGGATGTAAGGCAGAATCTTTGCCACTACACCAACGAGGCAGTCAGACTATACTTACGTTATGAGCGTCAGCCGTAGGCACGATGTACGCCGCCAACGCTGTTGGCTGGCTCGCCATCAGCGCTCGCAGCGCTGTCAGACGCTGTAGAGACATCCCTTGGTGATCTGAAGAATAATAGATTTGTTAGGGAAGGTATCAGCTAGGCCTAATTCGGCCTAATCATCTCATCAGCTTATAATAATAGTCCTCCTAGCCGATTTCGACCACGGCGGCCAATCTCAACCTAGATCAGTCAACTACGAAGGAGATTATAGTGCAATAGTGTGAGCGCAATACAGAGGTGCATTCACTGTTCCATCACTCTCAAAGTTCGGTGAGACGGCAATCCGACATGACCGGAGAGAGATAAAGCGCAGGACCAACGGCTTAACGTGCGTACCGAGGCACGGGGGTGTAACACCGCCAAATGTAGTAACTATTTAGTAATCTGTGGCCAAATTCTCGACTCTGAGCTGTTCTTGAAAAATTTATGACAAAAATCTCAGAAACAATTTTTGGCTCGACCTGGGATTCGAACCCAGGACCTCTCGGATGGAAGGCAGAAACTTTGCCACTACACCCACGACGCAGTCAAAGTCATCAGCTTATAAATATACTCGTAAGTATGTCCCACTGCAGGGCACAGGCCTCAACTCAACTGTGAGGTTTCACGAGCCATACTCCATCACACGGGTTCAGTGCGGTGCGGTGGAGGGGTGTTTGTAAGGTAAGTGACCAACCTTACTGTCAGATGTTATTAAGCCGCCCGAGGGCCTCCGACCAGGCTTAACGACTAATATCTATCGATAGTAACCGGGACCAACAGCTTGACATGCCTTCCGAAGCACGGAGATGCTTGTAAATAAACATCACTTATATGGCCAGAATAAATAAATAAATAAATAAACAACAACATCACGTACATTGATCTGACTCCGTGGTAAGTAGCACTTGTGTTACAGATATCAGAATCAACAGTGATATTACAAACAAACTTCCATAAATACATACGTATAACACCCAGACCAGTACAAACAAACATGTTCATGCACACAAATGTTTGTACAGATCGAACCCGCGACCTCTTGGTTAATAGTCAACTTCTTAACCATTACACCAAAGTGGTCGTCAATGAATGGTCACCCATCCGAAACATGACCGCGCGTAAGGTTGCTTAACATTTGGAATCACTACCAAAGCGCTGCGACCACTGCGCCACGAGCACCTCAACGGCAGAAAACGTGGCCCTGTGAACTGGGCATAAGTATTTTCACCGCTAAATGTCATCTAACTACTTATGAAAGGGTTGGAGTTACTTTTAGATGACCTTTGATAAAATGGAAGGTACATATTATGTTCTGGCCTTTAGCGTTCTATTGTGGTCCTAAACAAAGGAAGAGGTTGATATACCAACTATACGCACTAAGCGCTTCGCTCCATCCTTCATAATGCGCACAGCCAAGGAATGGAATGCACTTCCGCCGACGGTGTTACCTTTTTCTTATAACTTGAGCTCATTCAAAGCGAAAGTCAATAGGCACCTTCTGGGTAAGCTCGCTACATCGTCGACATCTTCTTTACCTCTTAGAGGGAGAAAATGTCAAGAGCGAACCCATATTGATAATAATAAAAAAGAGCTAAATAGATTTAACTTTCATATGTATTTACTCTAAAAAGAGTAAAGTCTGTGTTTAGAGAATTCACTAGGTTTTAAATAACTGACTGTTAATATATTGTATTATAAATAAATAATAGCTACCTCATTGTTAAAGCTGAAAAGAAACTACTACAAGTGTAGTAAGTAGTTCATGTTTTATTTTACTTATATCTTATGTTGCTGTTCCCTGCTGGGTGTATACTTATTAATAATAATAATAATAAATATTTCTCAACAAGCACACCAATTCTCTAATCCCAAAGTAAGCTACGAGGCTTGTGTTATGGGTACTAGATAACGGATATACATACTTAAATACTTTTTTTTTTTGTAAATAAATATATATTATAAATAGAAAACACCCAGACCAGTACAAACACACACGTTCAAGCACACTTATGCTTGTACTGTGCGGGAATCGAACCCGCGACCCTTGGTTTAGAAGTCCGACATGCGGACCACTGCACCAAGCGGTCGTATTTGTTGTACTATTAATAGTCTGCTGAATGTATATTTGCAATAGATATGTTTGAAGAGCGAGCAAGATTGTAGGTCGAAATCGATGCTAAAATACATATTACGATATACATATACTATTGTTAAAATGTAAATAATTCATATACCTGAAAAGGTGAAACATAAGAGTTCGCATTTAAACAACCCACAACCTCTGTGTGTACCTATGTTTATGAAGGAATAAATGATTGTGATTATGATTATTACTAGTGACCCCATCCGAATTTGTCCAGAACATGATCGCGCTCGACCAAAGTGGTAGGTGGCATATCTTCCCATTTTATCGTTACTAATATTTTAAATGCGAAAGTAACTCTGTCCGTTTCTGTTTTTCAATCACGGCTAAACTACTGAACCAATTTGCATGAAATTTGGTATGGAGATATTTTGATACCCGAGAAAGAACATAGGCTACTTTTGACCGCAGGAAAATGACGCATTCACATTTGAAAATTCAAATGGGCCGATCGCTTTTTTTGTATATAAAAAAAATATTGCTGTTCGTTAGTCTCACTAAAACTCAAGAATTGCTGAACCGATTTCAATAATTATAGCCTTGAAATATTTGTGAAAGTCCAGGGAAGGTGTAAACGATGAGAAAATATTGATAAATTGCAAAAACAGCGGGCAGGACAGCGTCTGCCGGGTCCACTAGATTCGATATAATTCCGCAAAACTACATAAAATTACATACCTTTGGATTTTGAACTGCAGTGCTTTCCTACAACAGCATTTATTGAAAATCTGTAACAATAAAAAATACATTCAATCGAATTTCTCCTCGAAGGTCGTCAATAGGGTTGCCACCCGTACTTTATTTCAGGCAATAGGCTTGTTTCCACTATGAAAGAAATATTCAAAAACTGATTTTCTCTAAAATAATTCATAATTTCAGATGCCTTTACACTAATATTTTTCTGCAGTTCGTATTATTTGATTTTTAATTGGAATTCAAATGATAATTAGTCACTCAGTCGGCATTGCACGCGATGACGTCAAAGTGTGTTATTCCCATACAAGCTCTATGAAGAAAAGCGTTTTGACAGTTGATAAAAAGTACGCCAACGATTGGTGGTGTCAACTACCGTATTGTACTCTGTACTTCATGATAACAATAAAATACACGAAAATCCTTTTTTCCGCATAATTTGATTTATTTGTGATCTTTTAGTTGAAGTTTAGTCGTAAATATAAATAAATTTTTACTTTGAAAGTATAATTCTTTGTTGAATATGTTTTTTTATTTATAATAATAAAGAAAAATAAATTGTACTTTATTTTCATACTATATACTTTTTTTTCGTACCTATAATAATTAATGTACCTACTTTATTTGGAAAAGAAAAAGGTGGCAACCCTAATCGTCAATACCTCTGTAGACTATTGGAAGAAATAGCTTCAAGCAATAAGACCGCCTTTTGTGAAATAATTACAAATTTTGTAAAGCTGACTGTTGTAATCTTATTTATGTGTAATAAAGAATATTCTATCATTCTATATATATCGTTTGTTTCAGCTTATGTACCTACGTAATATACCTAAATAAATTGTATTTCATACTTACAAAAATATTATCAGTGGCGTTTTAACATGACTCCAAGGCCGTAACATTTTTATTTATTTAAATAATTTATTTTGTGTCAAAATCACCAAAATATTTGCTTCAGTTTGTCACCATTTTTCATTGCTTTTTCTTAAAACTACACACTATTGAATATAGAACACACTTAACGACAAATGGAAAAGAGTTTTTATTGATTTAATAGCACAAAGATGCCGGATCAAATTTTGATTTAACAAATCCACGGACACTGCACGCCTATAGACGGTAAGTATAACAATAAAACCTGTATTGTGTCTAGCAGACTGTCTTTAAAAATGGGATTTAAAAAATAAATAAAAATTCCCAACACACAATTGACAACCGTTGCCAACACCGAACACGGGAAAAAAAACTAAATCTATGTTATCTACACACATTGGGACAAATTTAAATATTAAGAACACTGCGTTTTTTTAAATTATGATTTGATATAAAACACAATTCACATTAAGTTTTTCAGCGTTGCCGTCACTAAATGCATCTGAGTAAAAACAGATTCTCCGATAACTGAACGAAAGGATGTTGTTCAGTAGATGTAGGTACTCAATAGAAAATATTTATTACTCCTAAGGCCCCTTGCACACTGCGACTTTTAGCATTGATGCTCGCTAAGTCGTTTCCTGGGTCTGTAAATATAACAAGTTCGTGTCGGACCACGCATAAAGTAGGGTTTCGTAGTCAATTTTGGCACCGCGCTGTTTTGCACATCTTGCATCATCATCATCTCCCTAGCCGTCAATGTCATCATTGTAAAGTGTATATTTTTATATTATTTATAATTTCGAAAGTATTATGGGAACGCTTAAACGGTGAGTAAATATTTTTAAATACGGTAGTTGACACCACCAATCGTTGACGTACTTTTTATCAACTGTCAAAACGCTTTTCTTCATAGAGCTTGTATGGGAATAACACACTTTGACGTCATCGCGTGCAATGCCGACTGAGTGACTAATTATCATTTGAATTCCAATTAAAAATCAAAAACGAACTGTAGAAAAATATTAGTGTAAAGGCATCTGAAATTATGAATTATTTTAGAGAAAATCAGTTTTTGAATATTTCTTTCATAGTGGAAACAAGCCTATTGTATTTGTAAGAAACAGCAGGACGACATCTGTCGGGACCGGTAGTGCATAATATTAAAACTAATCAAAGGATTTTGATGTAGTTTTTTTTTAAATCGAAACAGAGATTCAAGAGGAAGAAATATGTAAAAAAACATCCTTAATTTATTAGAAAACCAAATTAAATTGACAAATTCGGTTACCTGTCGCAACTGCATCAGTACTAACGCGCGGTAGCTAATACTGCATCACTTTAGTCTACAGTTCAAAGGCAGCTTTCGTATCGCGTTAGCGTCGCAACTGTGACGACCACTAATTTGGCGTTATGGTCAAGGAGTTCACTATTAACCAAGAATTCGCGGGTTCGATCCTCGCACTGTACAAACATTTGTGTACATGAACATGTCTGTTTGTAGTGGTCTGGGTGTTATATGTATTTACTAGTGGCCCCCCGCGACTTCGTCCGCACGGAATCCCTTTGATTTCCAAATCGCGGTTGATAAGGCGATAAAAAATATCCTATGTCCGTGTCCTGGTTCTAAGCTAACTCTCCACCAATTTTCAGTCAAATCGGTTCATCCGTTCTTGAGTTATAAATAGTGTAACTAACACCACTTTCTTTTATATATATAGATTGTTTATTTGTAATACCACTGTTGATTCTGATATCTGTAACAAACATACATTGATCTGACTCCGTGGTAAGTAGCTTAAGCACTTGTGTTACAGATATCAGAATCAACAGTGGTATTGCAAATAAACTTTAGTAAATACATATAACACCCAGACCAGTGCAAACAGACATGCATATAAATTCATTGTCCTCAGAAATTAATTTTCTCTTTTTTAGTTAGCAATAAAAGCGTATTTTTTTTAGTTTTTTAAACTTTTTTCGTCTAGGGTTAAGAATACTTGGTGCAAGTGTGCACAGGTAGACCATTCGAGACGGCCATCGATGCTGGCTGCGTTGCTGATAAAAATCGCGGTATGTACAGGGTCTTACAGCTACAAATCGGTTCACAAAATGGCAGTTAAGATTAAATTGACATTGGGTTCAATAACTCGGTCGATTACTAACCACTTTCTAAACTAGACCATTAGTTCGCTTGATGTGGGTAACTGGGCGTAGTTTATTTTAGAATTGTAAGATGTTGAGGATGATTTTGCTTGTTATATCCAAACTAATATTATAGATGCGTAAATAACTCTATATGTCTCCGTGTTACTCAATCACGCCTAAACTACTGAACCAATTTGCATGAAATTTGGTATGGAGATATTTTGATACCCGAGAAAGGACATAGGCTAACTTACCGCGGGAAAATAACGCATTCCCATGAGAAAATTCAAGTGAGACGATTGCGTTCACGCCTAAACTACTGAACAGATTTAAATGAAATTTGGTAAGGAGATAGTTTTGAGACTAAAGAAAGGACGTAAGTTACTTTTGTCCGCGGACAGAGGATGAAAGCTAGTATACCAATAAATAAAGTAGATTAATTTGTCTTGAATAATTATAATTATCTAGTCTAATAGGTACCTAATAGTAATAATAATAGTCCTCCTGGCCGATTTCGACCACGGCGGCCAATCTCAACAGAGATCAGCCAACTACGCAGGAGATATTATAGTGCACAGGTGTGAGCGCAATACACAGGTGCACTCACTGTTCCATCACTCTCAAAGTTCGGTGAGACGGCAATCCGACATGACCGGAGAGAGATCAGGCGCACGACCAACGGCTTAACGTGCTTTCCGAGGCACGGGGGTGTAACACCGCCAACTTCCCGACTCCGAGCTGTTTTTGAGAAATTCATGACAGAAAATCTCAGAAACAATTTTGGCTCGACCTGGGATTCGAACCCTGGACCTCTCGGACGTGAGGCAGAAACATTGCCACTACACCAACAAGGCAGTCAAATAGGTACCTACCTACTTACCCAAACAACAATCACATAATATATCTACTATTTATCTACTTAAGTTGCAATATAAATAGATTTAACTTTATTATGTCATTTATTATATTAAGAGTACGTCTGTCTTTAGTTATTTCACTAGTTTTAAATTACATACAGTTAATAAATTGTATTTTAAATAAATAATTGTTAACTAATTGTATAATAAAAACTGAAAAAAAGCTAAGATTTAAGTGTAGTACTTACTCATGTGCTAGATAAAAATGTTTATTTTAATACGGTAGTTGACACCACCAATCGTTGACGTACTTTTTATCAACTGTCAAAACGCTTCTCTTCATAGAGTTTGTATGGGAATAACACACTTTGACGTCACCGCGTGCAATGCCGACTGAGTGACTAATTATCATTTGAATTCCAATCAAAAATCAAATAATACGAACTGCAGAAAAATATTAGTGTAAAGGCATCTGAAATTATGAATTATTTTAGAGAAAATCAGTTTTTGAATATTTCTTTCATAGTGGAAACATATTATGCCTATTATCTTATGTTGCTGTGCCCTGCTGGGTGTACCTATACTTATTTGTTGTACTATAAATAGTCTGCTGTGTGAGTTTATTTGCATTTAATGAATACAATAAATAAATAAAAAAGTTTTTTAGGTAATTATCACTTGTTTCATTTTTTTATGGTCAATAATCTCTATCTCTATATATATATATATAATTCTCGTGTCACAATGTTTGTTCCCGTCAAGCCGTTTCGGAGGAGTACCTACTCCTCCGAAACGGCTTGACGACCGGTTGGTGCAGTGGTCTACATGTCGGACTTCTAAAACCAAGGATCGCGGGTTCGATCCCCGCACAGTACAAGCATATGTGTGCATGAACATAAGTGTTTGTACTGGTCTGGGTGTTTTCTATGTATAATATGTATTTATTTACAAAAAAAAAGTATTTAAGTATGTTTATCCGTTGTCTAGTACCCATAACACAAGCCTCGTAGCTTAATTTGGTGACTGGAGAATTGGTGTTATTGTTGTGAAATATTTATTTATTTACGAACACCTTTATGGCGAAAATCATTTGCACATCGCGCGCAATCCCGCTTGCTAATTGCTCCGCGTGTGTCGAAGTGCATGCAAACGATTTTCGTTACGAAGTGTATATACATGTAGTAAATTGGAATGGAAGCCCATGGAAAGTTTTAAAAAGTTAGCTCTCTCACTGCCTCCTGCAAACAAGTCATAAAACCAATCATAGGTGATTTAGAGTTTTTTAATCTGAAAATATGTTTTCAATGAATCAGTTAGATCGATTTGTTTTGGTCAAGAACGTAGCCAAATAATAAAGTTACTGGTTTGTTCAAATACTTATTTAAAAAAAACTTTTCTTTTTATCCATATTGAGATCCATATAAACAAAATAAAAAAATGTAAAAAAGGAGTGTGATATAAGTTTGACCCCTATTCTGTTTGACTGGCTGTGGCATCGTAACTCCTGAACGGATGGAACTATTGCAGTGCGTTTTTTTTTTTAATTTGAAAGATAAAATAAAATAAAAGGTTATTTGGGAATAAAAACAAATGAACATTAAATATTGTGCACGAAAATAACCTCTATAGTTTAGGAAACTGTGTTGCAGCTATTAACGCCCACACTCCAGATACAGACAGACAGTATTCCACATCATATCAGCCTGTTGCAGTCCACTGCTGAACATAGGCCTCCCCCAAGGAGCGCCACAGCGCACGATCTCCCGCCCTCTGCATCCAGCCACTATCAGCTGCCTTCTTCAGGTCATCTGTCCATCTAGCCGGGGGGCGTCCCACACTAAGTTTACCTAAGCGTGGTCTCCATTCGAGAACCTTCCTGCTCCACCTCTCGTCGGTTCTGCGACAGACATGTACAGTACAGTATTCCACTATTTAAAGGATTTTATATAAGTGTTACAGAAATGAAATTTACCACAACTAGAATTTATCTATGGTACTTAAGTTAATTAAATCACAGTGCAGTGGTTCCTAGCTTTGGTTCGTCAAAATTCGTCCAGCTGTTGCAACTCACCAGTAATTTTTATGACTCAAGTCGACGTTTTTTAAATTTTCATTAACTGAAAAACTTACCGAACGGATTGCTGTTCTTCTTAATTGTTATTCTTTATAGACAAATTCTATCTTACGTTGAAAAAAAAAACTTATCACTCCAAAGCCTGAATTCACACTAATATAGTTCAACTAACAATATGATATGATACTCGTAAATGTTAACCACTTGACAATAGCTCATCACATAAATCTTAGAGATTACGAGCATCTGTTGTCATACGTATTAACAACAATCAAGTAGGTATCATAGTATAAGCTATGGAGTTCGCTAGCGATACGTCTGATGACTGAGCTAACAAAAATGCGAATAGGGCAAATTTATAAAAAAAATCACTGGAATCTTTTTTTTTTCAATACAACAACATCACATACATTGATCTGACTCCGTGGTAAGTAAAGCTAAAGCACTTGTGTTACAGATATCAGAATGTGTAAATAACAGTGGTAATAACAGTAATAAACAGTGGTATTGCAAATAAACGTAAATAAATACATAATAACACCCAAACCAATACAACCAGACATGTTCATGCACACAAATGTTTGTACAGTCCGGGGATCGATTCCGCGTTCTCTTGGCTAATAGCCAACTTCTAAAAGGGGTCGTCAATTTGGACGATATTAAATATAATATTTTTCTCCAAAGGACAAACATAGAATTGTTGTTACTCATCGATAGTACTTTAAAGTAAAACTTACATCACTAGCGGGAATATCGATCAGATCAGAACGGAGCACCTTGCCTTATTTCTTACATTTACTCCATTGTTTTCCTTCAGTAACACATTATGATGATAATTCCACCTCACTATCACAATAATACGCCACGAAAAATCAATTTAGAAAATTAAGAAACAGAGCCCATCTTACTCCTTTCATTTCCCGCGTTAAACTCCTTAGTTTAATGCTGTGAAAGGATTTTAAGAATTGAAATTAATAAAGATTAGGCTGTATGGCTCTGACCGTTGCCTTTCCCTCTGGGAATAATGTTACTTCTACTGTGCAGATAAAAAGTTTAGAAAAACTTAGGAATGTACAACTGAACAAGTTATCGAAGAAACTAACCCTTTCTTTATGGGTTGACTTAACTTTATAACTTCGCATCAATCAACGAAGTTCAGTGAAACATGCGTACCCCTTCTCTACTAAGATATAAATAGACTATGACCTTTTGAAATAGAAAATACAACATCCGAGATTACATGACCTTAACGCCACTATAATTATGTATTTCACTGTAAAATTAAATCAAAGAAAAGTGGACTGCCACAGGCGGAACTTGCCTATGGCAGTCTATTTTTTTTTAAAGTGTGCTTTGATATCACATTGTTGTGAAGAAACTTCCATTGTTGGTGGTAAAAAAAACCCGCTTTTATTGCTAACTAAAATAGAGAAAATAATTTCTGAGTACCTAAAAAGAATTTATATTACAGCAGAGTAAAAAGCGTGGGGTGCACTTCATGTCGTTTTCATAGTTCTCTCTATAGTTTCCAATAATGAAATGACTTTTAATTTTTATTAAACCAAGCACCCCACGCTTTTTACTCTACTGTAATATAATTCTTTGTACTCAGAATTTATTTGCTCTTTTTACTTAGCAATAAAAGCGTGTATTTTAGTTTTTTAAACTATTATTTATTTATTTTTTATTTTTTTAGCTAATAAGGATAATAGAAAACTCTTATCACATTGCATTGTCATCGGCACTTGATACGTGTGTAAAGTTTCAAATTAATCCGATTTCTGGAAGTTAATGAAAATTGAGCTCAAAGATTCAGTTACATAGATACATAGATACAGCCCGAGCTAATTGCAGCGTGTTAAAAAAAAAGTAACTTCATATATTTCACTGAAAATGCAAACGGTTAATCAAACGCTGCAGGTAAATGCAAGAATCTGACTTTAGAATAGTTGACTATTTTTAGTAATGTCACCAACGAATTAATGTCACGTTAATGTTAAAGCCAGTCTACTAAAATGATCCAACTTTATCTTTTTGATAATTTTGTTATGTTGTAAAGAATGTGTCAAAGACACCAATTACCTTACCCCAAACTAAGTATTAGCTTATGCTATGGTGACTAGGATAACGGATAGAAATACTTAAATACTTTATGAACACCCATGACTCAGGTACAAATGCTCGTGCTCATCACACAAACATTTGCCCCTAGCGGATTCGAACCCGCAACAGCCGGTTATGTAGTCCGGACCTCAGACCACTAGACCAGGAGCTGTCGTCAATCGACTAGTTTTGTTTAAGAGTATTTTTGCTGGAATGGGTTAATTTTTAAAATAAAAAGATTTTTTTCTTACTGCCAGCAGTTTTATTAGTAGTCGTCATTTTGGTTTTCATTAACAACCGTCTGATTTCACACTGACATTTAAATAAAATAATTAAACATAGTTTCAGTTTCTGATCAGATCATGGGATTACAGTTTCTGAAATGATGGTTTACATTGGCTTGGTATGACAGCAAGGATAACAGGAAGATCTACTTAACAGGGGTTGTACTGTACATCCTAGTTTCGTTCGTAGTATCAGGTCTAGACAGCGCCATTCGCCCGCGAGGACAATGTTTCAAGCGTAACAGCGATGTCTACATCCCAAACTACGAAATTTAACGGTTTTTTTTCGCGTTAGTTTACAGACCATGAAATTACTGACATTGATATTTAATAGACATGATGACACCTATCTTAAATATTTTCAAGACCATGGCGTTTAAAAAACATAGCTCCTACAAAGTTAATACAACCAGTATATTTCCAAAAATCTGTACAAACCAATTTATAAACACAAAAAATTCAATAAATATTCGGTCTTTTGACTCCTGATTTCTGAAACAAATGTATGTTTGTATGGGAATACAAAAACATGATGTCACGTTTTTGTATTTCCATACAAAATCTATGGAGGCAGACCATTGTGACAGATAATAAAGAGTATGTCAACGATTTGTGGTGTCATCTAGCCTATTGTAACCCTGATATACCCTTGGTCATACAAGTCCAAAGTCATTACTCTCTTTTGATTTGAATGCCATGAAAATATTTCTAATTTTTCGGGTTTAAAATCATGTTTAGTTTGTTTCTGTTAGTTCTATGGAAAAGTGAGCATATAAAAGAGCGAATGACTTTGAAATACAATTTTATTAGTTTTGTTACCTATTATTTAAAAAATAAGATATCATTCACTATACTGACTTGGCAAAATTTCTTTGTAATGACGTTATTTGAAATCTGGTCTGGTCATTTGAACATAATACTAAAATCAACGTAAAAACCAGTCTGAGGCATTTGTCCCACTGCCGGCTAGAAAGCGAAGAACTATAGTCAACTCTCTCATTGAAATAAATATTTATTTTATGTCCACTTCAAAAGATCAGGCAGTGATTATCCCTTGTTTAAATATATTCAAAGGTTATTTATTCCTTTAGATTATGTCATTGCGCTGTCATATGTATAAGTTTCAAGTTGGTTGCATATTATTTTAACAAAGGATAAATACTTTCTATTCCTTTTGTAGCAGAGGTGTGTATGTGTAATAGTGGGACAACTGCCGTAACAAGATTTTGTTCAAAATAATTTAATTTTAAACACCCTTTAGCTACATTTATACATTACTGTTATACACATAATATTGTTCAGTGTTACGTTACGTTTTAATCTTATCTTAATATCTATTACGTTACAAATAAGCAATGGCATTAGGTACTTTGAATGGATTTCAAATCTGAAACAAGATCTCATATTTTAATTAACTCAGTGAAAATATAATTATGTAGTTATTTCTTAATCATTGTTAGATAATACACACTTCTAAATATAAGATAATCCCTGCTAATATTTATTTTATCAATGCTAAGGAACTGTCTGTCAAGAGGGCATTTTTTGCAACTTTTGATCTTTGGCTGCAAGATTTCCCTGTTAAAGTGCATTTGCTAACAATTGTTGTTTTGGTTAATTTGTATTATGAGTGATTTGTAAAAAACGAATAAAGAAAGAGATTACCCCAGCATAGTTACAATAAGAAAAAGTAAACAAAAGCAGGGTGTCCACATTCTGGAAGGTCAATATAGCACAATTGTGGTCAGGGAAATTCAGTGAAATCATGGAAAGTAAAGGGAAAAAAAATTGACAGAACAAAAATCTATATTAGGAGTGCTTGCTTTGCTTGCGCACTAAATTATATGCTTTTGACATGCTAAGAGAGTCAGAGATTTCTGAAACATAGCTGTAGACACCCTAAAAAGAGAGCAGGTCATAAAAAACGTTTAATCTTTCATATTCTGTGTACAATAAATATTTTTTTCGTGTTTATAAGGGCCTTCAAAAAATAATTTGTATGGGGCCCACCAAGGCATGCTATGCCACTGTTTTAAGCTGATGAAACTTAATTGATATGTGTTTTATTAATCACTTACTTAATTACGATTTATAGCGGTATGTTTTCCAAAAAATAATAAAATAAAAAACATGTGCCATTGCTTATAAGTAACCGACACTAACTAACACTAACCTAGCATACTTCACACAGTCATCAGTCATTATAAGCACTTATTTTGCCGTCTGTACAAATGATTCATACACTCTTTACTTCATTTCACTAAGTTTTTGTCAGTCTGAAAAAAAAGAAAATAGAAACAAATTAAAATGATACATAATAACGGGCTTTAAGTTAAGAGCCAAACAAATCATCATTTACATTAAGATTGGCGAATATATATGGCCTCCCTCACATACATACAAACCACAATTTAGTAGCTTAAATATATAGGGTGCTTTTTTACAAATTTTAAAGTTTTATGTAAAACCTTGGCTTGTTGAGACTGAATAAATGATTTATTTATAGAGAAGCAGGCTACCGGTACATGTGAGAAGGTACCGATTGGTACAGGAATAGAATTCCAATTTTATCTTATGCGCTCCCTTATAAGTAACAGGTTTCTTTCCTTAAAAGTTTATCAGTACCAACTGGGACAGACTAGCCCATGCCGGAAACCTGTTTCTCTGTTTGAGTACCCTTAGGTTACAGAACCAGTAACAAAAAAAAGTGAAAATGGAAAACTTTAGTATCTTGTACATTATCAAAGAATAATGTATGTTTCCAAATGCATACTATAGTAGGTAAATTGTATTACATGCACTTACCTCAGCATTCCATGGGAGCTATTGAGTTTGAATTGTCACCGTAACCACTAAGACTGCCCTGGAATTCTATACCACTGATCTGACTGTCCGCATTGAATGAGGCACCATACGAGTCATTACTCGGTGCATGTGTTGTCTCCAAATTGCCGTCTCCAGAGTCTGCCGCTGCCGCCGCGTCAGGCTCAGCCCAATTTATCTTGAATCTGGTCACTCTGGGCTCTGATGCTAGGATATTTCTCACTACTTTGTCAAACTGGGGCTTCGCTGGCGGGTTCTCGCGTAATTCCGGTTCAGTTTCGCTGTACTCGTTGTTGATGAAATAACCTACTCTAACGAACTCCTGGCCGCGATATGAACATGTTAGCAGCACGACTGTGACGCCTAGTGCATCGTTTTCTGGTATACGGCTCACGTCGGGCGGTGGCGCTTGAAAAACAAACATATGCCGACCCTCAGGGATGGGGCCCACGTATATCGTGTCTAATACTTGGTCGTGCTCCTCAGTTTCGGCTGATCCGACGTAGATCATCTTCCATTCGAGATCCTCCTTTAGTTCTTCAATGCATTCGAATGTAAGTTCGAATTGGAAAGGATTTAGAAACGGGCTAGGGTTGTCGAGGACCACCACATTGGTTATGTGCACCTTTGCCATTGTTCTCAAGAGATAATAAAGTTTCTTTGGTCTTAAAACACTGCTTTCACGGTAGAATAGTATTTTACAACAATTTATAGGAATTCGGTTATAAATTCACAGATATCCAACGTTTTTGTTGCACAACGGAAAATTGCGGTGTCTGTAAAAAGGTGACAAACTGACGTCTATTTTGGCGGTTCAAATGGTCACGTGATCAAAATAACGCAGCCATTAGCACTACGAACGTTAAAATAATAAACTAAAATTAAAAAGTTACAAACTGACAGCTCTACGATGACGATAACAAAACTTGAGGATTTCTACAAAAGTGTTGAGTTCTTCGACAAATAAATTTATGGAGACTTTGAATATTTACATACTAAAGGTAATAAAATCATTAAATACTTACAAAGTCGATTTAAATCACTGTTATCTAGCACAAAAATACAGCAGCGAAAACGTCAAATGAGCCATAGACCAAATATTATAGTGACATGACAATTGACAAATGACATCTATAGTGGTGGGATGTAAAATCCTAATAATCGACTAAATAAACATCGATTTTGAATAGATGATAAATTTATATCTTACTTAGTTTCTTTCAAAATCGTCTTGATTAAACTTCTAGATATAAATTCTACATTTAAGTGATTTTGAAAGTAACAATCATTACAATGAGCTTTGAACATAAATCTACAACTACCTACTCGCTACTAGACAGCACACTCATTTTTTGCATTATCTTTGTGCCTAACCAAAATATTCATGATACATCTACCCCATAGAGAAATATAAATCTACCCGCCACTAGATGGCGCGACTAGATAGCGCGCTTTCCTACTGCCTACACTACAAGAGGCAAATTATTGGGTCTTTCTTGGGATCTTTCTTCTTCGATTTATACCTCGAGTAAATTGTCAAACTGAAACTACATATTTTAATTACCCTGATAAAAATAAATTTATTGTATAAAACCCACTGAAATTAATTTACTTACAAACATCACGTTGCTCGGAAGTATCTGTTTAGTGGCAAAATAAACATATTCAACGTTCGTTATCTAAAAAAAATCTCATTCTTTTCATTGAAATCGTAATTTTAACATGCTAAAAAAACAGTGTTTACAAACGATGCCAAAAACTGATTTTAATATTTTTTTTAAACACAAAATTAATCCAAATACAAATC
Source organism: Pyrausta despicata (assembly GCA_963921415.1). NCBI lineage: Eukaryota > Metazoa > Arthropoda > Insecta > Lepidoptera > Crambidae > Pyrausta > Pyrausta despicata. The sequence goes on from OY992874.1 coordinate 5,121,218, forward strand.
AAAACTACCACAGGGAAGTCAAAAAAAGTAAGTGAATAAATCGATTACAGCTGACTGCCACTAGTTACAGTTAAGATTATTTTATGACGAGCTATTCTTAGCACCTCAATGCCTAGCTCTACAAGGTGTTAAAGAAACTGTAATAACTGAAGGGTGTTGTTGTGCCCGTAGAACTGAACAACTTTCGCAAAGAAACCAAGGTTGAAATCTCAAAAAAAAATTAGCTCTCAAATAGTAAATCGATCAGCTGATTGGCAATTTCTTATGGGAGGTCCGATTTTTTTTTGAGATTTTGACCTAGGTATCTTTTGGATTGCTGTGCAGTTTTCCGGGCACAACAACACCCTTCAGTTTTTACAGAGTTTTTCGTAACACCTTGTATAAGCTATAACAATCATACAATTTAATACTGTGTGATCAAATTTTAACGGAACCAAGCCCAGAGAAATCACCTGTTTACTTTTATCAATCCTGTGCAAATCATCAAATATTACATTTTAAAGACAAATACCTAGCTCCTACGCGAATGGTCAGGGACGTGTGGGCATTTGGTTGCCACCACAGACGTATCAACTCGTAACCCGGGACAAAACTTCAATAGTTTATTATTTTTTGTCTTAAGATTGCATAATTCTATTTAAAATATGAAAAGTATGAACCATAAGTATGGCGTTTAAGATAAAGATTTGGACGATAGCATTTTAAATTCGGGAGCGTGGACATGTCGCAGTAATCTGGTTAAATCTGCTATTTGATTGAATGACTAGCGCGTTTTTTGAATGACAACATTCAATTGAATGACTAGGCCGAACGTTGATTGAACTAGCGTCACTCAACGTCCAACTAGTTAGCGGATTGAAACATAGCCCTTTCAACAGGGCGGACGTAAAATTAGTCAAGTGATTCAAATTCATTCTTTCATTTTTTCCCACTGCGGCGTTATTAGTCACCAAAACAAATTGACGTCAAACAGCTGGCAGTAATTTAACGATTCAATACGGGCCCTGATATCTTGCTACCAACTTTTTCGATTTGCCATCGTTTTTGTTGATCATCCGTTCAATACGAACTAACTCCCCTTCCTTATAAGGTTTACCACATTTTGTAGCTTTATCAAACCTAACTTTATCTTTTTCCTGTTGTTCACTAATTCTTTTACCTGTGAGTAGTCTTAGTTCTGATAACTTATCCGGTGAAGCAACATTAATGGTGTCATTTATAATGTCGTTAAGAATCGCTTCAGAGGTATTTTTAAGCTTACATCCAAACAAAAGTTCTGCGGGGATTTTCTTAGTAGTACTATGGATACTAGTATTCAATCCTATTTGTATGTCTGGTACATAGTCATCCCAGGTCCTATCATCCTTCCCATGTGTCTTTGTTCATAATGCATCTAGTATTGTTCTGTTGAAACTTTCTACCTTTTTTTTTTCTCGCTGTGGAACTGCTTTTACGCATGCCCCCCACACATCTACAGGGGGGTATGTGGGACTCAACGGCTGGTGTGCAAGGCCGTAATACCCACTAAAACCACAGCGCATTCCACCACTCCGCCAATGTGGGGGGTGCCATGGGGTCGCGTGAGCATTCACCACGGCACCCCGGCGGATAGCCCGAGGGCTACAAACTCCTTGGCGGCGGAGCAAGGTGTTGGGCTCCGCCACCATCCGGCCGCAGAGGATAGGGAGGACGGCAACGACACACCGCATCTCCTCTTCCTCTGCGGCCCCACCGCAGCGCCATCCAACGGTGCGCCCCCGTTTGGTCGCGGGAGATAGGCCGCACGGCAACGACACACCGATACGTCTCTCCTCCCGCGACCGCACCCGACTGCGAGAGACAGACAAAACTGTCTCCCACACCCGCACCCTTGGACGCATCCTGCGCAGGCCTCCCCAAGCCCACGTGGAGCGTCCCCTCCCTGGATCCCGCTTAGCTTCACCGTGGGTGGCAAAGCCACGGTTACTGAGCCATGATACCACGACAAGGTGGAGATCCCACAGGGGGGGGGGGGGGGGGTGAACCTTTCTACCTGGCCATTTGCTCTAGGTGAGGCTACCGCATTAAGAATGTGTTTAATGCCAGTTGTTTTTACAATTTTTTTGAAAATATGAGATGTAAAGCAAGAGACTTGATCGGTAATGAGGCGTGAAGGAGTACCAAAGTAGCTAATGTGTTCTCTAAAAACCCTGATTGTTGTGGTTGCTTTAGTATTTCGCACTGGAGTAATATTCATTAATTTGGTAAAGCCATCTATTACTAGTAATATTACTGTGATTCGCGGAATTGTTAAACGTAAGTACCTAACACGTTAGATAAGAATACTCGGAAGAGCAGCTTTATCCTAGCACAAGTTTTACTAACTTAAATGGGTAAGGCCTATTGTTTAGTGATAATGTAACGTGTTTTTAAATAAAATATTTTGTATTTTTTGTATAGAATGCTTGCATTGTCTCGTTATATCACTATATTTTATTTTATACTACTCGACCCGGCAGACGCTGTCCTGCTCGCTGTTTTCGCAATTTATCAATATTTTCTCATCGTTTGCGTCCAGGAAAGGTCCCTGGACTTCCACAAATAATTCAAGGCTAAATTTATTGAAATCGGTTCAGTCGTTCTCGAGTTAAAGTGAGACTACCGAACAGCAATTCATTTTTATATATAAAAAAGCGAACGGCACACCTGAATTTTCCCATGGGCATGCATCATTTTCCCGCGGTAAAAAGCCTATGTCCTTTCTCGGGTATCAAAATATCTCAATACCAAATTTCATGCAAATTGATTCAGTAGTTTAGGCGTGATTGTATAACAGACAAGCAGACATATTTACTTTCGCATTAATAATATTAGTAAGTATGGATTTTTCATCTCATGTGTCATATTATTATTGGTATTATTATTTTTGTGTTTTCTCTTTTATTTAATTTGTCGCACTGCCCACTTATCATTCCTGCTTAGTTGTACTATGAACAAAAGGCGCGGCGTTACGCCCGCCTTTTGTAAATAGTTTTGTTGTGCAATAAAGCTTAAATAAAAAAATAAATCTCTGCATATGTACGTTGAGTCGAAGTAAAACGAAAACATGTTTTCAATGTTCCTTATTTTTTATTATCATGTGGAATAAATTAATAAATAAACGAGTAGAATTTGCAGTTAACCACGGGAGAATGGGGGTTCGAAGTTGGTCGGCACCCAGAAGACTCCCCTTGATCTGAAATAATAAAAAAAACAACTTCAGTATCTATTGACATGAGGCTCCCATTTTCCCGCTACCACAATGAATCTACAATCTAGAATTCTAGAATATCTCGTCCCTTCTCACGGATGTCCTCAAGATGCTCGCTTACAAACTCGTTGGACTACTGTACAGGAGGTTGAATAATAATAATGGTCCTTCTGGTCGATTTCGACCACGGCGGCCAATCTCAACAGAGATCAGCCAACTACGCAGGAGATATTATAGTGCACAAGTGTGAGCGCAAAACACAGGTGCACTCACTGTTCCATCGCTCTCAAAGTTCGGTGAGACGGCAATACGACATGACCGGAGAGAGATCAGGCGCAGGACCAAAAGTTTAACGTGCGCACTGAAGCACGGAGGTGTTACACCAACTTCCCGACTCCGAGCTGTTTTTGAGAAATTCATGACAGAAAATCTCAGAAACAATTTTGGCTCGATGGGAATTGAACCAAGGACCTCTCGGATGTAAGGCAAAAACTTTGCCACTACACCAACGAGGCAGTCAAAAATCGGTTGTCTGTAAAGTCGGTTTACTGACGATAGTTGAACGTGACAACGTCATTGTTACGTTGCCTCTTTGTCGCTCGTTCCGCGCTCTCGCTTGCACTCAAGCCTTGAATGAAACGCCTCAGAGCGAGGTAACGGCGCATGCGTCATGTTTTTTGGAGCGTGCAGCCGGCTCCATCGAATTTTAAGACGTTGTCACGTCAAAAATGTTATCGGACCACAGAAGGAACACTAACCCGGTCTTAGGCGTGAGTCCACCCATTTGCAGTCTTCCAGGAAGATCACATTGACTGTTGATAGCATCCTGGTGGTTCGCGCACTGAACACCGGTGAACGGGGCAGTCAGCGACTCGGCAAAGTAGTACACAGCTCTGTGAACACGATAGAATGAATTAGTAAGCCTGATGGTTCAAAAGCTTGTCAACTTTTCGCATGTGTGTATACTTATTTGTGCACGGATTTCTGAAAAACCATACACATTTAGTTTTTTTTTGTTACATTCAATATTAAATATACAACAACTTCTCATGCATTGATCTGACTCCGTATAAGTAGCTTAAGTACTTGTGTTACAGATATCAGAATCAACAGCGGTATTACAAATAAACTTAAATAAATACATATAACACCCAGACCAGTACAAACAGTTGATGATGATGCACACAAATTAATTTTTGTACAGTGCGGGGATCGAACCCGCGACCTCTTGGTTAATAGTCAACATCTGAACCATAACACCAAAGTGGTAGTCAAGTAACATAGAGTATTTTTTTTAAATTTAAATTAAGTATATTCCAAGTTTTATCAAAATTGGTTCAGGAGTTCTTGTTTTTCTCGAATTCTTGTGTATTAGTCAGTACAAAGGTGTTTTTTTTTAATTATTTTCCAAAAAATCTGCTCACGAGAAACTGGCAACAAGTTTTTAAATTTGAAAAATGGCCAAACTAGACATCGTTTAAACTTTTCTGTTGCATTATTACACTAAAACACTGATTTTTAACTGTAAATACTAAGTTTTACCTTTAAAAAGTGTCTGTGTTGTGGAAAACCCGTTGAAAATCAGTGTTTTAGACATCGTTTTTTGGAGTGCCACTGTTGCTATAGAACATTTTAGAGTCAAGATCACACTGGCACCAATGTTTTATCATAGTTTTTTTTTGTTATTGTGGGCTATAGTTCTTAAAGGGGTTACTCTTCATTTGAAATTCTTTTTTTTCTTACCTGTTACGGTTGCACTCGCTGTCACCACCACACCCGGGCATGTAGTACCCTCCGTTGGGGTAGAAGTCGACGTCTCCCAGTGGCTGGGTGTACCCGCGGTTGCCGATATCGGTGTGAATAACCTCACTGTACTGGGCCACGTTCGGGTTTAGAGGGGGCAGGAGGCCGGTGATGCGAGGTCCTTGGGAGGGGTCCAGAGCTGCGGAGAAAGAGATAGAAATTACAAATCTCTCAGTTACTGGCTAAGAACTGATGGCCGTTGGGGCAAAAAGGTTCTACATTGAAGAGCAATCGATCGAAAGTTTATTGAATTTTTACAGATTGTTTTATGAAGCGGTCTATTTGTAAATCTGTAAGGCTGTATATTGTATTATTTGGTTGACAGTGTAGACATGGTGTACAAATTAAGTATTTCAGAGTTTTTTAAAGTGTGACATTATTAGTATAATTCCTAAAGCCACCACGATTACAGGCATGGTTTGTCCAAACAAAATTTTTGACTCTTCGTGAGGTTTTTACAGAAGTGTACAATTAAGACATCCCTACACCGGTATGTCTAAAGGAGAGGCCTCTGCACAGCACTGAATTAAATGCAACTATTCTATTAACTCGGGGGTTCAAATCCTCCCTGATGACCGAAGCCGAAAAGATTTTTTTAAGTGTAATGTCTTTTCGAAATCAAAAATAGCGTTGAAAACGCAAAAAATACTTAATAAATAACATTTAGCCTGTTTCATCTTAACCGATTTTAAAATATTTGTAAAAATATTTCTCTCGGCTGATTTGAGGGTGTCTTCCACAATCATTGATGAAACATACTCTGGCTCAAAGCGTTAGAAAGCACTTACAAAATTCAACGACTCCATTAAGGACCGGACTTCCAAAGGTCGAGGGTTCGAATCCTCCCTGATGACCGGAGCCGAAAAGATTTTTTTAAGTGTAATGTGTTTTCTAATTTATCAAATAGCGTTGTGAACGCAAAAAACAAATTAATAAATAAATGCTACTATTTATAATTATGATGATGATGACTTACCGGTAACGTATCCAACTTCGCTGTTCAGACGTCTGGCGATTAAGCCAGCGTTCAGAGCGCCAAGACCCAGTCCGACGATGTGGAAATCAGATAAGTCTCCGTAGGTGGTGTTGGTCAACCAACGTGAAAAGCGGGAGACGAAGTTACCTAAAGTTAAAGGAAAATTTGTCATTGTATTCCAGCATTTGGAAAGAAGGCAGCCTGTGCCTCAGTGTTTGAAGATTTCAGGTGCAGAGCGCTTTCAACTTTAGCCTCATCAAGACTTAACATCAGGTGTGGTAAGGGCTAAGTGTTGGACTTGAGGGCGTGGCATGACGGGTTAGCAAAAGGCTTAAGAAAGTTAACATTACTAAATATTAAGATAAAAATAGAGAAAAGATATAATATGCGACTAAATATTTGAGGAAGTCTTAGGCTAAGGTAAATTTTAACAACGTTTTGATATCCACCGTAGATATTTAGCCAAAATAAAAAGGATTCTTGATTCTAAGTTAACTAACAAATGATATTTGAGTGGGGTTGCTGTCAAGTTGATTTAATTTAGAGCGGTCGTAAGCCATTGTCTCCTCCATTAGGGTACTTACTAGACAGGACAGAGTAGAAGGCAGTCAGGTAGGTGTTTGAGTGTGTACCCTTGCTCCAGTCAACTACGATGACGTTAACGTCAGCGGCGGCGAGGAAAGCTGGAGAAAAAAAAAGAAGTCAGTCTTCAAGTTTTTACAATAGTTAACAGTGAATATCATTCTCACAAGGAGAAAAGGGTTAGTTAGAACAGCCTTCGTATAAAGCTTGCATATGCCTATTCACTAAAATCCTAATGAAATTCTGCAATTACTACTGGTGGGTAAAAATAACGAACTCCTGGAGATTAAGGCCAGAACATCTTGAATAACAATACCTAAGAACATTCTCCGAATATAAGTCAATAGAAAAGAATGGAAATTTACCCGTACTGACTAACTAGGTATTCAACGTTTATGTAATTTTTGTGTCACTTCGAATGGTGATGTCAACTATAAACGTACCTGGTACGAGGACGGCGTTGAAGCTAGCGGTGGCAGAGCCCCCCATATCATGCACAAGGAGCACAGAACGACGGTGAGCGCTGTAGTGGGAGTAGGTCAGAAGATATTCGTTGTTGATCTGAAGAGGCTGACTCAGTTGAGGGTTCTGTCTCGTGAAGAGATGGAACTGGTTGTCCCTGGACGGGATGTAGGGGATCCTGTCGGGGTCAACGCCTGGTGGAGGCCACGGGATCTCTTCGGGTTTCGCTGGAGGCCAGGGCAAGCTGTCGGGCCACCAGGTTGGCTGGTCGGGCCATTGGTCAGGAAGCGCCGGAGGCCAAGGGAGGGAGTCGGGCCACCAGGATGGCCTTTCAGGCCAGCCTTCGGGTTTCGCTGGAGGCCAAGGTAGGCTGTCAGGCCACCAAGAGGGCTGCTCAGGCCATTCATCAGGGATTGCAGGCGGCCAAGGTAGACTATCTGGCCACCAGGTGGGCTGGTCAGGCCAGCCTTCGGGTTTCGCCGGGGGCCACGGCAGGCTGTCGGGCCACCAAGAGGGCTCGTTAGGCCATTGCTCTGGCAGCGCTGGAGGCCAGGGTAGGGATCCAGGCCACCAGTCAGGCCTGTCGGGCCATTCAAACCTCTCCTCGGGCTGAGGAAGAGCTGAAACAAAAAATAAAGGTATAAAAGATTGTAAGAATAGCGCCTGTCTTTGTGACAACAAGGCCTTATAATTTTTTTTGGAAAACCTGATTGTTTTAATGGGACTGTCATATTAATAAGTTCCTGTGTTTTTATACACATAAACCTTCATCTTAAACCACTCTATGTTTTTTTGAAACCGCATCAAAATCCGCTGAGTAGATTTAAAGTTTGTCTTAAGAATGCCTACAATAACACAGACACAGAGGCGTGATGTTTGTGTGTGTTTATCGTGTGATAAGCTACCGTTGGATTTTATCTTTCTTATCAAAATCTTAGTGCTTAAGTATGTATTCGCTGTACTTATATCAATAACAATGTAAGATTTAGATGATTAAAAGATTCTCAAAATAATAATAAAGGTAATTTTAAATATTTGTATGATGTAATTTGGCTATCAGCATTACCACAATTGATGCCGTTGCTACGCCAAAATATTTTTGTTGGTATGTCTAGAACATTCGTGTAGATATTGAAAATGAAATAAGCAAGAGAAAAAATGTTATGTAGACATTAGTTTTTTTTGGCATATATAATAATACAATTTTGTCTAAGAAGGGTGCAAAACTCCTTGAGCATCTGGTTCAACCCTGGCTTTTTAGCTTTTGAACCAATTTTAGTGAAGATGGATCCTAACGATTTGTTATTAATATTTATTTTCTTCAATTTAAACCTAGGTATTTGTTTTCTATCAATAAAACATGGGGTGAAGTTGTAGTTGTGGAGATGAAACACATGAACAAGTTTTTTTTCGAACTTTCTTAAAGGACATGTTCAAAAAAAATAACGAACATTGTCCCGTTGGTAAGTGGGGACGAAAGCAGTCATGGTCCTTTGGAGATGGCTGGACAGTGGGGTGAGCATGAACATTATCGTAACGTATTCGTGTCGTCCAAACGTCAGAAACTGACAGTTTCCCCATACAAATTGACAAGTTAACGATAGGTCATCATCAGCCTATATACGTCCCACTGCTGGGACAGGTCTCACCTCAACTATGAGGTGGTGCGAGCCATACTCCACCACGCGGGCTCAGTGCGGATTGGTGGAGGGGTATGAGTAAGGTAAGTGACCAACCTTACCGTCAGATGTTATTAAGCCGCCCGAGGGCCTCCGACCAGGCTTAACGACTAATATCTATCGATATTAACCGGGACCAACAGCTTAACGTGCCTTCCGAAGCACGGAGATGCTTGTAAATAGACGTCACTTTTATGGTCAGAATGGTCACCCATCCCAAACATGACCGCGCCGTAGGTTGCTTGACTTTTGGAATCATTACCAAAGCGCTGCAACGACTGCGCTACAAGCACCTCCAACTGTAACGATAGGTAAACGCAACGAATACGTTACGATGGTTGTTCGTGCTCACCCCACAGATTTGGTCACTGTCTATATTTTTTTGTTACCCAGCTGAAGGTGTGTACCCGACTGCGAAGGAGTTAATACATTTTTCGAACACTTACCCGATACGGCTGCAAGTCCGCAGAGTAGAAGAGCTACCTTAGGGCCAACCATTTTGGTCAACTACTACTGAAGTGACCAAATAAACCGTCCATTATATACTAATTTACGTGACGGTATCTCTGAAAAGTAATCCTTTTATTACAGGTGCTTAATTTGTTTAAGAATGCAGGTGTCATTATCGAGTAGATTCTGATAAAAATTGGCAGGGGTCGCTATTTATGTGATATAACATTTCCATGATGTATTTGCCTGTAAAGAAATGTAGATAATATCCAAGGTAACGGTGCCTGCGTATTATTTAGCCTAGGGGGTTAACTGAACCATTCAAAGCTGAACTACGGGCGACTGAATGAATGTCGCTCGTAGTCTGTCGAAGCGACAACATCTCCCGAGAATGCCACGTGTAGTGGCGTAACGCGTCGAGTGTTTGTTGGTCTCAGTGCTGTGATTCCAGGTGCATCTTCTGTGTCACGTTGTGAGTTGTAGGTATTGTAAGTCCTGCGACTTCCAGTTCTAGCTTTTTCAGGTGATTACAGTTGGATGTATTTTGGTTCCTGCGCTGGCGTCGTTTAGTGGAAATTTAAAGCAAAATAATCCTCTTTTTCAGCTTTGAACCATTCGGTAAAGAGTTTGAACCACAAACAATTTTATTTTGATAGCAATGGCATATAAGTCTACGGTCAGCCGGTAAATCCATACTTCCATAATTATATTATAAATGCGAAAGTAACTCTAATCTGTCTGTGTGTAACTCAATCACGCCTCAACTACTGAACCAATTTGCATGAAATTTGGTATGGAGATATTTTGATACCCGAGAAAGGTCAGGCTACTTTTTACCGCGGTAAAATGACGCATTCCTATATGGCATTCAGGTAGGCCGATCGGTTTTTTTTAATATAAAAATTAATTGCTGTTCGTTAGTCTCACTAAAACTTAAGAAGCTGAACCGATTTCAATAATTTAAGCCTTGAATTACTTATACAAGTACAGGGAAGGTGTAAACGGAGATGAAATATTGCTGAATTGTGAAAACAGCGGGCGGGATAGCGTTTGCCGGGCCCACTAGTGGTCGTAAACGGTTGGAAAAACAATGAAAACAACACAGTTAACAGTGAAATAAACTTATTACTAGTTTTGCGCAACTGATTTAAAATTAGGAAGCTAAAGGGAAGCGCTTTCTACCGACCGGGTTTTATGGTCGGGGACCGATGTCCGATAGACATCATCTAAATTTGTCTATGTATATTAATCAGAATTTAAATCTTTAATGCCGCGTTTCCTGTACGGAACTAGGCTAACAGCGCCATCTAGCATATGGAGTCGTATCAGCGCTCGCTGTTGTGCTGGCGCCAGTTCCGAGCCGAACGCTGGTTGTGAAAGTGCGCGCTGAAAGTCGCGGGTGGCCACTGGCCACTAGTAGGCTGATAAGATGAAGAAGCCTGCATTTAGTTCAAACCATAGACCTTTTCTACGTTGGCAGTTGAAGCTATCCTAGAAAACGCCTTACATTAAGTTTACTTTATAAACATAAGGTTCTCCAATCTAGACCATTTCAAACCCAATAACCAGTAGGGTTATTGGGTCTAAACGCGATATATTTTAATGAGTATAAGGTACTCACTGCTCGACGTTTTGGCTGGATGGCACACAGCCGTGGTCACGAGCTGACTGATTGTTTAGACCCGATAACCAGTAGTTATTGTTAAAATGCAACGCGAAAGTTTAAAATCATACATTGCTAGACCATTTCAGTCCCATTACACCAATTTGCTCAATCAAGCTGAGACCCTATTGCGATGTTGCATTGCAAAAGCAGCACTGCTATTCCAAGAAAACAGTAGACAAACGACAGCGTCGAAAATTGTGACGTAACGTGGTTTTCTTTCTAGAAAAATTAGATATAGGTAAATTTTTCCTTAATATACTTTATCTAAAGTTATCAAATCCTATTTTAGACACAACAGCGCATGTACCTACGTAACAAAAATAATTCAGTGGACCTTGAATTCAATATGTAAGTAGGTAGCGATAAACAAAGCCTAGATTATAATTTACACTATCAGTAGATAAACTGCATTGAAGTCAATTATATTATTGATAAGATAAGTTATTTCTATGCGAATCAGTTGCATTTATTGTGCATTCGTGTGGGGTATATTTTTATTGTATCCAAACTAATATTATAAAATGCAAAAGTAACTCTGTCTATATGTCTGTCATTCAATCACGCCTAAACTACTGAACCAATTTGCATAAAATTTGGTATGGAGATATTTTGGTACTCGAGAAAGGACAAAGGCTACTTTTGACCGCGGGAAAATGACGCATTCCCAAAATTCAAATGCGCCGCTGATTTAAAATGAAATTTGATAAGGAGATAGTTTGAAAGTTAGGAAAAGACATAAGTTACTTTTGTCCGCGGGAAAACAACGCATTCCATTGGCCTCCACAACCTGATGGCTGGCCGTGGCCACCACAAAAACCTTCTCTCCCTGAGATCCCTTGGCCCCCACAGCACCCCGAATGGATCCCGTGGCCCCCTCAGCACCCAGAATGGATCCCATGGCCCCCTCAGCATCCAGAATGGATCCCGTGGCCCCCACAGCATCCCGAATGGATCCCTTGGCCCCCAGAAAACTGGTTCCCAGAGGATGCGCCGTCATGGTGGCCTGGCGGCTGGCCTTGGCCCCCACAAAAACCCTCTCTCCCCGAGTGGGTTCCTTGCCCCCCTCAGCACCCCGAATGGTTCCCCTGGCCCCCGTCTCACCCTGACTGGCTCCCTACAGAAACTGACAAGCTGCCGTATGTGCCTTCGACAACGAGTTCCACTTGTTCACAAGGTAAGCAGCAGCTAATAATTATAATGAGGGGCGTCTAAAACGGCCGCATTTGATGTTTCATCTTAAATATGATTCATTTACTGAATTGTAGCAGAACTCCTATGGGAACCATAAAACGGCAACATTAGTAGATGAATCATCTGCAGTTCATTTCATCAAGTGAATCACTTTTGATGTCGACATTGCTAGATGAAAAAAATATAGTGATGCGTGGAACCGATCTAATCGGTTCTTGTTAAAATGTATCTTTTTCAACAAAACCACGAATGTAAATGTAACATTAAGCCTAATTTAAGTGTTTTATATAACAACAGTAGTAAATATTTAAGATTAATGGATTTATTGCGTTTAATTTCAAATCTATTTTCTTTTTTATTTTACGCCTGGCAATAATGTTTGTGTCAGTCAAGTTGAAATTATTTGTTTACAAAGCTTACAAAAACTTTACGCGACAAAAACAATTTGTTTTAAGTGTTTCTGGGTTGGTTTTTTAAGTTAAGTGTGCTGAGGGGTCAGGCGCCTCTACAATGCCTAAGGATTAGGCAACTGTAAGTAAAATTGTTATAATTTTTATTTGCTGGGATCGCAATGTAAATTTTTCTTCAAAATATTGATAATTCTCATATTTACTACTTATATTTATTACAGTACTTCAATAACTTCAAATCAAAGATATAGAAGATGTTGTCTGACCTCAACGCTGATGCTACTGCCACAGGTGGAGGACCACCCCGGGCTGAATCTATGTCTGATACGGAGCAAAGATTTTTGGCCATTATGGGCCCAGGGTTTGGCCAGGGTAATCCCAATGTGAGGGTTAATCCCTTTCCCAATAAGGTAATATAAACAATTACTATTATCCAAGAGCTTGTTTTTTTTAATAATATAATATAATATTTTTAATATTGTGTAGAACAACACAAGCATTTGTTAGGTAACCATCCATTGAGGGATGTTCATGATATTTTCTATCCACTAAAAGACAATGCCGTTGTGACTTTAAAACTCCAATGCACCTCTCAACTGTATTTCTGACTCTACAGTGCAAGAGTATCAGGTTCAGTGTCTAATCTAAACTAATGGAGTCATCAAAAAGGAGTGTAGTGGATAGCCTGAATCACCTTAAAATTAAATAAAAACTTATTGATTCTCTCTTTAAATATAGGAAATTTCTCTAGTATATTATAGTAGTATAGTACCTATCTTACCTTATAACCATAATGTTTCATTTTCAGATACATTGAGATTTGCAAGACAGCGCTAATTGTATGAGCATTCCACACATAAGAGCCGCGACTCGCTCCACCATGGCTGGAATCTACACTCATACTGAATTACTTAAAAGGATAATGTTTTACTTGTGATTGTTTGTTTAGTAGTAAGCAGAGTGAAAATTAAGATATTTTTTTATTTAGTGTAAGTAGTAATAAATATAAAATGATTACTTTGCAACTATTATTATTTTTGTCACCGTTTATAGACAAGTAAACATTGATTTAAAATATTTAGCCAACGATAACATTGTCATTAGATAGGTAATACAATATTTTCAAACTCTTAAACTTTTACTAGAATCTTTTTATGGTAACTAAGCAAGGACATAATATATTATACTAGCTACTAACTATAAATCTTTGATAAGACCCAGATGCATAAAAACTTAGGGCAGTCAAAACCTAAAAACTAAATATTAGGTCCTTACATATGAAATTGGCGTTTTGTCGTACTGGCCACTTTGATCACAAATTTTTCCTATTTGGTTAGGAATTCGAAATTCAAATTTATACAGCTATTTCCACATGTAGTTGTGTTTCGTAAACCGTCATTCATTTGTTTTTTTACTTATCTTTTTTCTGTTTGCATCGCTCAATTTACAAAATGGAAAATTTGAAATATCGCGTTATTTACGAGTACGAGTTCCACCGTGGCACCAGTGCTGCGGAAACGGCTCGAAGGGTTAATGATGTGTATGGCGGTTGTGTCGCAAAAGAAAACACAGTGCGTTTTTGGTTCCAACGTTTTCGTTCTGGAAATTTCGACCTGCAAAACAAGCCCCGTGGACGGCCGGAGACCCAAGTTGATAATGAAGAATTGAAGGCTATTGTGGAAGCGGATCCATCGCAAACCACGTCCGAGTTAGCTGCAGGCTTTGGCGTTAGTGATAAAACTGTTTTAATCCACTTGAAGCAAATTGGGAAGATTAAAAAACTTGAAAGGTGGGTTCCTCACGAATTGAGTGAAGCAAACCGGCAAACGCGCGTCAACTGCTGCGTTACATTACTTGACCGGCACAATAACGAAGGGATTTTAAATCGAATCATTACCTGTGATGAAAAGTGGATTCTCTACGATAATCGGAAGCGCTCATCGCAATGGCTGGACCTTGGCAAGCCAGCCAAAGCCTGCTCCAAGCGAAAATTGACCAATAAAAAGTTACTTGTAAGCGTTTGGTGGACTAGCGCCGGTGTCGTTCATTACAGTTTTCTCAAATCTGGCCAGACGATTACGGCAGATATCTATTGTCAGCAATTGCAAACCATGATGGAAAAGCTAGTTGCTAAACAACCAAGGCTGGTCAATCGCTCTACGCCACTGCTGCTTCACGACAACGCTAGACCACACACTGCACAACAGACGGCTAGCAAATTAGAAGAACTTCAATTGGAATCTCTAAGGCATCCACCGTACTCCCCGGACCTTGCTCCAACAGATTACCATTTTTTTCGAAATTTGGATAACTTCTTGCAAGGGAAAAAGTTCAACTCAGATGGGGCAGTCCAAGTCGCCTTCAAAGATTTTATTGATTCCCGTTCGAATGGTTTTTTTAGTAAAGGGATCAATGAACTACCTATGAGATGGCAAAAGTGCATAGATTACAATGGCTCATACTTTGATTAAATAAATATGCTATATAAAAAAATTTCGACTTTTTGTTCCTCCCATACAAAACGCCAATTTCATAGGTAAGGACCTAATAGTATTCTGTTGACTAATGTGATATGTTACCATAAAATCAATAAACATAATTATTTTATGTAGGTACTTATTACGTGCTTACTTTAGACTCAGCTGATTAGCCTTCTTTACTAGAAATATAGGGCATTAACCCCTCTATAAGATTAGGAACCAAACTGTTATTCAATCTATACAGTCCTACGAACTTAGTCAAAAGGCCTTTCCATGTGTCTGTTGCGTCTTCTATACATAAGAGCTTCCAACCGAGCATGTTCTAAAAAGTTGTTGTACAGTCCTAAGTCTGCTATTGTCCCAGAAATGCACAATATTTACGGTTAAAACACAAAACAACATCCAGTAAAACTGAGAATATGAAGGTAAAATGTTGGTCATATACTAACTTCTAACAATTCTCCAATTTGACATAAATTATGAATTCTCCATTTCATCTTAAGTGCGCCATATTATGCATTCCCATACAAAACTGTCAAATTAGATGAATCACAAAAATGAAATGTTTTATGTTCATTTTATGATTCATCAATTAACTTGTCATTTTAAGATTTTAAAAATGAAACATATTGTGAATGAAATATGAAACATCAAATGCGGCCATTTTAGACCCGAGGCCGAACTTGCGAATCCAATACATAACTCTATTCAGCCTCTAACACTTAGGAAATCATCTAAATAACATACATCTTTTTCTACACACAAGAATCCCGTCCCGGATTTGCACGAGTGGACAATTATTCTGTCAGTGCGAAGGTGGGACGCCCCGCTTTTATTAAATACTAGTTGCCCCCCGCGACTTCTCCCGCGGGGAATCTCTTTGTTTCCGAAATCGCGGTCGAACGGGATAAAACGTGTCCTGTATCCTATGTCCGTTTCCTAATTCTAAGCTACCTCTCCACCAATTTTTAGCCAAATAGGTTTATCCGTTCTTGAGTTATAAATAGTGTAACTAACATCACTTTCTTTTATAAATATAGACTAGCGGACCCGGCAGAAGTAGTCCTGCCCATTGCTTTTTTTTAATTTTCTTTTCTCTTACGAGTAATCCTTCCCAGACTTCCACGAATATTTTAAGACTAAATTTATTAAAATTGGTTCAGCCTTTCTCGAGTTTTAGCGAGACTAACGAACAGCAATTAATTTTTATATACACACATCTAAAGTGTCTAGGGATCAACATATATTTTTGCAATAACTTTTCTCCTGATTGATATTAATTAAAATTTTCTTTAAGGATTCATCAAATAAAGTGTTTTCGTTTGTCTACAGTAACGATAAACCAAGTCACCTTTGCATTAATAAAGAAATTTGCCATTTTCCTAATAAAGGGATTTTTGACATTTGTCGGATGTTTTGATAGTTCGAAAAAAAGACTGAAATAACAGTTTTCTTTAAAATTTTATTGGGTAACTTAAACAATTAATAATTCGTTTTTCTACCGCGAACACTAACAACACAAGAACATCGTTTTGGCATACTCAAAATGAGTTCATCCAAATCACGCTGTGGAATGGCCGCCCATGTTCGTTGCAACAACAAAAAAAGGTCTTCTTGCGACTGGATACCCTCCATATTCGGCAGAGCTCTTCTCTGTAGCATATCCCATGCATGCTCAATCGGGTTCAAGTCTGGCGACTGAGCAGGCCAGGGCATGACATTGATGTTAGCTGCGGCGAGAGTCTGTCTTACAACTCTTGCGGTGTGCGGTCGTGCATTATCATGCATTA
Source organism: Pyrausta despicata (assembly GCA_963921415.1). Classification (NCBI taxonomy): domain Eukaryota; kingdom Metazoa; phylum Arthropoda; class Insecta; order Lepidoptera; family Crambidae; genus Pyrausta; species Pyrausta despicata. The sequence goes on from OY992874.1 coordinate 5,137,936, forward strand.
ACTGAAATAAGGGACCGATTTGCACTTGTAGAGGAACGATGACGTCTGATACAATCGTCTCAGCATAAATTTGAGCGTTGAGGTTGCCTCTGATCCAAATCAACTCAGTTCTTCCGCCGATCCAAATACCCGCCCATACCATGATGGTTCCACCACTATAAGGATGGACTTCCTGGCAGGATTTTAATCGCTGTTGGCGTCCAGTAGTAGGAAAATAGTAGCATTAACAATGTCTTCAATGCGTTGTATGTTTTTATAGGGAAAATATTGACAGCTGATTTTCATCTTTTACTCGAATTTGATTGACAGTTCCTGTTTCAAATTATGAAATGCACCAAAAAGGATCCATATAAATTTATAAAATCATAAATTTATTAAAAAGCCACATCTCAATCTCAAGAAATCCGCTAAAAAATGCTTGATCCATAGACACTTTTGATGTGTGTATAAGACTAGCGGACCCGGCGCGGCAGACGTCGTCCTGCCCGCTGTTTTCGCAATTAAATTAAAAAAAAACTCTACGTTTAAACCTTCCCTGGACTTCCACGAATATTTCGAGACTAAATTATTGAAATCATTCCAGCCGTTCTTAAGTTTTAGCGAGACTAACGAACAGCAATTCATTTTTATATATAAGATAGCCTATGCTCATCAGGGATAGTGGATTGCAATGTTATTTTTTTGACATGACCACATGTGTAACTTTCCGCTGGTGCGTGCGGTAGTCAATATAGCAGTTTTTCAATAAGTACGGGTCCACAAATCCACATTTCTTTGCGTAAAAGTGACGCAAAATGACTTAAATCCATACAAAAGTCTCTAAATACCAGATTCTATTTCCTGAAAAGCTATGAAGCTCCGTGTGCTGAAATTTTACTGAAAGAGGTCTTAGGTACAACCCTCGTTCCCAAAAAATGTAGTCATGAAAAAGAGCTTTCTAAGTAAAAATGTTGCCCTAGACAAATTTAACTTTTTCGAACACAACAATATTATTATATTTGTGTGTTTCACACAAAGAAATGTGGATTTTAGGACCCCAAAATAAAAACTAAATTTATTCAAATTGGTTCAGCCGTTCTCGAGTTTTAGCGAGACTAACGAACAGCAATTAATTTTTATATATAAGACTAGCGGACCCGGCAGTCGTCGTCCTGCCCGCTGTTTTCTCAATTAAAAATAAACTCTATGTTTAAACCTTCTCTGGACTTACACGAATATTCGAGACTAAAATTATTGAAATCATTCCAGCCGTCCTCAAGTTTTAGCGAGTGTGTGTGTGTGTTTTAGACAGTGGTGTTAGTGACACTATTTATAACTCAAGAACGGATGAACCGATTTGGCTGAAAATTGGTGGAGAGGTAGCTTAGAATCAGGAAGCGGACATAGGACACAGGACATGTTTTATCCCGTTCGACCGCAATTTCGAAAACAAAGCCACTAATATTTAATAATAACGGGGCGTCCCACCTTCGCACTGACAGAATAATTGTCCACTCGTGCAAATCCGGGACGGGATTCTTGTGTGTAGAAAAATATGTATGTTATTTAGATGATTTCCTAAGGGTTTAGGCTGATAAGAGTTATGTATTGGATTCGCAAGTTCGGCCAGTTTTAAAATTCCTCATAAAAATCATTAGCTTACCTTGTGAACAAGTGGAACTCGTTATCTCTAGAGGGCACATACGGCAACTTGTCAGTTTCAGTAGGAAGCCAGCCAGGATGAGACGGGGGCCAAGGGATCCATTCGGGGTGTTGAGGGGGCCAAGGGACCCACTCGGGAAGAGAGGGTTTTTGTGGAGGCCAAGGCCAGCCGTCAGGCCACCATGACGGCGCATCCTCTGGGAGCCAGTTTTATGGGTGCCACGGGATCCATTCGGGATGCTGAGGGGGCCAGGGGATCCATTCGGGGTGCTGAGGAGGCCAGGGAATCCATTCGGGGTGCTGTGGGGGCCAAGGGATCTCAGGGAGAGAAGGTTTTTGTGGTGGCCACGGTTAGCCATCAGGCCACCATGATGGGGCATCCTCTGGAAACCAGTTTTCTGGAGGCCAAGGGGTCCACTCGGGATGCTGTGGAGGCCAAGGAATCCAATTTGGATGCTGTGGGGGCCAAGGTACCCTCTCTGGGAGAGAGGGTTTTTGTGGGGGCCACGGCTTACCCTCAGGCCACCATGATGGCGCATCCTCTGGGAACCAGTTTTCTGGGGGCCACGGGATCCATTCGGGATGCTGTGGGGGCCATGGGATCCATTCTGAATGCTGAGGGGGCCAGGAAATCCATTCGGAGTGCTGTTGGGGCCAAGAGATTTCAGGAAGAGAAGGTTTTTGTGGGGCCATGGCCAGCCATTAGGCCACCATGATGGGGCATGCTCTGGGAACCAGTTTGCTGGAGGCCAGGGAATCCACTCGGGATGCTGTGGAGGCCAAGAGATCCACTCAGGGTGACTAGGTCGTTGTGGAGGCCAAGGCCAGCCGTTAGGCCACCATGACGGGGCGTTTTCCGGGAACCAGTTTGCTGGGGGCCAGGGGATCTCGTCGGGAAGCTGTGTAGGCTTTGGGATATCTTCAGGGCGCTTTGGGGGCCACGGCAAGCTGTCAGGCCACCATGACGGCGCCTTGCTCTCTTGCAACTCTTTTGAGGGTTGCGGGAAGGCTGTTATAAAATATTGAAGAAATAATTCAAGATGTTAATAAAATTAAAAACACGGCATTTCAGTTTTTCATTACGGTAAAAAAAATTGGTTGCCTGTAAAGTCGGTATACGGGCGAAAGTTTTACGTGACAACGACTTTGAGTGGTAAAATAATTTTAATGTGAATATTCATTCGTATAACATGAACCGGTGTGTATGCCTATCTCTCTCACTCTCTCTCTCTCTCGCTCTGTCTCTCTCGCTCTTAGGCGGGTTAACTGTGCTCGAGTGGAAGGAACGCGTGCCTCTCACTCGCTCTCATTGTGAGCGCGGAACGTGAGCGGAGCAGCGTAACGCAGTTTCTTGAAGTGTCACCCGGCAAACCAATTTATAAGACGTTGTCACGTCAATAAAACTCATTTTTATTTTGGGGTCCTACAATCCACATTTCTTTTCGTGAATCACACAAATATAATAATATTGTTTACGGGTGCGTACAGATTATGATACTTCACTATGGCTCCACAACGGCAGCGGTCAGGTACCCGCACGGGGGGAAACGCTGTTGGAGCGAGGGTCGCGTGTCAGGTTCCCAACGCAGGATTGAAAGCCATAAATGCCGCTCTTCTGAACTATTTTTCGCCTACCACGTAGTCTCATATGCCCGAAGGATCGATGGAATGCCCTTGCGTTCGAAAAAGTTAAATATGTCAGGGCAAATTTTTTTACTTAGAAAGCTCTTTTTCATGACTACATTTTTTGGGAACGAGGGTTGTACCTAAGACCTCTTTCAGTAAAATTTCAGCACACGGAGTTTCACAGCTTTTCAGGAAATAGAATCTGGTATTTAGAGACTTTTGTATGGATTTAAGTCATTTTGCGTCACTTTTACGCAAAGAAATGTGGATTTGTGGACCCGTACTTAATGAAAATCTGCTATATTGACTACCGCACGCACCAGCGGAAAGTTACACATGTGGTATTTTCGACAGCATAACGCAGTGAACTTGTTAACGAATAAAAAAGTATTGTTTTTCTATCAATAAATAAAATAATAAAAAATGCGTACCTAGAACAGCCGTTGCCCCGACGAGCAGAACAACAAGTGACCACCAAGCCATAGTTCCTGCTGATAAAACTGTCTACTGACCTGTTCGTTATATACTCCCACTCATTTTAAATCTCTCAACTATTATCTTCTTAATCTCCTCATCGAATTGTCGCGATTAATGATGCATTTGCAATTAGGCTACACTTTGGATTCAAAGTCTGCGTGGAAGACTTTGCTCTGTGTAATCTGTTAGCCTCGGAGGACTTTGTTCTGTGTAATCTGTTAGCCTCGATTGTGTAGGGGCAAGGTTCTGCCTTACATCCGAGAGGTCCTGGGTTCGAATCCTAGGTTGAGGCAAAATTGTTTCTGAGATTTTCTGTCATGAATTTCTCAAAAACAGATCGGAGTCGGGTAGTTGGCGGTGTTACACCCCCGTGCCTCGGAAGCACGTTAAGCCGTTAGTCCTGCGCCTGATCTCTCTCCGGTCATATCTGATTGCCGTCTCACCGAAATTTGAGAGTGATGGAACAGTGAGTGCACCTGTGTATTGCGCTCACACTAGTGCACTATAATATCTCCTGTGTAGTTGGCTGATCTCTGTTGAGATTGGCCGCCGTGGTCAAAATCGGCTAGGAGGACTACTATTATAATCTGTTAGTCCCGGCGTAGTTTGTCGCAAAAACTCTATGCTGAGAAAAGGGTATATTCCCATATGCCACCTAGGTGGTCATTGGCATTAAAAAAAACGCAACCATGATAATAATAATGACCACAATAATGTCGACCAATACCTGGCTGCTGAGCTTCAGCATGTCGGGGTACTACGGGACAACCAACTACCAGTACCACGCCGTTGCAGACCCCGGACCAGAGTTCATACAGTCGACCGCCAACCTGCCGTACTACTATACTTGAAGGGTGTCACTGACAAAATTGGAAACATCTAGAAGCGTGTTTCAATCAATCCGCCGAAGAAGATCGACCAATTCTTACCACCGGTCAAGTGTAATATGTGTGACTGCGGACTCTCCTACACAGGGCAAACAAATCGTAGTATAAGCGTACGGATTAAAGAACATATAGCCGACATTAAACATAGAAAGTCTGCAAAGTCTGCAGTGTGTGAACGTGCATTAGATACACCCAACCATTTCGTACGCTTTGACCAACCGAAAGTCCTCGCTAAAGAACGTCGATTTCTTCCTCGTTGGCTCTGTTATAGATAAAGCTGGAAAAGAGGATTATTTTGCTTGAAATTTCCACTAAACGACGCCAGCGCAGGAACCAAAAATACATCCAACTGTAATCACCTGAAAAAGCTAGAACTGGAAGTCGTAGGACTTACAATATCTACAACTCACAACGTGACACAGAAGATGCACCTGGAATCACAACACTGACACCAAGACCAACACTCGACGCGTTTCGCCACTACACGTGGCATCCTCAGATGTTTTCGCTTCGACAGACTGCGAGTGACTGAACCTACCGACCTGCCGCACCGGTCTTTTATACTTTCTCGCACTAATGAGATGATGTAATTGTAGTGACAGAAATTTGTCATTACGAATTAGCAATGTTTTGAACAGCGTTGGATGGTTGCTGTTGGTCGTTCCTAATATGTCGCTGATATGAAAACATATTTAAGAGTGGAGAAAGGGTATAACTGACCTGCTCGTTCAACAATGTAAGCGAGTCGTCTTTATTATGTTTTATTATTTCTAATTGTTCTAAAACTGACAATTTTAAACCCTTTTTGCATGTGTGCAACACTGAAAACGTATGATTATCCGGAATGCTATGTCCTGAATCTATTAAGTGTTTTGCGAAGTGCGATTTTTCTGGATGGTTGTTTCTATACGCAGATAAATGTTCTTTATAACGTGTAATGAAACTGCGGCCGGTCTGTCCAATATAGGTAGCATTACATTCATGACAATTTAACCTGTAAACACCTGATTTTTGACATTTTCCGATTTTATCTTTTCCTTTACACAGGATACTTAACGAGTTATTAGTGTTAAAAGCTGTGCGTATGTTTTGGTGATTTAATAATTTTGAAATCCGCTCTGAAAGTGATCCTAAATAAATCAAACTAAAATTATATTTATTCACTGTTTTTTCAGGAACAGGGTACAATAATCTTGTAACAATTTTGTTGAGTTTCTTTTGAATTAATTTGTCAATAATGGACTTTCTGTAACTGTTTGTAGTGGCGATATGATATAAAATGTTAAGTTCTTTATTGTAATGCTCTTCACTGAGTGGTATACTTAAAAGTCTATGAATATATGAATTGAATACTGCCATCTTATGTTGCCATGGATGGCAGGATGTCGCACGAATAACAGTATCCGTGTGTGTCGGTTTCCTGTAAATTTGGAAAACATGTTTGTTTTTGAACTCTTTGTATTGTTAAATCTAAGAAATGAATCGTGTTTTGTTCTTCCACTTCTAATTTAAACTTAATTTTATGATGAATTTGATTAATTCTATTTATAAAGAGGTCCAACTGCCTATTAGTGCCAGTCCAACAGATCAAAATATCGTCGACGTATCTATAGTAATACAGAATATTTATCTCATTAGTAATATGTTTATTCTCGAAATGATCCATAAAAATATCTGCCATTAATGAACTTAAAGGAGAGCCCATTGCTAATCCCTCTGCTTGTCTGTAATAATTATTGTTAAACCTGAAATAATTTTGTTTCATACTTAATGACGTTAGTAATATGAGATCTTCTATTTCCCCCGGATGTAATCGTTGTTTCTCTAAATGAAGTTTCAGAATGTTTAAACTTTCTTGATACGGTACGTTGGTAAATAAACTTTCTACATCTAACGAAATTAACTTTGCATTTATGGGGAGTGTAACGGCTTGTATTTTATTTACTAAATCTAAACTATTTATTAAAGAATGTTTTGGTTTAAATGACGTTTTCACTCTCAATAACGAAGTAAGGTGTTTCGCTAATTTATATGCTGGTGCCCCTATGTAAGAAACAACAGGTCTCATTGGCATATTTTCTTTATGAATCTTCGGCAAACCATATAAACAAGGACTTCTTGGATTCATTTCTAAAATTTGATTACGGGTATGTGAATTATCCTGAAAAACAAATTGAGACGAATGGACTGCATCTTTAATCTCAGACGCAAACTTTTTAGTTGGATCTGACTGTAAAATAATAAACTTGTCACTCTGAATTATATTTTCTACTTTTTGTACATAGTTATGATGCTCCATAATTACAACTGTATTACCCTTATCGGCTTTTGTCACCGTTATGGATGATATTCAAATTAGAAGACACCCTAATTTTAATAGAGAAAATGGCTGTAAAATTCCACCAGCTTGGAATCATGTTTTAGCCAAGACTCATGCTAGAACCTGCACTGCAAGACGTTATTTCTTTTGTGTAGATAGGAACGCAACTTAATATTTTTGAGTGATGGTAGTTTACACTTTTGACGTGACAACGTCTTATAAATTGGTTTGCCGGGTGACACTTCAAGAAACTGTGTTACGCTCCGCTCACGTTATGCGCTCACAATGAGAGCGAGTGAGAGGCACGCGTCCCTTCGACTCGGGCATGGTTAGCCCGCCTAAGAGCGAGTGAGACAGACATAAAAAGTGAAAGGCACGCGTCCCTTCCACTCGAGCACAGTTAGCCCGCCTAAGAGCGAGAGACAGAGCGAGAGAGAGAGAGTGAGAGAGATAGGCATACACACCGGTTCATGTTATACGAATGAATATTCACATTAAAATTATTTTACCACTCAAAGTCGTTGTCACGTAAAACTTTCGCCCGTATACCGACTTTACAGGCAACCAATTTTTTTTCAAAACTATTTAATGACAACTAACACCTTAGTCTACCTGTGACCATGGACGCTGAAAAGGGTTCATAACGTCAGGTTAAAATAAATTGTTAATTAATCGCGAAATAATCCGCAAAAAGTGTAAAAAGTCATATTTCAATAAAATAATCCCATTTACTGCCGCGTTAATAAATTGTCTTTTGCACTATGCTAAAAGGGACTATAAAAAATGAGACAACCATTTAATGGTTGTCTGTTAGCCTAGTGCAAAAGACAAGGCATTTTCTTATTGGACAAGTTTGGGATAAGAAAAAAAACATTATCGTTTGTTTCAATTTATTCATGCTAGGTATAATTCATTAGCAACATATACTATAATAATATAGATACGACCACTTTGGAGTAATGGTCAAGAAGTTGACTATTAACCAAGAGGTCGCGGGTTCGATCCCAGCACTGTACAAACATTTGTGTGCATGAATGAATGAATTTATTTAAGTTTATTTGTAATACCTTCTAATGTTGACTCTGATTATCTGACACATGTGCTTTTTTATATGTGATGTTATTGTTTATTATTTTAATAAAAAGTGGGTGCGAATGAGTCTCTTGAATGATAATTTGCTGGGACCATGTTTTATATTTTCGGGAAGAGCCTGATGGCCTGAATGTGGAAGGAGATAGCTTTAAAATAAGGCCAAGGTTAATTTATCAGATGAACGAAGTTGACGCGAATGTGTCGTCGAACTGAGAAGTGAACTTTGTAAACTGGTAGCTTGTATTTGCTATCTTTGAGAAAGGATTAAGCGTAAAAGATATGATTTAAATGAAATCTTGTCAATCGCTTCAGCTGCGTAAATGCCCTTGAACTTTGTACGTAGGTAAATGTAACAGTGATAGCAAAATATTTAATGGTAGGTATAATATAATAATAATATATAATAAATATACAACAACATCACATCCATTGATCTGACTCCGTGGTGAGTAGCTAAATCACTTGTGTTACAGATATCAGAATCAACAGTGGTGTTACAAATAAACTTAAATAAATACATATAAATAATAAATATAATAAATTCATATTCTTTCAAACCTGTACCTACCTTCTTTTAGGGATCTACTTACGACTTACCTGCTTGTAAAAAAGTTACTCTTAGGCCCTGGTCACATGGCATTGATCTGTTTTTTTGCAATATACGTCTTTAGGGTCAATCTTGAAAGCAAAAAAAGCAATGTCCGGGGGCGAAAATTACCCATAACGTTTAAAATTTAATGTAAGGTATTTTTTTTCTTAAAAACGGTGTTTATTTTAGCTTGAAACGCCTGAAAAAAATCTTTGAAGCCTTGATATTTGATTCCCCTGGGCTGTCCCTTTGTCATTTTTTGAACAAACCACTAATATTTTACCTAACTATAGTCATAAATTTAAGATTTTATGTAATGTAAGAGTTAAAGGGTGAGTTGTTTAATGATTTAGTAAATACACAAAGTCTGTGCCAATCACTGTTTGTTTTTTTAAATAGTTTGTGTTTGTCCGAGCACAACGATTGATTCCCTTGGTGCGCCAATTAGGCTTGTTTCCTCAAAAAATCTATTTAGTCCGTCATTTACATTATCAAAAAATATTGGACACCTATTTTTTCTTTTTTCAATTGAACAATAAATTACGAAGATATAGTGCGTTGAAGTTTCGCGTGACGTCACGCCGTGTCACACTTTTTAGCACGGAGTGACGTCACGAGCCCCCACTCCCGAACTTTGACGCGCTTTATCTTTGTCAATTTTTATTGATTTGATAAAATAAAAAAATACGTGTTCAATATTTTTTGATAATGTAACTGACGGACTAAATATTATTGTTATTATTTTACCCAGGAAACATCCCTATTGTCTACGCCGAAGACGTGCACATCGACAAGGTGGCTTTGGTCGCGCTCTAAACACCGCAAGGAGAGGTGGCGCGTCTCGACGATTTCAAGCCGGATTTACGAAGGTTTGAATTTGATTCCCCTGTCTTTGTTTCACTAGGTCATTGATTACCCTGGCCACTTTAAAAAATGTTTATTGATGATTGAGAATTTCTATACTAGAATTAACAGCAGGGTATGTATGACTATTAATTGTTTTTTATATTCATCATTGGCAAAAATCAATCCATTTAAACAAAATCGAAAGAAGATTAACTTTTCTTGACTCCCCTGGCAAAACGGCAGAGGAATCAACGGTTCCTTAATTTATCATACTTTCATATTATTATTAAATGGGTTACGGATTAAATAATAATTTTACTATTGTGTACAATCAATGGAAACAATCAATACAACCTTCTACCTCAAACCCAAATTATGGGCTAACTACAACTGGAGTTCAGAGCGATCAATCGGATATTCATATTCTATCTAATGATAGCTTCTGGATTAATGTGCCTTCAGTCAATAAAACCTTAATTTCCGATTCTATGTGTAAAGTAGTAACGTCTGCTCTCTATGGCGGGGAAGACTCGGATTCTACGGATGATTATAATATTTTTTATTTTATTGTATATCTCCACACCAAATTTCATGCAAATCGGTTCAGTAGTTTAGGCGTGATGGAGTAAGACACAGACAGACAGAGTTACTTTCGCATTTATAATATTAAGTATATATATAAGTATAGTATAATAGGATGTATTGAATTGATTATAAGGCCCCGTTCACACGGCATTATCCTGCACGTTTCTTGCAGTGTACGTTTCAACGTCACTGTCAACGTGTCGTAATATTCATACTTTTACAGTAAACGGTGACAGTGATGATAAGGGTCAATCTTGAAATTGGCCGTATTTGGTTGATTCGCCTGGCACTTTTAAAACTTAAGAATTTAAACATTTACTATCAAAAGGCTAAATATCACATAATTGTGAACATATTTTACAAATAGGCATCACTGTCACATGTTTATGTATAAAGATATATGACTTTAAAATTTTGGTGCCAGGGGAATCAATATAAGATGCCAGGGGAATCAACATAAAACATTTTGTATAGAATAATTGTTTACTTTAATTACCAGTCTTTTGGTTTCATTTAAGTTCTTTAAAGTCATCATTAATCCTAAAAGTAGTATTATAAAAACACAAAACAATACCTTTCTTTAGGAATTATCAATCGACTGTAACAAATCAACTGTAATATAATTAAACCATCTAACGTGCCAACAATATCTAATACAAATCAATATTGTAGACGGTATGGTATTGTATGCATAAAAGTATAACACCTTTTCATGCGGCAACAATGACGCTGTATTATGTATCTAACATTGATAAAGTTTCCAAAAACGTATAAAATTACAATTTATAAAAAATCTGTAAAGTAACATTAGGAGTGTAATAAATATTACATAATCGTAGGTTCTTTTCTTGAGTAAGAGTATTCTCTATTGTTATCTCTATATGATTTTTCACTCCTAAACATAGACTAGGTTGTTGGTCGGCATAATTCAGGAGTTTAAATTCAACGATAAGCCGTCAGAATGCATCACCGGAACAAACCGTTAAAAAACAAATTTAAGAAATAATAATTCAATGAAATGTCAAAAATGACAGTTTCGATACATAATATGTGTACTGTTTTGTATGTGGTGCCCTCTGAATTTTGTCGTAGTAGAACCACATTACTAAATAGTTACTACGTAGAACTTGGGTAAGAAGCTTATCCTTGAGCAAATGGAGGGACTGGATTGGTCTGGAGGAAGTATTTTCCAGAGGTTCTGAAAGAGAGATAAATACAAATTAATAATGACGTTTTTAAAGCACCTGCGCGAGCTACTGACGACACTGACTTGGATGAAAGTCAGCGTTAAATTTTGGTAAAATTGCAATTTTACTTTGAAAAAAAGTTAAACTAAAAAGCTGAAAAAGAACATTATTTTAATTTATGTGTTATGTCTTTTCGAAATTAAAAAAAGCGTTGTGAACGAAATTTAACAAATGAGAATTAGTTTGCTTTAAATTTCCATTAAACGACACGCCAGCGCAGGGACCCAAATACATCCAACTGTAACCACTTGAAAAATTATGTTTTTCTGCTTTAGTCATGGATTTCCGCAAAGTAACGCCTGATTCCATCAAAAATATTAAACTAATAAGTAAACTCAAATATAATCAATAACAGTTTTATCAAATATACATTTTGATACATTAAAAGTACAATCTCGACTCACCAGTTTCCTCTGTCACTTTGTCGCAGGCGGCCATTTTTGTTTCCAGCCCTAACTATACAGCCTAAAGCTGCACCTACAGTGTACTGTCCTGCGACTCGCGAATATCAGCCATTTGACTGACATAATTGATCGACACACTGACAGACGCAGCGACAGTACAACCCAGACTGCCTCTTTGGTGTAGTGGCAAAGTTTCTGCCTTACATCCGAGAGGTCTTGGGTTCGAATCCCAGGTCGAGACAAAATTGTTTCTGAGATTTTCTGTCATGAATTTCTCAAAAACAGCTCGGAGTCGGGAAGTTGGCGGAGTTACACCCCCGTGCCTCGGTACGCACGTTAAGCAGGTGGTTCTGCGCCTGATCTCTCTCCGTTCATCTCGGATTGCCGTCTCACCGAACTTTGCGAGTGTTGGAACAGTGAGTGCACTTGTGTATTGCGCTCACACTTGTGCACTATAATATCTCCTGCGTAGTTGGCTGATCTCTGTTGAGATTGGCCGCCGTGGTCGCAATCGGCCAGGAGGACTATTATTATTACATCCCAGATGTGTGGTAGCAATAAAATATTTACGAACGTTTAAATACTTACCCAGTCTTAGGCTCCAAACCGCCCAGGGCCAGGGTTTGGTCACTGTCACAGTTTCCTTGGAGAGCGTCCTCGTGGCTGTCACACTTGGTGCCAATGAACCTGCTTCCGTGAAGGCTTTCGGCGAAGTAGTAGACGGATCTGGAAATTGTTTAGTTTGGGAGTAAGTAAGTTATCGTCTTGGCGGAGCAACGGTAATAATATTATAAATGCAAAAGTAACTCTGTCTGTCTGTCTGTCTGTCTAATACTCAATCGCGCCTAAACAAAATAAACCAATTTACATGAAAATTGGTATGGAGATATTTTGATTTCCGAGAAAGGACATAACCATTTACCGCGGGAAAATGGGAAAATTCAGGTGCACCGATCGCTTTTTCTTATATATAAAAAACCAGTCAAGTGCGAGTTGGACTCGCGCACCGAGGGTTCCGTACAAACCTGTAGATAAGGCGTAGTAACTTTGAAATTTTCAAAATTGTGAAAAATATTTTTCAAAAATATTTTTTTATATGATGAAACTGAAAATTTACGGTTTTCGAAATTTTTCCTATATCTGTACTATAAGACGTGACTTCGTACTAAATTTCAAGATTCTAAGTTTACGGGAAGTACCCTGTAGGTTTTGATTCCCGTGCGAGTTTCGAAAATTTGCGGCCTAAATGGCTGTATCTTTTGATTGCGTTGGCTTAGAAGCTTGATTTTTCTACAGCTTCTAGGGACAGTAGACCTAAGTATCATATAGAAATTTCAGTTTGATACCACCACGCGTTTCTGGGAAAAACGGTCTTGACAGACGGACGGACGGACGGACGGACGGACAACAAAGTGATCTTATAAGGGTTCCGTTTTTTTCTTTTGAGGTACGGAACCCTAAAAATGAATTGCTGTTTGTTCTCTCACTAAAACACGAGAACGGCAGACACGATTTTAATCATCTTAGTATTGAAATATTTGTGGAAGTCCAGGGAAGGTGTAAACGATGAGAAAATATTGATAAATTGCGAAAACAGCGGGCAGGACAGCGTCTGCCGGGTCCACTAGTTGACTATAAATACATGTACGTTAATTTGAAAACGTGGTTTTTACTACGGTGTTTGTTTGGACATAAGCAAAGAAAATTTAATTAGTAGTAATCTACTTTTAACGGAACTTTTAACATACTTCGGCCTTTAGATAGTAACTAGCGGCCGCCCGCGACTTCGTCCGCGTGGTTAAGTTTTCTTCAAAAGTAGCACCACCTATCGGTAAGCTTTGAGTTGATACTTTACCTTCCAAGTAATGTTGAGTCAAATAAAAAAAAGTCCCATTAAAATCGGTTTAGTAGATTCTGAGATTCAATTTCCTGCCTGCCCCCTAAGTTCATCGGCGTGATTATTTATATCCCAGTTTACTCTCCAGGTGATACTGAGTCAAATAAAAAAAGTCCCGTCAAAATCGGTCCAGTAGATTCTGAGATTAGCCCGGACAAACAGACAGACAGACAGACAGACAGACAAAAATTTTAAAAATTGTTGTTTTGGCTTCTATTACGGTAATTAAGACCCCCTGTAACAATTTTTCATAAAAATCTTCAATGTACAGAAATCGATCTTTTACAGTCTTATTATATGTAATATAGATATAGATATAGATTTAGATTGCAAAGTGGAAATGAAACTCGCCTTCATATTACTGTGGTGATTCATCCAATCCCTTTACTCGTTTTTTTCATCGGTCAACTTCGCAATTTATATGATATAGCATAGCACATAGTTTTGCTTTGGATCTCTAGGCGGTTTTCATTTTTATGGTGTGAATGACAAATAATTCTCGAATACTCTGAATACACCACTCAATGTCAGCATTGACGCTGACCATAGTAGTTTTAATTAATGATCTTTTTATTGTTAATTTGTTATGGTCCGATAGATCTTGATTTGTCTTTCTATATTATTCTGAATCTAAATCTTATCTACCGCGGTTTATGTGGTAGTAGGCTAACAGCGCCATCTAGCTTACGGAGTCGTATCATTGCTTGCTGTCAAACTTGCCACTGTTTGGCAAGTGTTTGTGATGGCGAACGGTAGAGTTCGCCACAATAGTATGTAAAGAAAAAGAGGATTATTTTGCTTTAAATTTCCACTAAACGACGTCAGCGCTGGAACACAAATACATCCAACTGTAACCACTCGACGCGTTTCGCCACTACACGTGGCATCCTCAGGAGATGTAGTCGCTTCAACAGAGCTACTTAGACAGCTCTAGTTTTTTCAGGTGGTTACAGTTGGATGTATTTGGGTTACAGCGCTGGCGTCGCTTAGTGGAAATTTAAAGCAAAATAATCCTCTTTCTCAGCTTTAGTCATGGATTTCCGCAAAGTAACGCCTGATTCCATAAGGTAAGGTAAGGTAAGGTAGACATAAGGCTAGATAGTATACCTGAAACTGCTGCACTCGTTCTGTCCAGCGCAGCCAGGCATGCTGACTCCACCATTAGGGAAGAACTCCACATGCCCTAAGTTCTCTGAGTAGCCAGCTGGGTTGAAGTTGGTGTGGATAACTTCAGTGTACTCTGCGACCTCCGGTGTCAGACTGGGCAGCAGAGCGGAGAGCACTCTGCCCTCGGTGGGGTCCAGAGCTGGGAATAGATATGAGGACATTATCACTTAAGATCCTTCTTGTGTGATTTTTTTTTGTGAATAGGCAAAGTTTGCCTTTCTAAGATTGCTGTTCCCTTGCCGGGCGTCACTGTACTTTGACATAATTTGTAAAACCTTTTACTCATGTGACATGCAATAAAGATTCTGATTCTGATTCACAAAAGTTGGTAATGCAAAATCAAGAAGAACTACAGTTTAAAAAGGTTGAGTCTTTTTATGACTTTCTCGATGGTGTAGAGGCGAACTTTCTGCCCTACATTCGAGAAGTCCTGGGTTCGAATCCCAGGTCTAGGAAAAACTAGTAGCTGGAATTTTCTGTCATGAATATCTCAAAAATTGCTCGGTCGGGAAGTTGACGGTGTTATACCCCCATGCCTCGTAAATCACGTTAAACCATTGATCCTGCGCCTAAACTCTATCCGGTCATATCGGCTTGCCGACTCACCGAATTTTGAGAGTGAAGGAACAGTTAGAACACCTATGTATTGCGCTCAAACTCGTGCACAATAATACCTCCTACGCAGTTGGCTTATTGAAATTTATTTATTATTATTAATAAGGTACACCAATAGCATAACACATATTAAACTTTCTTCGTATTGACCGCCGTGGTCGAAATCGGCGAGGAGACTATTATTATAACCTTTGTAGGTTTGGTCCAACTTTCTGCAGGATGTGGTTAAATATTGCCGAAGAACAAGGTGCCAAAGATGTTACCAGAGTGCGGTAATTTTATTTGTTAAGTATTTTTTGCGTTTACACCGCTATTTTTTTTAATTTCGAAAAGACAACACTTAAAAAAATCTTTTCGGCTCCGGTCATCGGGGAGTAATCGAACCGGAGCCGAAAAGAATTTTTTAAGTATTGTCTTTTCGAAATAAAAAAAAAATAGCGAATATAAATAATGTTAACCGATTGTTAAATATTTGTAAAAATATTTCTCTCGGGTGATTTGAGGATGTCTATCACAATCATTGATGAAACATACGCTGGCTCAAAGCGTTAAAAAAAAACACTTACAAAATTCAACGACTCCATTAAGGTTCTCGGTAGCTCAGTGGTCAGAGCATTGGACCGGACTTCCAAAGGTCAGGGGTTCAATTCCTCCCCGATGGCCGGAGCCGAAAAGAATTTTTTAATTGTTGTCTTTTCGTAAAGAGTGCGGTAAGTTGAGCAGGGAAGGGCAGCGGATGTTTCGCTCGTTTTATTTTGCATTTGCAGTCGTAATTCCGATGCATAAAGAGATTTCATATCACCCTTTAGCCACCAAAGACCACTTATCTACGAAATTAAAATCATCTTACCAGTAACGTATCCAACTTTGCCTCCAAGAAGACGGCCGATGAATCCGACGTTGATACCGCCGACACCGTATCCAACCAGGTGGAAGTTGGATAAGTCAGCATGACTTTCCTTCGCGAGCCAGTTCAGGAATACGGAGACGAAACGACCTGTAATTGAAAGGGTTTACTATTAATACTAATGTATATCGATACTTAGCTAGTCACGACAGATGAGAACTGCAATGAAATAGAACTGGCTAAATGAGTGGCGCTCGCGTACGATGGGTTAACATTAATTCTGTTGTGTCTGGGAGAAACCTGATAACTCCATTATCGTAATTTTTTGGTTTGGTACTACGTTGTTATTAAAAAAAACATATTTTATTTTGGTCATTGCTGGTACCTGTTTAATAAATAGTTACTGCAGCAGTGGTTGGTTTTTTACTTTACCTGATTTATAAATTGAACTTGAACCTTAAAAGTCTTATACTGAAAAAATATGTTTTTGGACTAAACAAATTTCTCTCAGACACCACAGAATTAAAGGGACTACGTCGAAACACAATTTTTAAGAGCCTCATGTGAACATCGCGAGTTGAAATCTATTTTCTCATTTAATAACCAGGGCACATAAGAATGCGTAGAAGACCGTTCTTTAAGAAGTCCCACAAAACCTACTACTGTCGTCAGGGTAGAAGGTGAGTGTAACAAAGGCATATAATTATTGATTTCTTCGGTTTACGCAGACATTTTTATGAAGAATTTTGAGGTCAGTTGGGTGAGCATGAACATTGCTCACCCCATTGGCTTCTGACTTCTAGCAGCCCTAATTTTAATAGAGAAGATGGTTGGAAAATTCCACCAGCTTAGGATCTCGTTTTGGCCAGAACTCAAGCTAGACCCCGCACTGCAAGACCTCAAGATACCGTTAGCTCTTATTGTGTAGATAGGAACGTAACTTAATCATTTTGAGTGATGGTAGTTTTAAATTTTTCATGTGTTCATTTCAACCAAGTCAAATCAATGATAGTCGCGCGTCGCAGCTACAGCATGCTACAGGTGCATAGCGGTTAAAGTGCCAAGTACGAAATCACATTGCTAAAGACGCACTGAGCCAGATTTCACAATAAGGGTGGAACTGATGTCAAATGCCCAATAATAGCAAACATTATGCGTACCAGAGAACACGGAGTAGAATTCGGCGATACCGTAGTCCTTATTTGCACCCTCACTCCAATCTACAAGGATGACGTTCACGTCACCAGCGTCGAGGAGGGCTGGAAAAGTAGAATAGTTTCATGTTATGTCGTGATAAGTAATCACGTTGCAAATTTTACTATTATATTTTGGCAGAGGAAAGAGAAGAAGAACTTAAAGTTGATGAAAGCTGTTTTCTAACTTAAAGTATTACTAAGTAAACAGATTTATATTAATAACTAGCTGACCCGGTAAACGTGTTATGCCATATAAATTATTATCACTAAGGTGTATGAAAAATAGATGTTGGCCGATTCTCAGACCTACTCAATATGCTCACAAAATTTCATGAAAATCGGTCAAGCCGTTTCGGAGGAGTATGGCAACGAAAACTGTGACACGAGAATTTTATATATTAGATTTACCCCCCCCCCCCCCTCCCATTCCCCTTGTCAGCAGAAGTGAGCAAAGCTCTTACCCCCTCCCTATATGCTTACGTAAACATTTTTCGGGAAATGTAGAATTTTTTGACAAGTGAATGAAGAGCGGTAATTTCTATATTCGGTGCCCGCTAAACGTCTATTTGTGGGAATCCCCGATAATACGTTTTGTGTTCAAAAAAAAAACAATGTGGGGGTTGCTATTCGAGAAAAAAAAGTAAAGAACTACTGATGACGTATAATCATCATGAATCCCCCACCCCCTTTGTCATCGAAATAAGCAAAGCAAAGACACCCCCGCCCCTCAATAACATTTTACAATGAACAAAGTTTCGATCTCATTCTATTTTCTCGCAGTTACTTAAGATGGCTGTGCCCTCGCCGGGCGTCACTGTACTTAACATTATATGTAACACCTTTCACTCATGTGACTTGCAATAAACATTCTGACTCTGAGCGAAAAGCGCTGAAAGATCTTTGTGGGCTACAGGATTACCCCTTTCTACAGCTTTATCGTTACCTGATTTAGTTTTTTGTTTAGGGTGTAAAAATGTAGCACTGACCTGGTACAAGAACAGCGTTTGTTTGTGAAACAGCTGACTCCTGGACGTTGTGTACGATAATAACAGTCTTCTTTTTGGGATCGAAATGCGAGAAAGCGAGAAGGAAATCATTTCCATAGATCAGAGGTTGACTGATGACCGGGTTTGCTCTGTTGACAAAAAATATTGACATTTATAAGTTTTCCACAGTAATGAGGCTTCAGAGTACGTACGACGACACTGTAATGGTCACAAGTTTACTATTAACCAAGAGGTCGCGGGTTCGATCCCCGCACTGTACAAACATTTGTTAGCATGAACATGTCCGTTTGTATTTGTTTCTTCGGTTTACGCGAACAGTAGACATTGAAATGATACACATACACAAAGTTCATACAGTCGACCGCCAACCTGCCGTACTCCCATACTTGACGGGTGTCACTTACAAAATTGGAAACATCTTGAAGCGTGCTGCAATCAAAACTTACTTCAAGCCGCCTAAGAAGATCAACCAATTCTTACCACCGGTCAAGTGTAACATACCTCTTCAAGACGCAGGGGTGTACAGACTGGAATGTGACTGCGGACTCTCATACATAGGGCAAACAAAGCGTAGTATAAGCGTACGGATTAAAGAACATATAGCCGACGTTAAACATAGACGGAACACAAAGTCTGCAGTGTGTGAACACACCTAAGATAAACCCAACCACTTCATACGCTTTGACCAACCAAAACTCCTCGCAAGAGAACGTCGTTTTCTTCCTAGTATGCTCCGTGAGGCTATTGAAATTAGAAGATACCCTAATTTTAATAGAGAAGATGGTTGGAAAATTCCACCAGCTTGGGATCCTGTTTTAGCCAAGACTCAAGCTCGAACCCGCACTGCAAGACCTCAAGATACTGTTAGCTCATTTTGTGTGGATAGGAACGTAACTTAATATTTTTGAGTGATGGTAGTTCAAAAATTTTTCAAACTATGTAATGACAACTAACACCTTAGTCTACCTGTGACCACTGACGCTGAAAAGGGTCCGAAACGTCAGGTTAAAACAAAATGTAAATAAATCGCGAAATAATCCGTATAAAGTGTATCATTTCAATGTCCGTTTGTACTGGTCTGGGTGTTATATGTATTTATTTAAGTTTATTTGTAATACCGCTGTTTATTCTGACACTGAACTCGCGACCTTTTGGTTAATAGTCAACTTCTTGACAATTACACCGAAGTGATCGTCATCTTCGTCGGTTGGTTCGGTGGTCGTCAAATTATAAGCTTATCAGTACCTTGTGAACAGATGGAACTGGTTGTCCCTGGAAGGTTGGTACGGCAAGTTGTCAACTTCAGTGGGGAGCCAGCCAGGATGAGACGGTGGCCATGGGATCCATTCGGGGTGCTGAGGAGGCCAAGGGATCCACTCAGGGTGTGTCGGGGGCCAAGGAATCCACTCGGGGTGAGAGGGAGCTGGTGGAGGCCATGGCCAGCCGTCGGGCCACCACGATGGTGCGTCCTCTGGGAACCAGTTCGCTGGAGGCCATGGGATCCATTCGGGATGCTGTGGCGGCCATGGGATCCATTCGGGGTGTTGTGGGGGCCATGGGATCCACTCTGGGTGCTGTGGGGGCCATGGGATCCATTCTGGGTGCTGTGGGGGCCAAGGGATCCACTCAGGGTGACTAGGTCGTTGTGGAGGCCATGGCCAGCCGTTAGGCCACCAAGACGGTGCATCTTCTGGGAACCAGTTTGCTGGGGGCCATGGGATCCATTCTGGGTGCTGTGGCGGCCACGGCAAGCTGTCGGGCCACCATGATGGCGATTTGCTCTCTTGCAACTCCTTTGCGGGTTGCGGGAAGGCTGTAATTATAATTATATTGGAGAAATTTGATAAAATTATAAAATTACATTTTTAGGGTTCAGTACCTCAAAAGAAAAAAAACGGAACCCTTATAATATCACTTTGTTGTCCGTCCGTCCGTCCGTCCGTCTGTCAAGACCGTTTTTCTCAGGAACGCGTGGAGGTATCAAACTGAAATTTCTATATGATACTTAAGTCTACTGTCCCTGGAAGCTGTAGAAAAATCAACCTTCTAAGCCAACGCAATCAAAAGATACAGCCATTTAGGCCGCAAATTTCCGCAAATTTTCGAAACTCGCACGGGAATCAAAACCTACAGGGTACTTCCCGTAAACTTAGAATCTTGCAATTTAGTACGAATTTACGTCTTATAGTACAGATATAGGAAAAATTACGAAAACCGTAAATTTTCAGCTTCATCATATAAAAAAAATATTTTTGAAAAATATTTTTGACAAAAAAAACTAAAGTCTAAAAAAAAACTTACTTATATACCTACAGGTTTGTACGGAACCCTCGGTGCGCGAGTCCAACTCGCACTTGACCGGTTTTTAAATCTAGCATAACCGATGTTAAACGCAAAGGAAGGAAGGAAACCTACTTCTCCCGGAATCCTCTCAAAACTGAGGCATTGGCTATCTCTAACTGCCAGAGAATGAGTTTGAGTTTCTATGTACCACTACTATGTTTCGAACCACCTCTGGATGGTTCAGGATCAGTGATGTAAGTTAATCACTAAGTCACAGTGGTTTCTGCCTTACATCCGAGAGGTCCTGGTTTTGAATCCCAGGTCGAGCCAAAATTGATTCTGAGATTTTCTGTAATTAATCTCTCAAAAACCGCTCGGAGTCGGTAAAGTTGGTGGTGTTACACCCCCGTGCCTCGGTGCTCACGTTAAGCCGTTGGCCCTGCGCCTGATCTCTCTCCGGTCGTGTCGGATTGCCGTCTCATCGAACTTTGAGAGTGATGGAACAGTGAGTGCACCTGTGTATTGCGCTCACACTTGTGCACTATAATATCTCCTGCGTAGTTAGCTGATCTCTGTTGAGATTGGCCGCTGTGGTCGAAATCGGCCAGGAGTCGGAAAGTAGTCAAATGCTAATTTAAGATTCTGTCTTATCTATGTATGAATGACGTATTGGAAGTGGTATTAATTCTGATCTCTATACTAATGACTAGGCAGCATGGTCCTGGACCTTAGCCTGTTCCTTGCGGAACAAAAAAAAAAAAAAAAAATAATTCTGATCTATTATTAACCACAGATTATTTCTTGACGTAACACTGATAAGCAACTGTCTTACCTACTTATTTAATATCAAACAATTGGATAACCAGTCTCGAAACAAAAAAAAAGTATTTCACTTTGATGGAGGAAATTTATTTATTGAAGCTTTATTTTACAACAAAACTTTGTAAAATACTTGGATTTTACGCCATAGGGCGAATGCCCCATTAATCTCTACTAGTCATGCAATTAAGTTTTATATGTTACGGATTGTTTCTATTTTAATATAAAAAATGAATTACTGTTCGTTAGTCACTCTAAAACTCGAGAACGACTGAACTTGACTAATTTTAGTCTAGAAATATTCGTAAGTAGATATGTTTTTTAAACCCGCTGTGTTCTCTTTTTTTTAATGCGAACACACCGGGCAGTATGACGTCTGCCGAGTCCACTAATTTAAAATTTAAAAAAAAAACGTACCTAGAACAGCCGTTGCCCCGATGAGCAGAACAACAAGTGACGACCAAGCCATACTTCCTGCTGATGAAACTGTCCACAAACCCATTCATTTTATACCCAGATTTTTAAACTTTAATCTTCTTAATCCTATTATCAGTTGACGCAATTGTTACAATGCATTTAGCAATCAAACCTTACATATGTTTTGGATCTCGACAAAAGGCATGATGACACCTATCGTAATTTTTTTTCAAGACCATTTTAAAAACATAACTTCTGTGAAGCTAGTAAACCAATTTATTTCCAAAACGCTGTGAAAACAAATTTTTATTAACATAGAATTAAATAAATATTCAGTCAACTGTCTTCGATTTCTGATACTATATTATGACGTCAAATTATAGTATTCCCATACAAAATCTATGGAGACTGATCGTTTTGACAGATGATAAAGAGTATATCAACGATTGGTGGTGTCATCTAGCCTATTCTCCATCAGGCTTAACTCAGATATTCACATTTGCATTATTTTTAAAGTAACTACTCGCACTTAAAAAAAAAACTTGTACTTTCTTTTTAGGGTTCCGTAGTCGGACAAGAAACCCTTATAAGATCGTTCAGTCCGTCCTGGACTGTCACAGCAGAATATCTTCTACGTTTATGGACTGATTTGCATGTAACTTGGTTCGAGGAAACTTCACATATAGATCTCATTTTTAAAAATACGAAAAATTCAAATTACCCCTTTTTAAAACCTCACATGTTTCCCTATACATGTAAAGGGGGGGGGGTGAATTATTTTTTTGAGTGTACCCCCTTTTGTTTTCAGGGTTTCCATACAACACTTTTTTTATCAGCGTTACCATTTGCGAGTTATAGCCCGCCAAAGTCGTTAGACGTCGTAGTTACACGGTGTCCCCCCCCCCCCCCCTGTAATTTCTAAAGTCTTAAACCTATAATCTCTCACGTAAACAAACAGGCACGGAAACTCTTATTTAAAATTGTTTTGGGTATCCTGTGATGAATACTTTCGAAACCCACGACTTTTAAGTCCTGCGATACAATGTAGGTATGAGATTGTAGATGAAGAAGCTCACCTTAGCTTAGCACTTTAATATCTTGTAACAATAACTACTCTACTCTTGTATAACAAATAACTATTTTCTTTCAGTCAATTGTATTTTAAACTCTCTACACTCTAAAGTTTTTGTTTTATCCGAAGGTTATTAAACAATGTGATACTCATATTATAGGCATTTATTTTATATATATTTGTGTGACATCGCGGATTATGCAACAGATTAATATACTGAGCCCTTAGTTTCCTAGTTCTGACCATGTTAAGTTTTGGAAAGAACTCTGGGTGTGACTTTACAAAAATGCACGTGTTTCATATGTACATGCAAGCTAAGGGTAAAATTTGTAGCTTTTTTAATAAGGGCCTGTAACACGTGTTTGTGATTGCTCGAATGCACTTCTTTTGGAGCTTGAAGGCCCTGTCGACGTATACTGAGTTTCCCCATAAAATCTAGCCATAGCTTAGTACGGAAGAAATATGTCCATGATAAGCGGTGATCGCTGCCTCCATAGAGACAGTGTTTCTTAGCTTTCTTAGGGCAAAGACAAATCGATTTAATCTGCTACATATAGAGTCCATTTGAGTTTTCCAGTTTAAATTGCTGTCAATATATAATCCTAAAAACTTAATAATATCTACTTTTTCTATGTTATTATTATCGTATGTTACACTCAGCGGCAAGGGCTTTGTCCTATGAGAATGGAATTGCATAAATTTAGTTTTTTTCACGTTTATATTTGTCATTTTTATTCATCCATATGTTAATAAATAAATAAATATTTCACAACAATCACACCAATTCTTTAGTCCCAAATTAAGCTACGAGGCTTGTGTTATGGATACTAGACAACGGATAAACATACTTAAATACTTTTTTTGTAAATAAATACATATTATACATAGAAAACACCCAGACCAGTACAAACACACATGTTCATGAACACTTATGCTTGTACTGAGCGGGGGTCGAATCCGCGACCCTTGGTGTTAGAAGTCCGACATGTGGACCACTGCACCAAGCGGTCGTCACTATTAATAGTAAAGTCTTTTTAACAGAAATGTCTTTTAGTGCGCTATTAATAGTATTCTCATTAGAATTGTTTTCATCACTTTGTACAATAAGAGTTGAATCGTCTGCATAGGTACATTATACACTTATACAGTTTTACAGCCACAACAACACACCTCAGCCATTATAGGTTTTTTTGAAACACCCTGTATAAAACTGTCAAGCTGTTCGCCCTTGACTAGTTCCGCCTTGGGGTAGCGCTGAAGGAGCGTTGCGTGTTTTCGCGTGAATCAACGTTTGATAATAAATATTACATCAACATTTGATTAAAAATACCTACACAGGTGTAACCAAATACCATTCGTTTTGATAAATTTAGATAACGCGTTAATCCCATTGTGTTCACACACACGGTTCTACAATAGCCATGATGACTGTCGTTATGTCTTAAAAAGATAATTCTTTAATAAATAACTCTTTAATAAAGTAACCCAATTTATTAACGAAAAATAATATACAACAATCCTTTTTTTAATCACAATTTATAATATATTGAGGGTTTTTACAAAACATTAGATTGTCACCCTCATTGTGGCTATATTCATCATTCTATCTACGCTTAAGACCTTTACAAACCATTTTGTAAAGTACCCTGGCTTCCCCAGACAGCGGTAAACCCAGAAGACTGTTACAAAAACCAACATTAAATACTTATATATATATATATATATATATATATATATATATATTTTGTACATATCTATTCTATGTATTTCGTTCCGAACACATGTATACTCGTAATTATTTATAAGGAATTCTTAATTGACGACCACTTTGGTGTAATGGTCAAGAATTTGACTATTAACCAAGAGGTCGAGGAACATTTGTGTGCATGAACATGTCTGTTTGCACTGGTCTGGGTGTTATATGTATTTATTTAAATTTATTTGTAATACCACTGTTGATACTGATATCTGTAACACAAGTGCTTTAGCTCCTTACCACGGAATCAGATCAATGTATGTGATGTTGTTGTATATTAAAAAAAAAACTCTATGAAATTACTAAAACCGATTAGTTTCAAAAATACTTTTACTAATACAAAATTTAATAATTAATTGTAGTCGACGACTCTAGTTAAGTTAGTCTAGGTAAGTTCTCTAACATGGCGTCACGTTAGATAGATAGATTAACACTTTATTGTACAATACAAAACAAAAATTACAGACAAGTTTAACAAAGAAAGATGTACAATTTAGGCGGTCTTATGGCTTGTAGCGATCTCTTCCAGACAACCTATGAGTTAGAGTTAGAGTGCTCTCTTATAAAATATGTGGTTATGAAGACAAATCGTTTTTACGGATGATAAAGAGTATGAAAACTTTTGCTGGTGTTATTATGTCTATAGATCATTAAGACCTTTTGTGCTTATTTCAGCGATTTCGGGAGGTTCTGCGCTGTCTTGCTTTTCTGGGGCCTATAACGATCTTCTTTAGGCTCAACCGAAGCTCTGCGGTAGCGCTGTTAACCGTAATTTTGTTCTAATTTTTTGAAATACGAACGCTGCCAGTAAGTAGTATTCGTGAAACGGTTCCTGTTATTTTTTTAACGAACAGTATTTTTTATATTGTGCGAGGTTAGGTAGTCTAGAAAGGGAATTATACAAAATAAACAGAAAATAATTAAAATTGATTGAAAATTTTGTATTTGACCAGTAGTTACAGAAGGATTAAGTGATACAATTCGCAAAACCTTAACGAGCTATGTTATGTTTGTTCAGAAGTAAAAGTGGGGCAATATCTAGTGTTTTCATCAAATGACATTTTAAACGTCCCTCGGCTTCTTTGGGGGCCATGGAATGTTCTCGGGCCACCAATAAGGCTTTTGCAGGGGCCAGTAAATCCACGCGGGGTGCTGGATCCACTCGGGATGCTCATTAGGTACCCAGTCGGGGTGTTGGATCCATTCCGGGTGTTGAATCCATCCCGGGTGTTCAGTGGGGCGTTGAATCCAGCTAGGGTGTTCCGTTGGCCTTTGAATCCAGCTAGGGTGTTCTGTCGGGCGTTGAATCCAGGACGGGTGTTCTGATGGCCACCATGATGGAGCCCGTTGTTCGTTCGCTGCACAAAAATATATTACTAGTATGATTGCAGATAATGAATTTGAATGTACAATGAAACTTAATTGTCCTCTTATTAACCATTAGCAAAAAATATCTCTAAATAATTGACGTATCCGGCACCAGTTCACAAAGAAAGGAACAGATCTATGCCAAAAATTCAACTTAAACAAGTATTATTGAAGCTGAAAAAAGGATAATTTTGCTTTAAATTTCCACTAAACGATGCCAGCGCAGGAACCAAAATACATCCAACTGTAATCACCTGAAAAAGCTAGAGTTGAAAGTCGCAGGACCCACAATACCTACAACTAACAACGTGACACAGGAGATGCACCTGGAATCACAACACTGACACCAACAAAACACTCAGTGAGTTGTAGGTATTGTGGATCCTCCGACTTTCAGCTCTAGCTTTTTCAGGTGATTACAGTTGGATGTATTTTGGTTTCTGCGCTGGCATCGTTTAGTGGAAATTTAAAGCAAAATAATCCTTTTTTCAGCTTTAGTCATAGATTTCCGCAAAGTAACGCCTGATTCCATCAAGTGTTATTGACATTTTCATCTGTGTTTGTATTTTTTCTCACCTTCAGTGACGAAAGGCCAGGGCAGGTTTGCGGGCCACCAAGAAGGCTTTTCCAGAGGCCACTTAATCGATTCAGGATGTTGAATCCACTCTGGGTGTTGAATCCATTCCGGATGTTCAGTGGGGCGTTGAATCCAGCTGGGATGTTCTGTCGGGCGTTGAATCCAGGACGGGTGCTCAGTGGGACGCTGAATCCAGTTATGATGCTCGGTTGGGTGTTGAATCCAGCTGGGATGCTCGGTTGGGTGTTGAATCCAGCTGGGATGCGCGGTTGGGTGTTGAATCCAGCTAGGGTGTTCTGTGGGCCTCTTTTTCTCGTCACTTACTAGAAATTAAAAAAATCAGAGATTAATAATAAATCATAATTTTGATACCAGATTCCGAAAGACTAATATAATAGAATAGGTATGAAATTCATCAAGTAGAATATACGTTGATTTTTAATATTAGTTTCTTTGAATGAGATTAATCTGGTGAAAGTCGTGGGAAGGCGCAGGACCGATCGCGGTGGAGATCCTTTGGGGAGGCCTTTTACCTTCAGCATCAGCATCGGCAGACCATTGAATCCAATCGGGGTGTTGGATCCACTCATGATGTTGGATCCATTCCGGATGTTCATTAGGGACCCAATCAGGATGTTGGATCCACTCCGGATGTTCATTAGGGACCCAGTCAGGATGTTGGATCCACTCCGGATGTTCATTAGGGACCCAGTCAGGATGTTGGATCCATTCCGGGTGCTCAGTAGGAATCCAGGACGGGTGTTCAGTCGGGCGTTGGATCCAGGATGGATGCTCAGTCGGACGTTGGATCCAGGAAGGGTGCTCAGTCGGACGTTGAAGTCAGCTAGGATGCTCTTGGGGCCATGGTAGCTTTTCAGGCCACCAAGATGGACGTCTGCTCTCCTGTTCAGAGAGGCCTAAAAGAAGCAAAATAATTAAGTTCATATGAATTTATTTCTTTCAAGCAACAAAGACTTATCACTGCTAGAAGAACTTATAAACTATGTATGTTAGTACAACACAATAAAAAAATAAAATAAAATTACACGAAAAAACAAAAATGCGAAACAACAATTAATTTAATGTTACTTATATATAAAAATGAATTTATAATATGGTTTTAAGGCACCTTATGTTTTCGTTATTTTTATAATATAAATATACACGACATACAAAATAATAAGAAATAAAACAGGATTGTGTTTAAAAGTTTTATAATAAATAACCACCAAATAACCTCAGTCGCGAGTCGCGGCGACAGAATGCCACAGGTATGTCCTGGGTTTAAAATATGGAAAAAAATAAAGCTACCTATCTATTTTTTTTCTATTAGACAATGTCTTACTTACCTAATGCGGCTGCTACACCGAGGACCAAAAATGCCACTGAGATCCTTGCCATTTTAGCACTGATGCATATTCATTGTTCCTAGTGCATTTTATACCCAAATTTTGTTGAAAAATCAATACAGAGATATATTAAACTTTCTTAATCCAATTACATATCTGGTATCCATTAAACTCTAGATTTTAGGATTAAAATCTTACATTATCTAAAGGGATGAGCTACATCTGTATAAGATAACTGTCGTCATGACCCCCGCAAGGTGAATGTTGTGTGTAGGTTATTGATATAAAAACACGATTGCTTTTGCACATTTTCCGTTGCCTCGCCTGAAGCCTTTATAAATTTCAATGTATTTATTAAAACACGTGCAAGCTTACAGATCAAGTCCAAAACGCTAACAGGTCAATTATTATAACATAAGATATCAATAAATAACATGTCAAATTATATATAACAAATATTCGTTATAAACAACATACACGTTACGTTATGATATAAAAAATTAAAACAACGTTATAAGAAATGTGTTCGTACACACAAATTAGGTAAAAAATAAATGTCAAAGATAATAATTTTATGTCAAAATATAAATAAGTCAATAATCAAGTTGATTTATCTAGGTACTTATGGCGTTAAGGAGCACACAGAATTGGTCAAACAGATGCCCAATTAATTTGGTCATAAAAAATATCTATGTCATTGTGCCGATCGAGCAAGTCCCCAATGAGCCGCAGAGCACGGACATGCATGTTAAATCATCGTTCGATGCATTAATTACCTGTCATTGATAATAATTAACAATCTAAATCACTATCTGGAGTGAATCATTCACTATCTTATAATCAACGACGAGTATAAATTAAATTA
Source organism: Pyrausta despicata (assembly GCA_963921415.1). Taxonomy (NCBI): domain Eukaryota; kingdom Metazoa; phylum Arthropoda; class Insecta; order Lepidoptera; family Crambidae; genus Pyrausta; species Pyrausta despicata. The sequence continues at coordinate 5,166,885 of OY992874.1, forward strand.
AATTAAAAATTAAAAATCTTTTATTTCGGACCATAAATCCATATAGTGTTAGTGACAGATGACTTAAAACTACGTTAGTATTATTTTTTTAAGAGAAATTTATACATAATTAAATTTGGTGGGAGACAAATGCTCTGCCACCCAGTGCCTTAATATGGGACTATCCTCCCTTAATGCAATGGTGTTCAGGATGGCATTGACGCTCCCACGCACCCTGCGCATCAAGGACCCGATTCTTTTGCGTATAATGGCATGAAAGCCATCAACACGATTTGTAGCGAACATTCCTGAAGCACTACAGTGTCGAGGGAGCCCCAATAGCATCCTGAAACCATTGTTATACTGCACTCGCAAGGCATTGATGGCTCTCTGCGTATATGAGGTCCATAGGCTGCAGGTGTAAAATGACTGGCAGTAAGATTTAAACAAAGTAACTTTGACTTCCTGCGTACACCTAGCAAACCTACGAGCCAGCATATTGCATCTCACCGACAATGCCCTACGTTCTCTCTCTATATCGTGATTGTCACTCAGATCCTCGGTAACCCAGTGGCCCAGGTATTTAAATTTACTGACCTTTGGTAGTGGGACACCAGCAAGTGTAACGGTTGGCATATGGTATGTTTTAGTGCCAGACCTAAAGATCATGACCTCACTTTTGATAGTGTTGTACCTGAGCCCATGGGCTTCCGCGTAGTCCTCACAAATTTTTAGAAGCTTTCTTAGTCCTCTGATTGAAGGACTTAACAGAACCATGTCATCAGCATAACTAATATTATTTATACATTTGCCATCAATTGAGCACCCGACATTGGCTCTGCCAAGCTCCCCAATCAGTCCGTTTACATAAAGGTTGAAAATAGAAGGGGAAGTTACCCCCCCCCTGTCTCACCCCACAGTTTAACCTATATTCTTTTGACAAAGCACCTCCCCACCTGACACAATTAATCTGAGCCTCGTACCAGAATTTAAAAATAGAGATAAGACCCTCAGGCAGGGTAGTCTCTGATCTCATTTTCCACCACAGAGGACTATACGCAACAAGATCAAAAGCTTTGGACATATCCAAAAAGCAAGCGAATACAGGTGTTTACCTAGTCGTGTAGTATTGTACGGTTTGCTTGAGACACAAGATTGCCGCCTCTGTAGATAGTCCAGGCCTAAAGCCGAATTGAGCGTCGTGTAAATGCAGGTGTTTTCGCAACTGAGTGTCAAGCAAACCGTCCAACACCTTAGCGGTTACCGTAGCCAATGATATTGGTCTGTAGTTATTCCTGTCTGAGGTATCCCCATTCTTATTTTTTACAATAGGCACTACAATAAAACAAATGTTTTTGAATTAGTGCCCCATAATTAGTGCCCAATTTTTGCAAGAATCAAAAGATCTGGAAGAGTTGGATCTCAAAAGATCAGACTTGAAGCTGTCATTCAAGAATAAAGTTAGAAAATTTCTAAATGAATAAATTGCATGTAGGTATATTATATTTATATATTTTTACTATCCATATTAAGTAATTAATTGATTGATATTATTTTTTGTGTATTATAATATATTACTTATATTATGTTTATTAATTTTTCCGTTATTAACCACAATTTACATTTCTCATCTAATTTTCACTGCACCCATTGCCTTCTTTCTGCATGACCTTGAGGTTGACTGGCAGAAAATGCTTTTAGCATTAACTCCACCCTGTGTGCATTTCTTGTGCAATAAAGTTTTAAATAATAATAAAAGGATGAACCAATTTTAGTGTTTTTTTTTACTTTCATAAGATATTTAATCACGGTGGTGTTAAGATTTGGCTGGTCAAAATTCGTCCAGACGTTGAACTGTTTTCCTGGCTCATGTCGAGGGTTTTTGAAATTGGAAAGTTGTTTTTGACATGACAACGTCTTATAATTCGATGGAGCCGGCTGCACGCACCAAAAACATGACGCATGCGGCGTTACCTCGCTCTGAGGCGTTCCATTCAAGGATTGAAGTGCAGGCGAGAGCGCGGAACGAGCGACAAAGAGGCAACGTGACAAAGACGTTGTCACGTTCAACTATCGTCAGTAAACCGACTTTACAGACAGCCGATTTTTTTTTAATATAACTTATTTGCTAATTTATTTGGTACACCTTTCCCCTCTTACTTATCTTATTATGCAATTAGTATCTTTATCGATGCAATTATGTTTTATCATAATCTCATGAAAAATTGGTAACAGCTGTCCAAAAATACAATTGTTTTTTGTTGATTAGTAACTTATCAAGTCATTAAGATAAGATTATTGCGTAACCTTTGGCTCAGGCAACATGTTGTCGCTACTCGGTTCTGACAGTGTGTGAAATAATCGCCGCGCCTCAATCTCTGACAGTCACGATTCAAGGCGAATCTATGCCCCGCAGGTGTGGCCGAAGTCATAGTTTCACGTCTGTAGGAAATATTAAGTTACTTAATTTTTTAGGCATTAGGCTCCACAGAACACGGAAAACCTCTTTTCCGTGTTCTGTGTTAGGCTCCTTAGGCTGCTGCCAGCCATGTTTCATCACTGTTGCGGTTAGATACCTACAACATCCGAATAAAACACCATTTCAGCTGTTAAACAGCTGAATTTAAGATGAATCAGGTAATTTATTTATTTATTTAAGCTTTATTGCACAACAAAACTTTGTACAAAAGGTGGACTTAACGCCGTAGGGCATTCTCTACCAGTCATACCTTTGGGCTAAGCAGAAATGATTAGTGGTCGGTGCGACGAAATAAATAAAAGAGAAAACACAAAAATAATAATACCAATAATATGACACATGAGATTAAATATAAAATATACAATCTATTTATTTAAGCTTATTTAAAAATACACATAATATATACTGATATACACTAAATACGAGTATATAAATAAATTTGACGAACTGTTAAAGAAAGATCTGTGGTGACGGTTACTTTATTTTTAGCATTAAACAATGCAAATTTCCTTACAATGTGCAATTAAAACACACATAGAAAAATGGACTGCCACAGGCAGGACTCGAACCCGCACCTCTCGCAAGCCGGACGATTGCTCTCCCAATTAAGCTACCGTGACACTTACTCATCGGTCCTAATGTCTTTAAGCGCTCTTACTAAGGCTGCAGCCAGCCATGATTCATTTATTTTACAGATAGTTCAACTCAGTTGTGCGCGCGGCCTTATGTGTGGGTAAACCTTGTACATATACAGTGACTTTGTGTGCGTGACAAGAGGTACAGTCGGGTACAAATACAAATACTGTTATTTACGGGTTATAATATACGGGTTTAAAAAAAACAGTTATTTCGTAATTTAATGTTTATTTATTGAACATTATTCTGCATCGCTACTTGAAAAATCTAATGATGAATTTTCGGATTCGCTGCTCTCACCAAGGTTAATTATGATTTCTGACTCCATGTCAAAATGTCTATAGTATTCTTCTTCTTTCTTTTGTACATGTCGACAAGTATTACCCCACATCCCTTCATCAATTTGACTTAAACGTTCATTTATGAGTTTCATTATTTCCGTCACATTTTGATCGACATTATGTGAAGCAATATAATTTTTTAAAATTCCCCACACATTTTCTATGGGGTTTAGTTCAGGATGATATGGTGGCAATCGAAGAACTTTTATGCCATATAGCTGAAGTATGTCGTCAATCTTGTAAGAAATATATTTTTCTTTATTTTTTTTAATCAAATCATACAGTTCAATTTTTTTCATTTCTTGATTAAAAGCTATATTTTTTTCTGTCATCCATCTCTGCATTTCTATTTTTTTTGAATTAGAATTTGGGGCTCTGTCATTTTGAACGTTATGGTATGAGGCATTATCAAGCACAACCACAGAGTTAGGTGGAAGATTCGGTACTAGACGTTCTTTCAGCCACTTTTCATAGTTTTCTGCATTCATGTTAGAGTGGTAATCACCAGAAACACTATTTGCTTTGTATGTCAATAGTGCGTTAGGTACGAAACCTTGTTCTGAACCAGCATGCACAATGATAATTCTTTGTCCTTTCGACAGGTTTCTCTTTAAAGGTGGTCCATCTTTATTACCCCATCCTTTGTTTTGCACATGGTTAGTTAAGATGTAGCTCTCATCTGTATATACGATACACCTATTTTCTTGACGGTATCTGAGTAATTTTTATAGGTAGGAAAATCGTAGTTTTTGGATGTCATGCCGCTCTATAATAACACGTCTGTTATCCACAGTTTTTCGCCATTTGTATCCCAACTTTAACAAAGCTGTACGCAGAGTCGAAATACTTCCATCATAGTTAAGTTTATCTTGAAATATTCTTTTCAACTTTAGCAACGTAGGTAATTCACGATGTTCTAAATGGTAATTTTGAATAGTGGAACGTATAACATCAACGTTAAAGTTGTCTAATTCTAACTTCTTTAAACGTTTTTTACGGTCTTTATGCGGAGATTTAAATTTAGAGTCAGATTCTTTTCCTTCAGCCAATATATTAGTAATTGTTCTCTCTGATACCCCCACTGCCATTGCTGTTCTTTTCCGTACGCTATTTAAATGTTCACTTAATTTCGATATTAAAATTGGACTTGCGCTGCAAACTGGATCACTTACTAGTTCCAATATATCTCTCGCATCTATTTTCAGAAATTCGTATACCTTAGCAATGGTTTCTCGAGTCTAAAAAAATAATACGTAAACGTCAACAAGGAAAATTTTTTTCTTATATAGAATCATAATCAGAGATCGGAATTAGGTGTGTGAAAATACAAAATATCGAGAATATAACACGTGCTCCATATTATGTCCCGCTGCAAACTTTAGGTATTTTCACACACCCAATTCCGATCTCTGAATAATAAATATTAATTACATCTAAATTAAAAAAATAAATAAATAAAATAAAAATCTTTTAATATTTACCTGACTCCTTAAACATTTTCTCCGTGAAGAACTAGACATTTTCGTAAACGACTGTACCCGTAAGAAAAAGCGATAAGGACACGTCTTGCTCGGACGACGACTGCCGCGTCACTGCCACACGAATGAAAGTTGTATATTTACAAGCCCACGCACACATAGGGCCGCGCGCACAACTGATTTAAACTATCTGTAACCAAAGTTATCTTCAAGAACCAGTAAGGCGACCAAACAGGCATTTTCTTATCTCGTCAAAGATTGTCCTTATGGTACTCATGGAACCAGGTTTATCAACGACTTTCTCAAAAACTTACCTACTCAAAAATATGGAAATAACGGTTTGTAAGAACCATTCCAGAAAAAATTATTCATTATCTTACATAACTTAGCCACACACAACCTACACTTCATTCATGGGTAATTAATTAAGGTTGGTGAATGATAATAGTCATGATCAAAACAAATCTCAACAGAGATCAACCAACTGCGCAGGAGATATTATAGTGCACAAGTGTGAGCGCAATACACAGGTGCACTCACTGTTCCATCACTCTAAAAGTTCGGTGAGACGGAAAACCGACATGACCGGAGAGAGATCAGGCGCAGAACAAACGGCTTAACGTGCTTTCCGAGGCACGGCGGTGTAACACCCCCACATTCCCTACTTCGAGCTGTTTTTGAGAAATTCTTGATAGAAAATCTCAGAAACAATGTTGGCTCTACCTGGGATTCGAACCCGGGACCTCTCGGATGTAAGGCAGAAACTTTGCCACTACACCAACGAGTGGTAAATTTATCTACCTCGAAGTAAGTGAAAATAGGAGGTAAAGTTTGTATTCTCAATTTTTGTTTCCCCTCAGACTATTAACTCATCTCATCAGCCTATATGCGTCCCACTGCTGGGCATAGGCCTCACCGCAGCTAGGAGGTGGTCCAAACCATACTCCACCACGCGGGTGCGGTGCGGTGGAGGGGTGTTTATAAGGTGACCAACCACCAGTGACCAACCTTACTGATAGATGTTATTGAGCCACCGCGAGTGCCTCTGACCAGGCTTGACGACTAATATCTATCGATATTAACCGGGACCAACTGCTAAACGTGCTTTCCGAAGCACAGAGAATGCTTGTAAATAGACGTCACTTAAATGGTCAGAATGGTCACCCATCCCAAACATGACCCCGTAGATTGTCAGCAAACTTTAAAAATCCTATTGTGCATTCACGTTTAAATTTAATTCTGCATTGAGTAGACAGAGAAATAAAAAAAAGTTTAATTTATTTTCACTTTAATTCGCCATTTGAATTTGTTCTTTTTTAAAGATTTTGTGGTGTTGTTATATCGATTACTTCAGCCCCTAGAGAAAGGAGAGTTGGCATTGGTCTCCAGATGGTATATTCCAGTTTGTCTGAAAAATAAAAATAAAAAATTCCTGGATGCTGGCCGACAATAGATCAAAAATAAAAACATAAAAATTGAGTTAATAGTCGTCGTGGCCGATTTCGACCACGGCGGCCAATCTTAACAGAGATCAGTCAACTACGCAGGATATATTATAGTGCACAAGTGTGAGCGCAATACACAAGTGCACTCACTGTTTCATCGCTCCCAAAGTTCGGTGAGACGGCAATTTGACATGACAAAAATTGAGTTATGCAAATACCTTTGACGACCACTTTGGTGTAATGGTCAAGAAGTTGACTATTAACCAAGAGGTCGCGGGTTCGATCCCCGCACTGTACAAACATTTGCATGAACATGTCTGCGTGTACTGTTCTGGGTGTTAAATGTATTTATTTAAGTTTATTTGTAATACCACTGTTGATTCTGATATCTGTGACACAAGTGCTTAAGCTACTTACCACGGAGTCAGATCAATGTATGTGATGTTGTTGTTGTACATATACCTAACCGGTATCTCGTTTCATTCCCGTTTATTTAAACTATCAGCCTCTTGCGACTTCGTCCACGTGGAAACCCTTTATCTTCACAATCGCGGTCGAACGGGATAAAAAATACCCTATGACCGTCTCCTGGTTGTAAGCCACCTCTCCACCAATTTTCAGACAAATCAGTTCTTGATTTACAAATAGTCTAACTAAGACCACTTTCATTTATAAATAACTAAGTTGAAATAACGCAACGCGAAAGTTCAAAAGTGTTCTTACCCACTAACTATTGGTTATCGGGTCTAAACGCGAACTATTTTAATGAGTATTTAGGTACTCACTGCTCGACGTTTCGGCTGGATTGCACTGCGCCGTGGTCACGAGCTGACTGGTGGCGCGCGGCGTCGTCTGCTCGGGGCGGCCGCAGTTTCCAGATCCACCCTCACATTTTCATTATTAAAAATGTTAGTACAGTCACCGCGACAAATACCTAAATACTCATTAAAATAGTTCGCGTTTAGACCCGATAACCAATAGTAAGTGTTAAAATGCAACGCGAAAGTTTTATGGATATATTTTTAAGGAGTACTAACAATAATTTTAAGTTTTATGTTACTAACAAGCTATGGATCTTTGACTTGGTCTGTAATAAACATTTTATTATTATTATGTCGGTCATTTCCCATCTCGGGACCACAGAGTCCCGGATCTTTGGAAGCCATGCGTGGGGCCAAAGCCAACTATAATTATTATTATTATTTAAATCATATGTGTTCTTACCCATTCTTAGGCACAAGTCCCCCCATTCTCAGAGTGCCGGGCAGGACACAGTTGCCGGTGAGTGCAGCTGTGAGGGTGAGGCATCGGCGTCCGGTGAACCCTCCCGTGAGGAGCGACTCGGCTAGGTAGTAGTATGATCTGAAATGGGAGGGTAGGAGAACCAAATTATTTGGTTCAGTGATGACGGCGTCTAAAGGTCTCGGAATTCCGAGATAAAATGCAGCCGCAAACGACGTGGCGGTTAGCAGGTCGCTTTTATCCGAACTACTTATCTGTCACAGCAAACTGAATGGCGTTTCTTTCCACGCATTACTGGCGGAGTACCGACTCTTATTCTGTCTTCGATTAAAATTAAACTAAATTAAAAATCTTTTATTTCGGAACGTAAATCCAAATAACGTTAGTATCAATTGAAAATGAAAAAAAATAATTGAAAAATTAAGTGTAATTAAATTTGGTGGGTGCCAAATGCGCTACAACCCAGTGCCATAATATGGTACTGTCCATCCTTAATGCAATGGTGTTCAGAATGATATTGGCGCTTCCACGCACCCTGCTCACCAAGGACCCGATTCTTTTGCGCATAATGGCATGAAAGCCAAACACACGGGCTTCGGCGAACATTCTCGAAGCACTACAGTGTCGAGGGAGCCCCATTAGTATCCTGAAACCATTGTTGTACTGCACTCGCTAGGCATTGATGGCTCTCTGCCTAGTCCTTACAATTATTTTTAGCTTCCTTGCTCCTTTGATTGAGGGACTTAGAAGAACCATGTCATCAGCATAGGTGATATCATTGATACATTTGACATCAATTGAGCATCCGACATTGGGTGTGTGTTCTCAGGTCTATCTGGCGCATTCGCTCGCACAGTCGAGCTTGTAAGAGTGACAGGGTAGAGAGATAGAGAGGTATGGAGAACAGAGGGGCTGAGACTGCAGCCTGCAGCTCGTCTCGATATTCCGTACCGTATGCCAGCTTAATAGCATCCCTCCCTCGCCTCTGGTTGCATTTTAAAGTCCATCTCGGAATTCCACATCAAACAACAACAAATAAGTCATCTACGAGCGGGGCCTGGTGACCTGTAGCACCGGTTTATTGCAAACCTATTTCAGGCATCAACCTTTCGCACCTTAAGTGCACATACTGACTTAGTTTAAAATCTTATACATATTAAGGATTAATGTACCTATTGTGCGGAGGAAAATAAATAAATAATAATAACACCTTCTTTTGCATCAAGTTTTACTTACCTCTTACTTATTTACTCAGCGACTCGAAGTGGATCTTGGCTTTCGACACGACATGCCGCCACCGCTCAAATTCAAATACAAATCATTTATTGCATGTCACATTATCTTGTGCTTAAATTATTGCAGGTTTACAGGACCCAGCAGCTCAGAGAGGTCCTTGACGACCTTTCAAAGGTAGTTAGGGTGCATCAATTCTAATAAACTTAACACTCAACATTCAAACTTTACCTAGCATGATCGCACTCCTGAGAGTTACAGCCAGGCATGTTAATCCCTCCGTTCGGGTAGAAGTCCACGTCCCCAAGGGCGGTCAAGAAGCCCAGGACGCCAGCATTCGTGTGGATGACCTCAGTGTAGGTAGCATCATCAGCTCGGAACTGGTGGTCGTTGTTGAGGAACCCTGGCTGCGCCGCTTCGAGAGCTGGAAGCGAAAGTGTGATAATTAATGCTTTTTATTTATTTTATTTATTTATTTAAGCTTTATTGCACGACAATACTTTGTACAAAAGGTAGACTTAACGCCGTAGGGCATTCTCTACCAGTCATACCTTTGGGCTAAGCAGAAATTATTGGTGGGCGGTGCGACAAAATAAATAAAAGAGAAAACACAAAAATAGTAATACCAATAATATGACATATAAGATTAAATATAAAATATACAATATATATATATATATATATATATGATTACATATTTAAAAATGCACACAATATATACAAATATACACTAAATAAATAAATAAATTTGACGAACTGTTAAAGAAAGATTTATCATGACTTGGGAATATCATGACGCAGGAGAACTTAATCGCCCGACATTGCTAGAAGGATTGCTCAGCTGAAGTGGCAATCGGTCACATATCGTGGCCAATAGATGTCCGTTGGGGCGAAAAGGTTCTCAAATGGCTCGCGCGTGCTGGACGACGCTCCGTGGGCAGGTCCCATGCAAGGTGGACCGACAATCTTGGTGCACGGGAAGCCGCTGGATGCGGAAATCCTTGGGGGAGGCCTATACTCAACAGTGGGCAGTGAAAGGCTGATAAATTGATGATAATATTGATGACTTGGAAGTTGACTTGGATGTGGACTTGTGTGCACAAATAATGTTCGACGGCTGATCAAGGACGATTTACTTATTGCCATTTCCACCACTGCGTCAAAAGTACCTCCTACCTCCACTTAGGAGGAAGCTGCTGACAACCCGTACTATAAATGATCCATCCCTCGATGTTCCTGCCGATGATGCCCGCCTGGTGCGCGCCGAGGCTATAGACTCGCAGGCGTAGCTTCACCGGTGATAAAAGCGATTCTTCCCTTGATGTTCCTGCCGATGATACCAGCCTGGTGGGCTACAAGGTTCTGGTGAAACACGATATTGGACCTTGAGGAAGACTACTAACTTGTAATTTAAGCAATCATGCCTTCTTTGTATCCCTCGATTTGGGGCCCTCAGAAGAGAGCTACTAACCAGTAATATAAGCGATTCTTCCCTCGATGTTCCTGCCGATGATGCCAGCCTGGTGCGCGCCGAGGCTGTGGCCCACGATGTGATAGTGCGCTGGTACGGCGCCGGTGACACGGTTCATCCAGTTGATGAACTGGGCTATGCTTTCACCTTGAATGAGAGGAAGTAGGCTTGTTAGTTAGAGAAAGATATAAGGACAAGGTCATTGTGTAATCCCTAAGCAGGCAAAGGCACGAGTCCCGAATTTGAACCACCGTATTATTCTCTGTTATCACTATCGTTTTTGAGTATTATTTCGTTTTAACGATGCGCCATTGGAATGAAACTTGCACGAAATGGACGAGAAAGTTCAACACTCGCGGCTCAATGCGTACATGCATCTACACAGTGCGGAAACAGGTCGTGAGCGGTCATCAACCAAAACAGGGGCCCGCCCTCAGACTGTTTTTTTTTTTTGTTTTCTATGCAGTGGAGATTGAAAGAGGCCTACGGCGTTATAAAATTTGCTATATTACTACATTTTTAGTCACAAATCAAATATATTTGTCTTTGTCATTGCCCAGGAAACAGGCGCCGCACCAGTGAGAGAGACCTATTTCTCCTGTGCGCGCATTGATTTGGGACCGCGTCGGGCCTATTGTGGGTGATCCGCAGTGAACGTGTTATTAGATTATGTTAAGTTACATTGCCTGGTGATGACGAAATTTGCAATTAAATTCTTTCGTTAAATGTATGAAGGTTGCAATTGAATTCTTTCGTTAAATGTATGAAAGTTGCATTCGCTGGCGTGATTAACGTGGCGATTCCGTCATTTCACCTGGTCACGCGATAGTAACCGCAGTTTAATTGTAATAGACTTATTTGATGTTATTTTTTGTGATAGGGCTTCTACTCGAGTTCTACTCTACGACCTACAATTCCAAGTTCCTATCCATTTAAAACTATCTTAAGCATTTGATCAGCCCCCGTACTCTCTAAGCCACTGTCCGTAGTTTCAGATGTAGCCATCCTTGTCACTCTTGCAAGCTTGACGGTGCGAGTGAGCGCGTTACTACTTACTTACTTACTAGGGTAATTCAGCGACCCAAAGTGAGTCCTGGCCTCCAACAGCAGATCACGCCATGCATCTCGGTATTGCGACAGTTCTTGCCAATCGCTATGGCCGAGGTTGAGCAGATCTTGAGCTACAACGTCTTTCCAGCGGTACCTAGGACGTCCAACCGGGCGTTTCCCATTTGGTTTTCCCAGGTACGCTAGCTTCACGACACGACCCTCTCCCATTCTATGTATGTGTTCGAGCCATCGAAACCTGGCTGATTTGGTCTTTCCAATAATGTTAGGTTCGGACACTAGGTCTTCAATTTCCGTATTCTTCCTGAGTCTCAACCTCCCATCTTCCAGTTTCTTCAGTTTAGTTTAGCTCCACCCAAAAATACGAACGAAACGTAAGAAAGTAGGTCCTCAGTTTTGGCATCTTACCAGCAGTCACAGTGTTGGCAACAGCAGTGGCGTAGTTAATCGTGCTGGATCCAGCACTCCAGTCCACTACTACCACGTTGACGTCCTCAGCCGACAGGAATGCTGGAATATAACATGATAACTGATTAGCTCCTTTTCTTTTTTTTATTTACATACATTGATCTGACTCCGTGGTAAATAGCCTAAGCTTAGGTGTTACAGATATCAGAATGAACAAATAAACTTAAATAAATAGATATAACACCCAGACCAGTACAAACAGACATGTTCATGCACACAAATGTTTGTACAGTGCGGGAATCGAACACGCGACCTCTTGGTTAATAGTCAACTTCTTGACTATTACAACCAAGTGGTCATCATAAAGTATCTGTAGCTTACGTTAAACCAAAACGTAAAATTAGAGACTTAAGCTATAGTGCGTAGTAACCTAAGCCATTGTGCGTCGTGAACTAAGCCATTGTGCGTAGGTGCATTGTGCGTAGTGACCTAGGCCATTGTGCGTAGCAACCTAAGCCCTTGTGCGTAGTGACCTAAGCCATTGTGCGTAGTGACTTAAGCCATTGTGCGTAGCGACCTAAGCCATTGTGCATAGTGACCTAAGCCATTGTGTGTAGTGAGCTAAGGCACTGTGCGTAGTGACCAGTTTCGGATGGAGCCATCCTGCAACTGTTGCGGACGTGACCCACCAGATAATACGAGCCAAACGTTAGGAAGTACCCCCACTGAGTAAAATGAACCATTTATACATATTTATTTAAAACTTTATTGCACAATAAATGCACAAAGGTCTTAATGTACTAAATTTAATTGTATTGAACATTGTATTAATTTTATAATTCAAATTCTTATTGCATCGTTTCATTTTTATTTTATGAAATTGTAGTAATTTTATTTTTATCATTTAAATCATAATGTGGGTATTATTACGGGTCCCAGTTACCCGAAATAAATGAATTTTATTTTTTGTTTATTTTATTTAATGTGTTTTCTGGTAGCCAACCTCAAGGTCATGCAGGAAGATAGCATTCGGGTGCAGTGAAAATTAATCAAAAAATGTATATTAGGTATGTTAGTGAGAAGATAGGAAAAAAAAATGATAGGAAGTAACAAAATTCACTTTATTGCTATGAAGTAAGCAGGCATAAGCTTAAAATATTTCGAGAGCCCCACCTGGTACCAACAGCGTGTTCATGGCAGCAGTAGCACCGACTCTCCAACCGTGGAGGAGCACAATGGTGCGTCTCCTGGCGTTGTAGTTGGTCAGGCCAAGTAGACCCTCGCTTCCCATGAGCAGTGGCTGACTGACCGTCGGGTTGGCTCTGGAAAGGAGATGGTATCTTTTTAGAAGTGAGAGGTTCACAGCTGATCACTATTTGATCTAATCCGTCAAAGTATTGTAACATTATATTTTGTGCCGACTCCTATATATACTAGGTCTTTTTGTGACTTTTGTAGTATTTGTTAGATTTCATGAAAATTCTTATTAGATCATGTTGGTCTCATAATTTTTTAGATACTTTGTTTTTTTTATCTTTTTTTAGTTTTATTTTATCGCAGGATGGCCCTTTTAAGAGCCATTGCCGAGGCCGGGGCCCTCAGTAGTGTGTGGGACTCCCAGCGTCCTAGAATTGACGCGGCTCCGGAGAGGGGACTACCCACCAAAAAACCTGCGGTATCCCTTCCCTGTCTAGGAGGTGACATGGGTGCCGGCTAATCCTTTACGTCCATGACAACCTCCGAATATTGTTTTTACCAAGGATCGAAATGAACACTAGGCTAGCATGTACAAAAAAATATTTCAATAAATAAGTTTACTTATTACAAATTAATATTTTGGAGTGTTAAATATGAACCGGCCTAAGTGAGATGACATTATTAAGGCCTAGGGCACACTTGCAGCACACTGACCCCCGGGACTCGAGACTGTCAGAGATTTGGTCAATGTGATTTTTTCTCACGCTGTCAGTTGTGACGAGTCGCTGCGACAGAATGTCGCATATGTATGCTGGCTATAAGACATTACTACACTTCACACATTGACTCACACACACACACACACACACACACACACGCTGGAGTGCTCCTCAATAATGTTTCTTCTTTTCGTTTTTTATGTATTCATTTTTTTTCAATTTCCTGATCTTTTATGTAAGCCCTCAAGACCTACCTCTCACCCAACATCTATGGAGAGATGGGTGTGGCTGAAAACCAGCGCTGTTTGGGATCATGTCCCAAGTCAGCACAAGCTGAGCCACCTCCAATTGTTAAGTTATGTTTTTTTGTCTAATTAAATGTTAGTTATGCAAGCAATAAAGATTTTATTATTATTATTTATATATATATTTTAATTTTCTCCATCGTGGTTAGCAATGGGTAATTTTTAGGGCATGTAACGCGGGCTTCAGCCAAGCGAAACAGCCTTTTGTGAGTCGATTACTATTTTTGTTATTTGCGGTGATCTGTCATCTCGAACAGACTGAGTATTATGGATGGATGGAAACGGGGACCAGATCTGGTAGTCACCGTTTTGGTTTGACTCTATTGTTGTCAATCTAAATCTAACTTACCGCGGGTCATGTATCGTAGTTGGCTAACAGCGCCATCTAGCCTAAGGAGCCGTATCAGTGCTCGCTATCGAGCACTATTAGGCGTGTGCTGATAATATTCGGTAAAGGTCACCACATACCTGGTGAAAATATGATAAACTAGCTTTCGCCCGCGGCTCCGCCCGCGTGGACTAATATTTTTCGTATCCCACGGGAACTGCATATTTTTCCGGGATAAAAAGTAGCCTATGTGTTATTCCAGACTATTATCTACCCCTGTGCCAAATTTCAACCAAATCCATTCAGTAGTTTTTACGTGAAAGAGTAACAAACATCCATACATACAAAAGGATAATTTGCCTGTTGGGAGCTAGTGTTAGAGCCAACGCACATGTTGGGCACAATGTTGCAACGATATGCGACTGACAGCGATTTAAAAAGCGATTAGCAATGAGTCACGGATCATCATCATCATCATCATTATCAGCCAAAGGACGTCCACTGCTGAACATAGGCCTTCCCCACAGTTTTCTACATCATCCGATCACAAGCGGTCTGCATCCAGTGTGATCCTGCGATCTTTACAAGGTCTGTCCATCTTGTCGGTGGACGTCCTACGCTGCGCTTTTGGTCGAAGGGTCTCCAATCCAGTACTTTTCTGCCCCAACGGCCATCAGTTCTTCGCGCTATGTGCCCTGCCCATTGCCACTTGAGCTTACTGATTCTCAGGGCTATGTCGGTTACCTTAGTTCTTCTACGTATCTCGTTAATTCTGATTCGATCTCGTAGAGAAACACCGAGCATAGCCCTCTCCATCGCTCGTTGTGTTATTTTAAGCTTCTTTATAAGGCCCATAGTCAGAGACCATGTTTCGGAACCGTATGTCATCACTGGTAACACACACTGGTTGAAGACTATCGTCTTCAAATCACGGATCGCTGGATCTCAAATCCAGGGCACACTTACAAAGTACTGTTGCTGTGATTCGCAACTGTCAGTGATTTAGCCGCGATGATCGTTTGACAAGTGATTAGCAGCAAGTCGCAGCGCCAGACTGCCATTATGTGCGCTGGCTTAAAGTCAGCGTAGTGTTCTTTCATCTCGAACCGACTGGGTGTTATGGGCGGGGACCAAGGTCGTGTAGTCACTCAATCTATATCTAACATACCGCGGTTCATGTGTGGTAGTAGCCATCTAGCCTATAGTGCTGGCACGGCACGGTAGAGGTCGCCACGTACCTGGTGAAGAGATGGTACACGATCTGCCTGCTGGGGTCGAATCTGGCCACGGCTTCAGCATCTCTCATCGTCAGCCAGGTGTCAGCTAGGTGGTAGTTTCCATCTCCGTCTGCCGCGTACTGGAATCGAAAACCTTGGTCCAGCTTCGCCAGGACATGCTCTTGGAATGGAAGAGCTGGAAATGAAATTGTAGTTTAGGTGTGAAATAAGTAGATAGATAAGTACCTACAGAATGATCTACTTTCGACCTCGGTATCGGACACAAGTTTTAATTAATTGAGATTAAAGGAAATTTCATAAGCTTTGAGTTCAAAATAAGGTTAGTAGAACTTATAGGTTCATCGCACTGTTTTAAAACCCAAAAACCGACTTTGGCCTAAAATAAACAAGGCGTGTTTCAATGAGAATTGGGGAAGTGGTGACCAACCGAAGAGAACAAAGTTTGTAGTGCCCCGAGTAAGTTCGCGTACGCACATGTCGACAGTTTCCCGGCTATACTGCGTAAGAAAGCTGGCTCACCTAACGGCGAGTACGCGGCAGTCGCAATAATGTCCTGAAGGTCATCGCCGACAGTGGCGACTGATACACAGAGGAACTGAATCGACCGACATTGCTCGAAGGATTGCTCAGCTAAAGTGGCAGTGGGCGGGACACATAGTATTACGAACCGATGGCCGTTACGGGGGAAAGGGGGGCAAGCCAGGCCCTCTACAAGGTGGACCGACGATCAGTTTCGCGGTCGCAGGAATCCGCTGGTTGCAGGAAGCGCAGGACCTATCGCGTTGCAGATCCGTGGGGGTGGCTTATGCTCAGCAGTGGGCGTCAACCGGCTGATATGATAATGACGGTAAAGATTGTCTCTAGTAGAAGCTGTTCATGTCCCCATGGGGGAGGCCTATGCTCAGCAGTGGGCTCCAACCGGCTGATATGATAATGACGGTAAAGATTGTCTCTAGTAGAAGCTGTCCATGTCCCCATGGGGGAGGCCTATGCTCAGCCGTGGGCTTCAACCGGTTGATATGATAATGACGGTAAAGATTGTCTCTAGTAGAAACTGTTCATGTCCCCATGGGGGAGGCCTATGCTCAGCAGTGGGCTCCAACCGGCTGATATGATAATGACGGTAAAGATTGTCTCTAGTAGATGCTGTTCATGTCCCCATGGGGGAGGCCTATGCTCAGCCGTAGGCTTCAACCGGCTGTTATGATGATGACGGTAAAGATTGTCTCTAGTAGAAGCTGTTCATGTCCCCATGGGGGAGGCCTATGATCAGCTGTAGGCGTCAACCGGCTAATAAGATGATGACGGTAAAGATTTTCTCTAGTAGAAGCTGTTCATGTCGCCGTGGGGGAGGCCTATGCTCAGCAGTGGGCTCCAACCGGCTGATATGATGATGACGGTAAAGATTGTCTCTAGTAGAAGCTGTTCATGTCCCCGTGGGGGAGGCCTATGATCAGCTGTGGGCTTCAACCTGCTGATATGATAATGACGGTAAAGATTGTCTCTAGTAGAAGCTGTTCATGTCCCCATGGGGGAGGCCTATTCTCAGCTGTGGGCTTCAACCGGCTGATATGATAATGACGGTAAAGATTGTCTCTAATAGAAGCTGTTCATGTCCCCATGGGTGAGGCCTATGATCAGCTGTGGGCTTCAACCTGCTGATATGATAATGACGGTAAAGATTGTCTCTAGTAGAAGCTGTTCATGTCCCCATGGGGGAGGCCTATTCTCAGCTGTGGGCTTCAACCGGCTGATATGATAATGAAGGTAAAGATTGTCTCTAGTAGAAGCTGTTCATGTCCCCATGGGGGAGGCCTATGATCGGCTGTGGGCTTCAACCGGCTGATATGATAATGACGGTAAAGATTGTCTCTAGTAGAAGCTGTTCATGTCCCCATGGGGGAGGCCTATGATCAGCTGTGGGCTTCAACCTGCGGATATGATAATGACGGTAAAGATTGTCTCTAGTAGAAGCTGTTCATGTCCCCATGGGGGAGGCCTATGATCAGCTGTGGGCTTCAACCGGCTAATATGATAATGACGGTAAAGATTGTCTCTAGTAGAAGCTGTTCATGTCCCCATGGGGGAGGCCTATGATCAGCTGTAGGCGTCAACAGGCTAATAAGATGATGACGGTAAAGATTGTCTCTAGTAGAAGCTGTTCATGTCGCCGTGGGGGAGGCCTATGCTCAGCAGTGGGCTCCAACCGGCTGATATGATGATGACGGTAAAGATTGTCTCTAGTAGAAGCGGTTCATGTCCCCATGGGGGAGGCCTATGCTCAGCCGTGGGCTTCAACCGGCTGATATGATGATGACGATAAAGTTTGTCTCTACTAGAAGCTGTTCAAAAACTACTCCTTATTACATTGCACCTTAGACCTTAACCCAGCAACTATTTTTTAATAAACATGCTTAAGATAAGTCCTTATCGAGAATTATGAATTATCGTTGGGATAGCTGATATTACATGATAATATATCTTAATTCAGTTCAGGTGTGTTAATTACGTTAATAAAGTAGTAGTAGGTTTTATCAGAATTTTTGCCTGTGTCCGTTGTCCATTTCTCTTTAGGTGTGTTTCAATTGCACATTGAAAATAAATTTGCATTGTTAATGCTTAAATATAAAGTAACATAATAAAAGGTATATGTGTGTTGCAATAGTTTGTTTGTGCCTGCGTATTACTTTAGAATAGTTAGACAATTCTCGTACATACGTTTACCCATAGCACAAGCCTCGTAGCTTAATTTGGGACTAGTGAATTGGTGTGATTGTTGTGAAACATTTATTTATTTATTTATTCATCACTCGGTAAATGGTGTCAAACAGTAATTGAACACAGTAAACAGTAAAATAAACTTTTTACTGGTAAAGGGTCAAAGTTATCCCCTTGGGCTAAAGTAATACTCAAGCACAGTAACTCAGATCTTATAAATGCAATAAACAAATAATATACCATGTGAAATTAAAAACACACTTAAAGAAAAAACAGACTGTCACAGGCGGGACTCGAACCCGCGCCTCTCGCAATCTCTTCGATCGCCCGGCTTGCGAGAGGTGCGGGGGGATCAAGTCATTTTTCTTTAAGTGTATTTTAATTTCACATCATAAATAAATTTTCTTTATTATGTAAATATATGAGGCAGAGGCAGACCCAAGAAACGATGGTGTGACGACTTGGTCAATACAACAATGGACTGGGAAACGTTGGCAATGGACAGGGACAGGTGGACAGATTTGGGGGAGGCCTTTGCCCAGCAGTGGGATGATATAGGCTAAATAAAAATAAAAAATTGGTAGCCTGTAAAGTCGGTATACGCGCGAAAGTTTTACGTGACAACGACTTTGAGTGGTAAAATAATTTTAATGTGAATATTCATTCGTATAACATGAACCGGTGTGTATGCCTATCTCTCTCTCTCTCTCTCTCTCTCTCGCTCTGTCTCTCTCGCGCGGAACGTGAGCGGAGCAGCGTAACGCAGTTTCTTGAAGTGTCACCCGGCAAACCAATTTATAAGACGTTGTCACGTCAAAAATAAAAAAAAATGTAAATATATAGAAACTTAATAAATAATATACCAGTCGTAACGCCAAATCCGATCGCCAAAAGTATGAATCCGACACGCACCATTTTAATTAATGTTTATAAGAAAATTGTTATACACAGTTTTAAGTAATTAGTGGCCATGATAGGTTATCTTATCATGAATGAGCCCTTTTAAGCCTAGATTGCATTGATTATATTGTATTTCTATCCGTTATCCTAGTCACCATAGCACAAGCTGACGCTTAGTTTCATATCAGCCTGTTACAGTCCACTGTTTTATATAGGCCTCCCCCAAGGAGCGCCACAGCGCACGATCTCCCGCCCTTTGTATCCAGTCACAACCAGTTGCCTTCTTCAGGTCGTCTGTCCAACTAGCCGGGGGGCGCCCCGCACTACGTTTACCTAAGCGTGGTATCCACTTGATGCTTAGTTTGGGGCTAGGTAATTGGTGTGTTCTTTGAAACAATTTATTTATTTTATTTTTTATTCATTAGGAAGTGGCTAGGCGGCTCCACACGCTTGGCGAACAATTGACCCGAAAACTAACGCTATTGGATATAAGAAAAAACACCAACAAAGCACCAATCAATGTTGAGGCCAACGCTTTTTTCTGAGGCCTATCATTGGGTGATAGGCTTTTGGGCCAATGTTAACGTCATAGCGTGGACCCTGGGTCAAAGTTAGTATGACGGACAGCATAATATTTTTTAACCTCAGGCAAGAAAGAGAGATGTAAGTTTGATCCTATGAGATTTGGAGCTACGATGCCACAAATAGACTGTGATATCGTAGCTCCCTAACGAATGGACCGATTTCAGTGCAGTTTTTTTATTAATTTTTTTTTTTCACGTTGGTTCCTAGCTATAGCTTGTCGAAGCCGCTGAAGCTTACCAGCTGCTTTCATGGCTAATTTTGGGAGTTTTTATAAATTTTAAAATTTTCATTAAGTTCACCCTGTATAAAAGTCTCATGTTTTTTCACGCCTTCAAATTTCATCATGAAAACCTATAAAGTAACACAGCGTTTCTATAAACAAGTAATAAAACTATACATTTACGACATGTTACTCCGACGTGGCTTGCCCTGTACAAAATATGATAAAAAATATCATTTTAATAGTTTTGGGTGAGTACTCTATGGTTTCCATCTTTATTATAAAATAACTAGCTAGACGACCACTTTGGTGTAATGGTCAAGAAGTTGACTTTTAACCAAGACGTCGTGGGTTCGATCCCCGCACTGTACAAACATTTGTGTGCATGAACATGTCTGTTTGTACTGGTCTGGGTGTCATAAATAATGTATTTCTTTAGGTTCATTAGTAATACCACTGTTGATTCTGATATCTGTAACACAAGTGCTTAAGCTACATATTTACCACGGAGTCAGATCAATGTATGTGATGTTGTTGTATAATTTATTTTATCCCGTTATCGAGGACACAGGGTTTGATCCCCGGACGGAAACAATGTAGATATCCACTTTTTTCTATATTGCTACGGTTATTTCTGATTTCCATTAAACAGGTGCTAAAGCTACTTGCTGCTGTTAAGCTGAAGTTACTTTAGGATCATAGCTATGTAGATTTGCCGTTGGTCCTGCGCCTGATCTCTCTCCGGTCATGTCGGATTGCCGTCTCACCGAACTTTGAGAGTGATGGAACAGTGAGTGCACCTGTGTATTGCGCTCACACTTGTGCACTATAATATATCTTGCGTAGTTGGCTGATCTCTGTTGAGATTTGCCGCCGTGGTCGACATCGGCCAGAAGGACTACTTATTATGTAGATTTGTGATGCTGTTCCCATTTAGGTACGGTGGCTAGCTCGTCACGGTACACACTTCGCTATCTCATGCGCTTGTTTTACAGGCAAATTTGCAACAAAAATGTGTAGCCTAAATTGCTGGCCACTGAAAGAATACACACACACACATTCACATACTTTACAAAATAAAAAAACACATACGAGTATACAAATGCACATACACAAGTTACTGAAAAGGTGGGCCACTCAGCATGTGTCGCATCTCAGGAATGCCACGACGCTGGTCTTCCGTTTACACCCAGACAGAGAGAGAGAGCACTACTTCGCACGACAATTTCTTATTCAATATTTACTTTTGACGTGACAACGTCTTATAAATTGGTTTGCCGGGTGACACTTCAAGAAACTGCGTTACGCTCCGCTCACGTTCCGCGCTCACAATGAGAGCGAGTGAGAGGCACGCGTCCCTTCGACTCGGGCATGGTTAGCCCGCCTAAGAGCGAGTGAGACAGACATAAAAAGTGAAAGGCACGCGTCCCTTCCACTCGAGCACAGTTAACCCGCCTAAGAGCGAGAGAGACAGAGCGAGAGAGAGAGAGTGAGAGAGATAGGCATACACACCGGTTCATGTTATACGAATGAATATTCACATTAAAATTATTTTACCACTCAAAGTCGTTGTCACGTAAAACTTTCGCCCGTATACCGACTTTACAGGCAACCAATTTTTTTTCAGTAATATCAATCGTTGAAAATGAATCAAGGCAATACGGAACAAGGAGAAATCTTGAACTAGTGTCTTCAAGAGACATAATAAATCGCAAAGAACTAGTCAGAATCGTCCGTGTGTTGAACGGAGAGATTGACGCTGAAATCGATCAGAATGCTATAGGTACGTCATCTTAACCATAAGGCTCAGGCGACACCTGCGACTTATCAACAAATTTTAATCGGCGCGGCGCATTTTTAAACAATCGCTGACAATCGCGAGTGCGTAAAGGAGACAGCATGGCGCAGATGTGGCCTGAGCCTTATATAATTTTTGAACAATCGCGAGTGCGTAGCGAGGCAGTATGGCGCAGGTGTAGCCTGAGCCTAATATCATTTTAGACCAATCGCGAGTGCGTAGCGGAGACAGTATGGCGCAGGTGTGTCCTGAGCCTACAATCGCGAGTGCGTAGCGGAGACAGTATGGCGCACGTTTGGCCTGAGCCTACAATCGCGAGTGCGTAGCGGAGACAGTATGGCGCAGGTGTGGCCTGAGCCTACAATCGCGAGTGCGTAGCGGAGACAGTATGGCGCACGTGTGGCCTAAGCCTAATACCAATTTTGACCAATCGCGAGTGCGTAGCGGAGACAGTATGGCGCACGTGTGGCCTAAGCCTAATATCATTTTGGACCAATCGCGAGTGCGTAGCGGAGAGAGTATGGCGCAAGTGTGGCCTGAACTTAATATCATTTTTAAACAATCGCGAGTGCGTAGCGGAGACAGTATGGCACACGTGTGGCCTGAGCCTAATATCATTTTTGTCCAATCGCGAGTGCGTAGCGGAGACATTTTGACTAAATATTATAGGCTGGCATTGCAGAAGACTATGTTCAAAAATAAATATGCCCTGTCGTGAAGTGAAGGTGCCTTCATTTCGATTATACGAATGTACACACATCAAAAGTGTCTAGGGATCAACATAAATTTTTGCAATAACTTTTCTCCTGATTGATATTAATTAAAATTTTCTTTAAGGATTCATCAAATAAAGTGTTTTCGTTTGTCTACAGTAACGATAAACCAAGTCACCCTTGCATTAATAAAGAAATTTGCATTTTTCCTAATAAAAGGGATTTTTGACATTTGAACCACTAACATTAAAGTTCGAAAAAAAGACTGAAATAACAGTTTTCTTTAAAATTTTATTGGGTAACTTAAACAATTAATAATCCGTGTCTCTACCGCGAACACTAACAACACAAGAACATCGGTTTGGCATACTCAAAATGAGTTCATCCAAATCACGCTGTGGAATGGCCGCCCATGTTCGTTGCAACAACAAAAAAAGGTCTCCTTGCGACTGGATACCCTCCAAATTTTAATTAATATCAATCAGGAGAAAAGTTATTGCAAAAATATATGTTGATCCCTAGACACTTTTGATGTGTGTACTATACAGGGTGTCCCAGGAAACCTGTAAGTCCTAAGACTGTAATACCTACCGTTTGACACCATTTTTTTTAAATTACAGAATATGATATAAAGTTTAAAATTTTAATCCTGCTAGAAAATAAAATTTGGTTGTTTTTTTTATTCGCACAGGGGAGCACAGACTCCAGCTAAAATATTCAATGAAAAAAACTAAAAGAAACACTTTAAAGAAACAGTTTTTTGCAAAATCCCCCTGAAATTTAAATAAACAAAAAAATTATATTTCGAGAACTGTGAATATCGCGGAACATACAATAGGGTCAAACGTTTGGTATTAGTGTCCCCTAACTCCAGACTTTGGTTGGTACAGGTTTCCTGGGACACCTGTATATATATCTCTGTTTGGCTTGATCTAAGGAAGTGACGCAGTTCTGCGCCTCCTTTTCGTATTAGCGATCTCAAGTTTTTTTTTTTTTTTTATCAATATGGGTTCGCTCTTGACATCATTCTCCCTCTAGGAGGTAAAGAAGATGTCGACGATGTAGCGAGCTTACCCAGAAGGTGCCTATTTATTTTCGCTTTGAATGAGCTCAAGTTATAAGAAAGAGGGAACACCGTCAGCGGAAGCGCATTCCATTCCTTGGCTGTGCGCATTATGAAGGATGAAGCGAAGCGCTTAGTGCGTATAGAAGGTATATCAACCAAGTATGGATAGTAACCCGCCGTACGTCTGGTGGCCCTCTGGTAGAATGGACTTGGTGGAATGAGCATAAATGGAGCTCATGAGCACACTCCCCGAAGTAGAGTCTGTAGAAAACCGACAAGCAGGCAACTTTACGGCGGTGGTCTAGACTATGAAGCTTAGTCTCCACCAGCTTCCTGTCACCAATCAGCCTCCTGGCTCGACGCTCCACGGAGTCCAGAGCGGCTAGTTGGTATTCAGCTGAGCCATCCCACAGGTGAGAGCAGTACTCCATGCAGGAGCGAACTTGTGCTTTGTACAAGGTTAAAAGCTGTTTAGGGGGGAAGTACCGCTTCACCTTGTTGAGGATGCCCAGCTTCTTTGCCGCAGTCTGAGCTTTGGACTCAATGGCACCGCCGAAGTTCAGATTGGCTGACAACTCCATACCAAGAAGCTCGAGATGGTCAGTTATGGGTACAGACACACTTCTGAAAGTAGGAGTCCAGTTGAACGGACTCTTTTTTGCGGTGAAGAGACATGCCTGGGTTTTGGCAGCATTGAACGTTACCAGATTGTTGTCTCCCCATTGGGAGACACGTCGTAGAATCTCATCCGTTCGTTTCACCAAATTCTCCCGTAAAGACTGGGTTTCCTCTTGTTTAGCTCCAGCACTGGACACGTACCTCTCCATGACAGTACTGTCATCTGCGTACCCAACAATGCCAGGACAGAGCAGGTCATTGATGTGCAGCAGGAAAAGAGTCGCGGAGAGGACAGACCCCTGAGGAACACCGGCATTGATAGCCATTGGGTCTGAAGAGCAGCCATCAATGACTACTCTAATTGACCTCTCGCTCAGGAAGTCGGAGATCCAAGTGCTGAAACCATCAGGGATACCGTACACAGGAAGCTTGCTGAAAAGGCTACCGTGCCAGACTCGATCAAAAGCTTTTGAGATGTCTAAAGACACAGCCAAGGCTTCGCCGTGTTTCTCAATAGCTTCGCCCCAGTAGTGCGTGAGGTAGAATAAAAGATCACCAGTTGAACGACCACGGCGAAAACCGTACTGGTGGTCGCTCAGTAGGTCGTTGGATTCTAGGTACCCCAGCAGCTTACTGTTTAGGACTCGTTCCATCACTTTACAAATGATGGAAGTAATGGCGATCGGTCTGTAGTTGGCCGGGTCGGCACGGCTGCCCTTCTTTGGTACGGGTTGTACGTTGGCGAGCTTCCATGACTTCGGCACAGTTCCCTGCTCGAGGGAGAGGCGGTAAAGGCGTGTCAGTACCGGAGACAACTCAGGCGCACATTGCCTAAGCACCCTTGCAGGAATACCATCAGGTCCACTTGCCTTATTCACGTTTAGTTTGCAAAGTTCCCGACGTACCTCTTTCTGGTGTATTGTGACCTCCGACATAGATGAGTCACAACGAGGTAAGGTAGGTGGTGTTTTGGGTCCTGCATCCAAACGCGAATTACTCGCGAAAAGAGAGGCAAATAAGTTTGCTTTCTCAGTTGCGGTGTGGGCTAATGTTCCGTCAGGTTTCTGCATTGGAGGCAAACTAGGACGGCAGAAATTCGACTCGACGGATTTAGACAGGGACCAAAACTGCTTACTACCGGGAGGGTAAGACGCCTATTTGGTCCCGATATATCTAACGTGGTCAAATCGTGCCTTTTGTAGCGTGCGCTTGCAGGATCTAGTGGCAGCGTTAAATGCTTTCTTCTTAGACCGTATTCTCCTAGCAGTAGCTTTGCGGTCGCGGGCTTGAACCCAAGCTTGATATGCTAACTCCTTACACGACTCAGCGCGGGCACAGTCAGCATTATACCAAGGCCTGGATTTAGATACGAGCAACAAGTCGGAGAATGGAATGTAATATTCCATTCCCTGCCGTATTAAGTCTACAACCGCATCAGCACAGATGGACGGATCGTCAGAGGAAAAGCATACTTGGCGCCAAGGGTACACCGCGAAAAAATGTCGCATTTCGTCCCAATTCGCCGACCCGTATCTCCACACTCGCCTGGACCCACAAGGAGTTTTGTCTGGAGGGGTGTAGGAAGACACAGTTTTAACCAGACAATGGTCAGATGTTCCTAACGGGGCAGATACTGATACAGAGTGCCTGTCTGGTTCCGTGGTCAACAAAAGATCCAAGCAATTGGCAGTATGGCTATCAACTCTAGGTACCCGCGTCGCTTGAGTCACTAACTGAGTGAGATCTAGCGCTAATGCGAAATTACGCGCCTCTCGCCCAGCATGGTCTGATTTCTCGAAGGGAAACAACCACTCCTTGTGGTGCGCATTAAAATCTCCGAGAAATACAAGCTCAGCTGTGGGGAACTTTTGCATCGCTAAATCCGCCTTCTCAGTGAGGTATTCAAAAAGCCTGGTCGTCTCCTGGTCACCGCTGTGCGAACGGTAGACACCAAACATAAAGGGTTTTACCCATGCCAGTGTCTACCAAAAGCCATAAGGTGGAGAAACTTGAGTCCTCGTAGCAAAGGAGACGGCGACAACAGACGCTGTCGCGGACATACGCACAGACCCCGGCTCGCCTTTTGAACTTATGTTCAAGCGTGTAGTTCGGGTAGTTGAGGTATCCCACGTCTGCAGGTGCCGCAATTTGGGTCTCCGTTAAAAAGAATAGGTCCGGCTTTGCGGTCTCAAGGTGGTGATGGACCGGGTCGATATTTGAGTGCAATCCACAGATGTTGATGTGGTGCACTTTAAACGGGAGGAAGTGCAGCCGTTGGTTCACTGTATTCTTTTTTCTTTTGCGCATGTTTTAAGTTGGGTGGTGGTTAAAAAAGTGTCGAGATGTCAACTCCAGGACCATGCCTAGCTTTATCGGATTACGCTGGCCAATGGGAGACTCAAATGGAGACTGCGGGGACGCCCGAACCCCCCCGAAATCGCCACCGGGTCCTCCCTTCTAGCCGCCAACTAGTACGGTGGAGCAATTCCGGGATTTTTCGCAAGTTGGCGGGGCAGCCTTTGGCACGTGGCTGGCGCGCTACTTGGGCCCCCTACTGACTGCGGTCGGCCACCGGCAAGACCGTGCTTCGGATCCCGCTACCCTCCAGTTTGAGTCACCCGTCACAGCATCTCCAAGAAGCTACAATCCGGTTGAGGTCGACACAACTGACACCCAATCAACCACCAAAGGCACTGGCTCTCGCACTCTCACGACGGAACGCAGCAAGCTGCTTGGCGCCGGACTCTAGTACGAGGGTGGTCGCAAGCCAGGCGGCCCCTTTCGAGGCCTACCACTCTGCGGGGGAACGTCTGCCGCCACCACTAGTTTAGAACTTAGCGATGACGTTGCCCGGGGTGGACCGCTCGGAGGTGTTCCCACCCACCCCAAGTGTATGTCGCAAAACGTTAATGTCCTAAATTGTGTTTGTCAATTAATTTTTCAATCGTTTTACTCTTACAGCTCCTAGATACCACATAAACCCGTCGAAACTAGTTAAAGGGCTGGAAAAGAAATACCCAAATCGGCTAAGCAATCGGGGAACAGGTATAAGGTACAATTACATAAAGAACCCGCATGTTTTAGAAGAGTTTGTAAAGAATTTGAGAAAAAAGTGAGTATTGACTTTGCGGTGTGGATTTTAATTATTATAATTTTAAACTTTCGCTTTGCATTTTAACACTAATTACTGGTTATCGGGTCTAAACGCGATATCTCTTAATGAAAATTAGGTAGGTACTCACTGCTCAACGTTTCGGCTGGATTGTACACAGCCGTGGTCATGAGCAGTGAGTACCTAATACTCATTAAGATAACCAGTAATTAGTTTAAAATATTAAGTCAGAATTTTTATCGTATTCTAGACTCCGACTCTTAAACACTCGTCTTGAATTTGGCTTGTACTTTTCAACCCTGTATAGTCAATGCCCATTACTAACCTCCGACCTCCGACGAAAAGACAGGTGTTGGCAGACAAAACTATTGGAACGACGGTAACCTTATTGAGATTCCACATTCGTTTGACTTCATCTTTGAGGTCCGTGTATTTGGTTTTTCTTCTATCGTAGATTGAAGGTTGTGGGTGTTAGGAACTGCTATGTCAAAAAGTAATAATAGTCATCCTGGCCGATTTTGAAAACGGCGGCCAATCTCAACAGAGTCCAGCCAACTGCACAGGAGGTATTATAGTACACAAGTGTGAGCGCAACATACAGGTGCACTCACTGTTCTATCACTCTCAAAGTTCGGTGAGGCGACAATCCGACATGACCGGAGAGAGATCAGGCGCATGACCAACGACTTAACATGCGCACCGAGGCACGGGGGTGTAACACCGCCAACTTCCCGACTCCGAGCTGTTTTTGAGAAATTCATGACAGAAAAGTTCAGAAAAAAATTTTGGCTCGACCTGGGACTCGAACCCAGGACCTCTAGGATGTGAGGCAGAAACTTTGCCACTACACCAACGAGGCAGTCAATAAGTAGTGTTGTTTTATTTGATTTATCAATAACTGTTATATCCTGTCTATTGAAATGAATAGTTTTACCAGTGAGTATTGCTCTATAGTAAGAGTACAATTTGTGTGTTTTGGTTTTCAAGTACGTCATATATATTTACTAGCTTTTACCCGCGACTTCGTCCGCATTAGGTAGTTTTTGTTGGAATGCGTTGTTATCCTGTAATACCAATTTTATCCAAATGTAATTCAAATCTTTGGTAATTTATGAGTATGAGTGAAAGCGATCAGATTCCCCAAAAAGTATTATTTCCTATGGGAATGTGTTGGGAATTCCCCGCGATCAAATCAAAAGTAACTCATGTCGTTCCTTAAGTCTCAAACTGTCTTCTTACCAAATTTCATTTAAACCTGTTTAGTAGTTTAGGCGTAAAAGCGATCGGCCCACTTTAATTTTCCCATGGGAATGCGTCATTTTCCCGCGGTAAAAAGTAGCCTATATCCTTTCTCGAGTATTAAAATATCTCCATACCAAATTTCACGCAAATTGGTTCCGTAGTTTAGGCGTGATTGAGTAACATACAGACAGACAGAGTCACTTTCGTTTTTAGGGTTCCGTACCTCAAAAGAAAAAAACGGAACCCTTATAAGATCACTTTGTTGTCCGTCCGTCCGTCCGTCTGTCAAGACCGTTTTTCTGAGGAACGCGTGGAGGTATCAAACTGAAATTTCTATATGATACTTAGGTCTACTGTCCCTGGAAGCTGTAGAAAAATCAACCTTCTAAGCCAACGCAATCAAAAGATACAGCCATTTAGGCCGCTAATTTACGAAACTCGCACGGGAATCAAAACTTACAGGGTTCTTTCCGTAAATTTAGAATCTTGAAATTTAGTACGAAGTCACGTCTTATAGTACAGTATAGGAAAAATTACGAAAACCGTAAATTTTCAGTTTCATCAAATAAAAAAAAATATTTTTGAAAAATATTTTTGATAATTTTGAAAATGTCAAAGTTACTACTCCTTATCTCATGAACGCGTTGAGATATTAAATTAAAATTTATATTAAATACTTAAGTCTATAATATCCGTGATGGGTGAACTTTTACTTATATACCTACAGGTTTGTACGGAACCCTCGGTGCGCGAGTCCATTTCGCACTTGACCGGTTTTCTAATATTAATAGTATAAGAAGTGTAGATTATTGTGTCCTGGCACTGAAAACCGACATTCACAACAACTTTAGTTCCTAGTAAGTGCATATGATGATATACTTAACAATATGAACAGCTGTGCTAACCTGCCTGTAAAAACTACGCAATTATTGCTGATTTATGTAATATTTGTAGTTTGTCTGGCTAAAACAAAAGGTTAACATTTTCAAATTTAAATTATTTATTTGTGATACACAGGTGAATAGATGTCAATGAACAAATGCAGGTTATAAATAGTGCGCTGTGATCAGCTTTGTCGGTATATTTGTAGTGAAAAAAATTGGTTGCCTGTAAAGTCGGTATACGCGCGAAAGTTTTACGTGACAACGACTCTGAGTGGTAAAATAATTTTAATGTGAATATTCATTCGTATAACATGAACCGGTGTGTATGCCTATCTCTCTCTCTCTCTCTCTCGCTCTGTCTCTCTCGCGCGAAACGTGAGCGGAGCAGCGTAACGCAGTTTCTTGAGGTGTCACCCGGCAAACCAATTTATAAGACGTTGTCACGTCAAAAAAAGAAGAAAGAATCAATCAGAGTCAATGATAAATGTCTGTATCCAAAAACAACTTCTTTTCCAATAACTTTAATAACTTTTCTAGTCGGAAATTCGCATTGGGCATTAAAAACCCAGCCGTGACAGTCGAACGTTTTCTTCTAATAACAAGTATCTAGACCCCGACCTCACACACCGGTTACCTACCACTTTAAGAAGCGATGCAGTCGCCATGCTGTCTCGATGCAACATCAATTCATTCGCAAATGGTCCATCTTTACACACTTGCGCCACTATTAGGCCACAGCAAAGAGTACAATCTGTACAATATACACTGGGTACACGGTAATATTATCTTTATATACAGTATTGTAACTCGGCCGTGTCCTTGAAATAAGTGCCTAACTCAGTCTACAGCCGCGAGGTACGTAAGCATGAGATAGGGCTGTCGCGCTCGCCCACCTATGCGTTTTGATTGCATCTGCCTAAGTACTTTGAGTTTCTATCTAGTTTAGAGATTATAAATTAATTATTTTGATATTTAGTAACAAATAAAATATTAATATGATTACATAAAATACTTTGTGAATTGAAAAGAATGTGTTCAAATATGCAAGTTGTTTTTTGCTTAATAGATTCAATTTAAAAACCATGATTATGTATATGACTATATAACAAATCGAGCGGAAAAATATTCTATTGTCATGTTAAATAGCTATTTGCACTTATTTCGAGTAACAATTCGCGAGATTACTGATTAAAAACCAGCACACCGTCCGTTCGTCACTGCGGCACACCCGCGACTGTAGCATGCCGAGCGCATGCCGAGATCCGAGCGCGTAGGTATAGCTCGCGCGTTGTCCGTTTATATGAAGTTAGAATACTGTATAGATATCACTACCGTGATTAGGCGTTCTCCTAGATGAGCGAAGCTACGCGACACTGGTCGCCTACTCGTGTCAATGTCTGTCGCGCTTCGCCACGTAGGACACTATTATAAACGTACTATCGCGGTCAGCGCCGCATGAACTTTACCTTTAAGGCGAAAATTGTTTGCACATCGCTAGCAATCCCGCTTGCTAATTGCTCCGCGTGTGTCGAATTGTCCGTTTGTACTGGTCTAGGTGTTATATGTATTTATTTAATAACACTGTTATTTCTGATATCTGTAACACAAATGCTTAAGCTACTTACCACGGAGTCAGACCAATGTACGTGATATTGTTGTATATTTATTTATTTATAATTGGGTCGTGTAGTACCAACGTCGTATGTAGTAATTACTTACTTTTAAACTTTTCATTACCCATGCAGGAAAGAATCCAAGGACCGCCGACGTCTCGAACTCCCAAGCCTTATGATGGCAGAGGATGGGTAAGATATAAGAATTGTACATAAGACAGCATATCAGGCTACCTACACATATGTATCTACCGCGGTGCTTAGATAGAGAGCACTTAATAATTGCACACCACAAAAAATAATAAAAATATCAACATAAAAAGAAAGATGCACAATTTAGGCGGTCAGACAACATTCGGGTTAATGATATTGTTTTGAAAACGGTAATTATAATGTTCATATTTTAATACATAATTGTTAAATAATTAAACTAAGATATTATAATACAACTAGCCTAATAGTATAAAAACAGATCAAAAAATAAAAAATAAAGGAAACAATAACTATATAGAAAAAAATTGGTTGCCTGTAAAGTCGGTATACGCGCGAAAGTTTTACGTGACAACGACTCTGAGTGGTAAAATAATTTTAATGTGAATATTCATTCGTATAACATGAACCGGTGTGTTTGCCTATCTCTCTCTCTCTCTCTCGCTCTGTCTCTCTCGCGCGAAACGTGAGCGGAGCAGCGTAACGCAGTTTCTTGAGGTGTCAACCGGCAAACCAATTTATAAGACGTTGTCACGTCAAAAATATCACCCCCAGCACTGCCATTGGGTATGGTGCCCAAAAGGCTGGCAGCGTTTCCTCTTTGCATGGCAAGGCTGATCCTTTGGCTGACGAAGCTGCCAGCCCTATGGTCACCAGTGTGTTAATATACCTTCATAAAATAAATATACATAAACCAATGTGACAATAACCAGGCCAACGTAAATTAATCTGAAATAAAATGAAATCAGGTGTTTATGATCATTTGGGTCATTATTAGATGCAGGACACTTCCTTATTATCTTATATTATCGAATTTTCTAGAAAATTTTATCAATTTACTAATATATTAACTGTTTATTAACTGTCCGATATGAGTGTAAAACGCTGTGTAGTGATTTTAAATATCTATAATATAAAAATAAGTCGGATTTTCCTTCCTGGCGCTATAACTCCAGAACGCACGAACCGATTTCCACGGTTTTGCATTCGTTGGAAAGGTCTTGGGCTCCGTGAGGTATAGCAAACAAAAAAAAGTTTTTTTTTAATCTTTTAATCTCCAAATGAAATGTTACAAAAAACGAAGCCATCTGGTGGCGAAACAGAATTTACCGGGGTTGCTAGTTTATTATAAACCAGCTGACCCGGCGAACTTCGTACCGCCTTAGCGTTGCAATGATTGAACAATGTCATCGAATGACATTGACATTAGTTACGCGCGTTTTTTAAAATATGCAAAATTAAATGTATATTTTTCAATATTTCTGAGAGATTTTCTTAATATTTTTTTCCGTAAGAACCTTCTCCTAATAATAACAAATACAACAATAAAAGAATTAGTGAAACCGGTCCAGCCATTCACGCGTGATGCCGTGACCAAGGAAAACGGGTTTCATTTTTATATATATATAAGATCATTGCACGCGACGAAAAAAGTTATCCGCAATACTACGCCTACTGGCTCCAAGTACCTATGATGCAAGCAATTTTCTTTTCCAGGAGCACATCTTCAAGCTCTGATATCGATGACGGTGTCAGTGAAAGTGATGTCGAAATCGATGTTAGGCGAAACGCCATGTTTCGCGTTAGAGGTACAGTATAACCAAATCCTCAACAGAATAAGAAGTTACTAGCTACCAGCTACTCCCACCAGCGGCAACGTCCGAGTAGAATAGGCTAGATGACACCAACAATCGTTGACATACTCTTTGTTATCTGTAAAAGCCTCCATAGATTTTGTATGGGAATACAACAACGTGACTTCACGGTAATGTATCAGAAATTGGAGACTATTGACCGAATATTTATAGAATTTCGTGAGTTTAAAAATTGGTTTCTACAGCTTTTTGGAAATATACTTGTTGTATTAACTTCATAGGGGCTATGTTTTTTAAACGCCATTGTCTTGAAAATATTTAAGATAGTTGTCATCATGATTATTCAGTTCTTTAATATATTAAGCATGTTATTATACATTAAATATAACCTATGTTAATAAATAAGGGATAATGTAGGATTCTGATGGTAAAATATTTTTTTGAATCGGTCCAGTAGTTTCGGAACCAATTCAATTCAAACAATCAAATATATTCTCTTTGTAATATTAGTGTAGAATGACGGGATTTTTACCATGTTACCTTTTTTATAAAAGACCTGTTATAGTTTAAAAAAAAGTTTGTTACCTGAAAATGTGGGTAGACCAATATGTCTGCTCTAACAACGTACCCGCAAGATTATCAGTTACCCCGTGTACCATATATATACATAGTAAAATACCATATTCAATGACTATTAAAATTTTCGTAAGCATGTAAATTTAAAAATTAATATATATATATATATATATATATATATATATAATCTGCTGTTGACCTCTAATTATAACACCCTGCATAAACGGCTTTTTTCTTCCAACAGACAAATTCAAAGAGAACCAAAACGACGCTGACGATAAAAATGAAAATGCAGACCACAATCTTAACTTTCCTCCATCTATAGAAGCGCAAGTAACTCCGTTCAAGCCACATTTCATTGGTTCCAAAGAAAAAAAAGACTCTAATGGTGAAGATAAATCTATTGAAGGCAACGCACCTACAAAAAAGTTTAAAGCCAAATCGACAGATAGTTTGACGGAAGAAAATGACAAAGATATATTGGACACTAATCCATTCCAAATTGAGAAAGACGTTAAGGTGGTTAACGATATAGTTAGTAAAGAAAAAGAAAACAAATATGCAAGACCTAGCAATAGACAAATCAAAGATGTAGAAGAAGATGATACAAATAATAGACCTAGAAAGTTAAGAAGAAAAAAGACGGTTAGGGAGCGAAAACAGAAAGAAATGGGTAAAAGCAGAGAAGAATGGCCAAAGAAAAAGACAATTTCAAAGTCTGGGAATCTTGACAAAGGGTATGATGAGCCTAAGCTGAAGAAGGAAAAAGATTGGGGTGCCCTGAAGGGGATAGAAGATAGTATCAATAACGATTGGGACAAAATGGGGAGACAATGGGCTAAAGGTGAGATTTACATTAGTGGGATCCCATGAAATTTGTGGGCAGGCCCCCTACAAGGTGGACAGGCGATCTTGTGCGCAGACGCGGGAATCCGCTGGATGCGAGAAGCGCAGGATCGATAGCGGTTGCAATCTTTGGGAGAGGCTTATGCTTAGCAGTGGATGTTGAAAGGCTGATATCACACATCTAGTTCATTAAAGTCATAAATGTCAAAAAAAATAAAAAAAGGACGGCCTTAAAGCGCCCAATAGATTCGTATGAAGGAGAGTTGTGGCATAGTTGACTAAATTTTAGATTTATTGACATTTATGACTTTAAAGAACTCATCTCACCAGCCTATACACGTCCCACTGCTGGGCACAGGCCTTACCTCAACTATGAGGTGGTGCGAGCCATACTCCACCACGCGGGCTCAGTGCGGATTAGTGGAGGGGTGTTTGTAAGGTAAGTAACCAACCTTACTGTCAGATGTTATTAAGCCGCCCGAGGGCCTCTGACCAGGCTTAACGACTAATATCTATCGATATAAACCGGGACCAACAGCATAACGTGCCTTCCGAAGTACGGAGATGCTTGTAAATATACGTCACTTAAATGGTCAGAATGGTCACCCATCCCAAACATGGCCGCGCCCTAGGTTGCTTAACTTTATGCATCACTACCGAAGCGCTGCAACCACTGCGCCACAAGCACCTCTCTTTACTTTAAAGAACTAGATGTGCGATATGATGATGATGATTCCATGGCGCATTTTTAACGAATGCACTAAGTACGTTCAAGTTATATCCAAATAGGCATGAAAACGTAACAAACAAACAATTTTCCGCATAATCGTGTCATAGTCGGGTCAGACCAACGGCATACTGTCGCCAACTCGCGTCTGACAGCAGTTCAACCAATCGTGGATCCTCAAACACTGACAGTCTCCGCGAAAGTACCCCGCAGGTGTGCCCTGAGCTTCATCCGGAAGCGACCAAAGACGACCTTTTTCATTCTTATTTTTCTAACTGCAGGTAAAGGAGACAAAGAAGAAAGACCAGTCAAGTCTCTCAAGAGAAAACAGAAAATCTATCAAGAAGAGGTATATTCCAAGCCTAGCCACGTTGCTAGAATACCAGCGTACCACAGACCACCGGCTAGGCAAGGATCATTTCAGGGTAGAACACCAATCCCATTTGTGGGAAAACGAGGCATTTATGAGGATAAATAAACGAATTGTTTAAAAAAGGATTGTTTTTCAACTGCAATGTACTCGTATACTAATACACGGGCCTTAATGAGTAATTATGTACTTACTGGTGGACGCGCTTCCGTGGACCCGCAACGAGACTTCCTTGGACCCCTGGGGGTCCACCTAGAACACTTTGAAAACCAGTGGCTCAGAGATAAGGGGGCAACGCAATTATGTCAATGAAATGTTTTGATATAATTGATCCATGACTAAAGCTGAAAAAGAGGATTATTTTGCTTTGAATTTCCACTAAACGAAGCCAGCGCAGGAACCAAAATACATCCAACTGTAATCACCTGAAAAAGCTTGAGCTAGAAGTCGCAGGACTTACAATACCTACAACTCACAACGTGAAACAGAATATGCACCTGGAATCACAACACTGACACCGACAAAACACTCGACGCGTTTCACCACTACACGTGGCATCTTCAGGAGATGTTTTCGCTTCGACAGACTACGCGACTGTCGAATAATCCTCTTTTTCAGCTTTAATGAAGTGTTTTTATCGTTGAATATTTTGTAGTTGACAATCATAAAAGATTTTAAACTTAAACCCGGTCGTGGGTTAGGTTAGGAATTACTTAGGTCACAAATTCCTTAAATAACCTACGACCGGATCAGGATTTCGGGTCAGGTTCGGAATAAACCGACGTTTCGGCTAGATTGCACACAGCCGAGGTCACGAGCTGACTGTGCAATCCAGCCGAAACGTCAACTTATTTTGATCCGGTCGTGGGTTAGATAATTAATTTGTGAAACGTTTTATTAAATAGGAACAAGTATAACGCGTTTAAGTCCCGTTTATCAGTACCTACCTATACATTGTAATAATAAACAACGCGAAAGTTAAAAAAAATACGATTTTCAACTACAGCCCTTATAAAAATATTGCATTGACATAATGGCATTGCCCTCCTGATCTCTGAGCCAGTGGTCTTAAAAGTGTTCTAGGTGTCCACCTAGAACACTTTTAAATAATTTTAAACACTTTAAAACACACAACCCAGGGGTCCACGGAAGTCTCGTCGGAGGTCCACGGCATAAATATACAACAACATCACATACATTGATCTGACTCCGCTTAAGCACTTGGTGGCAGATATTAGAATCAACAGTGGTATTACAAATAAACTTAAATAAATACATATAACACCCAGACCAGTACAAACAGACATGTTCATACACACAAATGTTTGCACAGTGCAGAGGTCGAAACCGCGACCTCTTGGTTAATAGTCAACTCGTCGACCATTACACCAAAGTGGTCGTCAAGGGCTACGAGCACTACGCGCAGTAGAAGCGCGTTTCACGACCGCATTGTGTGCTTAAGTTACAAGATTGCATTCAAATCCCATTTGAAGCGCGTATACGCGCGTCATTTGCGCGTCGCCTGCGCGCAAAAAATACACCCTGTGCTATGGCCCTTAGAGAGTACGGCCTGCATCCTGTTACTTCACTTTGTACACACGCACGCGCACACACACACGCACCCATCTACTTTGTTTATTTAGAATAGGTTTGCTCTTGACCCAAGACTAAGCCCAATTAGGCAAAGACGAAGGAGCGAGCTCACCTAGAAGATGCCTGTTCATTCTAGCTTTAAAGATTCCTAGGTTGTAATTGCAGGGAAATAATGACGCAGGTAGTGAGTTCCACTCTTTTGCAGTGCGCATCAGGAATCCTGATGCGCACTGCAAAAGAGTGGAACTCACCTCAGGAATCCTGATTCAGGATATAGATGAGAAGCGCTTGGTTCGTATCAGTGGAAGTTCGACACGGAACGGATGGTATCCCGCGGTACGTAAACTTTTTCATTATATTGCATTGTAATATGTGCCAAATAAATATTTTTTCTTTCTTTCTTTCTTTCTTTAAAAGATCGAGAAGCAGGTGACTCTGCGGCGATGAGACAAACTTTTCAAGTATCGCTTGACTCTGCTCAGGATTCCCAGTTTTTTTTTGCTGCAATTTGGGCGTTGATCTCGAAGGTGGCGCCGAAGTTGAGATTTGCCGACAACTCCACACCAAGAAGCTCAAGACAGTCTGCAATAGCAATGTTTTGAGTTTTGAAGGACAGGGGCTAGATGAAAGGGGCTCTTCTTGGCCGTAAATAAGCAGGCCTGTGTTTTTGAGGCGTTGAAGCTGACCAGATTGTCATCTCCCCATGCACTGGGAGACTCAACTAAAGGTCAGGTTTGTCCGCTCGACCATGGCCTCTCTTAACTGCACACAGAAAAAGGAAACTACTCCTACTGCGTTACTCTTATTGAAAATTCTGTATACCAGAGATTTGCTACCTATCATTTTATTTATCGAAAACCAATTCAACAAAACAGTAATAAAAATAAGTTTATTTGTTGTCAACATTTTTTATACTGAAAGTTTCAGGTCT
This sequence comes from Pyrausta despicata, assembly GCA_963921415.1. Taxonomy (NCBI): domain Eukaryota; kingdom Metazoa; phylum Arthropoda; class Insecta; order Lepidoptera; family Crambidae; genus Pyrausta; species Pyrausta despicata. The sequence goes on from OY992874.1 coordinate 5,204,769, forward strand.
TGTATTGAAAATGAACAAAATACGGAGATTTCTGAAATCATTGTTCATATTATGTAAGTGAGCTAGGTACCATTTGTTTTATTCTGGGGGCTGTTTTTGACAGTAACTGTCAAATAAAAAATTAACTGTTCTGTGAAATGAAATAAAATTTATTATCTAATTTTAAATAAAAAAATAATTAAAAAAATTAATATCTAAAAATATATTTAAATAATAAATAAGAAAATAATAATTTAAAAAACATTAATAATAAGCACATGTCAAAGTAGTTATTCAAACTATGTTCCGAGGTTCAGTTTCAACACAGGTGTAATTTTTTCGACTTTTATTACTTTAGCCCAGGGGGTGTAACTTTGACCTTTTACCAGTAAACTGGCATCAGGGTGTAAACAACATTTTTTTAGTTCTCCTGAACGAGGGTAGAAGTCACAAATACGATATTGAAGATGAAGCCATGAAAGTGTTCGGGGAGGACATGAAAACATTGCTGAAAAGATTTAGGAGGACACCGGATTATTTGAAAATTTTGAATAATGAGGTAATGAATTTTTATACTGCCTAGTCCTAGACTCCTAGTCGAAGTATATTCGTTTTATCCAAAGACAACTAAATGTACCTAATAATCGTCCTGGCCGATTTCGACCACGGCGGCCAATCTCAATACAGATCAGCCAACTACGCAGGAGATATTGTAGTGCACAAGTGTGAGCGCAATACACAGGTGCACTCACTGTTCCATCACTCTCAAAGTTCGGTGAGACGACAATCCGACATGACCGGAGAGAGATCAGGCGTAGGACCAGCGTCTTAACGTGCGCACCGAGGCACGGGGGTTACACCCCCGTCACCGCCAACTTCCCGACTCTGAGCTTCTTTCGGTAGTTGGCGGTGTTATTATGTACCTACCCTACTTAGGACTAATACATTTTTTTGTATATTTCTTAATAATCGGACGAAACTATAACACACACAAAAAAAAATTGAAAATCATGATTTAAATGAGAACATTAGCTTGAATTAAAAAAAAGTCTAAAATCCATTTTAGCCTAGTCAGTCAACTCAACGTGCTATATCAACGTGCTAGGTGGATACCTCGCACGTTGATTTACTATTTCTGGTACACCCTGTATAAGCCTGCCTAACCTAGCCTAGAGACATACTTACGTTTCACATTGGTTGGATATCATTCAGACAAACATTGAACACTGTCAAGTTTATTTGTAGTAAGGCAGGTGAATTTTTCAGATGTCAGAAATCGATTCCTACCTTCAAGAGGTGGTGATGCAGACTCTGTTTTACTATAACAAAAAACTGCAACAAAAAGTCGAAGAAACGATTAAGGATTCAAAGGAAACTACTTCGCCGTCTGAAGCTTCAACGAAAAGTTTGGCCAGGTAAGAATTCGTGCATTTAATGTTTTTTTTTTTCATAATATGCTAACCAGACATTTGGCCACAATCTCAACTGATGGCAAGTGACGATGTCATATCTGTATTGAAACAACCTATCACTGTCTTCTATTACTGAATTCTAGTCCTCGGCGGTACGGTTATTATAATTATGTAAATGTTTGCACGGTCGGGTGGTGATATCTCCAAGCCTCAGTGGTTTCCACAGAAACCCAGCGCCATGGCTTGCCGTGGCAATAATTAAAGCTGAGTCGGGACGAATTTGGTCAGATTATATCATTATTATATTTTCTTGCTAAGTTTTAGTTTTATGTTTCATCATATTGTAATGATATGTACCAAATAAATATTTTTCTTTTAAATCAAATCAAATTCATTTATTTGCTTGAAAAGTGGTACAGGAGATGATAAAATAATATGGGTGTTCGCACAATTCACCATAACTGGCATGCAAATAGCTTCAAGCTATAACGTTATTAAAATTAAGAATATGATTCCAACATTTATACATAATTATAGTTTTTAACCATGCAATGTCACGTTTTCGAGGGAAATGTCATAGAAATCACAATAAAATTATTAACCATTATCACACAATGTCAGAATGTAATAAAATAACAATACATAAAAACTAAAATCATTAACCGTGTCTATTGCTAGATAATGTCATCAAATTTAAATTAAATTATTATAAAATTAATAAGTATTACATTACAGAATATATTTATGTGAGTTACACTACTTAAACTTAAAAGAGTCAAAATATTCGTTTATTGAGTAAAAACCTTTTTCAATCAACCATGATTTCAATTCTCTTTTAAAGATGTTTAAGGGCAACGATTTCATTTTTTCGTCCAGTCATCTCGTCAGTTACAAACATCTCTTTTAGTTTTGTTCCAAACTAAAAGAGATGTTTGTAACTTTAATATAAGACGACCTTATAAATTAAACCTTCTTAATAGTGCATACTGTATGGCTATTAAAGTGTATAACAGACTAGACGAAAAAATGAAATTAGAGTTAGTTTTTACAAACATGCATAACTCATACATATATATATATATAAACATGGAACGGTAAGCTATTTCAGTTCCTTAAAACGTGGTCTACAAGATGTCATAATATTTACGCTGCTTTATTTCTTTCTTTCTTTCTTTCTTTTTATGCAACAGGAATGAAGATTCAAATCTAAGCGCCCCAATCCCAATATATAGAAATATATATATATATATATAGAAATATATTTATTAACAACTAAAAACATACATGTATTTCATATAAATTATAATATAAAGAAAAAGCCATAAAATCTCAGAATTACCAGAGGCTCTCAAACTAGGCTATGCCTGTATCTTGAGAGACCAATTATGTTTAATTATCTGGGGTATGTGGCACTTTTATGATGAGTGTTTGTGTGGTGAGTTTATATAGTTTGTTTAGTTTATAAGCGTAAACAAGCTGGTGCTATAGTTACTAGGATAAGCTAGCATTCGTATCAACGCGATCGTGAGACCACGACTCGTGAGTGTCACATGGCTGAGGGTGGAACACGTCTGTCTAGTAACAACCTATCCACTCTTTTCTAGAAAAGATCCAAGTTACAATCTGAGGGGAACACTTCAACCGACAGCGAATTCCATTACTTATCCTGTCAAAAAAAATCATTTGAAAACATCTGTCCACAGCCTCCGAAACCTGAACATGGTCATGCCCGGCTCCTTCAACCGTCACCAATTCCGCAACCGCAACATGTTCAAACAGGCTCAACGACAAGGAGAGGCTGAAGAGAGCGAGGGGGACGGCAGTACAATGCCGCCGGTTGACTTGGACCAGTATCCGTTACTAAGTAGCTCTCTGACGACGCAGGAGCGGAACTTTTATAGGGATATGGGATTCGACTTTGCGGGGTGAGTGATTATGTCAGATTCTTGAGTTCTTGTTGGTGTGCTGGTAATGTTGCATGACATCGTTACGTCATCAAGGTATGTCACAAAATATCTCAGGCGCAAATCATGAGTGCTTGATGGTAATGTTGCATAACATCGTTACGTCATCAAGGTATGTTACAAAATATCTCAGGCAAAAATCATTAGTGCTTGTTGTTAATGTTGCATGACATCGTTACGTCATCAAGGTATGTCAGATAATATCTCAGGCATGAATCTCTACATTTGAACCGGTCTTTTGTCGTGTGACGCCCCCGTACGTCTGTTACACGGCAGAACGGTTACGCACAAATTTGGTGAACTGTAAAAACCCCCGACATGAGCCAGGAAAACAGCTGGCGAGCTTCAACGGCTGGTCGGTTAAAGATATGACAATTAATACATTTAAAATTAGGTTTAAGGATTTTTTAATTGACAAATGCTTTTATGACATCAATGACTTTTTGGAAGAATGAGCACTATAACATATTATTATTATTATTATTATTTGCATGTATGTCTTTGTATAAATTAATATTTTATTAATGTTCCTAATTTATAGATACAATAAACTTTAATATCCAATATTTACATGCCAACTTTTGGTAAGACATGTTGATACTAACCACTGTTCAAATTATCATGTACTGTTACTGTGTATTTCATGCTATGTAATGTCCACACATGTTTTCGTAAATAAATATATCTTATCTTATCTTATCGGTTTTTGACTAACCATAGCTGAATTATCTTTCGAATAAAATAAACCGCACTTAATAGGTCGATTGATTTCTTTATGTTCTTCATGTCACTAAATTCGTGTCGGAAGGCGACTCGTGACAGGCGACGATTGTAACACGGCGATTGGTTGACACGCGGTCAGAAGCGAATCGCGGCTACAGAATGACGCAGGTATACCCTGAGTCTTAGGTACAGAGGCCGTACTCCCCAACGTTTCGTTCGTATTTTCAGATCTAGACATCAGATAATAACTTAGAGAGTAGAGGGTCTGTTTAGATAATTATTACCCCTCAAGTCAGATTAACAAGTAGCTTGTTTTTTCAGACAAATAATACATTCCATCATCAAAAGCATAAGTAACGAAGACATCGGCCAAAAGTCTACTAAGTCCATGCAGGATGACCATCACAAGGCCACCACATCATCTCATAACGAAGAGCATTCTCATCACGTAAGTTAAGATCAATTTGAACACATAACGTTCCACCTAGCCGATTTCAATCACAGCAGACAACTTATCAGAGATCAGCCAAATACGCGGGAGTTATTATAGTGCACAAGTGTGAGCGCAATTACACAGGTGCACTCTCTGTTCCTTCACTCTCAACGTTTAGTGCGGCTGCAAAGAGATCAGGTGCAGGGACCAACAGCTTGACGTGCTTTGCGAGGCACGCTGTTGGAACACTGCCGACTGCGAGTTTCTGAATGAAATTTTTTGGCTCGACCAACTACACCAACGAGGCAGTTGTCTCTCTTGACCAAATATTTAACATACTGATAGTCTAAGATCCGAACTTAAATCGACTTTGGCGCAACTGATTTCGAAACCTTGAACATGTACGAAGTTATAGTTTTTAGTCCCAATTTGTTCCTTGTTTTGGTTTTAATAAGGTTCATCGAGCTAAAAACACGCTGGAATGTGGCAAAGATAAAACAATTTTTGCCGGTTTAACAATCCTTTATACGGTTTGTGGCCGGCGGCTGTTTAAATACTCAAAAAAATTAAATCTACCAAAAAATATTCACAAATCTTATAAAAGACACTTATTCCGATAGTTTAGTATTAGCATGGTGCAAATTTCAGATTTTGATGCAACATTTTTAGATTATGAAAAAGGGCTAGATTGCCCTTTTCGGGCTAAATCATGAAACTACGAGTTCACACATAGTAAAAAGTGCTAGATCTAGCCCGAAAAGGGCTAAGGTGGCAACACTGGAAGCGCTTCCTACCGACCGGGTGTTATGGTCGGGGACCAAGGTCCGATAGACATCATCTTGATTTGTCTATCTATATTATTCTGGATCGAAATCGTATATACCGCGGTTCATGTGCGGTACTAGGCCGGTACCATATCGCCGGAGTTAGGCTAACAGCGCCATCTAGCCTTATGGAGCCGTATCAGCTCTCGCTGTTGTGCTTGGCGTTAGGCATGCACTTGTGATGGCGAATGGTAGAGGTCGCCACACGACCTTCGCCGAGCTGATAAAAGAATTAATCATATTTTATAATAAATTTAGTATATTAGATAATATATTAAAAATGGGTTTGCTAAAAAAATCCTAGACTATTGTTTCATTCTATTATCAGCTCCGTTAAGGTCGTTTTAAGTTCGAATCTTGTACTATGATAAGGTTGTTAATTAATATTACGTTAAGACTCATTATGCACTTAACAAAACTTTGCGCAAAATTTCCCTTTACTGTGCATAACGATTTCGTTCACCCGAAGGTTATCTAGAAGAGATCGCTCTTAGCAATAAAACGGTTTTTCAACAAAAATGGGTAGCCTGTACTCATCGGTCCGTTTCTTAAAGTTGCTCTTAGACTGCAGCCGGCCATGATTTATCACTTTTACGGTTAGATAACCTACAACATCCGAATTAAACACCTTTTCAACTGTTTAACAATCGGTTAAATCATCTTAATCAGCTAATTTAATAAGTTACTTTATTTTTTCGGTTGTTTTTGACAGATGACCTTTATTTTTTGACAGATGTCACCAAGTACGTCTGGCCACGATGAAAGTACCGTAGGGGCCGATGTAGTTCCCACCGACGAGACCTTCAGATACAAATACAAGGCCCCCAGGGTTGGTTGAATGGAGTAGAACTAATAAAAAATAAATAAAATAAAATTTCTTTTATTTCGGACAAAATATATCCATATGAAGGTTAGTAGTGTATGACTTACATACCATGTTTGTATTATATTTGAAGTAAGGAATTAAAATTTGAAATACATAAATCAAATTAATTAATTAATATAAATTATATAATAAATTAAATATAAAGTATCTCGTGTCCCAGAACTAGTTTTTTGTTATTTAGAGATCACCTCACCAAACTTGGTGTTATGTATGATCATTGGAAGAAGTTACTTTCGAAATCCTCGTTAACTATTTTGTAATCGCTTCAACCTTCTACAAAAGTAAGTAGAATACTTACTTTAAAGTATGTTCATTTTTTAAAAACTGTTACTTATCTAGTTAAAAATATTAGTGGCTTTGTTTTATATCAATTATAATTTTGTTTTAAATAACCTCACTATCACAAACAAGCTGTTTTCATCGTCAACGTACTGATTATTTTTTTAATGACGGGATCCTGAAAATCTCGGGATCTCGCGGGATTGATATTTCTAATCCCGAGAGATCCCGAATTTATGATCCCGAGTCGGGATTGCTTGTAATTAACACATTCGCGCAAGCTACGTATAATAACGTTCTGTTTTTGAACTCTGTGTGATGACACATATTTTTTCCATACAAATGTCCCAACGCTTAACGACGTCCCTTTTTTATTATGATTGAAAAATGTGACAAATAACGACACTGACGTTAAAAGACGATAACGTTTATAAACGTTCTTACGCAAATCATCAATTTAAATGCTGCTTGTGATCAAGAAAGTTTAGTCACGTCAACTTCTAGTAACGTTCTAGTGCATATGGTTCTAAAATATTTCATAAATGGTTAACAACGTCTTAACACGTCAACGATAAATGACGTTCCGCCTCATAGCAACATCAATTATTAAAAACAACTATGTACAATGTCTAAGCACGTCTACGTTTTATATCGTTCCGTCATAATCTATCTAATATCATAGTTAAATAAGGTACCTACGTGTAACAAAGACAACGTTAAGAAACTTTCCGCCTCAAAAGAAAGGTAAGTTGGTAATTTTACATTTGCAACGTTATGTAACGTTTATGTCAAAAAACGATGTGCTAATAGATAATAACGTTATTTCATTCATTGAATAGCTACGTATAGCCTCGTCGCCGTCTAAAATCTTTCTGCAGTAGATAATGGATTGGGATTGAGACAAAACATATGGCATAAAGTGCAGGCCTTTCTGGACCAGTCTCTCGCCTTATTTTCTTCTTAGTACACATTTTGCATTTAGGTAGGTTGTCGTTTCCTCGCGTACTGGATTTTTTTCAGGCCAATGACCACCATTTTCTGGCTGTTCAGAAATTGTAGGCAATTCAAACCTCGCTCTTTCTTTCAGCCGGTTGTCAAACTTGTTGTGTTTAAGCACAAAAGTTTCGGGTTTGATTGTTTTCGGTACCTTTAGGAGACTTCGTATCAATTCGTCTCGGAAACATTGTTTGTTGCCATACTTTCTATAAAGAGAGAAGAAGAAGAAAGAGTTTTACACAGTCAAGTCTGATAAATGAAAAAAAAACTTTTTTGTACCACCGTAGAGATTTTCTAGATGATGAATAGTATGACACCATTTGGTCAACTCGATCGACGCCTGACATGTTATTGTTATAAACGGCTACCTCTTCTGGTTTAGTTTTTCTTTGCCCATGTCAGATTGTAACGCTGATAAGCTTGGGTTGGTTTGAGGTGGTCACCATAAGTACAGGCTTTTTATCGAGCCATTTCGACACGAATATTTTATTTTTACGCACCCAGACGTGTTCGCCTTTTTTCAGATTTTTCTTGATTAAATCCTTGGGATTATATTACCTGTTTGTTCTTAATATACCCGTAGAGAGTCTTCAGATCTAGCAGTTTTTGTGATAAATTAGCTGTGACACAGTACCGTCTCGCAAGAGCGCGCAGGTCGACTGACTGCATAGCGTAATATGCACGGGTAGTCGTATAATGACGTTGTGACCGTATCGATAGGGATTAGTTTAGTAGTGATCAATGCCTACTTAACATCATAAATGATCGATACAGTGTGGCGCTAAAGAATTGATATTTTGATATGTTGTGACACACTTACGTCACTCTTAGGATTTTGTATTGCCAAGGTACGTGTTCCAACGTTCTTAGTGATATAAATATTTTTGTGACGACGTGGTGAAACGTTGCTCTCCTTTGTAAATTTTTAGGACGTTATTTGACGTAGCTCGCGTGAATGTGTTGATAGTTGAATTTTCAGCTCGCATTAAGTCCAAAGATATTCAAGTTCAAAGTTACAAAAAAGTCAAAACGGCAATTTAATTGGTAAAGACCTAATATTATTTGGGTAAGAGCATTAATTTCCCACCAGCTAGTGTCGCGGTGCTAGAGCCTAAAAAAGTATGATTGAGGAATCAGGCGGTTTATGGAATCAGGCGTTACTAAAGCTGAAAAAAAAAGAATTATTTTGCTTTAAATTTTCACTAAACGACATGCCAGCGAATCTGTCGAAGCGAAAAATACATAGTTTTATAAGATTTAATTGTTACTAACACTCATTATGGGCAATGCCTGAAATAAATAATTTTTATTTTTATTTTATTTTATTTTTTTATGAAAAAATCTCCTGAGGATGCCATGTATAGTGGTAAAACGCGTCGAGTGTTTTGTTGGTGTCAGTGTTGTGTTTTCAGGTGCATCTTCTGTGTCACATTGTGAGTTGTATTGTAAGTCCTGCGACTTTCAACTCTAGTTTTTTCAAGTGGTTACAGTTGATATATTTGTGTTCCTGCGCTGGCGTCGCTTAGTGGAAATTTAAAGCAAAATAATTATCTTTTTAACACGATTTTATTAGATCGGAGTGTATGTATGTATGAATGTATGTATCGCAATTTTTGAGCTCAATTTTCACCAACTTCCCGAAATCGGATTAATTTGAAACTTTGCACACGTATTAAGTACCGATGACATTGCAATAATTTGATAAGAGTTTTCCATTATTCTTATTAACTAAAAAAATAGAAAATAATAATAGTTTAAAAAACTAAAAAAACACGCTTTAATTGCTAACCAAAAAAGAGAAAATAATTTCTGAGTACACGGAATTTATATTACAATAGATTAAAAAGCGTGGGGTGCTTGGTAGTTACTTAGTAGTTAGTTTTTTATCAGCTTTATGATTGAGGTACCTTTTTAAAGATCTCAGCGAATAGACTGGGCCAAAACTCTAACACTTGTTTGAACTTGAACGCAGACGAAGTTGCGCCTAGTTTCCGGATGATTTTTTAGCATTTCCAGTACCTGTACCCCCTTTTTAAGTCTATTTTACCATCAACACCTGAATTGCCATCATCTTCACCGTCTCCGCCTCTTTTACCAACTACTCCCGGCGCGTCAGTACTATATTAAGAGCACCGTGGTCGCCTGTATTTTGTATTTAGTGCCAAAAATAGACTTTACTAAAGTCTATTTTTGGCACTAAATACAAAATGTAAACAAACATGGCGGCTCTGTTTCCATAAACAATGTTAAAACACTAGAGTAGGTAGTCAATTGAATACAACAATTGCCTTAATTGTCTTAGATTAATGTGTTCAATTAACTAACTGCTTTGGTTTTTCCCAGCACTAACATTGTTTCTGGAAACGGAGCCGCCATGTTTGTTTCCATTTTGTACTTGTGTTACTAAGTTTGACCCGTCTAGTCTGTGTATTTCTGTGTGTTTGTTTGCGGCATCGTAGCTCCAGAACGGATGGACCGATTTCAAAGCGGTTTCTTCCATTCGAAAGATAATTTAATCGCAGTGATTCTTACCTATGGCTGGTTAAAATACGTTCAGTCGTTGAAGCTCACCAGCTGTCTTCCTTTCTCATTTGGGGTTTAATTTATTTAAATCATAGTACAACAAGTTTAATTTCATACTCTTTATTAATTAATGAAAAAAAAAAAACAAAAAAACAATTAACATTTCAAATTCAATTGATCATTACGACTACAAATCAGATCATAGATACCGGATTATATGCAATTGCATGTGCGTGCTGTGGGCAGTTTTTTTTATTATTTTTTGTAAAAGTAACGATGTAGATATGATTTTTCTTGAAATATTCGGCACATTTTGCATATTATTATGCATATACTAGCCGTTTTTGTGAATATTTCGAGCAATCTTTTTGCATATTTGCATGCATATAATGTCTATTTTATGTTGCTTAAAATGCGGTCTCTACAGATCACATTCAATTCGTCTATCGTCAGTTGCGTTTTTAGAAAACTGTCGCCATTGTTTGAATCGTCGTTATTGATTTGCAACATCCCCTGCGGTTCCAGCAGCATTTTTAGCTTCATCAGTGCTGGACAATCCATTGCTAATGCCAGCAATACGTGCTTCATTTTCATTTGCTCCACCTACGGCATTTTGAACAGTATTTGCTCCACCTGCGGCGTCCTGAGCACCATTTGCTTCATATGCGGCGTTCTGAGCATCTTTTGCTCCATCTGCGGCGTTCTGGGCATCATTCGCTCCACCTACTGAGTTCTGAGCACCATCTGCTCCACCTGCGGAGTTCTGAGCACCATTTGATCCACCTGCGGCGTTCTGAACACCATTTGCTCCATCAGCGGCGTTCTGAACACCATTTGCTCCACCTGCAGAGTTCTGAGCACCATTTGCTCCACTTGCGACGCTCTGAATACTATTTGCTACATCTGCGGCGTTTTGAACACCATTTGCTCCACCTGCGGCGTTTTGAGCATCATTTGCTCCATCTGCGGCGTTCTGAACAGTATTTGCTACACTTGCGGCGTTCTGGGCATCATTCGCTCCACCTGCGGAGTTCTGAGCACCATTTGCTCCACCTGCGACGCTCTGAACACCATTTGCTACATCTGCGGCGTTTTGAGCATCATTTGCTCCATCTGCGGCGTTCTGGGCTCCACCTGCGGCGTTCTGAGCACCATTTGCTCCACTTGCGGCGTTCTGAACACCATTTGCGGAATTCTGAGCTCCACCTGCGGCGTTTTGAGCTCCACCTGCGGCATTCTGAGCTCCACCTACGGCGTTTTTAGCACCATTTTCGTTATCATTGTCATCGTCGCCACCGTCACCACCTGCCGTGTCTCCAGCACCATCGTCAGCATTTCCAGCATATTCTCCTACTCTCCTAAGTGCATCAGTGTTAGACGATAGATCGCTTTCTTTTCCACTACCACCGCTACCGGTCTGGCCATCGGCACCATTTACTGTGTTTCCAGCGGAGCCTGCAGCGTTCTTAAATTGATCAGCACTGGACGATAAGCCACTTACGATACTACCACCAATACCGGACAGAGCGGACTGGACATCAGCACCGTTAGAAGCATCAGAAGCTTTCTTGGAGTCCTGACCCGATCCAGCTATGCCAGAAAGCGTATCACCTAAACCAGAACTTTCTTCATCCAAGCCAAACAGGGGAGAGCTGGTAGCGTATGCGATCTGCAAAAAAAAGTTGATTGAAATCAATTAATCAATTTTATACGCTACTTTATTGTAAAACACCAAACAAAAATTGCAGACAAGTTTAACAAAGAAAGATGTACAATTTAGGCGGTCTTATCGCTTGTAGCGATCTCTTCCAGACAACCTTCGGTTAAAGGAACATTTGATTAACAGGAAAGGGGAATTTGAGCAAGATGTTGAAATATTTAGAATTAAACTTAGGTAACAATTATCCTACTACTACTAATTTTATAAACGCGACTGTTTGTATGTTTTTTTACTCTTTCACGCAAAAACTATTGGACCGATTTGGGTAAAATTTGAAACATACTTAGATTATAACCTGGAATAACACATTGAGTACTTTTTATCCCGTAAATCTTTACGGGATACGAGTCTGTCTGTCTGTTACGCCTTCACGCCAAGCCGATTTGGAATAAACTTCGTACATAAATAGAAGTTTAGGAACGAGCACGAGGATAGTTTTTTTTCCCGGAATAAATAATAAATAAATATTTCACAACAATCATACCAATTCTCTAGTCCCAAATTAAACTACGAGGCTTGCGTTATGGGTACTATGGGTACTAGACAACGGATAATCATACTAAAATACTTTTTTTGTAAAAAAATACATAATAAAAATAGAAAACACCCAGACCAGTACAAACACACATGGTCATGCACACTTATGCTTTGTGGGGATCGAACCCGCGACCCTTGGTTTAGAAGTCCGACCTGTGGACCACTGCACCAAGCGGTCGTCAGTAAGCACTCGGCCGAAAATGTGGGCAGCTATGTGTTTTATTTTGAACCAAAGGACCCTGCAGACTTTGACTTGCCTGTTGTTTTCTTATCTTTCAAACTTTCCCCGGACTTCCACGAATATTTCAATACTAAAATTAGTGAAATCGGTCCAGCCGTTCTCGAGTTATAGCGGGACTAACGAACAGCAATATAATTCATGTCTATAATATATAAAAAATTCTTGTGTTACAATGTTCGTTCCCGTACTTGACTGATTCTTATGACATTTTGTGAGCATATTTAGTAGGTCTGAGAATCGGCCAACATCTATTTTTCATATCCCTTAGTTCTAAGGGTCGTCCACAATAATTTATATGGCAAAACAACGTTTGCCAGGTCAGCTAGTATTTATACAGGGTGTAAAAAAAACCTTAACGAAGCCGTCAACCACGCGTTCAGTACATCAAACCAAATCGTATGAAAAATAAATTTTGGCTGGGAAACAACTTTTATTTTTTGACATCAAAAAAAATAATTTAATTCTAACCCGCAATGTACAGCGCGCACGCGGAAAAGTCACCGCGGGGCGTGTTGCTTTACGCCGCCGCGACGCGGTTCGGTTCGAGTGTGCGCTGTTCATTGCGGAGTGTGCCATTTAGAGGCTTTTTATGAAAAAACTAGTGAAAATTTGTATTTTGTTTCTTTGGAAAAAAGTTAAGTTATAATATGGACAGAAGTCATTTCTGTAAAAATCATTTAAAAAAAACACGGGTTGCACTCCGGGAGTGCCGGCAGAAGTGAAAACTTGATTATTAACGTTGTGCATTTTTGATTTATTTGAACCGTCTTACGGTTTTTCGATCAGCATCACGTGACCTGACGCGAGTTTCACAGTTTCTACCCATGCCACAAAAGTGCTCAACGCGGCTAAAGAAGTTTTCACTTCAAAAATCCAACTTTAACCATCAATATCTCAGTAACCGTTAACTTCCCAGGTATGGTGTAAAGGAAAAAAATGATCGTAACGATTGGTAGAATATGTGGTATTCGGCTTCGTTAAGGTTTTTTTTACACCCTGTATATAAGAGGACTAGAACTAGAGGACTCCACAGACGTTGTTTGCCCGTTGTATAAGAAAACTAGCGGACCCCGCAGGTGTGTCCTGCTGACGGTGGACAACCCTTATCACTAAGGGGTATAAAACATAGATGTTGGCCGATTCTCAGACCTACTCAATATGCTCACAAAATTTCATGACAATCGGTCAAGCCCTTTCGGAGGAGTACGGGAACAAACATTGTGACACGAGAATTTTATATGTAAGATATAAGACTTTTTTATAACCTTTTTCGATGTGACAACTTTGTTCTGACAATCACATAAAAATAGACTCGTCCAAAAGGCTCTATGGCCTCCATAGATTTTGTATGGGAATAGGAATACTAAAATTTGACGTCATAATATAGTATCAAAAATCTAAGTCAATTGACTGAGTATTTATATTTATACTAGCTGTCCCGGCAAACGTTGTTTTGCCATATAAATGTTTAAGGTGGACAACCCTTATCACTAAGGCGTATAAAAAATAGATGTTGGCCGATTCTCAGACCTACCCAATATGCTCACAAAATTTCATGAGAATAGGTCAAGCCGTTTCGGAGGAGTACGGGAACAAACATTGTGACACGAGAATTTTATATATATAGAGATTACTAGCTGACCCGGCAACCGTTGTTTTGCCATTTAATTTTTTTTTTATCACTTAGAGGTATGAAAAATAGATGTTGGCCTATTCTCAGACCCAGTCAATATGCTCAAAAAATTCTCGTATCACAATAATGTCAAGCCGTTTCGGAGGCCCCTACTCCTCCGAAACGGCTTGACTGATTCTCATGAAATTTAGTGAGCATATTGAGTAGGTCTGAGAATCGGCCAACATCTATTATTCATACCCCTTAGTGATAAGGGTTGTCCACAATAATTTATATGGCAAAACAACGTTTGCCGGGTCATCTAGTCTTATATATAAAAATGAATTGCTGTTCGTTGTTCTCGCTTAAACTCGAGAACGACTGAACCGATTTGAATAATTTTAGTCTTGAAATATTTGTGGAAGTCCAGGGAAGGTTTAAAAATGAAAAAAATGCGAAAACAGCGGGCAGGACAGCGTCTGCCGGGTTCACTACTAATTAATAAAAAAATACTTACCAGACCGCAGATCAAGACAAGCTTGAGAGCCGACATGTTTGATTGATGTCCTTACCACCGTTTCGGTTATAATATCATTTCCAAACTCTAAGTATTTATATAAAATGTTTATGTATACAAGTGTTCTCAAATTCTATCGTTTGAGCTATTTATAAGTCTATTATTAAGTTCCTTAAATAATTGTGTCATGCCACACATATTATTACCTCTAAATAGCCAATTTGCACCATAATGTGTCGTAGGTAGAATTGAAAACGATTAGCTGTATTAAAGGACGTATTTTCTTGGTATTCCATACGCATTGTTCGATCGAATTTCAAAGAATATTTTGGAAGTACTCTTAATTTAAGGGTCAGGCCTCACCTGCGGCTTTCTGTCGCCCCAACTCGCGACTGTGATTAGGCTACGGTGATTGACGACATTTTTTTAACACGCTTTTATTAATGGTGCGGGCATTCATGCGGCCCTTATCCCTAGGCAGTTAAAGTTAGGTGTGGTGGTCACTGAATCATAGACCATATCTTCTATCTATCTATCTATAGCGATAAGACCGCCTAAATTGTACATCTTTCTTTGTTAAACTTGTCTGTAATTTTTTTTTAGTTGTAAAATAAAGTTTTAATATATCTATCTATCTATCTATACTTATAATAAAACTGTAGAGAGGTTAATTGTGTTTATGAAGTACTAGCGGCCGCCCGCGACTTCGTCCGCGTTCAAGTTCAAACAAATGTTAGAGTTATGGCCCAGTCTTCTCGCCACGATCTTTAAAACGGTACCCGCTACGCCGTTTATTGCAAGTGATGCTGAGTCAAATAAAAAAAGTCCCACTAAAATCGGCCCAGTAGTTTCCGAGATTCAATTTTCTGCCTACCCCCTTAGTCTATTGGCGTGATTATTTCTATCCTTCTTTACCTTCCAAGTAATGTTGAGTCAAATAAAAAAAAGTCCCATTAAAATCGGTTTAGTAGATTCTGAGATTCAATTTCCTGCCTGCCCCCTAAGTTCATCGGCGTGATTATTTATATCCCAATTTACTCTCCAGGTGATACTGAGTCAAATAAA
The DNA here is from genome assembly GCA_963921415.1 of Pyrausta despicata. Lineage (NCBI taxonomy): Eukaryota > Metazoa > Arthropoda > Insecta > Lepidoptera > Crambidae > Pyrausta > Pyrausta despicata. The sequence continues at coordinate 5,220,480 of OY992874.1, forward strand.
AAAAGTCCCGTCAAAATCGGTCCAGTAGATTCTGAGATTAGCCCGGACAAACAGACAGACAGACAGACAGACAAAAATTTTAAAAATTGTTGTTTTGGCTTCTATTACGGTAATTAAGACCCCCTGTAACAATTTTTCATAAAAATCTTCAATGTACAGAAATCGATCTTTTACAGTCTTATTATATGTATAGATATTCAAAAATAACAGTCAATCGATACTGATGCCAAAAAATGCAATTAGTATTTTTTTGTCTGTATAACGGTTATAGTAACACCTCTTCAACTCTTCCACTCACCACAACCTCTTTCACTCACTACCAACTCAATCATTATGTTTGTTTACGCTTTTTTATGTTTGTGTAATATTTCTAAACTCTCTACCAATCTTTTGTTTGATTTGCTCACCTTAAACTTAACCACAGATTACTTAATAGTTACACTTAACTAGCCATCCACCAGTTTTGTGGTATGTAATTAATATCCAGTCTATCACTTTTTACATTGTTCCCTCTATATAGTCGAACACTGAATTCCGAAACACAGGCTTCGCCTAGTTTGGAAATCAGCGTCTTCACTTGTATTGTTCCATGTAATCATAAATCATGAGTTAACTTAATACTTAAGTACTTAAACACGTTAGTTAGTTAAGTAAGTGTTAAAATCATGTTAACAATCATTTTGTGAATAAATAATTTTATTATTATTATTATTACTCGACGGATTGTAACGATACTTGATACAATTACTTTTGTACGAGCTGGTAATAGAATTGGTAATAATTGATACTTGTAATAGTTGAGCTGGTAAGACTGCCTCGTTGGTGTAGTGGCAAAGTTTCTGCCATACATCCGAGAGGTCCTGGGTTCGAATCCCAGGTCGAGCTAAAAATTGTTTCTGGGTTTTCTGTCGTGAATTTCTCAAAAACAGCTGTCGGGAAGTTGGCGGTGTTACACCCCTGTGCCATGGTAAATATTACCGTGCCCGTGCCTCGGAAAGCACGTTAAGCCGTTGGTCCTGCGCCTGATCTCTCTCCGGTCATGTCGAATTGCCGTCTCACCGATCTTTGAGAGTGATGGAACAGTGAGTGCACCTGTGTATTGCGCTCACACTTGTGCAATATAATATCTCCTGCGTAGTTGGCTGATCTCTGTTGGGTTGGCCGCCGTGGTTGAAATCGGCCAGGAGGACTATTATTATAGTAAAAAGAAATAACTCGACGGATTTCAACGAAACTTGGTACAATTACTTGTCATATTCCGAAGTTGGTTATAGTATACTTACTTTTCATCAAGCTACAATCAATAAGAGCGAGAAATGTCGGGAAAACGGGAGAAGTTACTTCATTTCTTAAGACGGAGATATTTGCCGCTTTCTGGTAGTTACTTCCTTTTTCAATGATCGAGTTAGATCAATTCACAATTCTGTGGTCCACAGGTCAGACTTCTAAACCAAGGGTCGCGGGTTCGATCCCCGCACAGTACAAGCATAAGTGTGCATGAACATGTGTGTTTGTACTGGTCTGGGTGTTTTCTATGTTATAATATGTATTTATTTACAAAAAAAAAAGTATTTAAGTATGTTTATCCGTTGTCTAGTACCCATAACACAAGCCTCGTAGCTTAGTTTGGGACTAGAGAATTAGTGTGGTTGTTGTGAAATATTTATAAATATTTATTATTATTATTATTCTGCAAAAGCTGCAATAATCCATATTACTTATGTTATAAATGCGAAAGTAACTCTGTCTGTCTGTCTGCTACTCAATCAAGCCTAAACTACTGAACAAATTTAACATAAAATTTGGTATGGAGATATTTTGATACCCGAGAAAGGACATAGGCTACTTTTTACCGCGGCGCATTCCCATGGTAAATTCAGGTGGGCCGATCGCCTTTTTAAATATAAAAATGAATTGATCGTTAGTCTCACTAAAACTCAAGAACGGCTGAACCCTTTTCAATAATTTTAGCCTTGAGATATTTGTGGAAGATGAGAAAATTTTGATAAATTGCGAAAATAGCGGGCAGGACAGCGTCTGCCGGGTCCACTTGTTTAATATAAAAACTTTGTGATAGGCCTCTTAACTATTCCATAAGAAAGAATAATAGAAATTTGTATAGAAACACTAAATATATCGATACCTGAAATTTCAAATGGCGTAACCACCAAAACATGACTTTTCAGGAGAGCAAATAACAAAAAAATATATGTTTTTTTAAATATAACTTTATTAATTTTGATTGAATAAAAATGTGTTATACATCTTATTTCTTAGAATTTTAAGATAAAGGCTTCAGTTAAAACCCCTCGCACATAAGTCTTATATTTAACAAAATAGTGTGAAAATATGACAAAAGGTGTTTACACCCCATAAAAAACACGAATTTTTAAGTGGTTAAGGTCGTATCTCCCATAATTAATAATAATTATATAATTAGTGGCGTATTATCTATTTCTTTTATTGAATAAGGTACATTAAACGAGTGAGAGTAGTTTAGAAATCACAATAAAATCTTTAAAAAGCTTAGGGTGGGAGAATAAAAAGGCTTAATTTTATACTAATCTAATGATATGAGCAGGTTATGCCTGGATTGTGATTAAGCAGTGTAATAGTAAAAAAATTACCTTGATTCTTAGTCACAATAATTTGTACTTACTCGTATAATAATATAATATTGACGTGATAATCAATTTCAAAATTCAATTAATGTCTAAATAGAGTTAAGAAAGATACAAAACTAGATTTAATATAAAAAAATAATGAATCAAGTGGTTGAAAAGTAAGAGATTTTAGCAAGCCTTAATTTTTAATATCATTCTTTTTCTGAGTCTGTATCTCCTTCCTCTACACAGTGTCTGCTGTTGGTAAACCGCGATACTCTTGGTGATATGTTTTTGGGATACACCTGTCTGTGCAAAGTTTTAGGAGGTTTTGGTTCTTCATTTTTGAAATAGGTAGGCATCTTGTGAACAAAGGTTTTATTGTGTAACTTTGTTATGTCCCTCTTTGTTTATACATCACATCATACTATCATAAGTCGAACTATTCGTTTTCTTTCTACCTCTTCCCTTCCCTTTACCTTTCTTTTAAATATTTTTTGACGAAGAGCAACTTGTTCAACCGAGGTATCTTCTTTTATCGAGTATTTTATAAAAATAGTGTGCGGGTTTTTTCTTGAATGTTACGATTCTAATTCTTTAAACTTTATGGCTTTTAATGTTGTGTTGTAAATGTTTTGTTGGCGACCTCACTAAAATTTATATAATCTGAGTGATCTAAGGATCTAAGTAATCATTATAAGGTCGTGGTGTCTTTCGTGCTGATGAAAAGTATATCGGCCATTGGGTTCCACATCTTGAGTGTTACTCTCATAAAATGTTAAATTATACACAGAATCATGAATAATAGCGTGTCTTACCAGTCACCTTTCAATAATAAAAACGTTACACGAGGTGTAAACGCCAAAACCGACAAATTGTGTATCTTACCCCCTTTCGTTATGTTATTTTTAATCACGTCACAATAATTACTAGGGGCGCAACCACCGAGTCGTTCAGGCATGCAAATTTATAGCCCGTTACGACGTGTTTATCTAATGAAAAGTGTTCAAATCTTTAAAAAAATTGAGTCGTAATGACCATTTTTTTTCAAAACTTAGGAATTTAAGTATACAGGTCGATAGAGAAAAAAAAGCTAAATAAAATTGGATTCAAAAGTAATTTTGACCAGAATGGCGGTTACGCCATTTGATATTTAAGGTATCGATATTATACTACGCTAATAACAAGCGATCGTACGTGAATACTGAATCAATCTGAAGGATTATCTCACTATGTGATAGTGTAATATATTATAAATGCAAAAGTTTCTTTGTTTGGATGTTTGAATGATTGTCTGTCTATCACCCTGAAACTACTGAACGGATTTTGGTGAAATTTGGTATACAGATAGGGTATGAGCTGACTTGGGTGATAGGATACTTTTTTGACGTGACAACGTCTTATAATTCGATGGAGCCGGCTTCACGCACCAAAAAACATGACGCATGCGGCGTTACCTCGCTCTGAGGCGTTCCATTCAAGGATTGAAGTGCAAGCGAGAGCGCGGAATTCAAAGACAAAGACGTTGTCACGTTCAACTATCGTCAGTAAACCGACTTTAGGTACAGACAGCCGATTTTTTATCCCATTTAATCGGGATGAAACAGGTAGGTGGAAAAAACTAACGTTTGCGCGGGCGGGCCTCTAGTAAAATCGAATATAATATTATCACTCTCATTTTTTAAACCCCGACGAACAAGTTATAAGTATGACAACTATTCAGTTGTTTCAGTGCGTTTGATATAGTTGCTGGAATCAGGCGTTACTTTGCGGAAATCCATTATTAAAGCTAGAAAAGAGGATTATTTTGCTTTAAATTTCCACTAAACGACGCCAGCGCAGAAACCCAAATACATCCACTGTAAGCACCAGAAAAAATTAGTACTGGAAGTCGCAGGACTTACAATACAACTCACAACGTGACACAGATGATGCACCTGGAATCACAACATTCCAGGTGGCTTTCTGCGCTGGCGTCGCTTAGTGGAACTTTAAAGCAAAATAATCCTATGTTTCAGGTTCAGTGTGTTTGTTTGTGTTTTCATGTGCGACTGTCTGTGTCATCGTAACTCCCGAATGGATGGACCAATCTCAGTGTGTTTTTTTTGTTCGAAAGCTATTTTAATCCCAGTGGTTCTTAGCTATGACTGGTAGAGCCAGCCGTTAGAGATTGAAATGATACTCGGCTATATGTTCTTTAATCCGAATACGGACGTTAAACATAGACGGAACACAAAGTCTGCAGTGTGTGAACACGCGTTAGATAAACCCAACCACTTCATACCAACCAAAAGTCCTCGCAAGAGAACGTCGTTTTCTTCCTCGTATGCTCCGTGATGCTATTGAAATTTAAAGACACCCTAATTTTAATAGAGAAGATGGTTGGAAAATTCCACCAGCTTGGGAACCTGTTTTAGCCAAGACTCAAGCTCGACCCCACACTGCAAGACCTCAAGATACTGTTAGCTCATTTTGTGTGGATAGGAACGTAACTTATTATTTTTGAGTGATGGTAGTTAAAAATTTTTTCAAACTATGTAATGACAACTAACACCTTAGTGTACCTGTGACCACGGACGCTGAAAAGGGTCCAAAACGTCAGGTTAAACAAAATGTAAATAAATCGCGAAATAATCCGTAAAAAGTGTATAATTTCAATGTCTACTGTTCACGTAAACCGAAGAAACAAATATGCAGCCGTTAGAGCTCACCAGCTGTATTCATGGCCCTTGTCGGGGGTTCTTAAAAATTGTTCACATAGGTATCTACTTTATTTTACATTTATAAAAATACTCAATGCATAGATAATCATAAGGTATTTTTATGTAGGTAGCGAATTACAAATTTAACATTTTCTCAAATACAGCTGTCGCATTTTATTTGCTCTTCCCAAATAAATTAAATATCCTAAAATAAATCATTCACTGACGTCACATAATTTAAATAACTAAAGCGAAACATGTTGCGATTAACATGATAATACAGACACATGTTCAAATAAAATATATTTTTGCTTCGGGAATTATAATTTGTCTTTAATTATGTAAGTATAATATTATAGACGTATATTTTCGCTGGTCCTACCTACCAGACACATAATATGTCGCAAATTGTTTTGTTAATTTTTCTGTTGGGTTTCATGCTAAAGTGGGGTGAGCACGAACAACCTATTCGTAGCGTTTACCTATAGTTAACTTGTCAATTAGATGACAAGAACACGTTACGATTATGTTCGTGCTCACCCCAAAGGTGTTAAAACGGGATAGGTACTGTCACCGTAAGAAATAAAGACACTGTAGTTATTACATACAAAAAAATAGTACTGTTGTGTAAATAGTGTTGTCGAAACAACAGATTTCAACATGGAGAATGCTCAAAATGTTACTTTGACTTGGTACTAATACAAAAACTACAAATACAAATAATTTATTTCATTATCTTTAAAATAATTACATCACTTTGGTTAGAAACTCTTTTTATTTTTTTGTCATCAGCACTATATTTATGACGTTGGCTGTACCTAGCATAATTAATATGACCCGACTAAATTTGAGGTGACATTCGTTTTGACTTTGAACCATCTTTGAACATACGCGCCGTGACATTTTTAATCAGTCATCTTTAAATTTTACCGGTCTCTTAGTGCTATATGACTATTGAAAACTCGCCTATATCTGTCTGAAGACTAGGGTAGCCAGGGTGGTTCAATCCATAATAAAATAGAAAAACAAAATAGGTTTTTATTATGTGGACACATTTAAAATAAAAAAAATTACAACAACACATTTAAAATAACTAATTATGTACTATCATAACAATTTGTAATTAGGCACATAAGGATGAATTAGACAAATTGGTCAGCGTTATTCCGGTTTTAAATCCGCTGGATGTTAAAAGGAAATAAAAATTCGCTGACTGATAGCGCCATCTAGTACCCACGAGACAAACATGAAATATGCTAACGTCAGCGCCATCTCTTAACCAGTGGCGATAATATTTCTAGTTTGCGTTCCTACTTTTCGAGCGAACAATAGTTTTCTTTACAATGTAAGGTAGGTATTTTTCGAAAAAACATTTTGATTCAAGGTCAATTTCAACAAGCACAATACATTTTTGTTAATTAGGTGTAAAACTGTTTACCGACTGCTTGTGTAAATTGTACGCATTTACATTAAGTGTTTACTTGAAATAGATATGTAGGTATATGCGAATCATACCGGCGTGACCAGTGAAGCAGGCAACATGTTGCATATTTTAACAGCATCCATAATGGTAAGTTTTTATTTTTATTTGATCGTTTTTTTTAAATAGGTACAAAATATTAACATGACATGAACATGATATCACTTATGTAAATATTATCATATCTAAGGCAACATGTTGCGTATTTTAAGTTTTTATTTTTATTTGATCGTTTTTTTTAAATAGGTACAAAATATTAACATGACATGAACATGATATCACTTATGTAAATATTATCATATCTAAGGCAGGTTGTGTTGTAGCTGCTTTCATTTAAACAGCAATTTCCTTGTACAGTGACTATCAAAATCTTACTAAACTTACACGTCATGGCCTACAGCTTGACCATAAAGTGTTGGGAAGAAATGAGGGCGCTTCTGACGCAAACTAGCGTTTAGATGGCAACATCTGCATATCAGGACTAAACAAATTTGATTTACTGTTGTTATGCACTTAATTAATGCAAACAAGGAAAGGGAAGGGAGGTAGAATTTTTTTTTCAACTACTAGCACAACAACACTCTCTTTAGCCACTGACTATAGATTTTTTTAATACACCTGTATAGTGGCACTTTAGCCATTTTTGACACTGACTGTACTAAGTTTGTCCCACTTTCTACTCGTCGCGTCCGTGTCACAACCAATTAAGCTTTTAAGCGCAAAAAAGCGCTTTAACGGGATTGTAGGTATAAAGTTTAACATTTAGTAAGAACTAGTGGACCCCGCAGACATTGTTCTGCCCATAGATTTTTTAAAATTTTATTATCTTTTAAACCTTCCCTGAAATTCCAGAAGTAATTTAAAATCTTGTAGATAGAGTTTGAGATATAGTTAAGTTCTTGAGTTTCAGCGAGACTAACGATAAGCTAATCATTTTTAGGGTTCCGTAGTCCGACAAGGAACCCTTTTATGATCGTTCAGTCCGTCCTAGTCTGTCACAGCAGAATATCTTCTACGTTTATGGACTAATTTGCATATAACTTGTTATATATAAGACTAGGGTGCTTATATAGGGAAACAGAATCCCGGCATGGATGAGTCTGTGCGATTCGGTACCGATAAACTACGTAACAAGTTTCTTTATAAGTGAACGCGTAAAATAAAATAGAAATTGTGTACCTATACCACTCGCTAGGTACCGAGAGTAGGTACTCGCACGTACCGGTAACCTGCTTCTGTACAAGGTGTTACAGAAAACCCCGTAATAACTGAAGGGTGTTGTTGTGCCCGGAAAACTGCACAACATTCCCAAAGATTCCTATGTCAAAATATCAAAAAAAATCGGACACCCATACAAATCTGCCAATCAGCTGATCGATTTACCTACTATAGTTTCTTTGCGACAGTTATTCAGTTTTAGGGGCACAAAAACACCTTTCACTTATTACTGTTCTTTTTGTAACACCTTTTATAAAAGCCCCCTTATGTAGTGGGTCGGCACTGAGCCCCGTGGTGGAGAAATGTCTCGTACCACCTGGTACTTGATGTGAGGCCAGTGTTCAGCAGTGGGACAGTGTTATACAGGATACAGTGCAAAGTGAAACTAGAACTAAAAATTAATTTAAAGAAAAAGTTTTTAAATTTTGTTATTTAATTAGCTTGGGAAAAAGACGCTATCAATACCTAAACTTCGCTACAATTTAAAAAAAATGACTCTTTTAGTGATTTTTTTTATTGTCTCCAAATTGTACAAAATTAAGCCCATATTAATGTTAAGCTATTTACTGTAATAGTGTGAAAAAAAATTTAAAATGTAAAAACTGAAATAATTAAAAAATATATTTTTTAAAAACCTCCTTTTGGGGTTGCGCTTTATCCAGGGACCATAGACCATCTGTATAGGCTGGAACGTAGTAGTTATGCCGATGGCGCATGAAATCGGTTAATGTTTGTGCATTTTGATGAATTTTTTATACTTGGTTTCATACCAATACATTTAAAGAATAAAAAAATAAGATACCTATTCGAAGCATTTATAGAATTAGTGACACCCGTCTTGGCTAAATTGGGCGTAACCTGTACGAAGTTGATGGACTAGTCCCGCCTACCTGACTTCAATGATATTTGAGTAGAAATATTAAGTGACTTTATTTTTATGCGCCATCGCCATACCTACTACGTTCCAGTCTATAGAGGTGGTGATAAAGTGCAACCCCAACAGGAGCAAAATTTTTTTGACGTGACAACGTCTTATAAATCGATGGAGCTGGCTGCACGCACCACAAAACATGACGCATGCGGCGTTACCTCGCGCTGAGGCGTTCCATTCAAGGCTTGAAGTGCAAGCGAGAGCGCGGAACGAGCGACAAAGAGGCAACGTGACAAAGACGTTGTCACGTTTAACTATCGTCAGTAAACCGACTTTACAGACAACCGATTTTTTTGTAGCTAATTATTTGAGTTTTCAAATTTTAAAATTATTTTGACACAATAATAGTAAATGGCTTAAACTTAAATGTGGGTTTGATTTTGTACGAATTTTAGCGAAGTTTAAGCTAATTAAATATTAAGTGACTTTAGGATACCCATATTAAAACAACCCAATTGATATTCACAGATTTTCACCATCGTCAACCCGAATGCTGTCTTAGGAGGAGATCCATTCGGTGTCGGGGAAGAAGTCAGTGATATCCAAGATAATGCTACTCCAGATGTATCAGCACTTGAGCAGGACCAGTCTGCAACAACTGCAGATGATGGCAGCCCTCTAGACCTAGATCAACTCAGCTCGAAGCTAAACCAAAATTCTCCAGACTTCGACAGTGCATTGTACAAAAAGACGCTTGAAAGTATTGTCAAGTCACTTAATACTAAAGTAAAAACTGTACATACCAACAGGACTGACTGGAGAAGATCAACAAAACTTTGAGAAATACTTTCCATTGGTTTTGAATAAAATTATTTCCTTAGCCGGACTTGATGCCTAAATTGTATGCTTTGTTTTCTTGATAATAAATATCTTATGATAATGAATTTGTTGTTTGAATATATATACTCGTAAGTTCGTTTATTCAAGTGTTTAAAACTGAAATACTGAGTAAAATAACATTGACTAACCTACCAAATTTAATTATTCAAGGTCATATGTTTTATGTTCGGTTCGTAGCAGTTCTAGATTTGAGGTGCATCGTACGCTTATAAGCTTAATTTATTGTATACGTTAGCGTTGTGAATTAAGACAAAGCTTAGAACTAAATTTGAGGTAAATGCAATTAGTTTTCTCTATACACGCACAAAACTATACATGTGTCCCTGGATAAAAATATGCAAACCCGAAAGGAGGTGAAACTAGAAAAAAAAATGCAAAACATTTAAGATTTCTTTGAATTATTTGAGTTTTTAAACTTTAATTTTAAACTACTTTAGAAAAAAGTCGTTATCGATACATTAAAATTTGCCTTTTTAGTTATTTATTTTCAATTATTAATTTTAACCTATACTTGTGTTAAAATAATTTTAAAATTTAAACAGTCAAAAAATATACCTTTATATTATTTGCATTATTTTTGGTCTAATTTCACCTTTTTCCGGGTTTGCCCTTTATCCAGGGACACTGTATATTTTGGCTACTGCTGTAATAGTAACATTTTATAAACATTTAAGTCGATTTAGTCGAATTTATTTATTTATTTATTATGTAGACACAAAACAGGTTACAATCAGGTAATATTATTAAATACAATAAGAAAACAAAAATTATCGAATTATTCGATAATAGATGACTCCATGAGCCTCTTTGGCCTATAAGGTTTTTGAAGTGAAAACTTCTTTAGCGGCGTTGAGCATTTTTGTGGCATGGGTAGAAACTGTGAAACTGGCGTCAGGTCACGTGATGCTGATCGAAAAACCGTAAGACGGTTGTTAAGTTTTCACTTCTGCCGGCACTCCCGGGGTGCAACCCGTTTTTGAAGTGAAAACTTCTTTAGCGGCGTTGAGCACTTTTGTGGCATGGGTAGAAACTGTGAAACTCGCGTCAGGTCACGTGATGCTGATCGAAAAACCGTAAGACGGTTGTTAAGTTTTCACTTCTGCCGGCACTCCCGGAGTGCAACCCGTGTTAGTTTTTTTTTGAAGTGAAAACTTCTTTAGCGGCGCTGAGCACTTTTGTGGCATGGGTAGAAACTGTAAAACTCGCGTCAGGTCACGTGATGCTGATCGAAAAACCGTAAGACGGTTGTTAAGTTTTCACTTCTGCCGGCACTCCCGGAGTGCAACCCGTGTTAGTTTTCTTTTTCTTACCTTCTTTGAGTGACTTTATGTCAGTTTACCTATATGTACGTCAATGTCCGGAGTTTTACGCCAAAAACGAAAGGAGTTAGATGGGCTCTGTTTCTTGATTTTCTAAATTGATTTTTCGTTACGTATTATTTTGATAGTGAGGTGAAATAGAATAAGGTGCTCCGTACTGATCCGATCGATATTTCCGGGCTTAGGTGAGGTTAGTTTGTAAGTAGTAGTTTTAAGAATTAACTAATTAGAAGAGTTTTACTAAAGTCCAGGCTGAATAGTATTAACCTTTGCCTTTTCCACACAAGCTAGTGGAAAGAAGCGCACCAAAAAAAATGACACTGTTCTGTCAATCCTCCTGTCATTATTTATAAGTAACACCATTATTTATTTTTAACGTCAACCTTTTGTTTTCGATTTTGTTTTTTTACTATTATTTTTCGTTTATTTCACAAAATGAAGAAACGTCCTGCAAAATCGCAATCGAAAGCCAAAATACAATGTCAAATTTGCCACAAAATGATACTAGGCGGCTCTTATAACATGAAATCTCATTTATACCAACACAAGGCAATCGCGCCGAGGTTTCAGTGCGATGTGTGCTCTAAACAGTATTATAGAAAAGATGTGTTCATCAAGCATTTGGGGGTTCATACAGGTAACCAGAAAACACACGTTTGTGACTACTGTGGTCGCGAGTTTGTCGACAAACGCAACTTGATTAAACATTTGCGAATACACGATGTTGATTCCAACGATAAAATGTACACTTGTCAAGCGTGTGGAGCCATTTATTGTGAAGAAAGACTTCTCAAATATCATATACGTAAGGAACACTTCAATTTAGAATATAAATTTAACGATATGAACAAGAAATCTCTTAATGAGACATGGGTCGAGAGAGTTTTAGAGTCTGAAGTTTGTGTGCAAATGACTAAAGTTAATAACAATGTTATAACAATAAAGAAGTGTGGCTCCTTCAAGACTGAGGATGGCAATGACAATAAAACTGATGACAATGGCTTTCAAAAGTATATGCATTCAGTATTTGCCAGTACAGACAATTCCCAGTATTCAAAAGCAGTATGTGATTATTGTAAAAAGGAAATGTTGAAGAAAAGTCTGCAGTCTCATATAAGAGAGAGACATTTGAAGTTGCGCAGATTCAAGTGTGAGGTTTGCCCAAGAAGCTTCAATCGTCATTATCAGTTAGTCAATCACTCTTGTGGGAAATTTCGAGGAAGACGTATAGTGACCAAATCAGATATTTTTTCACTAGGAAACAGAGCACAAGTGTAGTTTATTTATATAGCTGTTGTTATTTAGGATGATAACACCACTATTTCTTTTTTTACATATTTCATACTCTTATTAGCCAGAAAAAATCTGCAGCGACAAACTTTAGGTTTTATATTGGTATGTAGCAAAAATCTGAATCAATTGACAAAATTTTCATCAAAGTAATAATGTTTTGTGTGTTGTCATCCCAAATATCTGATTTGAATTAGAAAAAGAGTCATTTGGGGAACTAATGGAAGCAACAGACATTATTTTGTCATTTATACTATTAAGTTTAGGAAGAAAACAAACTATATTTTATTTTGTAAGTTGTAAATAGTTTATGTTGCACAGTAGGAAAACTACATACAATAACTTATGGTGCGTACAGACCATGAACAAAACATGTTTATAACAAACACACAAATTGTTATTTTTATTGCTTTGTCATACATGTTACATAACAAAAGTTATATAACATGTTAAATAATTTATACACTCATACTTTCAGTCTTATTGATTTTTAATAAGACTTCGTAGCATCCAGTGCCTCTTGGTGATTGACTCCCAACTAACCAAGTGAGATTCTCTGAACATTTTAGCAACATGTCAAAATAACTCATCATTGTAACCGTTTTTTTTTTCAGATCTGATTCACAAACCTTTTTTGTAGACATTAAATTTTATAATTTTTGCATTTTAACACCTAGTTTAATGTGCTACACATTTTATTGTTATAAATTATGCTGCAGATTATGGAATACCTATTCCAATTAGCTTTTACTGATCTAATTTTCATGTGTCGTAAGTGCCTTAACTTAATTTTGATGTTTTATTAAAATGTAATATTTGTTCTACTTTAACTATGCATGCCCATGACTTGATTGTAAACTTTTAATATTAAAAACCACATGTGCTATATTTATTGTCTTCCAAAGTCTTTTATACACAAGGCCTTGCCTAGCCTGGCCAGTGGCAACACAAAGTTACAGACTTGGTGGCTAAACTACACCTGAAGTGTGATCAACTGTGTGTGGTATTTGAAATGACAAATACATGAACCATCAAATAATCACGTAATTACCAGGCATTAATGAATAAATCTTAAAAAACGTCTTGGTTTTTGTATGTTGTTGTTATAAGTGGCATTTCTTTGTTTTACAATGTTTCATTTTTTAATTAAAGTGTTAGATACTAACATGTACAGACTGATATGTAACAAGTGCCTCTGATGTTCAATTAATTCTAGGTAGGATCTTGTAGGCACTGTTCTACAAAACTACGCACAACTTTGGAATGTATGTGTCAAATAAATTTATTTTTACACTTAACATTAAGTGCCTTAGAATTAGACTATTTCTTTATTATATAGTTATAAGCGAAAAATGCATGTTTATGATTGCGTAGTATTTTTAGGCTTTTTATTTTTATCTAGACAAATAGGTAACAGTTAAGTTTTGCCATCTAAATAAAAAGTGTAATTTTTATTAGACAAACAAAGGATACTATCATTCAAGATGATAGTCTTTTACGTCTTATTAAAAGATAAAATATTTTTTTGCTGACTGTTAAATTTTAATGTTAATTTTATGACGAGACTCAAGTGAAATAATTTAGGCACAAAACACGCTAAGCTCTAGCTGAAAATGAAGACTACTTAAATTAATAAAATTAAAACATTTTCAAAAATAGTTTATTTGTTTGCTATATCTCCCCTAAATAGGAACTAAACACCATTGTCGCCAATTTTTCTACGATACGATCTATGAATATGGATACAGATAATTTAATTCACGTCAACAGGGTCTGGTAACCTCATTTTAAGTAGGGAGGGACGCTCGTTTGCGATCTTATCGTTCTTTAAAGGATTGTATTCATTGATTTTTTATGTAAAAAAAGCTATTCAACGCCTAAATTTAAGGGGTAGTCGTAATCTTCATTGTAATCTGCAGTGGTGGTCTGAAGTTTCCTGCATGGCGATGCTGTAGTTTTTTTCTTTTTTTTTCGGCCAGTTAGTTTTTTACCTTTCGCGCCCTTTTTTGGTGGTAAAGACTGAGAATGATTAAGAACAATCAATTTCATATTTACAGGATCAAATCTACCACAGTCAGTATTGCATGCAAAGTTTCGTTTGTCGTGTCTCATTATTTTTGAGTAAATAACATCGTTGCTAGAGTTCATGATTCGAAAAATAATGTAGTTGTCGTGTATCTGAAACATAGTATTTAAATTACACGTAAATGGATCAAAGTAGAGGCCGTATTTTCCTAACGCTTCGTTCGTAATTTGAGGTCTCTAGCTAGTGCATTCGCTGGCAAGACTAAGCTAGGAAGGGTGACAGGAATGACTATATCCGCACAACTACGGGCGACGGCTTACAGGGCTTTGATATTAGATAGAAATAGACACAAGACCATTTTTCACATAAGAACCCTTATTACTTCTACGGACGCCACCATACATTTTCCAGCTAGTTTTAGTAGACTTCTTACATTTTATTCTTTTATGTGTCAATGCGTAACCATAACTGAAATATTAATAGCCTAGACAAATTTTCTATCAAATCAACGACCCCTGCATGTGCCAAAAAACAGCAAGGGAGCTTCAACATCTTGCCGGATGTTGACCAGCTATAGCCAAGAACCACTGTACCTAATTAAAATTATATTTCAAACTAGCTGTGCCCGCGACTTCGTACGCGTGGAATAGTTTTTTTTTTAAGTTTATTTTTCAAATGTATATACCACAATTTATTTGCACTATTCTGCCAAACTATTTTGGGCATAGACATATACTGTCGCAGACATTTTTTTTAAGGTCATTTTAAGAGGAATAATTCTTTCATATATATTTTGGTATCTAAAACCGTTTTATTTCTATCCTTCTTTACCTTCCAAGTAATGTTGAGTCAAATAAAAAAAAGTCCCATTAAAATCGGTTTAGTAGATTCTGAGATTCAATTTCCTGCCTGCCCCCTAAGTTCATCGGCGTGATTATTTATATCCCAGTTTACTCTCCAGGTGATACTGAGTCAAATAAAAAAAGTCCCGTCAAAATCGGTCCAGTAGATTCTGAGATTAGCCCGGACAAACAGACAGACAGACAGACAGACAAAAATTTTATAAATTGTTGTTTTGGCTTCTATTACGGTAATTAAGACCCCCTGTAACAATTTTTCATAAAAATCTTCAATGTACAGAAATCGATCTTTTACAGTCTTATTATATTACAGTCTTATTATATTAAAAACAGCACTCAACTCATCATTTCTAGAGCTACGATGCCACAAACAGACACCAGATTCAACCCTATAATACCACTCTATATTTCGTTTACCATCAGGGGTAAAAAGTAACACTGAAAACTTACCCGATAAAAAGTTGAAATATCACAATTTTCCCGCCCTTGGCAGATGTCTGATTCCTTGCGATTAGTAAACATATTAGTGAATCGATACATCGTCAACATCGGATCTTCACAGGAGAACCTCAAATCGACTAAACTAGACATCCATGGGCATGGCTTGTTGATTTTATTCATTTGTGTGTAGTTCACAACGCAAATCTGTTTTTTATTTACCATAGACAATATTTCGTAAGGACATGGAATTGGGTCTTCATCGATTTTCTGGAAAGAAAATATAAAATTTGTGCTTAGCTCATTTACTAACTCAAATTACGGTGCAACTTTTGAAAGCCTTTAAACTTACCCAGAACCCACCGCCAAAACAGTGTTTGCACTTAGTATTTATAATGTGTGAACATTTATAAAAAACCGTGCCTTTCGAACCGTTGGAATAGACGACGTCTCGCCAAGTCCTCCAGAACATATCCCTTTTGTAGATATAGTTCACTCCTTTCATAGATAAAGCATTTTTAAAAAGTTCTTCGAATTTCTTAAGCTTTCTTCCTTTGCGTGTATTTATTTCAAAATGAGCTATACCATCAACATACACACCTCTAGCTAGCTGTGGTTTTTTACAAACTTCTCGATGAATTTTCCTAACTGGTTCGTGTATAGAATTTGTTTTTGGGAAGTTTGTTATTCTCTTTTTTTGCTTCTCCAAATAATGTTCTTTGGTAGATAAACTTAAAGAAATCACGATTAAACTGAAAATCACTGTTGACGATAACATTTCATTGTTGGTACACTTTGAGGCTAAAATTGCGACTAATGGAGTTTGTTCTTTTTAAGCGAGTTGTTTGTAAACAATTTCCAGATTATAGCCGCTCCGCAAATCAGTATAATGGAAAGAATGGAAACCAAGTTTCAAGAAATCACGTCATGAATAAAGTGGTTTATATGGTGGAAACTTTCAGCGCAATCTAGTAACGGTAGCCTATCCATATTATATATTTTTTTTTAATTTGCGGTTGCAGAACCCCATCATCCGACGAGTTTGCGTGACAACTTTTAGCGCCATCTAGAGGTGAGTAGCCAAACCCTGTAGGTTTTTTGTAAGAATCGTATTCACACGGCTTAATCGACTACGCACATCACTATCGTATTTGTGCGTAGACATGACACTTCCTTCTAGAAGAAATGACAATTCCATTCATAGATTCACTCATACATTTGATTTGATTGATGCGATTTTTCATTCATTCATCAGTTATGGAGGACATCGCTTGTTTTTGTTTCCCGTTTTCCACACATTGATGTCAATTATTGTTAGATAAATAATTTTAAAAACAATTATGTGACAAGAGCCAATCGGTTCGCGAGTGTATCTATGTGATTAAGTTTTTTTTGTGATTAAAAAGTGTGTTTTTATGTTGTTTTTTTGACAAATCGGACTGACATACTATTTGGTGAGTTGTAATATTTTGTATTTATTAATTTATATAGGCTTTTGCTGTGATTAATCGTGCGTGCGTTGTTCAAGGACTTTGTCCCGCATACGACTGTGATTTCAAGAGACGTCGGTTAAACCAAATATGTCAAGTAGAAAGAGGTCTTTGTATTTAATTCCATCATAATCTTACCTTTCATCCATTCCTGCATTACTTACTACGAGGATTCTCTTGAATTCATTGTAAGTTTTTCGAACTGCAGAAAATACCACGGCTTGTAATTTTCTAGGTGATACCAATGGTTAAGATTTTCTTTGTGTCATGTTTAATTTAATATAAATTGTAAGTCAATATCATTTGTGCAGTGGATAAACTATGGATATCAGATCAGAGGCACCTAAAAATTGCTCAAGCATGTACTGTAATTTTATATGACTGCACATAACACTATTATACCTCTACTACATGGTAGGCTCTACTATGTCATGCTTCATTCTCTCTCATTAGCCTATATATGTCCCACTGCTGGTCACAGGCCTCACCTGAACTATGAGGTGGTATGAGCCATGTACTTCACCATGTGGGCTCAGTGTGATGTGGTGGAGGGGTGTGTGTAGGGTAAGTGACCAACCTTAAAGGCCTCTGAACAAGCTTAGCAACTAATCTATCAATATTAAGCGTTTAAAAAAGTTATTATTCAAAAAAAGTAACACTTTCTAGGTCAAATTTTTTTTTACCAATAGGTCATTGATCAAGCTGCCACTCTGTTAAAGGCTTATCCATTAATTCCTGGACACACTGTTTATCTTACACTCACTCTAAATTCAAGGCTAGGAAGTTAGTAAAAATTGAGACTTTCAGAATAGGGCCTTCAATCAATCATAAAAGAAATTTATTTCTGTAAATAGACCCACAGAGGGCACTTTAATGCATCCCATCAAAACCTACCATAGTTTTTGGACAATTTGTGGGCTGGTGCAGAGAAGAATCTGTGAAGTTACTGGTAACTCAATGTATTCCTTAAAAAGAGACAAAGAAGAGGTAATCATCAACAAAAAAAGGTTCCATCAACCAGGTGTTTGCGAGCAAGCAATTGATTTTTCAGATATTGTGCTTTTAAGATTGCAAAATTTCTTGTACAAGGGTCTTAAATTGCAATATATTGTAATTTTTTGACCCCTACCCTACCCTTTGTTGATGGGACCTTTTTTGTAGGAAATCACCTTACTATCTACCCTTGAAGGAATATGACGAGTTACCAGTAACCCTGTTTAAAAGCAAGCATTCACAAGATGAATAACTTTAGTAAATATTTGTTCCAACAAGCTGTCTCTTGTTTGCTCTGTACTAATGTACTTCACAGTTTTTTTTCTTACAGGCATATTTTTTACAAGGCTCTTGCTGATTAGATAAGCCGTTGATATATATTTGTTTGTTTTGGACTTACAACACTATGTGTTAAGGTAAATGTTGCAAGTATTGGAAAGATTTTTAAAAATATTAAGTGGACATCCCATTTATATATATATAAATTAGAAGAAAAAATAGGTAACTTTTTTAATTTATATATAAAATGCTGTTACTACTTCTAATACATTACTATGTTAGTTTACTCTAAAACTCAAGAACGGCTGAATCAATTTGAACAATTTTAGTCTTGAAATTTTTATGGAAGTTCAGGGAAGATTTAGACAATAAGAAGTTGTAAAAAAAATGCATACACAGCTGGCAGGATATTTTATTTAGGTAATAAAAAAGTTGATTGTGAAGATCACAGGCGCAATACATATTCAATTGTTACAAAGCTGGGTTTATCCAAACAAGGCTCCAAGGGGTTATTAAAATAGGTTAGGTATTAGGCTGCTATCTCACCTGATGGTGAGTGTCCAAGATGGACCATTTATTCATAGTGATAAAAGTCAACAAACAATTACAACCTAGAAATATCAACCTTTGCAATTACAACCTAGAAATTTTCAAAGCTAAAGTGAACAGACATCTTCTAGGTGAGCTCGCTCCATCGTAGACTCGGTCTTTGCCTTGTTGGGCTTAGTCTTGGGTCAAGAGCAAACCTATCCCAAATAATAATAATAAAAACACTATGCATTTAACAACAAGACATGAACCTACATTCTTAAAACTGTCATTCCTGTACTTTTATTAGCACTTATGCTGTACAAGGTAAAATCCATCATGTCACAGTAAACTCTGTTGACAGTTTTCATTTACTGTTCAAACAACACTTATGACCAATTCACATGTGTTCAGTCCAAACATGTTGTTAGGCAACCCTTCAGAATACTAATGATCCTTATTGCTGTATATTTAAGCGTTATTATCGGGTGTGTTGACTTGATTCGTGAATTCCTAGAACCGTTATAATCAGTTAGTTGATATATTAGCAAGAAATTTTTGATTGAGGATGGTGATCGATTAGATAATTTGTGAACGATATTGATAAGGCGTTGTCTGAAGTGAGAGGCGCAACGCGACTAATAATAATAATAATTTATTTATTTATTAGGACAACAAAGGATCCAAGTAGGGTTAGTAAACAATACATCTTACACACTATGTTAGTACCTAATAACTAATTTGGTGCATATATTTTGGCTTATGTGCCACATTAACGGACAAACATGTAGTCGCCCTGCAATAACTTTCAGGATACCGTTGGAGCTGTCGCGCACTCTGAACATCACGGATGCTTGTTTTTTTCTGATGATCGCCGCGAAGCTATCTGTATGCGCCTCTGCGAACATGGCGGACGCACTACAGAAACGAGGCAGCCCCAGCAGTATCCTGAAAGCATTGTTAAATTGGACTCGCAATTCGCTCGACTCGCAACTCTAATGCAATGCGACCAATACTTGTGTCAGTGTCAACCAACCGCTGGTTCAACGTACGGTGGCGGTCAACGCCGCGTGAACACTTTCAAACGTTTTTTTTACATGCAGACGAAGTCGCGGGCTGCCACTAGAGTAGTCTATTAAAAGATCTTCAGACACATTTCGGTCATTATGTCTTGACGACCCTAAATGACCAATGAAGATGCGGCCCGCAAGTCGATTGCTCTCAATTGGTCATAAGCGTCATCCGGTGACGTGCGTGTGTGGGTGTGTCCTTATTGGCACCGTTAGGGGTACATGTCAATAACCTAATGTATTTTTGACGACCACTTTCGCGTAATGGTTAAGAAGTTGACTATTAACCAAGAGGTCGTGGGTTCGATCCCCGCACTGTACAAACATTTGTGTGCATGAACATGTCTGTTTGTACTAGTCTAGGTGTTATATGTATTTTATTTGTTGATTCTGATATCTGTAACACAAGTGCTTAAGCTACTTACCACAGAGTCAGATCAATGTATGTGAGGCTGTTAAATATTATATTCTATTATTATTATTATTTGAGGCAGTTGTCCCACCATATACCGTCAAACATATATATATATTTTTCATTCGTTAATCACTTGGTGTAGGCCGTGTCGCTTGCTGTCTTCGCCGTTATTCATTTGTTACACGTAAAAAAATATGTTTTTTTTTAAATTCACGCTTTGCACAGTTTTTATACTGCGACCAACTCGTCTTGAACTAGTTAGTGTGAGTAGGGAGTACGATCGCCATCAGAAAGTGGTTACCACCTTAAGGATCACAATTGCTTGCACACATTTTATTCAAAAGTTCTAATATCTCTATTTATAATTTGATTGACCATAGATTATTTTTATTTTTTAACGAGAATTCCTTTATGAGGTTGATTATGATTGGTACTGACTACACAACACGTCGCCTTAGTGCTTGAATGTTCTATCTACCATTGATGACTTTTTCAGGTAGACTTTGTTTTAAAAAAGGAGCTATTACTTTTAGATTTGTAAGTCTTTCATTTTACATGGGTTACTTTTCAATAGATTTTATAACTTTCATCTATGGATCGTTATCAGATATTCCTTATTTTACAGTTTTTATTTGGAGATAGAACAAACATGCACAGTTATAATTACGAATTTGGAGATAGCACATTTCCTCATTGGATATGGGTCAAAGTGAGTTTTCTAATTTTGCGTGCTTATTTGCTCGATGTCCCAAAAGTATTACAATAATATATAGAGGGTGTGTTGTTTTTTATATTTCTTGAATCATTTTTATTTAAATGTTCATATTAAAATATAATTTGAACGAAAAAAGTGCCTTGTGCTAAATATCTTAAACGATCAATGCTTTATTATGAAAGATAAAGCATATTCATCAGTGTTAGACGGTAAAGTTAGTGAATGTAAGTATTAATTTAAATAATTTCAGTGTGGATTTAGACACAGAGATGCATAGATAGTATAAAAAAATACTCAGACACGAAGCCAACAGATATAGACACAGGAGTTATCCTCTATAGCGAATCAAACCCGGAACCTTTGTTCTTTTATTTGATTAGATGAAGTTTGAATTATGAAGTTTGTTACTTTTATTAGATATCGTACCTGTCATAATAAATAGGTTAGTTTTTGTTCTCGGAAAAAGGGGGTCAATTTCTATCATTTGGTTTATATTAATCAATTGGTTAATTGCCGTAATAACTAATGCAATAGGGTCATATTATTATCCTTCGGAGTTGTAGGAATATGACATTAACTGAACATATCAAAAAGGAATTGTATTCTCCTGCGTCTAGGATGAATGACATATAGTGTTAAACGAAGATAAATATTCTTGATGCATTTTTCATAGTTATGCTCAGTTATAAAAACAGCACCCTGTTTCAAATTCATAACGGAATCGAGTGTAAATCAAAAAGCTCAGTTTGGGGCTGCGTCATCTCGTTTTAAGTTTTCCAACAAATTGTAGACATACTTAACTAATTACTTGCTAAAACAATTCCGAAACAAACACAAAACTATTTACACGTATTTTGTATTTTTTCCGGAGCGATTAAGTGATTCCCATAATGACTTCTTACCGCAATAATTAATGCACGAAAATGGCGGACATGGCGTCGCGGTCTGTGATTGGTCAATTGGGTGGACATAGAACACTCAAGCACATAACTTCTGTTACAAGGCAGGACATAAAACAAACACCGGACTTAGAACACTTAAGCACAAAATTTGCTGTTTATTGTTTTGACACAAGTAAAATTAAAACTACTTTATTTTTATTTTAGAACCAAAAAGTTTTAAATCTTTCTTCACCAAAAAGACTGAAATTTGAGCCTTAACAAATCTACATTCAAAGGTAATTTTCGGTGAATTTGGCTGTTAGAACAAATAAGCACTGAAGCGACGAACAGTCATTTCAATAAATAAATAAAATAGTTCTAATACAAAAAAGTGATCGATAACCTTTTTTTTTATTCTCGACAAGCGGACCCGCACACGTTGTCCTGCCTGTTGCTTTTTTTTTTAAATGACCGTTTAAACCTTCCCTGGACTTCCACGAATATTTCAAGACTAAAATTATTCAAATCGGTTCAGCCGTTCTAGATCTAATTTAAAAACATTTTCAGACCGCGCATACATATTATAACAAACACGGCTAGACGGATGTTGACCAACCTCTTTCGATTAAAACAATACCTCACTGAAATCGATCCGTTCGTCCGGGAGTTACGTTACCACAGACAAACACACAAACAGAAAAGGGGTCAGACGCATGACACCCTTCTAAAAACAGCTCGGAGTCGGGAAGTTGGCGGTGTTACACCCCCGTGCCTCGGAAAGCACGTTAAGCCGTTGGTCCTGCGCCTGATCTCTCTCCGGTCATGTCGGATTGCCGTCTCACCGAACTGATGGAACAGTGAGTGCACCTGTGTATTGCGCTCACACTTGTGCACTATAATATCTCCTGCGTAGTTGGCTGATCTCTGTTGAGATTGGCCGCCGTAGTCGAAATCGGCCAGGAGGACTAGGTATTTAATATGTTTTTAGTCGGGTGTTGAAAACGAAATCGTGTCAAACAATTGACTGAATGAGAAGTGTCGTAACGACATGTTGTCTGCTGTTGCTTCATGTTGCGGGCCTGTACTGTTACCTACTTATACTTTTAGAAAGAAAGAATGTTTTTTTTTATTTGGCTTAAAAACTACACTTGAAAATTTACACAAGACGAGGACAGACTTTACTGACTGTAATGCTTAACTTTGATCAATAAATCGCTGTAATGAACGACCGAATTCCGTAACAAAACAACAGGATAACGTTCCTTTCCACGAAACGGCGACATCATTTAATGGAATACATAATGAGTAAGCGCGCTGATCGGGATCGGTTCACGTGAAACGAGACGTAAACAAATAACAAAGCGCTTTGTCTGTGTGTGTGTAAAGTTGTTTGTAACAAAGCGCTTTGTCTGTGTGTGTATAAAGTTGTTTGTCGAATTATAAAGGGATTTGATACGTACTAAGATAGATTTCTAGTCTAAGGAAACTTACACGGGCGTGAGTAGGTATATCGGCGATTGCGTGCGATTTAAGTCGGCGACAGTCGCAGATAATAGGAGATGGGAGATAAATAAATAAATAAATATATACAACATACATCACATATACTGATCGGACTCCGTGGTAAGTAGCTTAAGCACTTGTGTTACAGATATCAGAATCAACAGTGGTCGCAGATAATAGGAGATGGGAGATAAATAAATAAATAAATATATACAACATACATCACATATACTGATCGGACTCCGTGGTAAGTAGCTTAAGCACTTGTGTTACAGATATCAGAATCAACAGTGGTGTTGCAAATAAACTTAAACAAATACATATAACACCCAGGCCAGTACAAACAGACGTGATCATGCACACAAATGTTTGTACAGTGCGGGGATCGAACTAGCGACCTCTTGGTTAATAGTCAACTTCTTGACAATTACACCGAAGTGGTCGTCAACTATTTAAGACACGTCAGATAATTAAACTATGGGGTGAACACGAACATTATCGTAACGCATTCGTGTCGTCGAAACGTCAGATACTGACATTTTCCCCATACAAATTGACAAATTAACGAAAGGTAAACGCTACGAATACGTTACTACGATAGTTGTTCGTGCTCACCCCACACGGTGCTCGGCGTATTGGTGTTTTAACACGCTTTTATTATTATATCGGGATGTATGTATGTGTATGAATGTATGTAACGGAATTGTTGAGCTCAATTTTCACCAACTTCCAGAAATCGGATTAATTGGAAACTTTGCACACGTATTAAGTACCGATGACAATGCAATAATTTGATAAGAGTTGAATAAAAAAATAAATATAAATAATAGGTCAAAAAAAACCTAAAAAAGCATGCTTTTATTGCTAACTAAAAAAGAGAAAATAATTTCTGTGTACACGGAATTTATATCACAGTAGAGTAAAAAGCATTATGTTAAAATCACCCTGTTATTGGCAACTATAAAAAGAGAAGTATGAAAACGTCATAAAGTGCACCCCACGCTTTTTACTCTACTGTAATATAAATAAATTCCGTGTACTCAAAAAATATTTTCTCTTTTAGTTAGCAATAAAAGCGTGTTTTTTTAGTTTTTTATTTTTGTTTTAATCGTACTCCGCCAAATGACTCGACTATTCGATAGACTAGTCGATATAACCGAGCATTCAATTCAATTCAATTCGTTTCAATTCGTTTATTTCCAAAAAGTATTTTACATTTACATTATGTTACTGAGTTTTCCCGGTAAGTAGTCTGAGACACTTGTATTGGGAATAACTCGCTCGTTCCCACGATTACTATTCGGTTACGGAAACTTTATAAACAGGTTGCCTGGAATAAGTTTGCAAGTGGTAAACTGGAGTAATTTAAGTACCTAAATGACCAGGAACTCCATTCAATGAACAAGCTGCTACGTTTGGCGTTTGTCGATTCCTATTGGTTAATTACAGTGCAGCCAGGCCGCTGCGAATGACTATCTAATACTAGACAAACTGTTCAAGGGATGTTCGTGCTCACCCCACTAGTCTACCTTGGCCGACGCGTCGCGAGTACTGCCGATCGTCGCCGATAGATTCGCGACTCTCGGCGACGCTGCGTGCGACTTAGCGCTCGGCAACAGTTGCAAATAATATGCGACGGGAAATATTTAAACTAATCAATCTTCGCCGACGCATCGCGAGTACTGCCGACAGTCGCCGATAGATTCGCGACTCTCGGAGACGCAGCATGCGACTTAAGCGCTCGGCAACAGTCGCAGATGATAGGCGACGGGAGATATTTAAAATAGTCGATCTTCGCCGACGCATCGCGAGTATTGACGACAGTCGCCGATAGATTCGCGACTCTCGGCGACGCTGCGTGCGACTTGAGCGCTCGGCAACAGTCGCAAATAATAGGCGACGGGAAATATTTAAACTAATCAATCTTCGCCGACGCATCGCGAGTACTGCCGACAGTCGCCGATAGATTCGCGACTCTCGGAGACGCAGCGTGCGACTTAAGCGCTCGGCAACAGTCGCAGATGATAGGCGACGGGAGATATTTAAAATAGTCGATCTTCGCCGACGCGTCGCGAGTAGGTACTGCCGATGATCGCCGACAGTCGCCGAAAGATTCGCGACTCTCGGAGACAGGCATTCTCAGGCAACAACATGGCCATGACATCGAAAGACACTAAGATTTTTCTGTACCGTAACAACACTTCATATTACAACCCAGTAGTTAGGATGTGTCTCCTCTACAATGATATATCCCAGGAATATCCAGATGGTAATATTCTGGGTTCTGATCCAAATGACTTCTACAAATTCATTCGTGAATCCAAATGACTTCTACAAATTGATTCGGAGAAAATTCAATTCACAAAAAACATTCAAATCTTTCCTCTTGATAAGTGTAGAAAACATATGGGAGGATAGTATTAAGCTCTGCAGATTTGAATAATAACCAAGACTACATGAAACAGCTGATTGAAAAGTATATTCATATATATATAACACCACAGCACATGGAAAATAAATCCAGCGCCATCTTATGCCTTTGTTATAAGGGCGATATCGCAATAAATATGGTTAGCCTTATGTGATATGTAAGTAAATATCTGATGATAAATCTCAAGTGCCGACCTAAATCTCAACATTGATTACTGTTACACAAGTGTTTATGAAGTTACAATGACCTAAGAAAGATCATTGGTTACTAAATACCAATAAAATTTGTTATCTTACAGTCGAAGGAACGAACTTAAATCGACCTTCTCTGAGCTGATAATAGAATGAAACATATCTTATATATAAAACTAGTGGCCCCCCGCGACTTCGTCCGCGTGGAATCCCTTAGTTTTCGAAATCGCGGTCGAACGGGATAAAATCCTATGTCCGTTTCCTGGTTCTAAGCCACCACTCCACCAATTTTCAGTCAAATCGGTTCATCCGTTCTTGAGTTATAAATAGTGTAACTAACACCACTTTCTTTTATATATAGGTACTCGTATATAGATTCTGGTGTCAAAATGTACGTTCCTGTACTCCTCCAAAACGGCTTGACCGATTC
The DNA here is from genome assembly GCA_963921415.1 of Pyrausta despicata. Taxonomy (NCBI): domain Eukaryota; kingdom Metazoa; phylum Arthropoda; class Insecta; order Lepidoptera; family Crambidae; genus Pyrausta; species Pyrausta despicata. The sequence continues at coordinate 5,247,113 of OY992874.1, forward strand.
TTATGAAATTTTGTGAGCATATCGTCTAGGTCTGAGAATCGGCCAACATCTATTTTTCATACCCCTTAATCATATAAGGGTTGTCCACAATTGTAATTCGTGTGGCAAAACAACGTTTGCCGGGTCAGCTAGTTTTGTAGTAAATTTGTATACTGGCTGTACGTTCTATAGGTTCTGTACTTTCAGTCAGGACAACATTTTCTTATTATCTTCATGATGCAAAATTTTATTAAAATCCTTTTTTTTTAATAAAAATTGTCTGTCCAGGATTTTAAGGACATTTGTAATATATTTTGAATTATTTAAATGTATCTAATATAATAATTTATTAAAAATATGTTACATTCTATTATGAGCTCAATTTAAAACAGTTGTAACAGATGTATTAATGTCGAAAGGATAATATATATACGGGCGTCCGCTACGTTCTTCGGTGCAGAGTCGGTGTCGTCATCCATGGCGATAGGATTTCCAAAATAAATACTCCAACGTCTTCTCGATATCGATTTAATCAATCGCACTCACTTAACAATTAAAATAACACACGTATAGCGCAATGGAATTGGATTTAGTTTTATTTCGTGAAAAAGTGTGTGTTCGTCCTTGCCGGAAACGGAAGTGCCCCCAGACGAGCCGGCGGAGGGAGGTGGCCCGATCCTTGCTTGACGTTTGCCACTGTGACAGCTGTCAGAGTGACGGATGACGTTTAACGTCACGCTATACGTCACGTCTGATAGTGCCGCGCCGACATATAATATATAAAATCGATGATTATATAAATGACAAAGATATATAGAAATGTTTGAATGTAAACAATTACAATTATTGTAAATCAAATTTGAAAAGAGGAATGACAATAGTGACTGAGGGTCTTGCGCCGCTTCTTCTCAGCACTGGCCCAAATTGTCCCGAAGCGGTAATAGGGTAAATTTATATGTTGGGACGTGTAAAAGTGCTAGTTGTTAGTCAACTTGCAGAAATAAATTGTTTTTTTTTATTTAGTGAAGGTCGATTTAAGTTTGAACCTTAGACTAGATACCCTTTGCTAATGGTCTCTAATAGTCTTAAGATTCGAACTCATCCAGTGCAGTGGTTATCCAAAGGGTCACGTCACGGGTCTAGGTGATTGCGGTACCTTCGTTTTTTCTGATTTTCATAACACAAGTGCTTAAGCTACTTACTTTGAGACCAGAGCCAATGTATGCGATGAATAGCAAGCATGTTTCTCAACACGCATTATGACGATAACATTGCATAGCTTCTTTCATCGGAATAAGAATTAGGCCGTTATAACGTCGGCAGTTTAATTGACTTGTAAAGTGACTCCTCAAGGCTCCATCTTGGGCCCTGTACTGTAAATAAATAAATATACAACAACATCACATACATTGATCTGACTCCGTGGTAAGTAGCTTAAGCACTTGTGTTACGGATATCAGAATCAACAGTGGTGTTACAAATAAACTTAAACAAATACTTTAAACACCCAGACCAGTACAAACAGACATGATCATGCACACACAATGTATGTACAGTGCGGGGATCAAACCCGCGACCACTTGGTTAATAGTCAACTTCTTGACCGTTACACCATAGTGGTCGTCAAGTGTATAGCTTACAACGAATATGTGTAGCTTGCCGTGGCGTCGTACTCCGCATGATATTTTATTAGTAAATCTTTACAATTTACAAAAGTTACATTATTACAATTAGTGGGATTTGAGCAAAACCATTTTGTACCTACAGTCACTCATTCTCACTCTCACTTAGCCCTTAAAGTGATTACAAAGCTGTAAAACGAAACTAGGACAGTCGCGTGCATTAATTTATAACTAACAATTAATGCAATAATTTAATTTATCTACGGACATATCATTAGTGCTCTAAAATGCGTTCAGAAACCGTAGGAAATGACCAGCATTACTACAACCAATTTTACTATGAGAACTTTCTTATCTGTGGCAGTAGGTAAAATCTGTACTGTAATGTTATAACAGTATCAATTTCTGTAAGGTTATGACTTTAAATTTGGAACAGCTGTCAAAACTTAAGTAGGTCTCTATTCTAGTATCCAATGATATTAAAGCAGTTATCGATATGAAACGTCAAATTCAGTATGTTTTTTAATCCAAATCGCACGACATATGATCACGAGTGACATGAGGATAGGGACTTCATTCGTTTGTCTATGATATAAAAAAAATCGTCGTGACGGAGGATTGAATTACCCGCCATTACTGTTGTCATTCATTTGTTTGTTGGTTTTTCGCTGTGACGAAAATATTGTGAAAAGTTAAAATATGATATGTGTGTAGATAAAGTAGTGTATGCAACTGTACATAATTAGGCCTTAAAAAACTCGTGTGATGCTATTATGAAACTCGCTGACGCTCGTTTCATAAAACCACACTCGTGTTTTAAGGCCCCTCATTATGTATCAGTTGCATAAACTACTATTATAATATTAATAAATACATGTGAATAAAATTTGCACACCATGTTATTGGTGGATTACACCGGATTTTTATGAATGTAACACCTGTCATGAAACTGTATTCTTGCAAATAAACTATTAGGAAACACTTACAGAAAGGAACTTAAAATGTAACACCCTGTATATTTCTTAGACTATTAAAACGGAAACATCAGACATCACAATTAAGTATATATATTAGGTACGCCAAAACACTGCTAATTTACACTAAAGGATAAGTATTAAACACAAAAAGATTTCTTATATAGGAATAAATACTCGAGTGCATCCGTTCATCTCATCTTATCAGTCCATATATATACGTCCCACTGCTGGGCCTATGCCTCACCTCAACTATGAGGTAGCACGAGCTAAATTGAATACAATAAATGAAAAGCGGTCTTTAATTATGTATAATTTTTAAGAAAATAGTCCGTGAATATTTATTTCATACTAGTGGACCCGGCAGACGCCGTCCTGCCCGCTGTTTTTTTCATGTTTTTCACATTTTTTCGTCTTTTAATGGACTTCCACAAATACTTTAAGATTAAAATTATTCAAATCGGTTCAGCCGTTTTCTAGTTAAAGCGAGACTAACGGAACAGCAATTCATCTTAAATAAATCTTGTATATAAAATTCTCGTGTCCCAATGTTCATCCCCATACCTACTCCTTCGAAACGGCTTGACCGCTTCTCATGAAATTTTGTGAGCATATTGAGTAGGTCTGAGAATCAACCAACATGTATTTTTCATATCCCTTAGTGATAAGGGTTGTCCACCCTTAACATTTATATGGCAAAGCAACATTTGCCGGGTCAGCTAGTTTTTTATATACAAAGAGTGGCAATAAATGCCAACCCTTTATGCCATATCTACTAGTGTAGTTCGATCAAGAATCACAAGGCCAGCACACCAACAAGCTTATCTTTCAGTTAACGCTAAACACATGTTTCATGATAAGAGGTGGAACATTCACATTCCAACATGAATCAGTTTTCAAATTGATCTTTGCGATCTAACACTTGGTAAACGTTTCACTATTTCAATTTACATGAAACCCGCGAACCCGGCGAACTTCGTTTTAAATTGCATGAATCGCCCATTGTTGTCTTACTTGTTAGCAACCAGAGGGCTACCGCGGTAGCCGCTTTCTGGGCAAGTAACATTTAGCCCGTCTTGCCGACACAAAAGAAGAAGAAGAAGCTTCGTTTTTTGTAACATTATGGCGCTGTATGTGAAAAATTATTATCCCTGTTTTCCTGCTTTTCTGTTCTTAATTTTTTTCGGTACCTCACGGAGCCCGAGACCTTTCCAACGAAAGAAAAACCGTGGAAATCGGTACGTTTGTTCTGGAGGTATAGCGTCAGGAAGGGAAACCCGACTTATTTTTATTACATTAAATTTAAGGGGTGGTTAAGATTAGAAACGCCTATTAGGATTTTCTCTTAATAGGCATATACATATAGAAAATAAGTAAATACTTTGTACTAGAGAAGATGGTTGGAAAATTCCACCAGCTTTTTTATATTTTTTATTATTATTTTATTTAATAAGGGACTTTTACATAAAAGTACGTCAGCCCCATCATAACCTAACAAAATACCAGAACTAGGCTTAACGAGTAATATCTACCGATATTAACCGGGACAAACAGCTTAACGTGCCTTCCGACGGAGATGCTTGTAAATAGACTTCACTTAAATGGTCACATTAAATTGTTTCGATGACTTTATATTTGTCTCGATCCTCAAGGAGATTCTCCCAATTTTTTTTATTAAATAAATATGCAACAACATCACATACATTGATCGGACTCCGTGGTAAGTAGCTTAAGCACTTGTGTTACAGATATTAGAATCAACAGTAAATACAAATCAACAATAAATACAAATAACACCCAGACCAGTACAAACAGATATGTTCATGCACACAAATGTTTGAACTGTGCGGGGATCGAACCCGCGACCTCTTGGATAATAGTCAACTAGTTGACCATTACACCAAAGTGATCGTCAATTTAAAGTGATCCTGCATTCTGAAATGTATCCGAGTGCTCAAGTCTTAAAATAATAAGCTAATAACCTCCTTCAAAAAATGTCTAACGAATAGACGTCACTTATATGGTCACATTTTATTATAACGATGACTTTATATTTCTCCTGAGACTCAAGTACCTATTTTGAATATAGCAATTGTTGTGCAAAGTAGTGCTATCTATCTGTCTGGTGTCCACGGAAGACCAGCATCGTGGCATTCCTGAGATGCTACGACACATGCTGGCCCGTGCGTGGCCCACCTTTTCAGTAACTTGTGTATGTGATTTTGAATGTGTTTTTCTATGTGGTAAAATATGTGATACTGAATAAAAATGTTTTCTTTCTTTCTTTCGAGGAGTTTATCCCAATTTAAAGTGATCCTGCATTCTGAAATGTACTTAAGTACTCAAGTCGTGAAATAAGCTATGAATCTCCTTCAAAAAATACCTACCGACTATATTACGTGTATTGATATCACAAAAACCAGACGCGCAAGTGTCAATGACCTTGTTTTGTATGTATTATTTTGCTCAACAACAGTTATCTGAATAAATTTTTATGGCTATGAAGCATTGTGAAGATAAAATATCGAGTTGATACGCAGATAGGTACCGTGCCATTAGATTAAATAACATTTTCCTGCAATCTCGTATATTATAATAAATACTAGCTTTTACCCGCGACTTCGTCCGCATCAGGTAGTTTTTTTGAAATGCCTTGTTTTCCCGTAAATATCAATTTTATCCAAACATAAATTCAAATCTTTTGTGATTTAAGAGTGAAAGCGATCAGATTCCTCGGAAAGTAATTTTTCCCATGCAAATGCGTTGTTTTCCCGCGGTCAAAAGTAACTCATGTCCTTTCTGAAGTCTCAAACTATCTCCTTTCCAAATTAAATTTAAATCTGTTCAGTTGTTTAGGCATAAAAGCAATCAGCGATTTTTTCCATGGGAATGCGTCATTTTCCGTGGTAAAAAGTAGCATATGTCCTTTCTCGGGTACCAAAATATTTCCATACCAAATTTTATGCAAATTGGTTCAGTAATTTAAGCGTGATTGAGGAACGGACAGACAGACAAAGTTACTTTCGCATTTAAAATATTAGTATGAATGAAGCTTAGACCTATTCTTTTTTTCTTTATTTGGGATAGCAAACAACTACATACTATATCGTGGTACAATATTTTAGGCTTATGTTATTATTAATGCTTATGTTATTATTATTGAGGTGCTTGTGGCGCAGTGGTTGCAGCGCTTTGGTAGTGACCAATAGTTAAGCAACCTACGGCGCAGTCATGTTTGGGATGGGTGACCATTCTGACCATAAAAGTGACGTCTATTTTTTATTTATATTTTCGTATTTGAACTTGCAAACGTTTGGGTTAAGGCCCTACCTTCCCACACTGCCCTCTCGATTCAAAATTAAAAAAAAAGTCATCGTACATACTAAATTTAGACAGGAATCTGTGCTTTCTGGTCTAGGTCGAAATAAAAATAAAATCGCAACCAATTGATATAGTTGAGTCGATTGATTGATAGTCGTCAATAGGCGTTAAAATGTAATAATAATAAGTCAAAAATATTCATGTTAAAAACCATGACAAATACGTCCATAGCCACCTGTTAGGTAAAGATGTCTCATGATGATAATGATAGTAGTCATCTCATAACTAAGCGAGACCAATTAGACAAGGTTTTCCGTATTTGTAGACTAAGCATAGTCTTAATTACATGACAACAGACATCAACACGGTTTTGAATCGTCCATTTCGAGGTCTCGGGTTCGATTATCGTACTGTCGCAGTGTAGGAACAACATCCAGGTGTTTCCTTCCATTTCATGACACAAGTGCTTTATGTACTGATCAGCAGAACAATGTGATGTACACCTATGTGGTATATGGATGAACGAAACTCAAGACTTTAGGAAGAGTATTTATGAAACTAATGATAGAAAAGATGGAAGATAAGTTTTGTATTTGAATGGCGATTAGGACGAAGTTTACCGGTGTGTGTGTGTGTGTTAGGACTATGAGAGAAGTACCTAAGGTGTTAGAAGTGTTTTTAAGAGATCACTGCGAACTCCAAACAAAGAAGTTTCGTTGAACCCCATACTACTCCATTTCGAAATACATTTCGTCGAATTACAATACGGTAGTTGACACCACCAATCGTTGACGTACTTTTTATCAACTGTCAAAACGCTTTTCTTCATAGAGCTTGTATGGGAATAACACACTTTGACGTCATCGCGTGCAATGCCGACTGAGTGACTAATTATCATTTGAATTCCAATTAAAAATCAAATAATACGAACTGCAGAAAAATATTAGTGTAAAGGCATCTGAAATTATGAATTATTTTAGAGAAAATCAGTTTTTGAATATTTCTTTCATAGTGGAAACAAGCCTATTCATCGATGACAACATGTCGATTATTTGTTTGAACGATGTTAAGCCGAACCCGAAAGATGTAACATCGATGGTTCCTTTCATCGAATTTTTTGACGTGACAACGTCTTATAAATTGGTTTGCCGGGTGACACCTCAAGAAACTGCGTTACGCTGCTCCGCTCACGTTTCGCGCGAGAGAGACAGAGCGAGAGAGAGAGAGAGAGAGAGATAGGCATACACACCGGTTCATGTTATACGAATGAATATTCACATTAAAATTATTTTACCACTCAGAGTCGTTGTCACGTAAAACTTTCGCGCGTATACCGACTTTACAGGCAACCAATTTTTTTAACATGCGATCAAATGAACCATCGATGTAACTTCTTTAAGGTGTACATATAACGCATTGTTCAAACAAATAAATAAATTAATAATAATTATAAATATTTCACAACAATCACACCAATTACCGTCGGTACAGTATGAAGTATTTTAACCGGTCAAACTTGAAGATCACAGACACAGTCAATGTTTCATTGATATACCAGCGGGATTCGGCCGAACGGGGCAAAATAGGGTAGTAACCTACACATCAACATCTTTACCAAAAGTGCAAAAGTGGAACTAGGTGCCTTATTCAAAGCAAAGTATGCAAGATATATATATATACACATTTAATTTAATTACACTGGACTTCATCAAAACTTGTAGGAATGGGAATAAAGACTCGTTAATACCACAAAACAATTTTATTTTTAAACAAATCAACAAGTTATCACATATCAAGAAGTACTCGTTGTGTAGTAGTATTTCTATGCTTGCTTCACCGAAGTAACAATTTGGTTTATTCTCAGCTCGGCTTGTTGTTGTAGTTCCTTGTATTCCGCGCCATCATCTTAGTTTTGTTGTTCACTTATTAGGTTCACTGCCAAAAAGCTCCAACGACTTCCAATTTTATGTCAAAACAACTTGGAATGCAGCTAAGCACTTAAAACGACGATTTATTATTGAATCGCGTATAAACTCTGGTTTTATAGCGAAGATGTTTGTTTACTAATCTACTTTTTTCTTCGGTTGACACGACACTGAACTTGTTGCCATTCGTGAAAACTTTTTGTGGTTCTATTTTCAACTTACACATTTCACCTATTAATATTGAAATTCAATTGGTTTTGAGTTACTTACATAAATTTGAGATAAATTACAATGTATTTTATTTCATATTTCCTTCTTAAACTATTCACAACAATCACACCAATTCTCTAGTCCCAAATTAAGCCAAGAAGCTTGTGTTATGTATGGGTACTAGACAACGGATAACCATACTTAAATATTTTTGTTTTGTAAACAAATACATATTATACATAGAAAACACCCAGACCAGTACAAACACACATGTTCATGCACACATATGCTTGTACTGTGCGGGGATCGAACCCGCAACCCGTGGTTTTAGAAGTCCGAAAAGTAGGCCACTGCACCAAACGGCCGTCAAATAATCGCCTTGTTGTCATCGATGAATTGTAATTCGACGAAACGTATTTCGAAATGGAGTAGTGAACCCCCGTCTATGTAATGTTATCCTCATTTCTGACTCAACTTGCTGCTTGCGGTACTTTCAAAGTCGTTTTTTAAGCATTTACCTAATGAAATACCGGAAACTTACTAAGTACCTACCTAATTTACTAACTCTTCGCAAGTAAAAAAACTTTCGAGGAAGCCATAGCTGAATAGATAGTCGTTAGCTCATTAGGCCAATTGCTTTAATTAGTTAAGGATAGCTGATTAGCAGTTTCCGTTTAATTGGTACTTCCTTATTGATTTGAAGGCGAGTTTAAACACAAGTCTCGTCCATATAAGTTTAGATCATCAGAATAAAAGCCTTTGGAAGCCCACTGCTGAGCTCAAGCCTCCCGTAAGGATCTCGCGATCGGTCTTACGCTTCCCACACCCAGCGGCTTACTGCGCCCGCGCAGACCGTCGGTTCCAACTTGTAGACGGCCTGCCCTGCCCCCTTTCGAAGTCCACTGTTGAGCACAAGCTTCCCCCAAGGATCTCGCGATCGGTCTTACGCTTCCCACATTCAGCGGCTTCCTGCGACCTTCATTCACCTTGTAGATGGCCTGTCCTGCCCCCTTTCCAAGGCCACTGCTGAGCACAAGCCTCCCCCAAGGACCTCGCGATCGGTCTTACGCTTCCCGCATCCACCGGCTTCAGCGACCTTCACCAGAACGTCGGTTCACCTTGTAGGTGGCCTGCCTTACCCCCTTTCGAAGGCTACTGCTGAGCACAAGCCTCCTCCGAGGATCTCGCGATCGATCTTACGCTTCCCACATCCAGCGGCTTCCTGCGCCCGCGCAGATCGTCGGTTCACCTTGTAGACGGCCTGCCCTGCCCCCTTTCGAAGCCCACTGCTGAGCACAAGCCTCCCCCGAGGATCTCGCGATCGGTCTTACGCTTCCCACATCCAGCGGCTTCCTGCGACCTTCACCAGATCGTCGATCCACCTTGTAGGTGGCCTGCCCTGCCCCCATTCCCCTCTAAACGGCCATCGTTAGGTTCTATGTGTCCCGCCCACTGCCATTTCAGCTGAGCAATCCTTCGTGCAATGTCGATTGATTGATTTAGTTCCTCTGCGCATCTCTTCATTTCTGATTCGATCGCGCAGAGAAATACCGAGCATTTATAAGCTGTTCATAAGTCATTCTCAGATCCTTCTGGTGATCAGCTAGGGTTGCCACCCGTACTTTATAATAAAGTATTGTACGTTATTTCATGCAATTGTACTCTGTACTTTATGAGAACAATAAAGTATACGAAAATACTTTATTTCGCATGATTTAGTTTCTTTGTGATTTTGTAGTATACTTTATTTATACTTTGGAAGTATAATTCTATAGTTGAATATGTTTTTAATTTAAATAATAAAGAAGAAGAGTACTTTATATTTATACGATGTACTTTTTTTTCGTACCTTTAATAACCAATGTACTTTATTTGCAAAATGAAAAGGTGGCAACCCTAGGACCAGCCCACGGAGCGGCGTCCATTACGCGCGAGCCATTCGCGAATTATTCCGAAAAGCAACAGTTTATTTACAGACAACACTCACATCAGGTTACCTCTTTTTCACCTTGAGATCGTGTCTGTTCCCTTCTCAATAGGCATGATGACACCTATCTTAAATATTTTCAAGACCATGGCGTTTAAAAAAACATAGCCCCTATGAAGTTAAATACAACCAGTATATCTCCGAAAAGCTGTGGAAACCAATTTTTTAAACACACAAAACTCAATAAATATTCTGTCAATTGACTCCGATTTTTGATACATGACCGTGACGTCACGATCTTGTATTGCCATACAAAATCTATGGAGGCAGACCGCTTTGACAGATAAAAAATGTATGTCAACATGTATGTGTGGTGTCATCTAGCCTATTAAATCAATATTCGTAGCTCACATGGGTAACCTTGAGTGCTATACCGTACATCTAGGAGAAGATAAGGTAAACTTGTAATAATTGCCGGAAGCCCAGACAGTTGGGCACATTGTGGAAGATTTTTTTTATCTTATCATTTTTGTCACCAGCAGACTCGGATAAAAGTAATTTTATTTGATAAGAAGTGCGTTAAATTAGTATGTCAAAGTCATGTCTCAATCGGATATGAATTGCTGTACTTTGCATTAAACTATTTATTACTTTAAAATTGATTGAAACATATCTAGCTTGATATTTACTTAACTTGTTGTAATTAAATTCTAATATATTTTTAAAAAGGAAAGGCTTTGTCCTACGTTAGCGTTGCAACGCGATAAGCGCGACGCGACGCGATGCGACCAATGCTTGTGTCAATGTAAATCACGCTTCGTCATGTAGGACACTATTTATAACACTTACATACATTTAACATTGTCGTGACGTACTTTTCGCGTCTGTTGCTCACATTGAAATTCATTCATCATAATTAAAACAGTTTTTTTCTCTCTTCCAGATAAAATCAACGCCAACCAACCACAAGACTGAAACTAAGCTATGTAGATAAAAAATAAATAAACGACAAAACAACAACGCACATTCCAAAGTGGCCGGCCGCCATCTTGCCGACGCGGAGCACACAAAATGGCGGCGTCGCCGATCCGATCGGTGATAGAAGAGAGAGAGGGACAGGACGAGGCGGAGGAGAAGTTGTTGGAGAGGAACCAGGTGCTGGTCGTGCCGGGTGCGGGGCAGGAGGAGGGGCTGTTGGCGGTCAAGTCTTCTAAGAAAGGTAAGTCTTTTTTAGTTGGTGTATTCCTCATAAACAGATCGGAAAGTACGTGAAGCCTTTGGTCCAGCGCCTGATCTCACTCCGGTCATGTCGGATTGGCGTCTCACTGAGCTTTGAGAGTGAAGGAACAGCGAGTGCACCTGTGTGTTGCGCTCACACTTGTGATATTATAGTTAATATCTCCTGAACAGTTGGCTGATCTTATGCGCTTGTGATACGGGCGACTTTGCAACAAAAATGCGTAGCCTGATGTGCTTGCCACTGTACTGGTGTAAACCCATTGAGCCCCATTCGGCTGCATTCAGCTTGCGTAACAGAGTACTGATTATTTTGCGATCTTTGGATTCGACCGCGTAATAAGGAAGCAAACCGGCACGGACCGGAATTTGACTCATATTAGCTACGCAACTTTACATCTGCTGAGCATGCTTAACGAATAAACCGAGTTTGAAAAAACTCTTAGATTCAACTTGATATCCAAAGGTGACAAGAGCTTTGGTCAAGTAGTCTGAGCTGAGGTGCAGACTGCAAAACCGGCTGTTGCGGGTTCGAATCCTGCTAGGGGCATATGTTTGAGTGATGAGCACATGCATTTGTACTTGATTCATGGGTGTTTATAAAATGTATTTAAGTATTTCTATCCGTTAGCAATAGGCTAAAGAATAGAAATATAAATATCTAACGCTTAGTTTGGGGCTAGGTAATTGGTGTTATCGTTGAAACAATAAAAAAAAAGTATGACTGGTAGAGAATGCCCTAAGGAGTTAAGTCCACTATTTATACACATTTTTGTTGTGTAATAAACGTTGAATAAATAAATATCGTAAAAGTCAATAGGGATAAAGACACCACTAATCGTTGACATAATGTTTATCAGCCGTCAAAACGATCTACCTAGATTTTTTATATGGCTCAATTCACAATGTGTCGTCATATTTTCGAGTCGGAAATAGAGATGAAAGAACTCGAGTCTATTAAGTTTTTTAAAAGAAACTCGACTCGTTTCGACGACTTATGTCAGTTCATAACTCGATCAAGTCTTTAAACCCTGAGTCCTAAGCCTTTTAGAAGTCTTCGACTATGACTCGAGTTTTATTTTTAAACTGAGTCAATTTAAAAAGACTCGATATGTTTAAACGACTCAGTCCTGACGAAAGAACTCCAACATCTTAAAAAGACTCGACACGGTGGAGTCGTAAGTCGCGCTCATACGCTGTATTCGTATGCTAAACGATATCGTTGGCTAAACGACTCCAGTTCTTTATTAAAAAACTCGCGACTAAGTTGTGAGTCTTTTAATAAAGTTGTTGTTAAGTCTTTGAACTCGGAGTCGTTTTATTTCCGAGTTGTATTATAATGACTAGAGTCCCCTCAGATTAATAAAAACTTGAGTCGTATTTTTGGAGTCGAGTCTTGAAAATCGAGTCTAGTCCTAACTTAAAGGACTTAAAAGACTCGAGTCCTTTTATGGAAGTCCTGGTCGGAAATGGAAGTCAATGTACTGAATATTTTAGAATTTTGTTTGAATTCAAAATAGGTTACTACAGTTTTTTAGATCGCCATATTCTTGAATAGCTAATACCATATCTGTCTCTTTTTGGTTTGAACTAATCTATAATACTAGTGTACTTGGAAAATATTAATAAAATTGTGGGTACTCGTTGAAAAAACATCGATCATTCACTCATCCGATGTCAGTCGGATGCTGTAGAAATAATTGATTGACGTCAGTCTGGGTTCAAATTTCGGTGTGTGAAGTGATAATAAAACAACATTGATATCACAATGAAGGAAGTGAAGTACAAAAAATTGAAAAGTGAGTTCAGTTATATATTTTTTGGACTTGAACTAGACAAATCCGGTTTTTTTTTTGTAGTGACTCCCGCAAGTAATAAATATGCATAGCATTTTTCACTTGTATTTGTACTATGCGTCGATATCAATATTTAAGTTAAGAACCACATTTAGCCGATCCATACTATAATATTATAAATGCGAAAGTAACTCTGTCTGTCTGTCTATTGCTCCATCACGGCTAAACTACTGAACTAATTTGCATGAAATTTGGTATGGAGATACTTTGATACTCGAAAAAGGACATAGGCTACTTTTTACCGAAGTGACGCATTCCCATGGGAAAATTCAGGTTGGCCGATTGCGTTTTTTAATATATAAAAATGAAATGCTGTTCGTTAGTCTCACTAAAACTCGAGAACGGCTGAACCGATTTCAATTATTTTAGCCTTGAAATATTTGTGGAAGTCCAGGGAAGGTGTAAACGATGAGTCAATGTTGATAAATTACGAAAACAGCGGGCAGGACAGCGTCTGCCGGGTCCACTTGTACTCAATATGAAGTCATAAACTTCTCTCTAGCTCTTAAAACACCCAAAACAAGCATTTTTAGAACTGCAGTTTAATTATTTACACCGTTTTTTTTTCTATCAAAAGATAACCCCTAAGTTCGCTTGTAACTAGTCAACCTGGAAATGTATTACATAAGTTAGGGTGCCTGTCCATTAAGCGGAGCGAATTAGCGGAGCGCAGTAAAGAATAATAATCTATTACATATAATAAGACTGTAAAAGATCGATTTCTGTACATTGAAGATTTTTATGAAAAATTGTTACAGGGGGTCTTAATTACCGTAATAGAAGCCAAAACAACAATTTTTAAAATTTTTGTCTGTCTGTCTGTCTGTCTGTCTGTCTGTCTGTTTGTCCGGGCTAATCTCAGAATCTACTGGACCGATTTTGACGGGACTTTTTTTATTTGACTCAGTATCACCTGGAGAGTAAACTGGGATATAAATAATCACGCCGATGAACTTAGGGGGCAGGCAGGAAATTGAATCTCAGAATCTACTAAACCGATTTTAATGGGACTTTTTTTTATTTGACTCAACATTACTTGGAAGGTAAAGAAGGATAGAAATAATATTACATATGATAAATTCTGCCCCCAAAGGGATAAAATAGGGGTTGCGAATTTGTATGAAGCCCGGTCGCAAAAAACTAACATCCACGCGGACGAAGTCGCGGGCGGCCGCTAGTAATAAATAAATAAATAATAAAAGTTCTTTATTCAAGTGACCAGGACTCCATTTGTTAGTAACGATAGTCAAACTTAAACAACTAAACTTAGTCAGTGAGTGAGATCATGGCTGTATTTTTTTTTCTGTGCACTCGCTCCTCCGCTCAGCTTCCCAACTCTGTTTCTGTGTATGATTTTTCAAACTAGTATGCAATTCCCTGTCCACTGATAGTTTTTTTTTTTTTTTTGGGAAACGTACAGTTTTAATACGAGTATAACATAACAAAATAGGTTATTAAAATAACACATAAACCAATTAAGTTTCCTCAGCCTTAAATAAATAATACATGAAATAAACCAATTAAAATTTGGTTGAGAAGGTTTAATAAAACACCCAAAAGCGACCTTTTTTAACTGCATTTTTGTTATTTACACTGTTTTTTCTTCTTAAAAAAAGAATCCCGAAGGCCGCTTGTAACTAGTCAACCTAGAAATGTATATTTAAGTTAGGGTGCCTGTCCATCAAATCTGTTTTTTTTTCTTTAAAAAATATAACCCTGTAATAATTAAAATAACACATAAACAAATGCGCAAATATGCTGCCCTCTTGGAGAGCTACATATTTGTGCCTTTCGGTGTGGAGACCATGGGCTCCTGGGGCTCCAAGGCTATCGCCTTCTTCAAAGAGCTGAAGAAGAGATTAGCTCAACACACAGGTGACCATAGGGCTGGCAGCTTCCTCGGCCAAAGGATCAGCCTTGCCATACAAAGAGGAAACGCTGCCAGCCTTTTGGGCACCATACCCAATGGCAGCTCTGGGGGAGATATTTGTTTCTATATAGTTTGAATTTTTGTTTCCTTAATTTCTTTTTTATTTTTTTGGATTATCTGTTTTTATACTATTAGGCTAGTTAATTTAAATGTCATTGTAATTTTAATTTATATTCATTAAATTTCTTATTACCCTGTAATCCGCTTGTAACTTGTCAACCTGGAAATGTTAACTAAGTTAGGGTGGGTGCCTGTACATCAGTGCGGAGCGAGGCAGCAGAGCGCAGTGAGAGATCATGGCTGTATTTTTGTTCTGTGCACGCTTCTCCGCTCAGCTTCCCAGCTCCGTTTCCCCCGCTATGCTAACCTGGATTTGTATGAGTTTTCAAACTCATACAAAGTAGTAGTACGCAAATCTCTGTCCAATGATAATTTTATTTAATTTTGACGTGACAACGTCTTATAAATTGGTTTTCCGGGTGACACCTCAAGAAACTGCGTTACGCTGCTCCGCTCACGTTTCGCGCGAGAGAGACCGAGCGAGAGAGAGAGAGAGAGAGAGAGATAGGCATACACACCGGTTCATGTTATACGAATGAATATTCACATTAAAATTATTTTACCACTCATAATCGTTTTTTAACATTTTTTGGGAAGCACACAGTTTTAACATTACATAACAAAATAGGTAATTAAAATATCACTTATTTTTTATTATTTATTTATTTGTTTCAGGCAATAGATTTACAATTATATACAGGCCCATAGAATATATACCTTATAAACTACTACTACTAACATTAAAAATATAACAGAATAAAACTAAGCAACAGAAATAAAACAGAAATAACACTATTTAGTCGGCGTTGTGTTACGCAACTTGGTGTCGGGTATCCGTCATACTTAAACTAATTAAGTTTCATCATCCTTAAATAATACATGAAGTAAACCAATAAAAAAATTGTTGAGAAGGTTAAATTAAACACCCAAAAGCGGCCTTTTTTAAGTTTTGTTATTTACACAGTTTTTTTTCTTAAAAAAAAATAACCCCGGATGCCGCTTGTAACTAGTTAACCTAGAAATGTATACCTAAGGGAGGGTGCCTGTCCATCAAATCGGAGCGAGGCAGCGGAGCGCAGTGATTGAGATCATGGCTATATAGTTTTTTTTTCTGTGCACACGCTACTCCGTTCAGCTTCCCAGCTCCGTTTACCCGCTCCGTTTACTAGTTTTGTATGAGTTTACAAACTAGTACGCAAATCTCTGTCCACGGATAGTTTTATTTTTATTTTATTTGACGACCGCTTGGTGCAGTGGTCTACTTGTCGGACTACTAAACCAAGGGTCGCGGGTTCGATCCCCGCACAGTACGAGTATATGTGTGCATGTGTGTTTGTACTGGTATGGGTGTTTGTATTATAATATGTATTTATTTACAAAAAAAAAGTTTTTTAAGTATGTTTATCCGTTGTCTAGTACCCATAACACAAGCTTGGTTTGGGACTAGAGAATTGGTGTGATTGTTGTGAAATATTTATTATTATTATTTTTTATTTTAACATTTTTTGGGAAACATACGGTTTTAACATTTCATTACAAAATAGGTAATTAAAATAACACATAAACCAATTAAGTTTCCTCAGCCTTGAATAATACTTACATGAAATAAACCAATTAAAAATTTGTTGAGAAGGTTAAAATATGTGAAACAGAGATACCATAGAAACAACATTACTTATATTTGGGATATGAATTTCTTTTTTAAACATAACAAAAGTTGACGCAAAAATGTCAGCTGACTGAAAATTATTACTATAGCTATGACAAGTACGAGGCAAAAAGTATTACACACACCCACTTTCTTACTTTATCGCAACCGTCATTATAGATCTTTCTTTAACAGTTCTTCAAATGAATTTATTTAGTGTATAATATTTGTAATTTTAAACTTTTAATCTTATATAATTTTATTGTATATTTTATATTTAATCTCATGTGTCATATTATTGGTATTATTATTTTTGTGTTTTCTCTTTTATTTATTATGTCGCACCGCCCACTTATCATTTCTGAGTGAGTGGTATGACTGGTAGAGAATGCCCTATGGCGTTAAGTCCACCTTTTGTACAAAGTTTTGTTGTGCATTAAATCTATAATAAAGCTTGAATCAATAAATTACCAGCATACTTAGTCCTGTAAAGTGGCACATGAAAAAGACACTGATGACTGGCACTTAAACGGGGACACCTTATAAAATGTTATTTATAAAATAAGGAAAATCAACAAGGTTGTGCAGCAATTTGTAAAGAAAAAACTTGTTCCTTTCATTTAATTAATTGGATATTAAACCATTAACAAATTCAACTGGCTTTCTATTATATGCATTTGACAATTTTTACGAAGTATTTGATGCGGCGGCGACAGTACACACGGCTTCACATCAATCTACTCATTTTTATTGCAAAGTCACCCTTATTACGTTGGCAGAAGATACGGTAGTGATTAACTTGACGTGTGGCCGTGCATCAATATATTATAATATGTTTTCTCTTTACTATCGTTATTCATTCTTATCACTATCACGGATGCACAGTTAAGCAATTGTGTTAGATAAACAACCTATATTAATTCTTATATCCTTAGAAATAAAGTAGAAGACGACATATTTTGGGCATTCGTATGATGTCTTTAATTAAATAAATATGTGATACAACAACAACACATACATTGATCTGTCTCCGTGGCAAGTGTTACAAATATCTGAATCAACAGTGGTATTACTAATAAATACATATAACACCCCGACTAGTACAAACAGACATGTTCATGTACATAAATGCTTGTATAGTGCGGGAATCGAACCCGCAACCTCTTGGTTAATAGTCAACTTCTTAACAATTACATTAAAGTGGCCGTCAAATCAGTTCATGTTCATTCTTATATCCTTAGAAATAAAGTAGATGATGGATGACGCATCTTGGGCATTCGTATGATGCCTTTAATTGATACAAAACAATAATTGAAAGTTTTATGTGGTGTCTTTCATAATGACCGTGTTACAGAGACACGTCCAGTGTTTATTCGTCTATGGCTTATCCGAGACCAAAAAGACGGGTTAGGGGTCGCGAAGACAGCAGAGTATTGTAGTTACGCTAGTAATCTTTTTAACACGCTTTTATTAGCTTGACCTGTATTATGTAACGGAATCTTTGCACTTCATTTTCACCTACTTCTAGGAGTCTGATTAACATGGAAATTTGCACAGGGGTCAAGGACCGATGACAATGCAATAATTTGATAAGAGTTTTCGATTATCCTTATTAACTAAAAAAATAAAATTAATTTTAATATTGCTGAAATCGCCTTCTTACATTTTCCGCACGGCGCCATCTCTTTCACAAATATTACGAAAGTATCTAGTAGCGTTCGCTTAGCTAGTTAGTTTCGATAGCAATCATTAGATGTCGCTGCTAATGCTATGCAGTTTTAACTGATGCAATTGCTTGGCACTAGAAGCTCTGTATTTTGCCAATAGATGTCACTATTAACTAACACATTAAGTGTAGTAACTATTTAGTAATCTGTGATTAAGTACCAATGACAATGCAATAATTTGGAGATTTAAC
Organism: Pyrausta despicata; assembly: GCA_963921415.1. Lineage (NCBI taxonomy): Eukaryota > Metazoa > Arthropoda > Insecta > Lepidoptera > Crambidae > Pyrausta > Pyrausta despicata. The sequence continues at coordinate 5,265,719 of OY992874.1, forward strand.
TAAAAAAATAAAATAAATAATAGTTTAAAAAACCGGCCAAGTGCGAGTCGGACTCGCGCACCGAGGGTTCTGTACAAACCTGCAAGGTTTACAAAGTTCGTTCATTACGACAATCGAGTCATAACTATAGTATTCTTATTGCAAAATTAAATTCATAACATTACAATGGGGAAAGATGGAGGAGCATAAATTTAAGACAAAGATCTCTTTATCGTTTATAATAATGTCATTGAATTTAATTATAAGTATAACACTTTAAGCAGTTAGGACGCATTTAGATTATACAGCTACATTCACCAAAACATCGGGATTGAATGACGATGAGTGAGGTCGTCTTTGCCGTTTGAAAAATGTTGCCCTCCCCATACATAGTATAATAACTCGCGGTCATTGCTGTAACTACAATTATGTTTACAATCACAATTTTTTTGGTGGTATAACTACTTAAAATTTTAAGCTTTACGGAATTTTTCTGTTACCTGTGCTGTAAGCTATTGCTTCTTACCAAATTTCGAGATTGTATGTCAACGGGAAGTGGTCTTTAGGTTTTAATTCCCTTGCGTGTAGTTGCGAGTTTCAAAATATGCGGTATCAATGGTTGTACTTTTGCGTTTTGCGTTTTTGCGTTGACTTAGTTTTTTTTTTCACGGGTTAAAGGCAATTAGATCTAAGTATTTGATATGAATTTCAACTTGATAGCTCTACGCGTTCATGAGGAAAAAAGTAATAAGTTTATATTTATTAAAAAATATATATTTTGTAATGTAACTAAAAATTTAAGGTTTTCGGAATTTTTCCTTTATGTGTGCTATAAAACGTTGCTTCATGCCAAATTTCAAGATTCTAGGTCGACTGGAAGTACCCTTTAGGTTTTGATTCCCTTGCGAGTACTTGCGAGTTTCAAAATATGCAGCTTAAATTGCTGTTTCTTTTAATTGCGTTGACATAGAAGTTTGATTTTGTTACAGCTTAAAGATATTATAGACCTGAGTATTTGGTATGAATTTCAATTTAATACCTCTACGCGTTTATGAGGAAATGGGTAGTAAGTTTAAAATTATTAAAAATATATATATTATGTGATATAACTAAAAATTTATGGTTTTTGTAATTTTTCCTTTATCTATGCTATAAGACGTTGCTTCGTACCAAATTTCAAGATTCTGAGTTCACGGGAAGCACCCTGTAGGTTTTGATTCCCTTGCCAGTGTCGAAAATTTGCGGCATAAACGGCTGTATCTTTTGATTGCGTTGGCTTAGAAGTTTGATTTTTTCACAGCTTCAAAGGACAGTAGACCTGAGTAATTGATATAAATTTCAGCTTCATACCTCCACGCGTTCCTGAGAATAAGGGTCTTGACAGACGGACGGACGGACGGACAGACGGACAACAAAGTGATCCTATAAGGGTTCCGTTTTTTCCTTTTGAGGTACGGAACCCTAAAAACTAAAAAAACACGCTTTTATTGCTAACTAAAAAAGAGAAAATAATTTCTGAGTACACGGAATTTATATTACAGTAGAGTAAAAAGCGTGGGGTGCTTCGTATAGTAGTATGTGAAAATCATCCTATTATTGGCACGTATAAAAGTATGAAAACGTCATAAAGTGCACCCCACGCTTTTTACTCTACTGTAATATAAATTCCGTGTACTCAGAAATTATTTTCTCTTTTTTAGTTAGCAATAAAAGCGTGTTTTTTTAGTTTTTTAAACTATTATTTATTTAACAGGCTTTTTTATTAGCTCGGGCTGTATGTATGTATGTATGTAACGGAATCTTTGAGCTCAATTTTCACCAACTTCCAGAAATCGGATTAATTTGAAACTTTGCACACGTGTCAAGTACCGATGACAATGCAATAATTTGATAACAAAAAAAATAGTTTAAAAAACTTAAAAAATACGCTCTAATTGCTCATAAAAAAGAAATAATAATATCTGAATACAAATAATTTATTTTACAGTAGAGTAAAAAGCGTGGGGTGCACTTTATGTCGTTTTTATAGTTCTCTTTATATTGCCAATAATGATAATGATTTTAATACCGAGCACCCCACGTCTTATACTCTACTGTCATATAAATTCTTTGTACTCAGAAATTATTTTCTTTTTTTAGTTAGCAATAAAAGCGTGTTTTTACACATTTTTTTTGATGGGTCGTTTCGGACCGCAGTGAATTCTGAAAAAGATAAGTTAAGTACAGTCATGCAAAAAAACTAGGACAAAAGTTGTACTAATCATAAGCTCACTAGGTAAATCTTAAAGATAAAACTTTTGAAGCTCGTGGTCCGAAAACTTTGGACTATTTGGACCGCAGTAGTTACTGGTCGTCCCAATGGCCCCATACAAAAACGACTCTTGGGCGTTTAAGACCGCGGTCCTAATCGCCTGTGGTCCCAAACGCCCCAAGACCCTTTAAAGTCAAACTCCCTTTATTTTCTCATTCAATACTTTGTTCCCCTTGTATGTATGTTGTTATTCTGTTTTATGCATCTCAAGTCAATCGGTCAGTTACATTTGAACGTAAACAACCAAACAAAGAACACGAAGACTAATTTAGTGCCTTCCAAGTAGGTCACATTCTTTCAACGTCTGTAGGGCTACTACGAAAATCGAAATCCATCATAACGAGATACATTTATGATTTTAAACTTTCGTGTTGCATTGTAACACTAATTACTTGTTATCGGGTAAAGTATATCGCGTTTAGATCCGATAAGAAGTAACTAGCATCAAAACGGGAGTTGTTCTTTCGATGTAAAGACGACAGCAATAGCACATTAATCTGCGTACGTTAATTTCAAAACCGCCCTTATTACATGCGATTGTAGTGTTACGGCTAAATATGCAAGTGACCAACTCCTATGTAAACCCTATTTATTGCAAAAAAATATATGATTATAATAATAATAATCATTTATTTCGGATAAGATAGGATATCCATGCAATTTTGTTAGTAACAAAAAAATTAAAACTTAAATATCAATGTTAGTAAACTTACAACTATATTTATTTGAAAAACAGGTTTTTAATTCCCTGAGCATGCAGATAAAACCAGAGATTATTATGTTATTTTATTATGTTACATTATTATAACACAGTAGGTATTGTTATGTTGACGTGATGACACATGCTCAACGAAATTGCTATGATCGTTTTAATGGGTTTTGTTTTTCGTAGTAGTCCTTATGTAAAATCAGTCAACCTTGTTGTAATATATCCTGTATTACACTTAGGTATATGAATATATGTAGTATTTCAGGCAGAGCGGAAAAAAGAGGGCCAAGGTCATAAATATTCGTTTACTGTCTTATAACTAAGTATTAAATTAGGCAGTATGTACTTAATTTAATTTTTCCGCCGTTTCGCCGTTTTTAGGGTTCCGTACCTCAAAAAAAAACGGAACCCTTATAAGATCACTTTGTTGTCCGTCTGTCCGTCCGTCTGTCAAGACCGTTTTTCACAGGAACGCGTGGAGGTATCAAACTGAAATTTCTATATGATACTTAAGTCTACTGTGCCTGGAAGCTGTAGAAAAATCAACCTTCTAAGCCAACGCAATCAAAAGATACAGCCATTTAGGCCGCAAATTTCCGCAAATTTTCGAAACTCGCACGGGAATCAAAACCTACAGGGTACTTCCCGTAAACTTAGAATCTTGAAATTTAGCACGAAGTCACGTCTTATAGTACAGATATAGGAAAAATTACGAAAACCGTAAATTTTCAGTTTCATCGTATAAAAAAAATATTTTTTAAAAATATTTTTGACATTTTGAAAATTTCAAAGTTACTACTCCTTATCTCATGAACGCGTTGAGATATTAAATTAAAATTTATATTAAATACTTAAGTCTATAATACCCGTGATGGGTGAACTTTTACTTATATACCTACATGTTTGTACGGAACCCTCGGTGCGCGAGTCCAACTCGCACTTGAACGGTTTTTTTTTTTTTGTAAACTGAAGATTTTTTTTGTAAAAAAAAAGATGAGTGTGTAAGCCTTACCACACCATCATTTTTCTTTTTAATATTTTCTGATACATTACTGAGCCATTGAAAATACTAAATTTTACAGGTAACGGTAAAAAGTTGTAAAATTGGGTAACACATATCATACGAACGAGCTAGTGCTAGATATATTCTACTAAATAATTAATTTATTGTATCCTATATAAGTAATTAAACCAGTTTACCGAACCGGGAAATCTTTAAATAATCCTATCCTACTAATATTATAAAGGCGAAAGTTTGTATGTATGGATGTTTGTTACTCTTTCACGTAAAAACTACTGAATGGATTTGGTTGAAATTTGGCACAGGGGTAGATAATAGTCTGGAATAACACATAGGCTACTTTTTATCCCGGAAAAATATGCAGTTCCCGTGGGATACGAAAAATATTAGTCCACGCGGGCGGAGCCGCGGGCGAAAGCTAGTTGCATATAAAGTTATAAATGTAAAATTAAAAAATGGTCTTTAAGCACTCAATAGATTTGTATAAAGACGTAAAAGTTGTGGCATAGTCAACACAATATAAGATTTTTTTACATTTATGACTTTATAGAATTAGATGAGCGATGGTTTTTCTCAAATAACACAGTATTTTATGTCTATTAGAAAATGATTATTTTGCCTCATAAGGGAACTTGATTCAGACATTATATTTTGGTATCTATCTTTAATTAAACAAGGTGTATATTTTGTTTGTGTATTTTTTTCTCTAATAAATGATAATGCATATCAAACCTTGAAAGTAAAGTACTTCGATTGAAAAATGATTGTTCTATGTAATTGCTGATAGATAGTTAGCCAGGATTTTACCTAATTAATTAATTTTAGTATCACGCGAGTTTTCGTACGATACAAACGAATATGTGTTGATTTTTTTTTGTGTTGTGTGAATTATGGCAGATGATGAAACTGAAAACAATGAAGCTAAGAAAGGTATTAAGAGACTAATTTTTTGAAGTGAAAACTTCTTTAGCGGCGTTGAGCACTTTTGTGGCATGGGTAGAAACTGTGAAACTCGCGTCAGGTCACGTGATGCTGATCGAAAAACCGTAAGACGGTTGTTAAGTTTTCACTTCTGCCGGCACTACCGGAGTGCAACCCGTGGATTTTTTTAAAATTGCCGGTTATGTCCCACTGCTGCTGGGCGAACGGCCTCGCCTAAACGTTTTCAACCGTCCCTATCGGCGATCAGGGGTTCACTACTCTATTTCGAAATACGTTTTATCGAATTACAATTCATCGATGACAACAAGTCGATTTATTTGTGAACGACGGTTATATACCCGAAAGACGTTTACATCGATGGTTCATTTGATCGAATTTCTTTTAGGATAATCGACTTGTTGTCATCGATGAATTGCAATTCGACGAAACGTATTTCGAAATATAGTAGTGTACCCGGCGTTCAGGGCTTGCACGTTATTGTTGAATGAAGTTATCGAGATCGTCACGCTATCGTTTTTGAGGTCTGCCTTTCGGAGGACGTATCATCGATAGGCAGCCAGTAGGTGACGAACTTCGAACACCTACTGTGGGGTGAGCATAGGGCTACCATCTATGTTAGAGAGGATGCCTGTTTTAGTTGCATAAAACGCCTGATTTCTCAGAAAAAGGTCTGTCTAAAGTAGAAAAAGAGAGCGCCGGCCGAAGGCCTGTCTAAACCGTAAAATGCCTGTCAAATGCGGCGAATGCCTGTCAGATGGTAACCCTAGGTGAGCACGAACATTAGAGTAACGTAATCGTGTCGTACATCAGAAACTGACAGTTTCCCAATACAAATTGACAAGTTAACGATAGGTAAACGCAACGAATACGTCATGATAGTTGTTCGTGCTCACCCCTCTGGTGCAAGGTGTTAAGAGACGATTTATTTTTTTAAATTTACCTGTTATCATCATCTTGGCAATGGTCATAAAACTTGTATCACATTGTTTCTGATTTCCATGACACAAGTGCTTAAGTTCCTTTGTGACCAGAGCAATGTTTGCCCCTATTTATTTATTTGTAATCAGCGGCCCGCCCGCGACTTCGTCCGCGCAAACGTGGTTATCCCAAGGGAGCATTTAATCGGGATGAAAGTATCCTAACACCTTAGTCAGCTTACACACACACATTATGTTTGTTTAGATCGTCAATTTCTATAGGAAGTTTATCGGCATGATTGTAAATAAATAAATAAATAATAAATTGTTTCAACGAACACATCAATTACCCAGCCCCAAAATAAGCGTAAGCCTGTGCTATGGTGGCTAGAATAACGGATAGAAATACTTAAATACATTTATCAACACCCATGACTCAGGTACAAATGCACATGCTCATCACACAAACATTTGCCCATAGCAGGATTCGAGCTCGCGACAGCCGATTTTGTAGTCTGGACCTCAGACCACTAGACCAAAGCCTTCGTCAAACATTATTTAAAAATAACACAAAACATTTCACTAAGGCTATTATTAAATGTTTTATCCACCATGTCCGTTCCAAATGTATTGAGATACTATGATAATGAAAAAGAAAAAAGAAATACAAAAATCTTTTGTTGTTTTGGCAACTTGACTGACGTTTGAAACTTGCGATAGGGTTGTCATTATGATGAAGAAATTTAGTTGCATCTTATTTAATTGACGACCACTTTGGTGTAATGGTCAAGAAGTTGACTATTAACCAAGAGGTCGCGGGTTTGAACCCCGCACTGTACAAACATTTGTGTGCATGAACATGTCGTTTTGTTCTTGTCTGGGTGTTATATGTATTTATTTAAGTTTGCGGTGAATACCTGTTAGTGAGTGAGTGAGTACCTGTACCCAAAGATGAAGTTGTTCCCGCGCGCCGTCAGTTGTTTCTGCGACGAGGTCGAGTTTCTCCCTCGTCGCAAACGGTAGGGGCTCGCTGCAAAGTGAGTCGGCCGAGTCCGGGGAATTGCGGTGAATGCCTGTGGCCTCTCGACCTACGGTGAACCCGACACTTCCCCGACTCACATGGCACCGGAGGGCACCGTCAGGTTTTTAGTGGGTAGGCGGGTTCTCTCTCTGAGGCCTGGAGTCCCACATAACCCCCAGCTGCCCCCGCGGCTGGTGGGTATGCGTTACAGCATTTCCCTGACGTTTAAAAAAGAGACTAGGAGGAACCTTGCTTTTTTTTGACATAGTTTTAAAGAGTTCTATATTATTGTTTCTGAGAGTACACAGTCCAGCTCCAGTATTGGCCGTCTGCCAGCCAGTGTGAGGTTCACTCTATTAATAAAGGGTCGCATATGTCTCAAAGCTATCGCAATTAAACGAAATGGAATGTTTTCGATGATTATATTTATTGGTCAGTCAGATTAAAGATCTGACTGATTAATTAAAGTCAGATTAAAGATTTGACGACCGCTTGGTGACGTGGTCCACAGGTCGGACTACTAAAACCAAGGGTCGCGGGTTCGATCCCCGCACAGTACAAGCATAAGTGTGCATGAACATGTGTGTTTGTACTGGTCTCGGTGTTTTCTATGTATGTTATGTATTTATTTACAAGAAAAGTATTTAAGTATGTTTATCCGTTGTCTAATACACATAATACAAGCCTCGAAGCTTAATTTGGGACTAGAGAATTGGTGTAATTGTTGTAAACTATTTATTTTATTTTTATTTTCTAACCATACCTAAGCTTTTTTTTAAAGGCCGGTAAATGCTGTTATGCATACCCATCAGCCGCAGGGGCAGCTGCGGGTTATGTGGGACTCCAAGCTTCAGAGAGTGTACCCGCCTACTAAAAACCTGACGGTGCCCTCCGGTGCCATGAGAGTCGGGGCGGGTGTGGTGGCGGGTTCACCATATGCCGAACGGCCACAGGCATTCACGGCAATAACCATACCTAAACTAATTCAATAAATTCATAATGTGGATCTATCATAAAATACACTTTTCACATGCTACTTATAATATAAACGCGAAAGTTTGTATGTATAATTGTTTGTTACTCTTTCACGCCAAAACTAATCATCATATCAGCCTGTTACAGTCCACTGCTGGACATAGGCCTCCCCCGAGGAGCGCCACAGCGCACGATCTCCCGCCCTTTGTATCCAGTCAGTACCAGCTGCCTTCTTCAGGTCATCTGTCCATCTAGCCGGGGGGCGTCCCACACTACGTTTACCTAAGCGTGGTTTCCATTCAAGAACCTTCCTGCTCCACCTCTCTGTAACATAGATAGATTATAAACTAGAGTACATTTTTATCCCATAAAACTTGACTGTTTCTGTGGGATATGTAGAAATCTTGTTCTGTGCGGGTGAAACCGCAGGCCATTGCTGTTGGTAAATAAGGCATACCGCGAGGAGCAATATTTAGGATTCATTATCTCTGAATATTAATTTTTTTTAAAAAGTTAGTTCATTTAGTGAAAATATATGCCATTGTTCGTTCTTTTAAAGATGGACGTGCATAGGTACCGGTCTCGTTTAAGTCGTCATCATCATTATCATTTACCCTTTTCCCAGATCATCTAGGGTCGTTGCAGTATGTTTTTCTCTTCCATACCTCACTCACTGTTCCATTACTGGTAAATACGAAACCTATTGTATGTATTAGGTACTTTCTGTATAGCGCTAAACTGATAAGCTTGTAGTTTGAATTGTTTGAAGTAAATCCTAATAATTGTAATAGATGGCGCTACGTGTCATGCAATAAGCGTTCGATTGGTTTTATCGACGTTCCTTTTTTCTCCTTGGCTGCTTTGACCGAACAGTGTGTGTGATTGTAACGTAATTTCAATAATCAATACAATAATAATAATAATAATAATCAACATCATATTATATAATTACTCTCAAAGTTCGGTGAGACGGCAATCCGTTTGACCGGAGAGAGATCAGGCGCAGGACCAACGGCTTAACGTGCTTTCCGAGGTACGGTGGTGTACACCGCCAACTTCCCGACTCCGAGCTGTTTTTGAGGGATTCATGACAGAAAATCTCAGAACCAATTTGGGCTCGACCTAGGATTTGAACCCAGGACCTCTCGGATGTAAGTCATAAACTTTGCCACTACACCAACGAGGCAGTCTATATTTACCATTCTATATTTCTTCACTGAATCACCCACTCCTTGTACACCTGTGGCGACCTCTACCGTTCGCCATCACAAGCGCATGCCTAACGGTGGCAAGCACGACAGCGAGCGCTGATACGGCTCCATAGGCAAGATGGCGCTGTTAGCCTAGTACCGCACATAAACCGCGGCATATAAGATTTAGATTCTGAATAATAAAGATAGACAAATCATCATCATCTGTCTATCGGACCTTGGTCCGATGGTATAACACCCGGTCGGTAGGAAGTGCTTCCCTTTAGCTTCCTAACTCTAAATCTGTTGCGCCAAACACCCGTATCTTTCTTCACACACAGACTATCCATGTCTTCCTTCATAATGTCTTAAATTCTGCACAGAAAATCTAAGTATAAATAATAATATGTATAATCATATATTTATTTATTTTTATTTGACGACCACTGGTTTAATGGTCAAAAAGTTGACTATTAACCAAGAGGCCGTGGGCTCGATCAGCGCACTGTACAAACATTTGTGTGCATTGTACTGTTTGTAGTGGTCTGGGTGTTGTATGTATTTATTTAAGTCGATTTCTGTAGCTACTTACCACGGAGTGAGATCAATGTATGTGATGTTGTTCTTGTTGTGTATTTGTATAATATGTAGTTCGTATAATCATGTATAAAGTCTCAAGTATATAACACATGGAATATAAGAGGTATTATTACATCACAGAAAACACTAAATGCTAAAAGATTTTTATGAATTCCGTCACACGCCGTAAATAAAGTAATCAGTTTTTCCTGCTCTGCACCAAAATTAACCGTTTACTCTGCACGTTCTGACGAAAGCATATCAAGGTAAACACCTTGGTATCTTATACGCTTGTGATAAAGGCGATTTTGCAATTACAAAAAAAATTGGTTGCCTGTAAAGTCGGTATACGGGCGAAAGTTTTACATGACAACGACTTTGAGTGGTAAAATAATTTTAATGTGAATATTCATTCGTATAACATGAACCTGGTGTGTATGCCTATCTCTCTCTCTCTCTCTCTCTCTCTCTCTCGCTCTGTCTCTCTCGCTCTTAGGCGGGTTAACTGTGCTCGAGTGGAAGGGACGCGTGCCTTTCACTTTTTATGTCTGTCTCACTCGCTCTTAGGCGGGCTAACCATGCCCGAGTCGAAGGGACGCGTGCCTCTCACTCGCTCTCATTGTGAGCGCGGAACGTGAGCGGAGCGTAACGCAGTTTCTTGAAGTGTCACCCGGCAAACCAATTTATAAGACGTTGTCACGTCAAAAAGTTAGCTTGATGTGTTCTCTCTGTCTTTACTGTGTAAAAAATGCACAGTACTTTTCCTCGTTCAAGAATCAATTAAATTATTGTTACCGTGCGTATGTTCTCCTTGGTATTACGCATGTTATAATTACGAGCTCCGACACAAACAACGCATGTCGCAAAAGTATTCGTCTATCACTGGCTCTCACGCAAAATAGTTCGTCTACCACTTAGTTATGTCGCCTTTGCTTTCAATTACAGCTTTAATGCGAAGAGGCATGGTCGCAACCAACGCTGCACACTCGTCGGTCGTAATTGACTCCCACACAGCCAAGAGTTTAGCCTTCAAGTCGCTCTTCGATCTTGATGGATTTTTGCGAAGGACTTTCTTCATTTTCCACCATAGGGTCTCAATCGGCGATAAGTCCGGGCTGTTAGATGGCCACTCGATGGTTGGGATGCTTTTTGACAGCAGCCATGTCTTTGTTGTCCTTGCAGTATGGCAGGAAGCACCGTCTTGTTGAAAAATGAAAGAATCTTGATGTTTGAGTGACGGAATGGAGGGCAGTAGACTTTCTTTCAAAATATTTAGATATCTTGTTGCATTGATGGAACCATCCACAAACTGCATCCCACCAACACCTTGCGCAGACATGCAGCCCCAGATCATGAGAGATGCTGGAAACTTAACTTTTCGTTTAATGCAATCAGTATGAAATGCTTCATGTTTATTTCGAACCACTTTTTTTCTTTCATCGCCGACTGTGACTTCAAATTTAGACTCGTCACTCCATATGATATTACGCAACTATCAGAAGTCCAATTTAAGTGATCACGAGCAAACTTCAATCTCTTTTTCTTCTGTAAGGCAGTCAATAGTGGTTTTTGCTTAGCTGTGTAAAATCCGTAGCCCATTCTTTTTAACACTCTTGCAGGTATCAACTGAAACATCTTTGTCAATCATGTCTCTCCATTGCACCATTAGTTCTCCAGCTCGAGCACGGCGATTTTTTTGACAATTTTCTTAAGAATTCTGTTTTCTGCTTTACTGGTGATACGGGGTCGGCCAGTTTTCTTCAAGCAAAAAAGTATTTCCATTCTTTTTATAGTGCTGAATGATAGATTGCACTGTAGATCTGGGCAGTGTCAAGTCTTTTGAGATTTTGTAACTTGATTTGCCCGCCTCAATCCCACAAACTATTCGCTTTCTAAGTTCTTCTCCCACTGGTTTGCCACGACCCATTTTTACTTGAAAACTGAAGAAATTAACAGAATTTTTCAGAATTTATACGATCTCACTTGTCAAAATGACTATAGAATTACTCTTCCAAACTTAATTTTTTTTAAATAAATTTTATAAAGGGAATAAAATATTTAACTCAATGTTAGACGAACTATTTTGCTTACGATTTGCTCAACTTAAAAGCAGGTTATCTCTTAATTTAAAAGGATGAAATAGTTTATTGCTTCAACAATGAATAGTGCATAAGTAACCGAACATGAGATGGTAGAATAGTTTTTCTGTTTACGTAACTGGACAAAAATAATTAAGTTATAAAAAATCTTTGTACACGTTTTTCGTCCTAGACGAACTATTTTGCATCGGGGCTCGTATTAACCACTAGTTATTATTAACCACTAATGAAATAAAAACACACTTAATGAAAAACGGACTGCCACAGGCGGGACTCGAACCCGTACCTCCTGCCAAACGGGCGATTGCTCTCCCAATTGAGCTGCCGTGACACTCACTAGACAATGGGCATGATGACACTTCTTCATTTTTTTCAAGACCATGGCGTTTAAAAAACATAGCCCCTATGAAGTTAATACAACCAATATATTTCCAAAAAGCTGTAGATACCAATTTTCAAACACACAAAACTCAATAAATATTCGGTCAATTGACTCCGATATCTGATACATGACCGTGACGTCAGGTTCATGTATTCCCATACAAAATTTATGGAGGCAGATCGTTTTGACAGATAATAAAAAGTATGTCAACGATAGGTGGTGTCATCTAGCCAATTAAATATAAGTGTTACCGTGCGTAAGTTCTCCTTGGTATTACGCATGTTATTAAATATTAACCACTAGCTTTATGAAATAAAAAGACACTTAGTGAAAAACGGACTGCCACAGACGGGACTCGAACCCGCACCTATCGCAAGCCGGGCGATTGCTCTCCCAATTGAGCTACCGTGACACTTACTTAACAATAGTCGTTTGCCCTATGTAAGCCTCGTAATTAAACCCAAAATACGAGTAATAACTACATAAACTTTGATAAATTCTCAATTAAGGGTTGATAAAAGCCATCATATTACACTGATTAATTGATATATTATTTAGTTATTGTAATTTTGTGACAAATTATTGTATGCCTTATGAGGTAGGACATAGAAGACCTGTATCACATAAATTGAACCACCCAATGTAACCTATGTGCCACAATAAAGAAATTATCTTATCTTACTGTTCATTTTAATTGATTTTAGAGCTTATAAAATTATATTTTGCGTTATTAAACGCTTCCTTTCTTATATAATTTTCACTGCACCCATTGCCTTCTTTCTGCATGACCTTGAGGTTGACTGGCAGAAAATGCTTTTAGCATTAAGTCCACCCTTTGTACATTTCTTGTGTAATAAATTTTTAAATAAATAAATATAAACAATCAATACAGTGTCTGCAGAATTCCATTTTCTGCATAAGTACATTGCAGACAGCCAAGACGAATAGTTTTATGATTTAGCGTGATGTTAACATTTCACGTTGCAAACTAGAGATAATATTTTAGATACTTAATTATTTATACTGTAAAAATAATACGACGATGACCTAGCGAAAGTTGTTCAGAGCGCACTTGGCTTCCAACGCTATCGTGCGCCCGAAAAAAATTAGTAATGTTTTTTTTTCTGTAACACGTATACAGGGTGACAGGTAACTCGACGGATTCCTTAAAGAAAATCACATTTTTTTAAAAATACATATACAACAACATCTCATACATTGATCTGACTCCGAAGGTAAGTAGCTTTAGCACTTGTTTTACAGAAATCAGAATCAAAACTGGTATTACAAATAAACTTAAATAAATACATATAACACTTGACGACCGCTTGGTGCAGTGGTCATCGTGAATTGGTGCGATTGTTGTGAAATAAAAATAATAATAAAACACCCAGACCAGTACAAACAGACATGTTCATGCACACAATGTTTGTACAGTGCGGGGATCGAACCCGCGACCTCTTGGTTAATAGTCAACTTCTTAACCATTACACCGAAGTTGTCGTCGTAAAAACCTTTACTATAACTCTTTTGGAGGAATACGTCGAGTTACCAGTAACCCTGTATAACTTATATCACAGTCCACAGTTGCCAGTGCGTGTCAGCGGAATGACGTTAAAGTGACTTAGATAAAACCAAACAGAGGAAATCAAATCAAATCAAAAATATGCAAGTTACAAATGCAGGTCTTAAAAATAGGTTGATGCTGTATTCAGCCTGCATGCAGGCGTGCAAATATTAATAATCATTTTAACAATTCAATAAATAAATTGGTCCGTTTAAAATGAATAATCAAATAATGTCAGAAATTACAATAATAATGTCATAAAATTAAATTGTCAATGTCATGAATTTAAACTCAGGTAAAAGCAATATTGTATAAAAAATAAAAAATAAAATAACAATTTATAACACATTATTCGACAATTTTAAAATAATGTTTAAAACTATAAAAATTCGCTTGTAATAATAAACCAGTCAACCAACTTTTTCTTCAATAATTTCCTTCAAGATTTTTGAGCTACGGAAGATACGGTGCGTCCTTACAATAGGCATGATGACACCTATCGTAAATATTTTCAAGACCATGGTGTTTTAAAAATATTTAACCTCTATGAAGCTATTTAAACCAATTTATTTCAATAATCTGTAGAAACCAATTTTTATTTACATCGAATTTAAAAAATATTCAGTCAATTGACTTCGATTTCTGATACTTAAATGTGACGTCAAATTATAGTATTCCCATACAAAATCTATGGACGCAGATCGTTTTGACGGATGATAAAGAGTATGTCAACGATTGGTGGTGTCATCTAGCCTATTGTCAACATAAAAATGGGCCTATTGTCAACATAAAAATTTTCACTGCACCCGATGCCTTTTTTCTGTATGACCTTGAGATTTGCTGGCAGAAAATGCTTTTAGCATTAAGTCCACCCTTTGTACCTTTGTACATTTCTTGTGCAATAAAGTTTAAAAATAAATACGTGAACTACCTACATACATACGCACGCTCGTGTAAACAACTCGCAGGAATGGTGACGACGACTTGGAGCTGAGCAGGTCCATTAGACTTAGGGTTGCCACCCGTACTTTATGATAAAGTATTGTACTTCATTTCAGGCAATTGTACTCTGTACTCTATAAGAACAATAAAGTACATGAAAATACTTTATTCCGCATGGTTTGGTTTCTTTGTGATTTTGATGTTGAAGTTTAGTTGTAAGTATTGATATACATAATAATACTTTGGAAGTACAATTATTTGTTGAATATGTTTTGAATATAATAATAAAGAAAATATAAATTGTACTTTATTTTGATACTATGTACTTTTTTTTTCGTACGTATGTACCCAATGTACCTACTTTATTTGCAAAAAAAAGGTGGCAACCCTAATTGGACTCGGTTCGATAGGACCACGCGCGACTAGCTCGTACAGTATCTTCCTCTATTTGGTTTGATCTAAGTAAAGTAAATATGTAAATAACCGTCGTACAACGACCCTTGTCGGTGGCATCAGTATACAATCAGACTATATGTTTTTTTTTGACGTGACAACGTCTTATAAATTGGTTTGCCGGGTGACACTTCAAGAAACTGCGTTACGCTCCGCTCACGTTATGCGCTCACAATGAGAGCGAGTGAGAGGCACGCGTCCCTTAGACTCGGGCATGGTTAGCCCGCCTAAGAGCGAGTGAGACAGACATAAAAAGTGAAAGGCACGCGTCCCTTCCACTCGAGCACAGTTAGCCCGCCTAAGAGCGAGAGAGACAGAGCAAGAGAGAGTGAGAGAGATAGGCATACACACCGGTTCATGTTACACGAATGAATATTCACATTAAAATTATTTTACCACTTAAAGTCGTTGTCACGTAAAACTTTCGCCCATATACCGACTTTACAGGCAACCTTTTTTTGCAAATAGCTCCTATCTCTTATAGAGATAAGATTCTGCAATGTTTACACCTGGATGTGTTATTCGATAGTTCGTCAACCTTGTACCTGTCTACAAAAGAATTTTCTTTTCAATATCCTGACCTGGAATAAATTTGACCACTTTGGTGTAATGGTCAAGAAGTTGACTATTAACCAAGAGGTCGCGGGTTCGATCCCTGCACTGTACAAACATTTGTGTGCATGGACATGTCTGTTTGTACTCGTCTGGGTGTTATATGTATTTATTTAAGTTTATTTGTAATATCACTTTTGATTCTGATATCTGTAACACAAGTGCTTAAGCTACTTACCACAGAGGCTTCATAAGGTTGGTCACTCATTTATGGGTAGATGTGTATCATTTTTTAATAAATTACCTGAAAATTTAATGTCATTGCCTTTAGATAAATTTAAAACAGTTGTTAAAGATGTATTAATCTCGAAAGGATATTATAAAATTGATGATTATGACAAAGATATATGGAAATGTATATAAATGCAAACAATTACAATTATTGTAAATCAATTTTGAAAAGAGGCAATGACAATAGTGACTGAGTTTCTTGCGCCGCTTCTTCTCAGCACTGGCCCAAATTGTCCCGAAGCGGTGGTAGGGTTAATTTATATGTTGGGACGTGTAAAAGTGCTAGTTCTTAGCCTACTTACAGAAATAAATAAATTTTTATTTATGAATTTTAGAGTCAGATCAATGTATGTTATTTATTTATTTTTTGTACAAGGAAATCCATAATAATTTTGGGGTACTTTGATAGAATTAAATAAGTAAATAGTCTGTTCGATATTGTAAAGCGGTTTGATTTTAGTGAGACCAAAAGGTTTTTTTTTTAAATTTCAAGTTTTAACTCAAAATCGAATACGCTCACAAACGAAGTTATCGATTCACATACATTAATGTATATAAGTTAATACATAACCCACTTTTTTAGTTTCTTCTTAACCGTTACCAAGATGGTGGATCGCTATGTCAGCTTTGACAATAAAACTTATATTGAGTATAGCATACCTTCATTAAACTGACCGCCTCGTTAGTGTAATGGCAAAGTGTCTGCCTTACATCCGAGAGGGCCTGGGTTCGAATCCCAGGTCAAGCGAAACTGTTTCTGAGATTTTCTGTAATTAATTTCTCAAAAACAGCTCGGAGTCGGAAATTTGGCGGTGTTACACCCCCGTGCTTCGGAAAGCACGTTAAGCCGTTGGTCCTGCGCCTGATCTCTCTCCGGTCATATCGGATTGCCTTTCGAGTCTCACCGAACTTTGAGAGTGATGGAACAGTGAGTGCACCTGTGTATTGCGCTCACACTTGTGCACTATAATATCTCCTGCATAGTTGGCTGATCTCTGTTGAGATTGGCCGCCGTGGTCGAAATCGGCCAGGAGGACTATTACTTCCGTTAAAATCTGTACTAATTTATAAATTTATCCCTTAGATTGAACCCTATAAAATTTTATCCCGCCTTAAAGGGCGCTGTAAGTGACTTTACCTTGACTAATGTATACATTTTTTCCATTCCAGTAAAACTCCCCGAAGATGAGGGTCCGGTGGGGGGCCGGTTCACGATCGGACCGGCGCCGGAGCGCGACTGGGAGATGGTGCCGCCGGACGGCAAGTGGGGCTGGTGTGTCCTCGTAGGTAAATGCTTGGTTTGCCACACCTGTAGATAGTGTAAACCGGTTGCCGCTAGATGGCGTTAACTGTATGTTACCTCGCGGGAACCGACATGATTTTGGCTAATGTAATTAGCTATATCGAGTGCAAGTGAGGTTGGCATGTCCCCTTGGGAGAATGCTTGGATTGATGCCTTTACTACCCCTACAGTGTCAATAGTTCCATTTAGCGCTTATAGATGGTGCAAGTGTTAAGAGATAAGACCGCCTAAATTTACATCTTTCTTTGTTACACTTATCTGTAGTTTTTGTTATGTGTTGTACAATAAAGTGTTAATCAATCAATCATTCAATGAAGAGTATTCTATCTCGCGGTAACAAACACGTTTTACGAATCGTACACAGCCTTGAGCTTAGCATATTGACAGCCTAGCATGTAATTCGAATCAGCGCCGCCAGATGGCGATAACTATGCGTCAATTCGCAACACTCTTTTGTAATGAAACCGATCAGCGCACCGCTCTTGTTACTTATTTTGACGTGACAGCTGCAGCGTCCTCATCATTACAAGAACACGCCAGGCGGTATGAGATACATAAGACGCATAATTTGAACCATTTTGTTATATATGTATAAACAAAGTGACAATATTACGAGAGCCGGTTCACGATTGGGCTGGCGCCGGAGCGCGACTGGGAAATGGTGTCGCCGGACGGCAAGTGGGGCTGGTGTGTCCTTAGTTAGCCACCCCTGTAGAAAGTGTGTACCGGTCGCCGCTAGATGGCGTTTAGAGTATGTTACCTCGCGGCAACCACCACGATATTTTCTGATACATACAATACACAACTATATCGAGGGCAATTGGCTGCTGTATACTCGTAAGTGAATGCTTGGTTTGCCACCCCTGTAGAGTATTTGATACCCTATCATTGTGATAGTTCCATTCAGCGCTTATAGATGCCGTTAGACAAACTTAGTGGAATCCAATCGTCGCTAGATGACGCTATGTGTACGTTACTGCGCAGTAACAGAAACATATTGGCATATTGACGGTAGCAGTTAGTTCCAATCACAGCCGCTAGATGGCGATAACTATGCGTTAACTCGCAGAAACACTTATATGATAGAACCAATCAGCGCACCGTTTTAGATACTAAATTTGACTTGACATCGTCGCCATAATTACAACGACAAGTTAAGTGGCACGAGGTACATTAAACGCATAATCTAAACTTTTGTTACTCGTAGCAACACTCTTTTATGTAAGAACCGATCGGCGCACCACTTTAGACACTAAATTTGACTCACGTCGAATTTTTTGCCACCCCTGTAGATAGTCAGTGCGATCCTCCGCTACGAGATGGCGTTACATATGCTAGTAGATGGCGCTGTTTCTCCAATTTGCTAATAGATGGCGTTGAATATTAATTGAATGAAAATGGGGATGGTGTGTCCTCGTAGATAAATGCTTGGTTTGCCCACCCCTTTGGTGTAAGCGTCTCAGTAGCTTACGCTAGCTCGAGCGCGCGAGTGAGTAAGATAGCAAAAGTTTTGAGTATAGTTAAATTGCAAAGAAAAACGAAAGAGCATTCTAAAATCAAGTTTCCACGCACCATTACCAGTATGTCGTCACGATCATCTTATGTGATATCTAAAAGTATCGTTGTGGTTATGCTCCGTGTATTAATCAATTATAAGTCTCAAAATTAAGCAATATTTACTATTGCTTACACTAACAATCCATCGCTCTGTGTTCATCAAGATTGTTTACATGATCTTATTTACGTACTAATTTCATTTTGTACTTAAAGAAACGCGAACAATTGTTGTAACGATATATCATTCAGTAAACCACTTTATAGATGACACTAGTTTGATGGCAATAGTTTATTTAATGTGTTGAAACTAATCGACTATTTTTATATTTGAACAAAATACTGAAGTTCAATATTTTTTTATTTCTCTTTCCAGGTGCAACCCTAGTGAACATCCTGATTCCGGGCACGATAAAGTCCTTCGGAGTGCTACTGGTTGAATTCAACGACGTGTTTCAGACCAGCGCCTCTGCCTCGTCGGGAATTGTCGCGCTGTGCTACTTCCTTTACAGTAGTTTGGGTGAGACAGCTATACATACTAACTCTTTACGGCACTTTTTAATAGATGGCGTTGCCAGATATTTAAATCGCGGCATGTTCTTTTTTGATCTACCAAGCAGATAAGAATCCTTGAGGCCCACTGAGGCTGCTCAAATGCGGCTTACAAGCTAAAGGGTGACTGATTAAATTTATTTAATGCACACCAAAGAAATACAAATGGAGAAGTTTTACATAGAAAGATGTACAATGCTGGGTGCTATTTTCAGACAAAGACAGATTGGGTAAAGGAAACATTTTGATTAATACATTTTAATTGAAATATATTCATCGTGAACTGAACTTATCTTCAGTCTCCTTGGCCTATTTTTGACAAATTGTTATGGTCTCCAATGCATATTATTGTTGCCCCAACGGCCATCAATTCTTCGCGTTATTTGCCCTTAGTATGGAGCGTGTGGCGACATCTACCGTTAACAATCGGCTCCCAACTGCTAATAGCGCACACACGACCCTGAATCGCGATATGTGAGATTTAGCTCGGACGTTTCGGACTTAGCATAATACATAGATAAACCAAGACGGTGACTATTGGACCTCGGTCCCCGACCTCGATCACACCACCTCGGTCGGTGGGAGCCGCTACCCTTTCCGTTTCCATTGCGTCAGATGTGTTGTTTTATAAGAAAAATGACAATGTCATTTTGTTTTATGACAAATAAAAAAAATATTTCACAACAATCACACCAATTCTCTAGTCCCAAATTAACCTACGAGGCTTGTGTTATGGGTACTAGACAACAGATAAACATACATAAATATTTTTTTTTGTAAATTAATACATAGTATACCTAGAAAACACCTGGACCAGTACAAACACACATGTTCATGCTCACTTATGCTTGTACTGTGCGGGGATCGAACCCGCGTCCCTTGGTTTTTGAAGTCCGACCTATGGACCACTGCACCAAGCAGTCGACAATGTATGTATGATGTCTCCTTCTTGTCTGTCCACAGGGCCCCTATCCTCGATCCTGTCAGTGAAGTGGTCGTATCGCACCGTGACGCTGATAGGCGGCAGCTTCGCCGCCTTCGGGATGATATTTAGCAGCTGTGCCTTCTCTATAACGTATTTGTATTTTAGGTGAGTGATTAGTTTATTTACAACTAGTGGCCCCCCCAGCGCCTTTGTCCGCGTGGAATCCCTTTGTTTTCGAAATCAAACACTCCCCAAAAACTGTCCCGAAGCTGTAGTGTAGGGTTTGATTGGACTAGTGAAAGAGTCCCCTGTGTGGTGGTGGTGTGTGTGGTTCTATTTACAGAAATAAATGACTTTAAAATCTTTTATTCTCTTATTTATCCACAGTTTTGGAGCGATGGTGGGTACGGGCGCCGGCTTAGCCTTCCCGCCTACCGTGTACATAGTGACGTCATACTTCGTGCGGCTAAGGGGACTCGCCAACGGGATCTGCATGTCGGGCAGCGCTTTCGGCAGTATCATACTGCCGCCTGTGCTCAGGCATTTGCTGGAGACTTATGGATACAAGTGAGTGTCTAAATGACCTTTCTCGTTTCCTCTTGTCACTTTTTTGATAACAATACGCATTACGCATACATTCACACACACCCACACTCACACACACACACACGCACACACACACACACGCACACACACACACACACACACACACACACACACACACACACTGCACGGGCGCTTTGTTTAGCCTTCCTGCCCATCGTGTACATAATGACGTCATACTTCGAGCGGGATCTGCATGACGGGCAGGGCTTTCGGCAGCATAATCCTGCCGCCCGAGCTGAGGCATATTTTTTACGAGGGCCACACCGAAAAGATCGGGAATAGAAAAAGTACAAACATAATACAATAAGTTTTATTTTTATTGTTTTTGACTAATCTATGCATTTTTGCATTCGATCGAACCAATTGTTATAACAGTAATTCCAGTCTGAAGTGGACTAGTCGAAACGGCCGATTAATAAGCTTCCACTGCCTCTTCTGGACCTTGAAACCGTCGACCACGTAACATATCTTTGATTCTTGGTAATGTAAAATAATCATTGGGGCTTAGGTCAGGGCTGTACGGAGTATGTGAGCTCGCATTATCGTGGTGAAGGATTATGCGACGGTTCGGATTATTTTTACGTAGTTCGTTTATGACTTCCGGCAAACAAACTGTTGTGTACCAATCTGCAGTAACCATTCTTTGTTCCTGTAAAGGGATCGTAGCCACGTGCCCAGTTTTCGATACAAAAGTGGCGACCATTTTTTTTTGATACGCTACGCGAGCGAACAACTTTTGCCGGCTTGACCTCACCTTCGAAGACCCAAACAGCCGATTGGTGTTTCTTTTCTGGCTCATATGAACAAATCCATGATTCGTCGCCAGAAACGATGTTGTACACTGCATTTGAGCTCCCTTCGTTGAACCGTCGTAAAGCAGACCGACACCAATTACGACACCAACACGAGCCGACTTCTGTTCCTCGGTCAAACGATGGGGCACCCAACGGGAAACTAACTTTTTGACACCCAGTTCTTCGTGCAAAATGTTTTGAATGGCTGTCATACCAATGCTGATAGAAGCGCGAATCTGCTCGTATGTCACATGTCTATATTCCATGATTAGTTGACGAACAGCATCGATGTTTTCTGGTGTTACTGCTGTTTTTGGCCGACCAGTAGAAGGAACTGTGGTGAGAGAGGAACGTCCACGACGAAACTCAGAATACCAACGATATATAGTCGTTTTACTAGGTGCTTCAAGTTTATAAATAGAAACAAGCTCAGCAAGACATTGTTCTTGAGATAAACCTCGACGAAAGTTGTGAAAAATTATCGCACGAAAATGTTTCCGCGTAAGCTCCATTTTCCTCACCGACTTATCAAATTCAAATGACAACTACTCTTTTGTTTTTTACTTTTTTTAAATTTCAAAAATGGGATTGTGTTAAGAATAACATTACGTTTCATACACCAAAGAGGTTTTAATCTAATTTATTCCTGAGTATTCTATTCCCGATCTTTTCGGTGTGGCCCTCGTAGAGACTTATCCAAGCGATACAAGTAAGTGTCTAACTAACCTGTCTCGTTTTGTCTTGTCCCTCTCGCACATACACACACACAAACACTGCATGGGCGCTGGTTTAGCATCCCGTTTACATAGTGACGTCATCGTCGTGGTCTGTTCTCTCTTTCTCGCCTCTTTACCTTTCTCACTATACATCCCTTTTTTGTTCTACATAAACAAAGACACACACACGCACGCACGCATTAATCTGATTTCTGGAAGTTAGTGAAAATTGAGCTTAAAGATTCCGTTACATACATACAGCCCGAGCAAATAAAAGCATGTAAATAAAATTGGTTTCCAACATATTTTTAGTGGGCAATAAAAGCGTGTTTTTTTTGAAGTTTTTTTTAACTATTCTTTTTTAATGTTGTTACGGGTCTGGGTGTTTTTGTGATATGTACCTTCGTTGTTTCTGAATACCATAACACAAGTGCTTAAGCTACTTAGTTTTGTATCAGAGCAATGTATGTATGTGATGTTGTTTTCATTTATTTATTGACTAATTAATTTCGAAAAGACATAACACTTAAAAAATCTTTAAGGGAAAGATTTTTTTTAAGTATTTGTCTTTTCGAATTTAAAAATAGCTTTGTGAACGCAAAAAAAAAATAAGACTTATTAATTGTTCCCAGGGGAGCAGTACTGCTGCTGGGCGGTATCATGCTGAACGTGTGGGCGGCCGCGCTGCTGTTCCAGCCCGTGGAGGAGCACATGATCAGGAAATATAAAGATCCCGAGGAGGAAGAGGACGGGCCACAGGTGAGTGCCCTGCGCAAGTCCATATTTTATTTAACCTCAACCTTTAAATAGCGACGTGATTAAATCCTACCACTAACGCCGAGGTGACGTCTATGAGATTTACAGTGAAGCTTAAGAATAATTTCTAGTAAGAGCTAAGATAAGGCTACAGATGGCCTTGCGGTAGACCAAATTTTATTTAAATTAGAATAATTTTCAGTTTGATTTGTGAAAGGGCCGCTGAGTGCTGCCTTGCGGGATTCCAGATTTAACTATAGCTTTAGGGTAATTTTCAATAAGTTTATTACGTTTTGATCATCGTTAGCCAAAGATAAAGTTGGTACAGGATTCCTTGTTGCTTTACGGCGTGTTCCCGCGCGCCGTCTGTTGTATATGCGATGGGGTCGAGTTTCTCCCTCGTCGCAACCGGTAGGGGCTCGCTGCAAAGTGAGTCGGCCGAGTCCGGGGAACTGCGGTGAACGCCTGTGGCCTCTCGGCCTACGGTGAACCCGCCGCGTCCCCGACTCACATGGCACCGGAGGGCACCGTCAGGTTTTTAGTGGGTAGGCGGGTTCTCTCTCTGAGGCCTGGAGTCCCACATGACAGCTGCCCCCGTAACAGCATTTCCCTGACGTTAAAAAAAAATGTTCTTTTGTTGCTCTTTTTATTGAAGTTAGTACTTAAAGTCTATTATAGAGGCGACGATTGAGACTATTAAAGTTATTTCATTAATTTAATTTTATCTCAATGATACTCAAACATTGAAGTATTTAATTACAACAATATTCTTATTCTATAAAAGAAGAATTTGTTCATTGTATGTAATATTTAGTGGGAAACACACGAAAATTAAAATCAAAAGCATGGTGAAAGTATGTGTTCATAAATAGTTTATAGATTTAACACGAAATTAATCCCACGCATAATGCACATTTAGTTATAAGACGGGCATTATGAAAAAAATAAAATTTTAGGGCCTCTAGCATACCGACGCGTGCGCATGCGGAAGCGAATCTCTGCGAAATAACTGCGAAATGAATCCTCCGCGGTTTTGCAGTTTTTTCGCAAAGAATTAAATTATCGTTTGGGTGAATCTAATGGAAATTTGGAAGGTACTTCAACCACAGTATATCCCAGTTATTACTATTGAATCGTGGTTGAAAATAGTAGAAGCGAGATGTATGCGTCTGTGTGGCGGCCATTTCGCAGTTAAATGCGAAACCGTACCGACAAGGACGCAACCATTTCATCTCGCTAATATTAGAGTGAGACTAAGCACATGCGAAACGCTGCCATACAACTGATAGATTTTTCTTAGTTTAGGATTCGCATGCGAACGCGTCAGAGTGCTAAAGCCCCTGCGCTCTAAATTAAAAAAAAAAACCTTGCTGTGACAGCTGACATCGGCATCTGGAGTAGGGTTGGATGTTTACAAATAGGCACTAAAATTTATCGATTGGAAAAGAATTGAAATAAATCCATTTTAAATCGAAACCGTGTAACAGCTACCAAACATACTTTAAAAAAATTATGGCTTTATTTAGATACTTTTAACATTAATGTGTATAAAACCACTAAAAATACATAGCAAAACAACTCAAAACAATAAGTATAAGAAAAACAAATAATCTTTATCTTTGTAACGAGTCAAAGGTAACCACACTAAAATTAAGAAAAAATGTGGCGAGTATGTAATACATTTTTGGACTATCGTGTCGCAATTCGCAATTGAATCCAAAGCTAATTATAGGTTACAGAAAGTTAATTAAAGATGAGACTTTATATATTTCAATGTTTGAGCTGCAGTATACTTGTATAATGAAACCAATCAGACAAAGATTGAAATGGATTTGTATTTGGACATTGGTAAGCTAGAGCTCACAGTAAAGCTCTTGACAGCTGTCATAGCGAGACTTTTAAATAATTTAGAAGCTGAAAAAGAGAATTATTTTTCTCACAATTTCGATTAAACGACGCCAGCGCAGGAGCCAAAATACATCCAACTGTAACCACTGAAAAAACTAGAGCTGCAAATCGCAGGACTTACAATACAACACACAACGTGACACAGAAGATGCACCTGGAATCACAACACTGACACCAACAAAACACTCGACGCGTTTCGCCACTACACGTGGCATCCTCGGAAGATGTTGTCGCTTCGACAGACATCTTGCATCTTCCGTGTCACGTAGTGAGTTGTATTGTAAGTCTTGCGACTTCCAGTTCTTGTTTTATTAAGTGGTAACAGTATTTGGGTTCATGCGCTGGCGTCGTTTAGTGAAAATTTAAAGTAAAATAATTCTCTTTTTCAGCTTTAGTCATTGATTTCCGCAAAGTAACGCCTGATTCCATCAACTATAAACAAATTAGAGTTTAATAGGTAACGGTTAACGTTATTTTTATTATGCGTTATAACGGGTGACATTATAACGAGTGATTTTGAAAATGAAACGACACCATTCCGCATTGGGATAACATCGCATAAAGTAAGCAAAACTCATTACTTTTTTTTTATGTATTTATTTTGCTGTATATGTCTGTCTGTCCGTGTTGTGCCTGTCTGTATCATACTGCATAGACTAACGTTTTCCGTTAACAGATGTGACACTTGATTCAAATCGTTTTTCTCGTAGACCATTAAAAAAAAAACAATAAACTGAAACATCACAAAAAATAAGCACACTTCATCTTTATTGCATTATTTTTTTATAGTCATTGAAGTGGTACATTTTTTTAACTGATTATTTCGCGATTTATTTACATGTAAGTTTAACCTGACGTTTCGGACATGTCTACCTGTGAGCACGGACGCTGAAAAGGGTCCGAAACGTCAGGTTTAAGTAAAAATGAAAATAAATGGCGAAATAATCCGTAAAAAAATATTATTTCCATGTCTAGTGTTCGCGTAATTAGAAGACTACAATATTTTTGTAGCCTGTCAAGTGTCACATTCTTGTTATGTCATCTTTGTCTGTTTGAATGTATTTTGTATGTTAGCTAGAATAACAATTATCATGTCATTTTCTTATTGAAACATGTTCCATACAAATACTGAGAAACATCCATACGAAAAACCCTTTTAAGACAGCGAATAACAAAAGAACGATAGCAACGTTGCAATATTTAAAGTATAGGTTCAGAGCTAGATATCCAACTGATTTATTATCAAAAACGAAATTCTGTTTGGATACTCTATCGAAATTATAACCATGAATTTCATTAATTTATCAAGACAAAAGGCATTTGTGAATGTAAAAGTCATAGTTACAAACATTTCATCGAATTTTAATAATCTCTAGAGGCGTTAAATAAGATCAAAAATCACTTGCTACGCTCGAAATAAGCACTTTTAAACTTTGGCATATCTTAACTACTTTAAAAACAGGCGCGATACTCGGTTAGGTATTTTAGACATTTTTGCCTGAGGCAGGCAGGCACCTCACGGCGCGGTAATAGCCTACTCTCGCCCGCACAGCCGCCGGCGGTGCGAATTCAGTGGGCTGCCAACAACCGTCAGAAGCGCTCACGACGCACTATAATTATTCGTGTTACGCTTACGATCAATTTAGTTTTCATACGAACCAAATAAGTAATCTGTGCTTGTTAAACGTTAGCTTTATTTAAGAAAAATGACTTCTGGTGGTGGAAATTTATGTGCTGTTGATGGGTGTATGTCGAATACTAAGAGAAATAAAACGCTTTCTTTTTTTAGTCTACCAGCTAATGAAGAAAGGTAAAGGAAAGGTAGAAAGTACCTATTATTTTTTGTTAAAATAATGTAATGATTACCCGTTAAGTTAGTAATTTATTTACAAAGTATAAAAACAAACAAATAAGTAGTTGGTACCTACGTAGGTAAATTGGATAAATTCAGGTAAATTGGGGTTCGGCTTTATTGAATTAAAATGTAATACCTACAGTGAAACAAGTCCGTTACTTTATCGAAATAATACCTAAGTACCTATTATACCTATTAGTCTACTTTTATGGGCTGCGCACACCCTACGAACTGTGCGTACCGAGTCCGACCTACCTACTCGACGTGGTGGTTTAGTCGACTAATGACAAATTCATTGGCGAAATGACTATAATATGAATAATGTTATATTATTTCAACAACAGTCAATCAAATACCATTTTAGAAAAATGTGGTTGAAATATTTTTACCGAAAGTGTCAACCCTAGTTCGATTGTCGCTCGGTCTCACGTCACGTGATCTCGCGCAGCTGCGAAGCAATAGTGACTTTGTACTCAGAGCTGTAGTTGCATTTTTTTACGCGGCAGAAAAAGTAGTCTATTAACGCTGTAGGTATCGAAATTTTTCTATGGAGTGATTTATCTGTTACGTAGTAACTATTAAGTAATATGTGCCTGAGGTAGAAAAGTTTTTTCAAATATATTTTCTTATAGCGAAAGAGAGTCTTTTCCAGTGGAATATTAAACCAAACGAAATAATGCAAATAATTTAATGGTATACGTATCGTAAACGTTTATAAATAGCTTTATGTAAAGCTAAAGTGAACAGGCATCTTTTAGGCGGGACTGTCCAATCGTAGACTCAGTTCTGCCTCGTTGGGCTTAGTCTTGGGTCAAGAGCAAAAAAAGTGAGGATTTTCCAACGAATATTATACTTTTTCCATTTACCCAGCACGAAACTTTCATTCACCTTCATTAAAAACAATAACTTAAATTAAACTAACAATCTTCACATCACTATAATCACTTTCCTTACTTCCTCGGCTCCACACGTTGGGCGATCGGTTGGCCCGGAAACGAACGCTATTGGCCATTAGAAGAAATCCAACCAATCAACGTTTAGGCCTGCGCTTCTTTCTAAGTCCTCTCATTGGGTGATAGGTTTTTCGGTCAACGTTGGCGCCGAAGTGTGGGTCCGGGGTCAGCCGGTGATAGTTTCATTTTCAAAACGCACTGTAAAGTAACGGTATTCGTAAAGTTATTTTTTCTTTTTTTTGTGACGAAAGTGGTTATTTAATTGTGCTTTTTTTTATTCTGTCCGTAGGCAAAAGTTTCTGCAGATTAATACTTTGTATTGTATTTTCTTTTGCTTTCTCTAAGTTTTTTTAGCTGACAAGTAGAAGAGTTTATTTATTAGAATTTAGTACATAGAAGTTAATATTTTAAGAGTCTGTTTTAATTTTGATTTATCGATTCATTTAGTAGTATATAAGCAATCAAACAACATTTTTCTTATTGAGTTTTTATGTACAGTAAGTAAATTTTTTTAAAAAGTGTTGAGTTAAATTTTGAAATAGGCTCTTAAAAGCTATACTTACGTGTATTTAACCGCGATTTATGCTTTTGCGACTCGCTAGTGTTAGCCTTTTCAACCAATCGCCGCGCCTCAGGCTAGGCGTATGCTGATACGCAGGCAATGCAGCACAGTGCAGGGCAGGGCAGTTGAGGCAGACATGTGCCCCCTCCGCATGCTGGGATGCAACTGACAGTCGCATCCTAGCTAGCTATTCTAACCTATAATAGCTCTAAATGTCTTTTTTGAATAGTCTGAATGATTTGTATCATACAAACATAGTTCAGACCAAACTAATTCGATTACAATAAATTAAATACAATTAAATAAAGTGTATATTATTGTTAAAAAACACGTCACGACGTGCACGCGTGGCGCAGAATTCTGTGCCGGCACTGCAACGAGACAAGGGTTGCCAGGCGGTCGGGAATTGGCGGGATTCTTCCGCATTTATGGATGTCCTCGCGACTCCCGACAAAGCAAATAATCTCCCGAAAAACAAGTTCGTATAATAATTGTAAGTTCACATTAATCAAGTTTTTTATTATTATTATATCTACAGTGCAATGCAAAAATATGTTTGTTTATTTAAAACATTATGTATAATTAATATTGTTAACTTTTTTTTATTTCTCCCGACCAAAGCGCTAAAATCCCGAAAAATCGGTAATTGATCCCGATAACAGGAAAAATCGATCTGGCAACCCTCGGAGACGCAGAGCAGGACACATACATGTCTGCGTCGCATGTGCCTGCGCCGCAGCGTACGTAGTTTAATTACGTTCCGTCCTTTACAAAATCTGCTCTGCTCTGCGCTGTGTGGATCTGCGTCGTCTGCGTCTCAGCATACGCCTAGCCTCAATGTCTGACAGACGCGAGTCGCGGCGACAGTGTGCCGCAGTTATGCCTTGGGCCTAAGAGCTCTTTATACAACATGTGATAGAATCAAAGATTTCAAAGAGATAACAGAGAACCAAGATTAGCTATTAACATTATGGTATGTTTAAGACCACTTTGGTGTAATGGTTAAGAAGTGGACTATCAGACAAAGAGGTCGCGGGTTCGATACCCGCACTGTACAAACATTTGTGTGCATGAACATGTCTGTTTGTACTGGTCTGGTTGTTATGCGTATTTATCCAAGTTTATTTGTAATACGACTGTTGATTCTGATATCTGTAACACAAGTGCTTAAGCTACTTACCACGGAGTCAGATCAATGTATGTGATGTTTTTATTTACATTTATTGTATTAAAAGTTGTCCTCATATTTGGTATTATTGATTCTGTTACATGTTGTAGTTTTTTAAAGTAGATATTTGTATCAACTTTCCTATAGCAAATACTAACCTCTTCTGGCAAAAGCGACTGAAATTTTCTTCTACTAAGCTTCAATCAAGCAAAGTATTTGTTGCTGGGATATGATTTAGCAGTGGAAACCCTAATCTGAATCAAAATGTCTTTTATATTGCATAGATTTGGCTATTATTCTATGTCTAAAAGTCTAGGCTATAACAAATTACCATTATCTTATCTAACTGATGCAAAGTATAGATCCATATTTTTGCAGTAGAAAATATCAAGTATAATAAATAAATATCAACAACAGACAGTTGATTTTTTCTACTGTAAAATTATTATTTTTTAGTTTGCCAAGATACATGATTAATCTGGCATAAATTCTTAATCATCTCGATCAATGACATCACGAAAGAACAAGCTACAACCATAGCCTAATCTATGCGATAGACAGGCAGTTCCTCTTGCGCTATGCCTTTCGTATTCCCTACAATAACACTTTCAAATAATACTAAAGAAATATATCTCTTTCAGGATGATATACTGTTCGAAGAAGAGGAACCGATAGAAACATACAATATGACGTCACAAATGCCGACAAATCCGCCCGTAGAGAAGATAAACGGCCAACCAGAGATACAGAAAAACCTGTCACAAACACAGATGCACAACAGTCAGCATTGCATGCCGTCTCTTTCTTCCAGCAGTCAATTGAAACATAATCTATCGAAAAGAAAACTTTCTTACACATCGAGACCCATGTCGAAAACTCGTCTAAGTTCCGCATCGATAGCTCTAGATGGTGTTCCGGATATAAGGAAGTTGGGGTCCCAAGAAGCGTTTGGCAGGAGACTTAGCACGGCTGGGCCGAAAAGGAATTATTCCACATCTAGTTTTGCATACATTTCGACACCGTTCCACGGATCTACGTTGTCCGCTTTCGACCAACCGAACGAATTCGCGTCTCAATTCTCTTTAAAATCGATTACGGAATCCGTACAAGACGTCGCGTATTGCTGCTTCTGTTGCAAGAAGAAGAAGAGAAAAGAACCAAACAAATTTTTCGATTTGAGTCTCCTGACCGATCCCACGTATTTAGTTATACTTATATCATCGAGTACGGTAGCAATTTCGTGTACGAACTTTATTATATTACTGCCGTCGCACGCTCAAAACATTGGTTTTGACAAGTCACAGGGGGCGCTACTGCTCAGTACGGTGTCAGCTCTCGACTTGGTAGGACGTATCGGCGGATCCGCGCTCTCAGATTTGAATTTAATTCCGAAGACTTTCTACTTCGTCGGTGGCTTATTATTTTCTGGGGTCACCTTAGTGATAATGCCGTTTTTGAAATCGTATATTGGATTGAGCGTTTGCTGCGCGTTTTTCGGTTTAGCTTCTGGTATTAATAACGGGGTTACAACTCTTGTTATGGCCGAAATTCTAGGCGTTGATAGACTAATGTCGACTTATGGAATTAGTTTATTCGTCAACGGTCTTCTACAACTTATAGGGCCGCCAATCTGTGGTTTATGGTTCGAAAGGGACCATAACTTCACGAATATGTTTATCACGTTCGGTTTTATATTTATCGCTGGCTCGTCTCTATGGTTGTTTATGCCGATCATAAATAGAAGGAAGAGAGCTAAAGCCGAGAGAGAGGCGGGAAACCAAAAAGCTTAGGTATTACTAGAGTAAGAAACGGTTAGGTTATGAAAATGTTTTTGGCAATTTGAATGTAATTTTTTTATTGTTTTAGGCGTAACTTTAATAAATACAAGTTTATGGTTGACAGAGTGGCTGGGATGAGGTATCTTCAGTGGAGTTAGTGTTTTTTACGTCGGGTTGTCAGTTTTATACCAACTGCGTCGTGCAAAAACTTGACAGATCTTAGTCCAGGGGCCGTATTAAATGAAATGAACTCAAATAATTCTTTTTGCACAAAACATGGTTACAAGAGATATATTACAAACAGGCTCAGCATGTTTTGTCTTGTCAGACATGCAAATATAAACAAGGTAGTTTACAATTACAATTTTGGTGAATTACAATGTCGTTGTCCGCTCACGCACTGTCGAGTGTTATTATTTCAGAAAAATAATGAGCAAGGGTAACCTATTACGAAATTTAAATTCAGTACCCCAGCTACTCAATTTAAGCTTTGAATGTTGGTGTGACCAGCCCATAGCGTGATCAACTTTTGAAGCTAGCTGTAACGTTTAATAACTAGTTAGAAGCTTATTGCTTCTAAAAAATAAAGAAATTTCCCTCCTAACGAAAAAACAAAGACAGCTAGTGTTGTTGTCAATAGAAAAATGGAACGCCAAAGCTAGGCCAAAATGTGAATTTATTAATATACGAAGCTTATTTTCTTACAAAAAATGAATGAAGACAAAATATTTTTAGCCTAGTTACATCTAGAAGAAGAAGAGAAGTTTCCAGAAGAGTCTGGATAAGTGACTAGAAAATTATCTGACAGGTATATTGACGTATTTATATGGAAATTATGTTAGTTTTTCTGACACATAGATTGTGTGAAACTTATCCATAAGAGGTGGAACTACCGCCTCTTAGTATTTAGATATTTTTCTACCTTTTATGCAGTTTAATTTAAGTGGAATATTTTTATTTATATTTTTAAGCAACAAAATGTGGAATGATCATAAATGACTTAACATTTAATCAGTTTTTTTATCATTATTAGAACAGGGTTATGTTACTTACCATATAATAGGTACATTTTTATAGCGATGATATTCTTATTTCATTTTAAATTACACCCAATTTTAAAATGTTCATCGGAAATATTGTCCTTGGACATCCGAAAGTAATCGACAAATCAAGTGAATTGTGTAATTTGCGCACAAATAAATATTTTATATACATATGTAGAATTTTTCGTAATTACATTTAATTAAACATGTTTTATTATATTATCTTTGTATACAAATAGTGAATACACGATCGAAGACACGAATCTTAAATAATTTTAGTGTTGGTACACAGAGTATACTGCAAAATAATAATGTTGAATTAATTTTTTTATGTTTCATTCGCTAGATAGCCAGAGCTATTAGATTTTAAAATAAATACTTACATTTGGCAGGATACTCTGCTTTACTTTGTAGAAAAATCTATGTTTTTTTTATAATATTACCTTTTTTTAATATGTATTGTATTTCTCATGTTTAAGTTTAAACTATGGTTACCAGCGAGGCTTATTCGTCTTAGATTAAGATATTCATACAAAAAGCACCGACAGTAGAAACGAAATATAACAAACGAACGATTTTATTTTTATTCTTGCCATATCAATAAATTAAACATTTTTGTAATACAAATTTACTTCTTTTGACTGAGTTGAATGACTTTTATACAATTTATGAAATGACGTTTGGTTTTTAGTGTAATTTTTATTATGAAATCTTACCAGCTGTTTAAAAGTAGATCTACTCAGTTCTTTGGGTACAACCAGACGACGTTGGGGTCTTAGACAATGTAACATAGTATAGTCGATGACGAAATTCGCCTAAAAAAGACGTGTGACACTCGGCACTGCCGCGGTAAAGCTATTGCAAGACTACACGCATACGCCTAGTCGCACGCACACAAACACAGTGCCGAAGTCTGCCGAACTGAAACGACATTAGACGATGTGTTAGATTTTTTTCGTAACGGAATTTCTTGATTCGGTCGCCGCGCTCAAAGCTATGCAATAGCTTTAAAAAAATATGTAAAACGGGGTGTTAGGTTGTTTTCGTTACGGAATTTCTGCATTCGGTCTCCTCGCTCCGCAATAGCCTAAGAACTTCATTTGTTAAATGTATGGACATACATGACAGAAAGAAGTCGCATCTTACATGACTGTTCTGTGGCCAGTGTTATTTTCATACATTTAAGTCAATTTCATACATTTACTTAAGAAGTTGACTATTAACTAAGAGGTCGTGGGTTCGATCCGCGCACTGTACAAACATTTGTGTGCATGAACATGTCTGTTTGTACTGGTCTAGATGTTATATGTATTCATTCAAGTTTATTTGTAATACCACCGTTGATACTGATATCTGTAACACAAGTGCTTAAGCTACTAACCACGGAGTCTGGTCAATGTATATGATGTTGTTGTATATTCAACTAACGAAAGTCTATAGGGAATTTCGTCATTGACTAAATGTTACGTGAACGTCAGAATCGCCGGTCAACAGTCGTATTTACCTTTGAAATTGTGTCTAAAATTTACTTATGAATTGCTTATATTTGCTTATACTAACTTATAGAATTTGTTTCGCCTGCTGTTGGTATAATGGGCCACTATAAAGCACACTGTAGGCGTGGAAATGTATGGCAATGCTACGACGATCTAAGTACAAGAATCATACAAAGCAGCAACAAAAAAGTGATACCACATGTATTGTTTATTTTAGGAAATAATGTCATATAATTTTTCCAAATCAATGTACATAAATAAGTAATAACAATTATTATACATTCGAAACAATTTCATATAATTTATTCCAAATCAATGATGTCCATAAATAAGTAATAACAATAATTATACATATTTCAACTCAAAAATCTTGTCGAAGAAATAATGTCGTATATTTTTTTCCAAATCAATGTACATAAATAAGTAATAACAATAAATATACATAATTCAATTCAAAAATCTTGTCTTTAATTTATATACCTAACTATTAAACTCAGTTTTCTTATCAGAGTCTTTAGGGTCTACCTTAAACAATCCGTGTGCATTTTGTTTGCGCAACCTCGTTAATTTGTTGCTCTCATTCTTTTAACAGGCACTGGGAATTTTAAGCTCGTTACTGGCTTATGGAAGATATAACAGGGTCTAAACTTATAAATTGTGAAATAAGCAATTGATAAGCAATCTTTGGTCCACTAAAATTTCAGTTATTCTACATATTTACTGCTGTACAGACATTGACCAGCCATTCTGACGTCAGAATGGACGGTCAACCTTAAATGCTTAAATTCTTTTAAATTATGTAATAAGCAATTCTCTCATCATAATAAGCTAATATAAGAAATTCATAAGTAAATTTTAGACACAATTTCAAAGGTAAATACGACTGTTGACCGGCGATTCTGACGTTCACAATGTTACGTTGGCGATTCTTTCTGACTTCGTCCGTATTAAAAATCCTTTGATATTAATTTTTATCTTCTTGACAAAGTTAGGTATTAAACTGGACATATGAAAACGTGTTTCTTATACAAAAGGAGTTTGTGATAAATTAGTATAATCTATATTCACCATTCCAATGTCATTCCTGAATTCTCCAAATCAATAATTTTAGTATGACATTTATTAATTAACATAATTAGGGGGGGGGCCAGCTTTGAACACAGTTTGTAAAAGGTCTGAGAAACCTTAAAATTTCATAGAATTTAATGATATTTCAAAACTGCCCCACGCGTGGTCTTGCTTCTTCTTTTTCTAAAATGGCTTTTGCGGCTATAATTTGCATTTTCCTCGTCATATGATGTATTGCGATTTTATAGTCTAATAGACTAAGCATTGTGAAACAGTAGAAAGTTCCAGAGAATCAGAAGTTATGACAGAAAGTGTAAAAAGTGTTCAAAGGTGTCCCCTCTACCTTATCCTACATCTTCTTATTAATTATGTTTATGTTTAAATAGGTGAAATTTAATAAGTTTTGCAAATAAATTCCTATTATTCTGACTGCTGTCGTTAAGGACGATTTAATTTGATAGAAATTGACATTAGTGCAGACTTATTCGTTTGGCAAAGGCTTTCAACCGGTTCACACGTTGGGTGAACAGTTGGCCGAAAAATCTTATTATCACCCAATGAGAGGATCCGGAAAAATTAGCTTGCTTCAACGTTTATGCTCTCGTAGGTGTTTTATTCTAATGGCCAATTGCGTTCGTTTTCTTGCCAACTATTCGCTCAACATGTGGTTTCAGATTAATGCCTCCATTATGTACACTTTTTTTTTCAATAAAGTCAAGAGGCTGAGTGATATTTTCCTTGACCGTACGTCGTCTGTCTCATCCCGTTTTTAATGTTTAAAAAGAGACTGACTATCTGTAAATTAGTTATAGAACGTATTTTACGAAAGTCTTGCCCAAATCTTTTTAATCTGTATACTAACTTGAATTATTAATCCTATTGTTACTTAATTTTTAATGTTTCTATTTACTTAAAATAATTATTTTTATATTAAAGTAGTTCGATTTTAATTTAGTTGTTTCAGTTGACCAGTGAAAAGTGCTTTATTTACGACTTGACTGATTCTCATGATATTTTGTGAGCATATTGAGTAGGTCTGAGAATCGGCCAACGTCTATTATTCATATCCCTTAGTGATAGGGGTTGTCCACAATAATTTATATGGTAAAACAACGTTTGTCGGGTCAGCTAGTACTATGTAAGTATTTAAAGATAGTAAACAAGCTAATAGTGATTCCACTTTTTGTTTAAAAGTTTTGTTGTGAAATGTCTAAAAAAAATATAATAAAAATGCAGGTCTGCTGACCTCTGATCTCACAAACTATCCAAATCTGACAAATAATCTTAGAACAATGTGTTTTTAGAACATCTAATAAGGTCTCTAATATGTAAGTCGATTAACAAAACTACATCTACATACTTAAAGAAATTTAAAATTCTGTATTGGCTTGTCAGGTTTAGTTTTTTATTAGAAATCTGTTGGTCAGGGGTACTCAATCTTTTTCAACTCGCGGTGCAGTTTCAAGTTAAGTCTTTTGTCGCGGTACCCACCCCGAGCTTGCTATTTGAAAAAGAAACAGTCAAAAATATAGGTACTAACCATACACTCGGAAATATAATAAGCATGATGACACCTATCGTAAATATTTTCCAATCCAAAATTTCAATTTGTTTTAAAAACATAACCTCTATGCAGCTAGTAAAAACCAATTTATGTCCAAAAAGCTGTAGAAACCAATTTTTATTTACATTACAGAATTTAATAAATATTCAGCCAATTGACTTCGATTTCTGATACTAAATTATGACGTTAAATTATAGTATTCTCATACAAAATCTATGGAGGCAGATCGTTTTGACAGATGATAAAGAGTATGTCAACGGTTGGTGGTGTCATTTAGACTATTATGTCGGTAGACTCACAGCGCCCCCTTTTGCTTTCTACAGCACATCAGGGCTCCTCGGCGCAGTTTTAGAACCGCTGCTATAGATTGCATATTGACTAATCATACACAGATTTAAATGACATAGGTCTGTTGTCTTAAAAAATATTTCTTTCTTACAGCTCGAACCTTTCGTCGAAGAGGAGGCAGGCGAAGGAGATACGGAAGATATAAACCCAAAACTGATCCTCACACCAGAAGATGTGACGCCATCCTGCGAAAAGCACCCCAATGGCTCCCCGCCGATATTCAAGAACCATTCAAACGCTAACATTGAAGAGAAATCCTCCCCAATCAAGCAGGACAATTTTGCTAGATCTGCCAGTGCTGCCTTAGTAGCTAAAGCCGATGAAAGACTGCGAAAGACCACTCCGGTCTCATCCAAACATAGTCTCCAACATATCTCGAGCAAAAACCATTTGCCAAGCAATCCGTCGTTGTTAGAATCGGTCCCAGAAGGCAAGGCGAGTCGCGTCAACTCCACAGATGCTTTCGGCAAGAAGTTGACAGTTCCCAAGACGCCGAAACGTAGTCCTTCGACGTCTAGTTTTCAGTATATGTCGACACCGTTCCACGGATCTACGCTTTCCGCTTTTGAGAAACCCAGTGAGTTCGCTTCGCAGTTCAGTCTTAAATCTGTCACAGACAGCCTCAAGAGGAAGAAACGACCGAAAAAGGACGACGCGAAAAAGGAACCAAGCAAATATTTCGATGTGCAACTTCTCAAAGACCCAATCTACTTGGTCATTCTCATATCGAACTGCACTTGTGCGATCTCGTATACGAATTTTATCATTTTAGTGCCGTCCTACGCTAAGGAATGCGGTTTCGATAAATCGCTAGGTGCGTATTTGCTATCGATAGTTTCGGCGCTCGATTTGGTCGGCCGAATCGGTGGTTCGGCGTTGTCGGACGTTGTGGAGACACCTAAACGGTATTTCTTCATTTTCGGTCTCTTACTTTCTGGTATCAGTCTAGCGATGATACCGTTGGTATCGAGCTACTCGGCTATTAGTGCGTTTTGTTCGATTTTCGGTATCGCTTCTGGTATCAACGTGGGTGTCACCGCGCTGGTCATGACCGAGATGCTTGGTACCGAAAGGCTTATGTCTTCTTATGGTATCAGTCTGTTTATGAATGGTATTCTTCAGTTGATAGGCCCTCCTATATGCGGGTTTTGGTTCGAGTATACTAAGTCTTATAAATCTTTGTTTGTCACTCTTGGTTTTATTCTAATAGGCGGAGCGGCATTGTGGGGGTTTGTTCCGCTAATAAATAGAAGAAGAAGGCTAGCGGAACGGAGAAAAAATGCTGTAGATAAGGCGTAACTGTTAGATATAGGAATATGTCTATGTGCGCATGGTTAAAATTGGTTTGTTAATAGAGGGTTAAGAAAAGTTATTTTTTTGCAGGATTGCTGTCTGAACTGTGTTGTTTAAAATCTAGAAGGACTCTGAGCAAAGATTTTTTCATTAACCTAACTCATTTTTTATAAATATTAAGGTTCCATAGTTTTTTAATTAAAATTTCTACTTTATTTTTCTCATTAAATAATAAAAAATGTAAGTTCAAATAGCAATCCGTTAAAAATCAAAATTTAATCAAAGAATTTATGGAAAAAGTGCATGGTAAAAGATCGTCTGTAGACTGATATTAAACGCTAGCGCTGTCGCATTTTAACGAATTATTTAATAAACCCAGCCATTATCTGATTTAGTTTTTTAAATCATATTTATTTTATTCAATCGAAATTGTTCTTTACATATCAACGTGTGATGTCAATATTATTTATTTAATTATGAATGAAGAATACCAAGTTATTGGTATCATATCGATAATGATACCAGTTTTTTGTCATCACTAATTACCGGAGCATGTTTGAAACTGTCATATTGAATTTGAAATAGTATCTCAACTCACAAATATTACTATAGTTATGTAAGCCGCCTTACAAGCTCAGACTTACATCTATGCAGTTGTGATGTTTCATTTTTTTTGCAAATAAAGTACATTGGTTATTTTAGGTACGAAAAAAAAGTACATAGTATCAAAATAATGTACTTTATTTTTCTTCATTATTTCATTTAAAAACATATTCAACAAATAATTGTGCTTCCAAAGTATAATGATATTAATACTTACGTCTAAACTTTAACTTCAAAATCAGAAAGAATCCAAATCATGCGAAATAAAATATTTTCGTGTACTTTATTGTTCTCATAAAATACAGAGTACAATTGCCTGAAATAACGTACAATACTTTATTATAAAGTACGGGTGGCAACCCTATCTCAGTGTGTTAAGTGTCTAATGGTAATTTTTCTCGTGTTGTAAAATTTTCTAAGTTCCTGTTAAGTTAATTTTCACCGTAGCTCATTTTAATAAAGTATAAGCAAGTAAGATTCAATGTGACTGTATTCAAATTTTGCATACGTGTTCAATTTTCAAACATTTTATTGTAATGATAATTTTATCTTTTACTGGGTTGGGTAGATTTATTTTGAAATCTTAGCGTTAAGGATTTAATGTAAAAATGTAATGAATAGAGAATTGCGGTTTTAATCAACATTATTTCATTCGTCACGAATTTTTACACAAAATACTTTTATACAAATTTGTACGAAATGTACGAACCATCTTCCTGAATAATGTAGATATTAAAAACTCATTTACTTTATATTGATATGATAATTGTTATGAACTAACGCAATTGATTTAAACTGTAGATGTGTCAAAAACTTTATACAGGGGCGACCACAATATGTAGGTACCCCACCCCCTTGTCACACAGTGTCACACTACGTCGACCCCCTCCCTCCCCCTTAACGTGTGACGTAATTTATGGATGGCCCCCAAGTAACCTACATAATAATAACTAGTTACCTTAAGTAGGTACAATTCTCCCCTGAGTAAATACAGGGTGGCGACCATAATACGACAATTGAATTTCTGTCTGTTACGCTCTCACGCCTAAACTACTGAACAGATTTAGAAAAAAAATACACATACAGAATGTTGACGACCATGTATATGTACCAAATTTCATCCAAATCAGTAGTTAAGACTTGAAAGCGTAACTAACAGACAGAAAGTCAATAGACTTGTTTCCACTATGAAAGAAATATTCAAAAACTGATTTTCTCTAAAATAATTCATAATTTCAGATGCCTTTACACTAATATTTTTCTGCAGTTCGTATTATTTGATTTTTAATTGGAATTCAAATGATAATTAGTCACTCAGTCGGCATTGCACGCGATGATGTCAAAGTGTGTTATTCCCATACAAACTCTATGAAGAGAAGCGTTTTGACAGTTGATAAAAAGTACGTCAACGATTGGTGGTGTCAACTACCGTATTGTCGTATTGTCGTCGCCACCCTGTATATTATTGCTGTAACGTTAATTCTATTGTCACAGCTTACACAGCGATACTTAGGCCTAAAGTAATGATTTAAATTTACAAACTTGTTAGAACTTGAAAACGTTTGCGCGCACGAAGTCGCGGGCAGACGAAAAAATAATTGAACAAACAAGTCTTTTTACAATCTTTTGTCGGGTTTTCTCATTAAGTTGTCATAGACACTTGTGTTGGGAATAACTCGTTAGACAGCTAGTTATCATTATAGTCTGGCGAGATCATGCGCGACGTCCCGTGTCGAAAAACAGTGTGCGGGGGGCAATCTCAGATTGTACACATCAACAATTTAAATTAAACTAATGAAAAAACGCTTAATAGTCAATTTGAGACCAGTGCCATTTTTATAATAGAAAAATAAAATATGTCAACAGTATGCCTTACTAACAAAATACTAAATACATAGTTATTCCAACATAATAGTATTATTATGGTCTAGGTTTAGTGGACGCGGTGTAGGTATGAACAAACGTTTAAATAAATAATATTAATTTTTATTCCATAAGTTTTTTTCTATGCTTAAAACGAAAGGGATCACTCAACGATCATACTGCCATATCGCTAATATGAAACAGTGTTGATAGTTTGTCTAAAACACAGGGTGGAGCGAAAAGTGACGTCGAAAATTTTAGAGTTAAGGTACCTCTCAACACGAGGCACTTAAAAAAAATAGAGTCATTAAACATTCATTGATCATTTGGTCATTTTTAACACCCTGTATACACTGTGTTACAAAAAAAATGTAATAACTGAAGAGTGTTGTTGTGCCCGTAAAACTGAACAACTTTCGCAAAGAAACCTAGGTCGAAATCTTTAAAAAAAAATTGGCTCTCCCTTAATAAATCGATCAGCTGATTGGCAATTTTGTTTGAGAGGTCCGATATTTTTTGAGATTTTGACCTATGTATGTTTGGGAATGTTGTGCAGTTTTCCGGGCACAACAACACCCTGCAGTTATTACGGGGTTTTTGTAACACTTTGTATTATACTAATTTGAAGTGTTTAGCCATTTGACTTTTTGTAATTGGTGTTGCTATTACTTCATTTAAATGAGTTGTCTCGATATTTTGGCACGGCTCGTGCGCTGTCTTATTTTTCCGTGGGTGAGGTTGTTAGTGTCTAGCATATTTATTTAGGCGTATTATTTTAACTCAAAGTTAAAATAATACGTCTAAATAAACATTATCATGTTAAATGCGAATTTATCAATGTTTCAACGTAAGTTTTGCGTCAAAGCTAAATATGTTTGTCTATGGTTGTTTTCAAATAATTCAATGAATTTTGAACAAAGTTATTATTCGTTTCAACATCGCATATAAGTAGTACTTAATTCTGTTTTAATTGGTTGTTAAATTTTCTTTAGTAACTATTACGAGTATACGTATGGCTGGATTTTTACCATTTTTGTATAGGTAAGTACTTGGAATAATTTTATCTATGGATATCATTGGTGGAATTGTAGTGAGCGATTTTTTTTATTATTCTCAAAATCATAAAATGTTTTAATGATTGATGACACTTTTATAAATTTTGAAGTCGAAATAAAATCTTATGGAATATGTTAATGCTTGTAAAATGTAATATTAATATACATGTTATA
The DNA here is from genome assembly GCA_963921415.1 of Pyrausta despicata. NCBI lineage: Eukaryota > Metazoa > Arthropoda > Insecta > Lepidoptera > Crambidae > Pyrausta > Pyrausta despicata. Next base: position 5,307,586 of record OY992874.1, read on the forward strand.
TTGAATTGTGTCGTTTTTTATACTATTGTAATCGGTCTCAAAGACACATGCAATCTGTAACATAGCACTTATATTATGTACAATAAATATTTTTTTCATACTTATTGGGAGTTTATATTTCACATGATCATTTTGAATTTTATGGAGTTGGTACAAAATGTGTAATTTATCCGAAACTGTGCGTCCTATAGGAAAATAAAGAAATTTCGGAAACCCCTTTTGGAACAGGAACCCATACGCGAACTTCATATTTGACCTGAAAGAGGGTTTCAGGGTGTGTTTTTTTTTTCAAAATACAAATTTGATCGAGTTTGAGCTTGCATGCGCATAAGATTAAGACAAATTACACAAATGTGTAATATCTCAGAAACGGTGCGTCCTATCGAAAATATAACGAAATTCAACAACCCCCTTTGAAGTAAACCCTGAATTTTGAGTTTCATATTTTGACCTGAAAAGAGTCGTAGGGTCAAATTTGAAATGGTTATTTTTCATAACACAAAAGAAATAAGCCAGCGCGCCAGTCAGACCTAGCTACATAAGATACACAAAATGTGTAATATCTCTGAAACCGTGCGTCCTATCGAAAAAATAGAGTGATGATACCCAAATTCAAAAATCTGAACTCGAACAGGGTCACGTGTGTTGATGTTATTTTTTTTTATTTATTTAATTTTTGCTTATTCAAAAAGTGGGGACTTAAGTAAACAAATTATCAATAGACAAATAAAACGCAGAATTTATGACAAAATTACATTTATTCGAAGATATTTGTTCTTATCAACATATTGTTTGCCACTTTCATGAATGACATAGGATACATCACGGCAAATTAGCGAAAAGTTTCAGGGATAATTATTTAGGTTCGGTCATTAGTTATGATGAGTGACGTTTCTATGACCCTCTTTGCATCTTTTCTGTCGTTTTGCGCCCTAAGTTGATGATAGTTCATAATAAAAAAGGGGAGCTCTAAGAGGGTAATCCCTTTCTAATCATTGGCTATTTGACACCATCAATCTTTGACGTACTTTTTATGAAGTGTCAAAACACCAGTCTCCCATAGGTTTTGTATGGCAATACTAGCTTGTGACGTCACTATCGATCGGTGTACTTTTTATAAATTTCGATCAATAAAAAAATATGCTAAAAAAGAGGATTATTTTGCTTTAAATTTCCACTAAACGACGCCAGCGCTGGAACCCAAATACATCCAACTGCAACCACCTGAAAAAAGAAGAGCTGGAAGTCGCATGACTTACAGTACAACTCACAACGTGACACAGAAGATGTTCCTGGAATCACACTCGTAGTCTGTCGAAGCAACAACATCTCCTGAGGATGCCACGTGTAGTGGCGAAACGCGTCGAGTGTGGGTTTCAAGGCTGGCGTCGTTTAGAGGAAATTTAAAGCAAAATAATCCACGTTTTCAGCTTTATTCATCGATTTTCGCAAAGAAACGCCCGATTCCCCCAACTATAAAAAACTTATTGTTATGATACCTACTTTTTGGTTAATTTATAGAATTTATTTTGATCGGTGTCAAATACCCAATACAAAGTAATAACCTCTCAGCAGCCCAAGCACTGATAAGTGCACTGTTCTTAAATGCCTAAGCTCTGAGGCCGAAAAACGATATCCGACAAAACGATAACCGTTTTTTTTTTTCGTTTTATGACAAGTACACAACAACAACGTCCTCCTGGCCGATTTCGACCACGGCGGCCAATCTCAACAGAGATCAGCCAACTGCGCAGGAGATATTATAGTGCACAAGTGTGAGCGCAATACACAGGTGCACTCACTGTTCCATCACTCTCAAAGCTCGGTGAGACGGCAATCCGACATGACCGGAGAGAGATCACGCGCAGGACCAACGGCTTAACGTGCTTATATATATTATATATTTATATGACACAAGTACACATGAGAGCACGTCAAGGTAAAATCTGGCGATGGGACACGTAGCGAGATTTTCTGTTGTCTGTGGGGCGAGCACGAACAGCTGTCGTAACGTATTCGTAGCGTTTACCTATCGTGGACTTGTCAATTTGTATGGGGAAACTGTCAGTTTCTGACGTTTGGACGACGCGAATACGTCGTTATTATAATGTTTGTGCTCACTCCACTGTTCACGTTATAGAGTTTTACGCGGAAAACGAAAGGAGTAAGATGAGCTCTGTTTCTTAATTTTCTAAATTGATTTTCCGTGGCGTATTATTGTGATGGTGAGGTGGAATTATCATCATAATGTGTTACTGAAGGAAAACAATGGAGTGAATGTAAGAAATAGAGTTAGGTGCTTCGTACTGATCCGATCGATATTCCCGCGTAAAACGCCATTTCTTGAGCATTGAAATGTGTACCATCCTCGTATTTCAATGAGTTAGGTTTGGTTAGTTTGTAAGTAGTAGTTTTAAAAATAGAAATAAATGAAAATTAAGCTGTATGGCTCTGACCGTTGTCTTTCCCTTTGGGAAGAATGTTATTACTATACTGTACAGGTTATCGTTTTGTCGGATATCGTTTCTCAAAGTTACAGTACAGCTCCAGAAAACTGGGACACTATTTATCCAATTTTCGAACGAATCGGAGAGCACTCTTGGCAACTGAAAAATTAATCTAATCGTCAAATCTACAAAGTGCAACTATAATAGGCTTGTTTCCACTATGAAAGAAATATTCAAAAACTGATTTTCTCTAAAATAATTCATAATTTCAGATGCCTTTACACTAATATTTTTCTGCAGTTCGTATTATTTGATTTATAATTGGAATTCAAATGATAATTAGTCACTCAGTCGGCATTGCACGCGATGACGTCAGTGTGTTATTCCCATACAAGCTCTATGAAGAAAAGCGTTTTGACAGTTGATAAAAAGTACGTCAACGATTGGTGGTGTCAACTACCGTATTTAGTTACTTTATTTTTTAACACGCTTTTATTAGATTGGGGTGTATGTATGTTTGTATGAATGTATGTAACGGAATTTTTGAGCTCAATTTTTAGCATTAACAATGCAAATTTCTTTACAATGTGAATTTAAAATCTATTGTTAATCCAAAACAATAAAGTAACTTAATAAATTAGCTGATTCATCATAAACGATTGTTAAACAGCTGGCAAGGTGTTCCTATTTTATATTTTATTTATTGGAGATGATGATCTTATTCATTCATGTTTCATTCGAATGTTGTTGGTATCTAACCGCAACAGTGATGAATAGTGATCGGATAATCGGATGCATTTTTACCTAAAGCTCAGGTGTTGGCTATTAATATGGAATGGGCTTTTACATCGATCAAATTCCGGGAATATCGGTTTGACAAATTTCGTTTTTTTCTCTACAGAATCAAAAGGGTGTGGACATATATAGACTTATTTTAAGGTGTTTGCTTAAATGACGTAATTATGGAATACAACTTTACATCAGGAAAATCTCGGGATCGCAGAATCGTCAAATTTAGTGTTTTTACTATGAAATCAAATCGGATGTATGTATATTTAATGATTTTTAACGATCAAGTTGAAAGTTAAGATACATATATATTATCTATGACACTTCACTGCCTCCTACTCCCACTCCTACCAACGGTCGTTATTAGCTAAAATGTGTGATTGTCAGCTATCGATGAGTATTGTACGATGTCTCCCTGTTTTTAATGTTTTTGTAATTAAAAAGAGACAGCTCACCGGCAACATTGACAGATCTCTATAGCACGGCACGTTAAAGACAATACAGTGGTGCAAGAGAGAAGGCTATGGTACTTGATAATAAGTGCGAGGGAGACGACAAACAGTATTCCACTTATATTTAAATAAATACCACATGCTTACCATGATACGTACCATGATAGTTTTGCAATCCCGAAGATCCCGCAATACCAAAATTAAAATTTAAAAAAAAAATGTTTAAAGAAGCCGTTGCTATAATATCTTAGCCAAAAATGAATTTTAGGTAAATATGCATCCGAATATTCGATCTCTAGTGATGAATCATGGCTGGCTGCAGCTTAAGAAGCACTTAAATATATTTTCAACACACTTGCTCATAAAGTGGTTGTAATTTCACTGCAATTAGACTAATAATAATGACACCTATAATCAAACTGTGATTTTTTCATTGCTTTAACTCACTAGTGAGTTATAGATTTAAAAAAAAGAAAACTTTAAAGTTCCCATTTTGTACGTGGCAGAATAGGCGCAATTCCCCTATGCGCGGAAAATAAACTTTTTATCTACTAAATAAAATGAGATTTTATTGTTATTTTATTCACAAGTGTGTTGAAAAACGTCGTACGATACACGTGTGTATTGATGATTACCGTCCTCTCAATGGCGTCTCGGCGGTAATCACCAATGTTACACACTAGTACCATAATGTTCTATTGTTTATTCTACTGCCTCCTGTGGTGCGCGTCGTCGTGTCGCCGCCGCTTGCGCCGCGCGAGCGGGGCGGCGCTGAGCCCCGCGTGCGCCTGCGCCGCCAGCAGCATGCCGAGCTGCCCCGCCGCCTTGCCGTACACAATACGTAATAAATAAATAAATAAAGGTTAAAAAATATTTTGGAGATAGAACCTTAAAGAAGCGAATACCATACCTTCTTAATAGAAGACATTCGACGAGAAAGAGATAAGCTTAAATTTAAACGTAATTTAAAAAATGTTTGCCTGTAAAGTCGGTTTTACGGGCGAAGATTTTACGTGACAACGTCTTTTTAACGCGCCTAATTCTCTAGTGCTGCGCGCGCGGCGGACTGATCATGTTTGAGTAGGAGAGAGACGCAAGGCATTCGCCGGTCCGGCGGGCCTCTCTCTCGTTCGGTGACTCATCGTAACAGACGTGAGCGGACGTTACACTTTTTCATGAGTGACTCCGAGCCACAACCTAATTTAAGACGTTGTCACGTCAAAAGTTTAAGTTTAACAAGTTATATTCTGACAGATATTACTATGAGGCTTACTGTCCTTATTTAACCCTTTCCAAGAAATGTATACTAAAAGAGTGTAACCAAAAAATCAATGACAGTTACGAAGTTTTAACAATAAATATTACTAGTATTTAAAATATCTTTGTTGCATAACATAAAAAGTAGACTAAAATCCCAATTATAGTTATTTAAAAAGTTTTAGGTACTTGAAAATGGTGTTCCTGGTAACTCGACGTATTCCTTCAAAAGAGTTATAGTAAAGGTGATTTCCTACAAAAAAAGGTCCCATCAACGAAGGGAAGGGTAGGGCTCGTAAAGATACGATAAAAGCCTATACAAAATATTACACTTTAAGCCTTTATAACAAGAAATTTCGCAATCTTAAAAGCACGATATCTTAAAATCATTTGCTTTTGCCTACTCCCTTTGTCCCACTTGTCAAGAATCTCCCTCCTGGACATGATCTACCACGGCCGATCTGGATGTCCTTAAACAGGCATCCGACTCAGGTTGGTCGTAGTAAGGAGAACATGGCCAGGTGGGGATTTTCGGCAAGCTCCGATGTGGACTGTGTTTGCGGTGCAGTGCAAACTATGGCACACTTAACATCGTGCCCGGCGTGCCCCAACACCTGCACGCCAGCGGATTTAATGAACAGCAGCCGATCCGCAATACAAGTGGCTGAATTCTGGGCTGCCACGATGTAATTCCTCGTGTTCCATCGACACGCTAAGAAGAATAAGAAGAATTGCTTCTAACCCCCAGTAGATGGAACCTTTTTTGTTGCTGATTACCTCGTCTTTGTCTCTTTTTAAGGAATACATCGAGTTACCAGTAACCCGTATATATAAATACAGTGTGTCCCTGGATAAAGTGCAATCCCGAAAAGGGATGAAACTAGACCATGAATCATTGACTAGAAAAATATTAAAAAAAATTAAAGTGCAATCCCGAAAGGGGATGAAACTAGACCATGAATCATTGACTAGAAAAATATTAAAAAAAAATATAAAAAATTATTGTACGATTTATTGGTATTTTAAGATTTTCATGTTTCATTAAGGACTCTATGTACAAAAGTATTGATTTCTTCCAAAATAATGGGTCTATTTCTTTGAAATAAAAAAAAACAGTATGCCTAATACCTGGCGATAACCATGAAATAATAAATAGTCCACAAAAAAGTAACTATCTTGGGTAAAAAAAAGTATTTTTATGAAAAAAATGATTTTTTTAGACGTTTATTTTAAAAAACTTCAAATTACTAAAAAATGTGCCCTATAACTATGTAATTTTATAGCTTACTTTTATTCTTTACCATTTTAGCTTTCAAATAAAAAAAACAATGTTATAACTAAAAAAAACGCTATCTACGAACTTTTAAAGTGGAGCCTAATCGTGTTACCGTGCAGGAAGAGACCGTTTTTTCCATTCAAAATCGAGGAGGCCATTTTGAACATTTAATGCATTAAATAAAAATGCAAAATTGTAAATTACGGATAATTTTATTAATAAAGTTATTGTGATTAAAGTCTGACTTTTATTACCTACTAAAATCTAAATAACTCCTACCTAGCCAATTTTTTAGTTAGAACATTGTTTCTTTTTTTATTTGGAAGCTAAAATGGTAACGAATAAAAGTAAGCTATAAAATTACATAGTTATAGGGCACATGTTTTTAGTAATTTGATGTTTTTTAAAATAAACGTCTAAAAAAATCATTTTTTTCATAAAAATACATTTTTTTACCCAAGATAGTTACTTTTTTGCGGACTATTTATTATTTCATGGTTATCGCCAGGTATTAGGCATACTGTTTTTTTTTATTTCAAAGAAATAGACCCATTATTTTGGAAGAAATCAATACTTTTGTACATAGAGTCCTTAATGAAACATGAAAATCTTAAAATACCAATAAATCCTACAATATTTTTTTATAATTTTTTTTTATTTTTTTCTAGTCAATGATTCATGGTCTAGTTTCATCCCCTTTCGAGATTGCACTTTTATTTTTTTTATTTTTTTCTAGTCAATGATTCATGGTCTAGTTTCATCCCCTTTCGGGATTGCACTTTATCCAGGGACACACTGTATATAGGATCTACGTACCTCTTCGTGCATCTCCTTGGCCATAGAGTAAACGCTGTGCTCGCTGCTGTTGTACATCAGCGCGTTTGACAGCATCAGTAGCACGTCGCGTTGGAACTCAGCTGTCGTCCTTAAAAGTCATAAAAAGTCATAAATTTATGTAAATAAATATTTCACAATAATCACACCAATTCTCTGGTCCCAAATTAAGCTACGAGGCTTGTGTTATGGGTACTAGACAACGGATAAACGTACCTATATACTTTTTTTTGTAAATAAATAATATTAAATATTTCACAACAATCACACCAATTCTCCAGTCCCAAATTAAGCTACGAGGCTTGTGTTATGGGTACTAGACAACGGATAAACGTACCTATATACTTTTTTTTGTAAATAAATAATATTAAATATTTTACAACAATCACACCAATTCTCTAGTCCCAAATTAAGCTACGAGGCTTGTGTTATGGGTACTAGACAACGGATAAACATACCTATATACTTTTTATTTTGTAAATCAATACATATTATACATAGAAAACACCCGGACCAGTACAAACACCCATGTTCATGCACACTTATGCTTGTACTGTGCGGGGATCGAACCCGCGACCCTTGGTTTTAGAATTCCGACCTGTGGACCACTGCACCAAGCGGTCGTCGGAATCGGTCAAATAGACCCACGGGGGTGTACTTTCACACGTCCTATAGAACCATTATCACAGCTCCGACAATCGTAATCAAAGACATTCTGTTATAGATCTGAATCTGTAGTAAGTATTAACAAAACGACCACTTCGGTGTAATGGTCTAGAAGTTGACTTTTAACCAAGAGGTCGCGAGTTCGATCACCGCACTGTACAAACATTTGTGTGCATAAACATATCAGTTTGTACTGGTCTGGGTGTTATATGTATTTATTTAAGTTTATTTGTAATACCGCTGTTGATTCTGATATCTGTAACACAAGTGCTTAAGCTACTTATCACGGAGTCAGATCAATGTATGAGATGTTGATGTATATTTATTATTATTAAAAAAGGAAGGTCAATATTTTCTAAAATTAAACCCCGAATGGGGTTTACTTATTTATTTATTTACTTAAAAAAACATTATTTATTTTTGACGTGACAACGTCTTATAAATTGGTTTGCCGGGTGACACCTCAAGAAACTGCGTTACGCTGCTCCGCTCACGCTCCGCGCGAGAGAGACAGAGCGAGAGAGAGAGAGAGAGAGAGAGATAGGCATACACACCGGTTCATGTTATACGAATGAATATTCACATTAAAATTATTTTACCACTCAGAGTCGTTGTCACGTAAAACTTTCGCGCGTATACCGACTTTACAGGCAACCAATTTTTAGTAGTGTCTTAAAGTAGTGGTTTTTGGGCTTGAAAGTTTATAAAAGACTGCGTTACCACCAATGCTCGAAAGCTCCAACTTTGTTTGCAAATTATGATCCCAAAGGGTTGGTTTTTGGGGTTCACAGTTTGCGCGGACAAAGTAACATCATAAATGTATAAATTTCGACCCACATTTTTGAAGGGATTCGTAAAAGGGCTACTAGAATAGACAAAAAATAATAATTTTAACACACATTCCTTTTGCGCATGTTTGGATCAGTAGTTGTAAATTGTTATTTTTTTCATTGGAGTGTTACTCGGCCTATCGAAAACGACTTTTGGCCTTAGGCAAAGTATTTCTAGATTTTCAATTACAGTAAATAAATAAATAATAAATATTTCACAACAATCACACCAATTCTCTAGTCCCAAATTAAGCTACGAGGCTTGTGTTATGGGTACTAGACAACAGATAAACATACTTAAATACTTTTTTTTTGTAAATATATACATATTATACATAGAAAACACCCAGACCAGTACAAACACACATGTTCATGCACACTTATGCTTGGACTGTGCGGGGATCGAACCCGCGACCCTTGGTTTTAGAATTCCGACCTGTGGACCACTGCACCAAGCGGTCGTCAAACAGTAGAATCCCGATTATCCGAATCAATTAAAACCAGTGGTAATTCGGATAATCGAAAATCCGGACAATCGATTTCGTAGTCAAATCAAACAATATTTGTTTAAATGTTACATTACGTAATGAGTTAGACATATGTACCTACGTCGTTTAGACAAAACGATAAAAAAACAATAGGCTTGTTTCCACTATGAAAGAAGTATTCAAAAACTGATTTTCTCTAAAATAATTCATAATTTCAGATGCCTTTACACTAATATTTTTCTGCAGTTCGTATTATTTGATTTTTAATTGGAATTCAAATGATAATTAGTCACTCAGTCGGCATTGCACGCGATGACGTCAAAGCGTGTTATTCCCATACAAGCTCTATGAAGAAAAGCGTTTTGACAGTTGATAAAAAGTACGTCAACGATTGGTGGTGTCAACTACCGTATTATATATGTGGTTCAAATTTAATGAATGATATTGTAATATGTTGTTATGACTGTCTAGTTGCGCGGTATAAAAGTTCAAGTAGCAGCTAGAGCGGCGACGCGGGTCTGGATAATCGGATGTTCGGATAATAGGGATTCTACTGTACTTGACGACCGCTCGGTGCAGTGGACTACATGTCGGACTTCTAAAACCAAGGGTCGCGGGTATCGAACCCGCGCACAGTACAAGCATATGTGTGCATGAACATGTGTGTTTGTACTGGTCTGGGTGTTTTCTATGTATAATATGTATTTATTTACAAAAAAAAAAGTATTTACGTTTGTTTATCCGTTGTCTAGTACCCATAACACAAGCTTCGTAGCTTAATTTGGGACTAGAGAATTGGTGTGATTGTTGTGAAATATTTATATTTATTACTTGTACGCATACCTGATAGCGCCACTTTCAATGTTTCTCCGTATGGCGGTGAGGTCCATGGGCCGCTTGACGACCGCGCTGTACCCCGGCGCTTCCTCATCGCTAATCGGGCGCAGGAACAGAGACGCGTATTTGTGCGCGCATAATCTGCGGAACGAAGATAGCTGATTTTAACTTCATATACAAAAAGATAACACTTATAAAATTCTTTTCGGCTCCGGTTATCGGGAAGGATCAGATTCATATACATTTTATTTGTGAAGTATTTTTTCGCGTTAACAACGCTATTTTTTTTTTAATTTCGAAAAAACAACACTTAAAACATTCTTTTCGGCTCCGGTCATCGGGGAGGAATCGAACCCCCGACCTTTGGAAGTCCGGGCCAATGCTCTGACCACTGAGCTACCGAGAACCTTAATGGAGTCGTTGAATTTTGTAAGTGCATATACAAAAAAAAATACAGATTATGAAAGTAATGTAATGTCATTGTAACAAGACCAATAATATACACCCTCAGATCTTCATAGACTTACAGGAGACCAATAGTTTTCTTGTACCCGTTGAGATCCCCACACACTTGCTATAGGGGTTGGAAAATCAAAACAACGAAATATGGATTGAAAAAAAAAACAAGACGCTGGGTCAAAGCGTTCAAAAGCACTTACAAAATTCAACGACTCCATTACGGTTCTCGGTAGCTCAGTGGTCAGAGCATTGGAAAGGACTTCCAAGGGTCGGGGGTTCGAATCCTTCCCGATGACCGGAGCCGAAAAGAATTTTTTAAGTGTTGTCTTTTCGAAATTAAAAAACAAGAACGGTAGGGAGGCGCAGTGCGAGCGCGCGATCATTCGTAAAGATGACTAACTGCATTTTTAAACTATCGGGTTAAGAGCGGCGGGTGGCACGCACCCCTTCCGCGGACCTCATACTCCACTTGCGTCGCCCGCGCGAAACTTAGACTTTAAACGGGTGCCTATTCTGACAAACAAGGTAAAACATAGTTTAGATATATGTATGTACATTGTTCAGCAAAAAAAAAACTAATGAAATTTACGCGTTGCTTACACTTGCTATAGTCCCCTTAACACACTTACTGGAAATCTTCCAAGATCTATGCAACGCTCAGGATCCCCAACAGATCTGATGCAGACCCTAATCAGTGAGAACTACGGTAGTCTATTGTGAATCCCTAGATCCCCTCAGACCTAGCACAGATCCCCACTGACCTGCTATAGACGAGCATGACGGACTTCTTCCACAGCCGGTGCTGCCGCTCGGCGTCGCCCGAGGGCGAGTCGGGCGCGCTCGCCTCCGCGGCGCTCTCGGAGCCCGAACACGCTGTGGATCCCCTCAGACCTAGCACAGATCCCCACTGACCTGCTATAGACGAGCATGACGGACTTCTTCCACAGTCGGTGCTGCCGCTCGGCGTCGCCCGAGGGCGAGTCGGGCGCGCTCGCCTCCGCGGCGCTCTCGGAGCCCGAACACGCTGTGGATCCCCTCAGACCTAGCACAGATCCCCACTGACCTGCTATAGACGAGCATGACGGACTTCTTCCACAGCCGGTGCTGCCGCTCGGCGTCGCCCGAGGGCGAGTCGGGCGCGCTCGCCTCCGCGGCGCTCTCGGAGCCCGAACACGCTGTGGATCCCCTCAGACCTAGCACAGATCCCCACTGACCTGCTATAGACGAGCATGACGGACTTCTTCCACAGCCGGTGCTGCCGCTCGGCGTCGCCCGAGGGCGAGTCGGGCGCGCTCGCCTCCGCGGCGCTCTCGGAGCCCGAACACGCTGTGGATCCCCTCAGACCTAGCACAGATCCCCACTGACCTGCTATAGACGAGCATGACGGACTTCTTCCACAGCCGGTGCTGCCGCTCGGCGTCGCCCGAGGGCGAGTCGGGCGCGCTCGCCTCCGCGGCGCTCTCGGAGCCCGAACACGCTGTGGATCCCCTCAGACCTAGCACAGATCCCCACTGACCTGCTATAGACGAGCATGACGGACTTCTTCCACAGCCGGTGCTGCCGCTCGGCGTCGCCCGAGGGCGAGTCGGGCGCGCTCGCCTCCGCGGCGCTCTCGGAGCCCGAACACGCTGTGGATCCCCTCAGACCTAGCACAGATCCCCACTGACCTGCTATAGACGAGCATGACGGACTTCTTCCACAGCCGGTGCTGCCGCTCGGCGTCGCCCGAGGGCGAGTCGGGCGCGCTCGCCTCCGCGGCGCTCTCGGAGCCCGAACACGCTGTAATAAACGAACACGTGTCTTATTCGTCTTTGTCCCTTGTCCTAGGTTAGCGACAAACGCAAAAATCAAATGATGTCTATGACGTCTATAATGTCCTACGTGACGAGGCGCGGTAGACATTGACACAAGTCAAGGGTCAGATGGCAGTACTTGTGGACACGGCGCGCATCGTCCAGAGGTTTTTCTCTCTGTAGCCTTAACTGTCGGTAGCTTGAGCCCTGCCCCGCTGCTGGCAGCTGGCTAGGGTTAGGTTTTTATAATATTTTTATGATTTGTATAATTTAATATTTTACTTTTACAATTATATTGTATGATAAAGTTTAAATAAAGTGTAATAATAATAGTCCTCCTGGCCGATTTTGACCACGGCGGCCAATCTCAACCGAGATCAGCCAACTACACAGGAGATATTATAGTGCACAAGTGTGAGCGCAATACACAGGTGCACTCGCTGTTCCATCACCCTCAAAGTTCGGTGAGACGGCAATCCGACATGACCGGAGAGAGATCAGGCGCGGACCAACGGCTTAACGTGCGCACCGAGGCACGGGGGTGTAACACCGCCATGACAGAAAATCTCGGAAACAGTTTTGGCTCGACCTGGGATTCGAACCCAGGACCTCTCGGATGTAAGCCAGAAACTTTGCCACTACACCAACGAGGCAGTCGTTTTCGTTTTGTGACACAAGTATCGGTAACATAGCGTCGCATCGCACTTGTCACGTTGCGTGCTTAACGTAGGACAACGTCTTAGAATAGTTTAATTTATTAAGTTACTTTTTTTCCGCATTTAAAATTTATTTACAGTATGAAATACAAATACACTTAAAGCAAAAACACACTGCCACAGGCGGGACTCGAACCCACACCTCTTGCAAGCCGAGCGATTGCTCTACCGATTGTTGTAGGTATCTGATCGCAACAGTGATGAATCATGGCTGGCTGCAGCTTAAGGAGCATTTAAAGAAATTCGGACCGATGAGTAAGTGACACGGTAGCTCAATTGGGAGAGCAATCCCCCTCCCTTCTCTTTTATGTTCGGGTTTGGGGTGAGCACGAACAACTATCGTAACGTATTCGTAGCGTTTACCTAACGTTAACTTGTCAATTTGTATGGGAAAACTGTCAGTTTCTGACGTTTGGACGACGCAATACATAACGATAAATGTTCGTGCTCACCAACCCAACGAGAAAGATGGAATACCTTTTGCCTAAAATATTTGTAACTCGAACTCCAAAGAATGTAATACCCCTTTTAAAAAAATATTTTATATTATATGTAAGCCCTAACTCGCCTACTGCGAGATAAACCCACTTGAGGTTTTTTAGAGTAGGAATCCGTTTTGATTGATGTAACAAATTAATTTAAAAAAATCGTTTGTCTGTAAAGTCGGTTTACAAACGATAGTTGAACGTGACAACGTCTTTGTCACGTTGCCTCTTTTTCGCTCGTTCCGCGCTCTCGCTTGCACTTCAAGCCTTGAATGGAACGCCTCAGGGCGAGGTAACGACGCATGCGTCATGTTTTTTGGTGCGTGCAGCAGGCTCCATCGAATTATAAGACGTTGTCACGTCATTAATAAAAATAGAAAATAGCGTGAAAGTAAAAAAATATGTAAACGTCTCATCTACTGAATCTCTCTCCTACATCCAATACAAATGTCTCAAACACTTACTTCTTGAGTCCGACTTCTTCTTACGCGAATAATCCCTTTTCTTTTTGCCGTCCTTTTCTTCTTCTCGACTCAACTGTAACAAAATTGCTAATGTAACAAATGCAGTATTAATTGTTTCTATTGCAATATATTCTGATCTCTTGTGGACCTCCAGCAATTGTTTATTGGACGCCTCATCATATGTTAAAAACATAATCCATTCATTGGCACATTCCTTGGCAGATGGGAAAAATAGTTGCTCACTTGCGAAGGAAGGACGGGCCGCTAGTATTTATCGTTTGAATTCCAATTAAGCTTCTTAAAAAAACTGCTTAGCTGTCAAAATGTTGTCATTCGGCTCTTGAAGCTTAAACCGCATTGATATCGCTACACTTGACAGCTGTCAAACAATAAATATATCTGACTACAATAGGGATGTGGACTGTACTCAAATAAGTATATAATGTTACCATTAAAAGGTAGTTTCTATCATAAAAATTATAAAAATCAAATTTTTTTTCTTCAAAAAACAAAGGATTAATTTTTATTTGATAAAATGTAATTAAATATTTCACCCTCAAGTCACGTGACAATCAACACCAATCAAAATGCGTGACGTCACTTGTTGCCAAACAAGAATTTTCACTGTCGAGTACTATGTGTTTGTTGATATTTGGATAATATTATTATTTTGATTCCCGTGAAATTTCTTCGAAATTCGTTTACTTATCTTATTGAATACATTTTTCGTAGGTATTAGATAGTAGGTATTAAATCGTAGGTATTTATAAACTCCAAAAGTAAAATTTAATGTTATATAAAATAATATGATTATGAGGTTCTGTCTTTTTAACAAATTGTTTCATTCCTTTTTAGTTGCTCAGCAGGCAGTCATAATAGGAGACGATGCTGTGGGATATGTACAACTTCGTCGAGATGCAAAATTGTGCACAGTTAAGTGCAAAATTTGCCTGGAGCATAAAATTTGTAGTAAACCATATTCAGCCACTATGGTTGTGGATAAAGAAAACGGTGTAATAGTGAGTGATGAGTGTCATGATTGTGCTGCTTCTCAAGGAGGTTGCAAACATGCTGTGGCATTCATCATGTGAAAAGGAATGAAAGAAAAAACAATTAAAAATGTTCAGCTGTTGAAACACCAGTCAGATTTCTTCAAAGATGATGTTATAATGTGTTCAATGCACCAACTGTGCTTGAAATACAAGGATGCTGACTGTGAGAGTTTATTGGTAAAGCTAGCTCCTTATTTATTAAAAATACCTAAATGGAAATCAATACACAATATACAAGTGCTAGATCTCGACGGGCTAGTTGAAGCCACATTTTCCGCATCGTTTTTGTACATGGAACGTGAATAGATAGATTTTAGGTGTTTTAATAGTAGTACTTTCACACTACGGCACCGCAAAACATTTATAAAATGTAGAATCCATCTTTTTAACTCAAAACTACGAAATAACTTTCTATTACATACAACTTCGACAATGTTTGTGAACAAGTGACGTTACAGCGGGCGTTTGACAGGTATCCTCGTTTTGGCGCGAAATTTGGAATGGAATTTTAAATAACTTATTTTTAAGGTATTAGTTGTATTAAAAAAAAATAACAACGAGTTTGGGCTATATTTGGTACTTATGCATGGTTTTTAACACTTTCCCAAAAATAGTCCACATCCCTATTTGACCCTTCTTATCTCAAATCTCAATTTTTATTTCTCAGTTCGACACATTCGCGTCAACTCCGTTCGTCTGATAAATTGACCTTGGCCTTTCCACTTCACCGCACCAATTTTATAACCACATCCTTTCACATTCAGGCCATCAGGCTCTGGAATGCTCTTCCCAAAAATATTAAACGGGCTCCCAGCAAACTGTCATTCAAGAGACTCATTCGCACCCACTTTCTTACTTTATCGCAACCGTCATTATAGATCTTTTTTTAACAGTTCGTCATATTTATTTATTTAGTGTATATTAGTATATATTATGTTTATTTTTAAATATGTAAGTAAATAATAAATATATATAATTATTAAATTTATATTTTATATTTAATCTCATGTGTCATATTATTGATATTATTATTTTTTGTTCTCTCTTTTATTTATTTTGTCGCACCGCCCACTAATCATTTCTGCTTAACCCAAAGGTATGACTGCCTTAGGTAGGTAGAGAATGTTTTACGGCGTTAAGTCCACCTTTGTACGTAGTTTTGTTGTGCAATAAAGCTAAAATAAATAAATTTGCCAGGTGTGAAGCGGTACCTCCATGGGCGTGTCGTCGTCTGTCTCTGTGTGCGCGTCGTCCGCCGGCTCCGCTTTGGGCTCTATCTCTCTCTCTTCCGCGGGGAGAGGCTCCTCTTTCATCATCTCTTTCAGGGGGATCGAGTCCTGGAACAAAACAGTATTTTTTATTATTATTAAATAATAATAATAATTGTCCCGATAGTTGTGTCAGTGAACGGTTTAATAGCGAAGAGCCTCGATCAACACCTTAAGAGGCTCTCGCTGGATGGTTGGGTCAAGGGTCAGATGCAGAAGGCAGTACTTATTATTATTATTGTTTATTTATTTATTAAACAAACAACGTTTTTAACTAAAATGACAATAGTGGACTTGTGGACACGGCGCGCATCGTCCGGAGATTTCTCTCTCTGTAGCCTTAACTGTCGGTAGCTTGAGCCCTGCCCCGCTGCTGGCAGCTTGCTAGGGTTAGGTTTTTATAATATTTTTATGATTTGTATAATTTTATATTTTACTTTTATAATTATATTGTATGATAAAGTTTAAATAAAGTGTCATAATAATAATAAATCAGTTGCACGAATCCATATACACATTCAAAAGTTTTCATACATAGAATTACTGAAAGCAGTTATTTTAAATACCTGCAGACTTGTCAGGAAGTTTTTACAGTTGAAAGAAGATCAGCCAATTCAACATAGTTCTACACAATTAACATTTACCCGAAAACATACATAATAAGCATAATACACATGCACGCCATTTTTATATTATTTAGAAATATTTAATTAAATGTAATAATAAATATTACATGTGATAGATAATTAATATTTTGTACGCCTATAACGGCAAGAAACCATGCTGCCATCTACATCACTATCTGTAAAATGCCACCTATTCCTATGAAATAAATGATTTGATTTGAAAGCTAACAAACATCCCCACATTGTGCATCTTCACACACAACACCTTATATTCTCATTCTGATTTGTTGTTAGAATTACGCTTGGCTTAGGCCCGTGCAATGCTAAAAACCCCAGCTTGTCGCTGAGATACAAATGTATAAAAATAAAAATAAAAAAAAATTGGTTGCCTGTAAAGTCGGTATACGGGCGAAAGTTTTACGTGACAACGACTTTGAGTGGTAAAATAATTTTAATGTGAATATTCATTCGTATAACATGAACCGGTGTGTATGCCTATCTCTCTCACTCTCTCTCTCTCGCTCTGTCTCTCTCGCTCTGTCTCTCTCGCTCTTAGGCGGGCTAACTGTGCTCGAGTGGAAGGGACGCGTGCCTTTCACTTTTTATGTCTGTCTCACTCGCTCTTAGGCGGGCTAACCATGCCCGAGTCGAAGGGACGCGTGCCTCTCACTCGCTCTCATTGTGAGCGCGGAACGTGAGCGGAGCGTAACGCAGTTTCTTGAAGTGTCACCCGGCAAACCAATTTATAAGACGTTGTCACGTCAAAATGTTTATTTCATTACTAAGTTTACATAAACAAGAAAGGGATTGGAAACTCCTTTTAAGCATACAATGCTTGTGCCAGGAGATTCCGCAAAATTGTAAATGTAATTGCAGGGAAAATTAACTGCGTCTATGTTTCCCTGCAATTGGCTAGACGACACCACCAATCGTTGACATACTTTTTATTATCTGTCAAAACGGTCTGCCTCCATAGATTTCGTATGGGAATAAATGATTGTGACGTCTCGGTCATGTATCAGAAATCGGAGTCAATTGACCGAATATTTATTGCGTTTTGTGTGTTTAAAAAATTGGTTTCTACAGCTTTTTTGAAATATATTGGTTGTATTAACTTCATAGGGGCTATGTTTTCTAAACACCATGTTCTTGACAATATTTAAGATAGGTGTCATCATCCCAATTACAACCTAGGAATCTTCAAAGCTAGAGTGAACAGGCATCTTCTGGGCGAGCTCGCTCCATCGTGGACTCAGTCTTTGCCTCGTTGGGCTTAGTCTTGGGTCAAGAGCAAACCTATCCCAAATAAAAAATAAAAATAAATAACACACGACAGCTTTGGTCTAGTGGTCTGAGGTGCAGACTGCAAAACGGGCTGTTGAGGATTCGAATCCTACTAGAGGCAAATGTTTGTGTGATGAGCACATGCATTTTTATTTGAGTCATGGGTGTTTGCAAATGTATCTAAGTATTTATATCCGTTATCCTAGCCAGCATAGCACAAGCTTACGCTTAGTTTTAGGCTAGTTAATAGGTATATCATTAAAAAAATAACTAAAAAACAGTCAGACCATACGGTCAGCGTCAAAAATATTATAACGTCTGACAGTAAGGTTGGCCAGTTCCATAGAGCCCGCACCACGAACGAGTGTTGGAGTATGGCACACACACACACACGCACACGCACACACGCACACACGCACGCACGCACGCACGCACACACACACACACACACACACACACACACACACACACACACACACACACACACACACACACACACACACACACAGCCCAAGCTAATAAAAGCGTGTTAAAAGAAATCATTCAGCATTCATCAGCGTGCAATATGTTGAAAATGAAATTTGGATTAAGCTAACCACGCTATACGCTAAGAAGAATAATCCTCACCTCAGCGTCGTCGTCCCGCTTCTCGTCCCCCCCTCCCTCGCCCCCCTCCCCGGTGACCGCGATGAGCTCCTCGACGTTTGTCGCCACCTCGATCTCCTCTTCCACTATCTGTTCCGGTTCCGGTTCCGGATCCGCTTCCGGTTCCGGTTCCGGGGGGAGCGGGGGCTCTGTGAGAGGAAAGAGAGTATAACCGAGTTGGAGTGTTTTTATTATTTGAGAGTAAAATATTTACATTTACAAAGTAAATAAAATATTGTAAACACACGCGCACACGTGTTTATCCCAAGGGATACTTGACTGCCTTGTTGGTGTAGTGGTAAAGTTTCTGCGTTACATCCGAGAGGTCCCAGGTTCGAATTCCAGGTCGAGTCAAAATTGTTTTTGAGATTTGGTGAGGAGCTTTGGTGAGGTTCGTCGTATTCCGGGTGTCGAGCGCAAGTCTTCCGGGGGTGCGTAGTTGCCGGTGCCGTCGTAGCCTTCCTCCAACGCGTCTCGCCACATACGTAGAGGACCGGTTCGCGTCAGCCAACTTATTTACAGAATTGGCCGCCGGCCTCGAAATCCGCTCGGAGTCCATCATAGCGCTGTACCTGTGTGCGTCTCCTCATCAGCAACTTCCGTCGGCAGCACTGGTTCCGGCGGAAGCGGAATCGTTTCCGGTGGCGGCGCGTGATCAACTTCCTGCGGGGCGGCTTCCGTTTCCGGGTGCGCGGGCGCAGGATCTTCTTCTGGGGGGTCGATTCTGGTAAAGATATCATGTTGTGCTATTGTATTATAGAGTTAACTTAAACGTTATTTAGTTCAAAATTATTTATTTATTTTATTTACTAGCTGACCCGGCAAACGTTGTTATGCCATATAAATTATTATCACTAATTTGTATGAAAAATAGATGTTGGCCTACTCAATATGCTCACAAAATTTCATGAGAATCGGTCAAGCCGTTTCGGAGGAGTATGGCAACGAAATCTGTGACACGAGAATTTTATATATTAGATAAGGCACACAACACATAATACAATTAAGGAATGAATTTGCAAATAATCAATTAAATGCCTTTAGCATAACGATAAGTATTCCAAAAAATCTCTTAAGCTACTTTGCAGTACAAAATATTAATTTTCAAAAAACACAAGACTTCTGACAGAGTGTGTATCGATCTATGAAATATTATATTTAAAATATACAGTAAAATACAGTACATACGGCTAAAATACATATATTTATGTCTCTATATATCGTCAGTGACAAGGAAAAATATTAAAGCACCAAAACCGTACTTGTGGCAAAAAAGAGGTTTAAAGTATTAAATTTCGGAAAAACAAACATATTAATTAAGATATTAATACGGTAGTTGACACCACCAATCGTTGACGTACTTTTTTTATCAACTGTCAAAACGCTTTTCTTCATAGAGCTTGTATGGGAATAACACACTTTGACGTCACCGCGTGCAATGCCGACTGAGTGACTAATTATCATTTGAATTCCAATTAAAAATCAAATAATATGAACTGCAGAAAAATATTAGTGTAAAGGCATCTGAAATTATGAATTATTTTAGAGAAAATCAGTTTTTGAATATTTCTTTTATAGTGGAAACAAGCCTATTAGTACATATTCCTGTGTCGAGACTTGTGACGAGTCAGTCGCGCTGTAACACTCTTCTTAGACGCGCGATGTCGCGCCAATTAATGGATTTTAAGTGAACACGCATATTATTTGGGGTCACCCAAGCCTACCTTCTGATATAGGGGCCAGGCCTCTAAGCTACCATTATGATGATCACATGTATAATGAGTAAGCTTGACTCAAGGCCCCTCAAGTTGTAAAGAGACGCCTACACCCACTCTTTAAGCAACAGATCAATACAGTAGTTGACACCACCAATCGTTGACGTACTTTTTATCAACTGTCAAAACGTTTTTCTTCATAGAGTTTGTATGGGAATAACACACTTTGACGTCATCGCGTGCAATGCCGACTGAGTGACTAATTATCATTTGAATTCCAATTAAAAATCAAATAATACGAACTGCAGAAAAATATTAGTGTAAAGGCATCTGAAATTATGAATTATTTTAGAGAAAATCAGTTTTTGAATATTTCTTTCATAGTGGAAACAAGCCTATTATTTAGCTGATCTGTATTTGTGACTGCCTCGTTGGTGTAGTGGCTAAGTTTTTCCCTTACATCCGAGTGGTCCTTGGTTGAATCCCAGGTCGAGCCCAAATTGTTTCTGAGACTTTCTGTTATGAATCTCTCAAAAACAGCTCGGAGTCGGGAAGTTGGCGGTGTTACACCCCCGTGCCTCGGTGCGCACGTTAAGCCGTTGGTCCTGCGCCTGAACTCTCTCCGGTCGTGTCGGATTGCCGTCTCACCGAACTATGAAAGTGATGGAACAGTAAGTGCACCTGTGTATTGCGCTCACACTTGTGCACTATAATATCTCCTGCGCAGTTGGCTGATCTCTGTTGGGATTGGCCGCCGTGGTCGAAATCGGCCAGGAGGATTATTTTTTATGTCAATATTTATACTAATCAACTCATCAAACTCAATTAGCAGCACAAAAAGTCTTACCATTTATTAAAAAGTCTATAAATAATATTACCTCTCTATATCAACGGTCACTTGTGATTCATCTTTGGCTACTTTCGCTTCGACCACCGCTTCCGGTTCCGGCGCTGGAGGCTCAGGCTCCTTTAGTTCTTCTTTTATCTATGGATTGATAATCAGGGTGCTATACTTAAGCATCGTAATTAAAAGCGGTCAATAACGCATAATTTTCATGTAACATTTTTAGAAGCTAACATAGGCTTTAAGACACTTCTTACAAAATAGTTAAATTGGTAAATAAATTAAAAAAAAAGGAAAATAATCGTGTGATTAAAATTTAATTTCTACAGCTTTTTAGAAACATGTTGCTTTTATAAACTCCATACAGGTTTTGCAATTAAAACGCCATGGTCTTGAAAAATTTTACGATAGGTATATCGTGGCTATTTCCTTTCGAAATAAAACCGTATGACTTCGAGAAACAGATTGGCCACGTAATCTAAACCAACCTGCTGTTCGTCCTGAATGACCTTGATCTCTGGCGTCGGGAACTTGACTTCCGGGAACGCGATCTTCACTTCCGGCGCTGCGTGCGGCGCGGGCGTCGCATCCGGCACGTGTACCACCTCCGGTGCCGATTCCACCGACTCCAGTATGACCGTTTCAGGCATAGAGGGCTCCACTGACATAGGTTCCTCCTTTGGTAGCAAATAATTTATTTATTAAAAATGTAGTCACGTAAAGCCTAAACAGATATTTTCTATGAGTCATTACTACATGCGTTTTGACGACCGCTTGGTGCAGTGGTCCACAGGTCGGACTTCTAATACCAAGGGTCGCGGGTTCGATCCCCGCACAGTACAAGCATAAGTGTGCATGAACATGTGTGTTTGTACTGATCTTGGTGTTTTCTATGTATAATGTGTATTTATTTACAAGAAAATAAAGTATTTAAGTATGTTTATCCGTTGTCTAGTACCCATAACACAAGCCTCGTAGCTTAATTTGGGTCTAGAGAATTGGTGTGATTGTTGTGAAATATTTATTTATATTTATGTGTAATATAAATGATACAATAAATTGAAAAATTAAAAAACAGGACTATCTCATTTTGTACAGACTTTATAAATGCTTCGCTGTAGTTTTCGCCAAATAATAATATCGGCTTTTGGATTCTGTAATCCACACTAATTTGCATCAAAATCGGTTATGCATTGTGAGCGTAGGACCCTTCGCACAACCGAAGGGGTCCTACGCTCATCATCAGAGATCGGAGTAGGTAGGCCGATTTGAGGCCGATGACCGCCGCCGACTGATGACGTGTATATTAATATGGATATTCTTCCGGCTGTACGGTTTTTTAAGATTACTAGAATATAATTAATTACGTTTACATTAATTTATTTCTGTTATAATACAATTGTTATTAATGGTACATACAATCAATTATTGCGGTTCTTTAAAATTCACAACAGTATATTAATAAATCCCGAAAGGCCGGAACAATTTCCGGAAAAAAGTCTTATCCATGTTATGAACATTTATGGTACAAGTGCATAAAATCGGCCTACCTACTCCGATCCCTGCTCATCATACAGCCCGAGCTTATTAAAGCATTTTTTTGAAGTTTCTGAATGTCTTTCAACCTTTGAGTTACACCGAAACTGAGCTAACTATATCGAATTAGGTCAAAAGAATCAGGCACTGAATCCCGACTGTAGTGATGCTTCATAATCATTATATTTATTGCAAGTCATAAGTTACAGTAAGGTTTTACAGTCTTATAAGTGAGCTTGACGACCGTTTGGTGCAAAGGTCTACATGTCGGACTTTAAAAACCAAGGGTCGCGGGTTCGATCCCCGCACAGTACAAGCAAATGAGTGCATGAACATGTGTGTTTGTACTGGTCTGGGTGTTTTCTATGTATAATATGTATTTATTTACAAAAAAAAAGTATTTAAGTATGTTTATCCGTTGTCTAGTACGCATAACACAAGCCTCGTAGCTTAATTTGGGACTAGAGGATTGGTGTGATTGTTGTGAAATATTTATTTATTTTATTTATTTATAAGTAAACTAGTACAGTGACGCCCGGCTAGGGCACAGCAACTTAGTTAGTAAAATTTGAAATTAAAATTAAGTTGAATAAAATTATTAAACATAACATAAATTATATTATCAAGCAAAACCCTATTGAATAAAATCGAATCAAATTAAACAATAAAAATTTAAAATTGTGCACCCTTCAATCCAGACGGGATATAGCTAGCTTGTCGACGCTTTACAAAATCGTTAATTCTGAATGGGACACAGAGTATTTGTAAAAATAAAAGACGGCCCAATCTTTTATTTAAGACAAGTGGTAGGAGAAGGCAGCAAGTTTTTGATCTTCCAGTATGTCGAAATAATGTAACGTTTAACAATCCAATATACCGAATGTGAGGATTGTATAATACTACTAGCTGACCCGGCAAACGTTGTTATGCCATATAAATTATTATCACTAAGGTGTATGAAAAATAGATGTTGGCCGATTCTCAGACCTACTCAATATGCTCACAAAATTTCATGAGAATCGGTCAAGCCGTTTCGGAGGAGTATGGTAACGAAAACTGTGACACGAGAATTTTATATATTAGATTAGTAGGGAGGTAGATTTTTTTTTCTGAATATCAATTAAGTTATATAAAATCATGTAAAACTTATTTATAGATCTTTGTATACCGTTTTTTTTTGTATTTAACTGCCAAACGAAAATGTTGTGTTAAGCTCTAATCGGAATGCAAATTGAACGTGATATTTTATACCAGTGTAGCCTAGATTGTCTTGATTTGTATATTGTTGCTGTACCTTAATAAATAAATATATATATCGGAGGGGCGTTCGCTACGTTCTTCGGTGCAGAGTCGGTGTCGTCATCCATGGCGATAGGATTTCCAAAATAAATACTCCAACGTCTTCTCGATATCGATTTACTCAATCACACTCACTTAACAATTAAAATAACACACGTATAGCGCAATGGAATGGAATTGGATTTAGTTTTATTTCGTGAAAAAGTGTGTGTTCGTCCTTGCCGGAAACGGAAGTGCACCCAGACAAGCCGGCGGAGGGAGGTAGGCCCGATCCTTGCTTGACGTTTGCCACTGTGACAGCTGTCAGAGTGACAGATGACTTTTAACGTCACGCTATACGTCACGTCTGATAGTGACGCACCGACACGGCCATTCTGACGGCTTACACGTCCTCGTGTTGTTCACCTGGAATGGAAACGATACCAAGAAAGTAACACATTCTCTCGGCCTTTCCTGCCCAAGTGGAAAGAATGATGGAGTTACCAAATAAAATTATTTTCAACTTCATAACTTTCATTTTTATAGTCCATTATTATTCCAATCAAACGGATACTCATTGACATCAAATTGAGACAAAGATCTTTGTTAGAACTGAATTCATTAACCTATGCTCAGTCGCTTAACCAGCGGCTTCGCTTTACACAATCACTTAACCAGCGACGTATCGTCATAGCCACTTCACCAGCGACTTGACGTAATTATTTGGTTCGTCACTTCACCAGCAACGTATCGTCATAGCCACTTCACCAGCGACTTGACGTAATTATTTGGTTCGTCACTTCACCAGCGACGTATCGTCATAGCCACTTCACCAGCGACTTGACGTAATTATTTGGTTCGTCACTTCACCAGCGACTTATCGTCATAGCCACTTCACCAGCGACTTGACGTTACTATTTGGTTCGTCACTTACCCAGCGACAACCATTTTATAACACTTCACCAGCGTTAAAATTCACATCATTCACGAGTCAGATGCGCACCGCGCACTCTATACAGAAACTGCATGAGCTACGGCTACAGCTCACAAGTGAGACTAAGAGGTAATGAATCCAGTTACCAACGTTACTTTTAACACAAAATTAAAAAAATGAAATAATTCAAAACTTTCTCCATCAAATCAAACAACAATGGCAGGTATAATTCACAAACATTTTAAATAAACTCTCTATTAAAACACATTCTAACACACGGTCTAAGAATCATTATTTTCTAAGTCATATTCATCGGGGCAACTTTGAGACATTCTTCCTAGGCGATCATGAGCGTACTTATAAGTTCTGTTACTGGTCAATAATTTTAACTTGTGTTGATCACTATCAATTACTTCTACATTTTAAAATGGACCATTGTTTTTAGGGTCAAGTTTGGTCTGGTTCCTCTTCTCATTTAGAATAAGGACCAAATCACCAAGAACAAAATGATCAAATCTAGCCTTATTTCTATCATCATTTTTCGTAAGAAGCACTACTTTCGAAATTGTGGGCTGCTTGTTCTCTTGCTTTAGTAAGATCGGTCTCGGTTTCAGTATCGGTAACAGTCAAAAAATTAGAGGTTGTGCTACACGACCGATCATAAGTTCAAGCGGGCTCGCTTTAGTCACGCGGATTATTGTCAATTAAACGCAAACTGAACTTCTTCAAATGCGTCTTACAACCTATCTGAAGTCTCCACAGAGGTCAACATTCCCTTTAACCACTCCTCTTGACTATTCGCACGACTCGAACCTGTCGCGATTAAATGCAACTGAATGCAGTGTGAATCACGTAATTCTTTAAAATCCTTACTCGCAAAGCAATGACCTTGATCTGCTATGACGCGCGTAGGGGTACCAAAAAAGGAGATACTAGACTTAAAGCTACAATGGCACTGGGAGTATCAATACGCATAGTGTGATACAAGAGCACGAACTTTGTGAATGCGTCTATCAAAACTATCACGTACCTACTCTTTTTGGTTATTATTGCCGCTTAATTTGCCGGTAATATCTATGTACACCGTGTGCCACAGGACAGCTAGTTTTGGTATTGAGTGAAGTTCGGCGGATACTTTCTCTGAATGAGACTTTACAAGTGATACAATTGTCAATAAATTTGCAAACATACTTTGCTATTCTGTCAAACCAATCTAAACACGTTAAAAGAAATTCGCACCATGCAAACAAGCTACTTGGTCATCAATACGCGGCAGTGAGAATCGATCGGAACCGTATTTTCATTAAATTCGCGGTAATCGACCACCATACTATTTGCTCCGTCACGATAATCTACGAGTAATACCTATGGGACTCGAAAAAGGAGAACTACTTGGTCTTACTATGCTCGCATTCAATAGTTCGTTTAGTAGGCACTACATCTCGCTCTTGTGAACTCAGACGACAGGGACGGCGATATACGGTACGCGCCGGGCTGAATGACTAGGTAATTCACCTGTTGTCACACGGGTTTGCGGTAAACCTTCAATAAAAGCAAACGAAAAATTTACTAGGTAATTTCGTAATGCAGGTAAGATATTGGTATTGATTGACCGAAAATCTATTTCTGTAATTGCACTAAAACAGACAACCGGTTTTGATAGCCGCGCACTTGATAGATTTAGGCCAGACCTAAGTTTAAGATACCCGAACATTCCGAACCTATTAAAATATCATACGGCATACTATCGTCTGGCAAGATAAGAAATAACAAATTTAAACAATGCCCGTAAATAACTACCGTGCACGAAATCTGTTCGGTACAATAAATGTGAGCGTTGCCGACGCCTGAAAGACGCACGTTAGTTGCAATACGAACTTCAGAAAACCGGTTTGCTACACTTTGCTTTACAAGAGAACATTCAGCACCACTATCAAAATAAAAAGGGTACGACTCACCGGATTGTGTTAGTTCGCCGCGAACACCGCGCACCTCGCAGAAATTGACTCGTCACTCGAGCGAGGCACCGCTGGCATCCCCGCCGCCGCTGCCGGCGCCGACGTTCTTGCTTGATGCGCCGACTACGTTGCCGCCTTTCTTGACGCAGAGGGGAGCGGTGTGAAAGCCAGGTTGATGATGATCCTTTTAGGGCCTTACTCAGGGCAATGATTAGGGCTCCTAGTAGTGGATTATCCGAGAGGCACATGTCAGCAGTCACACGCCATGCGTGAGGATTCGCTTTTCGCTTGTCAGGGTCGAACTCAGGCAGGTGTACGACGTGGTAAGCAGCCGGGCTTCATGGCCTGTATTAGAGCCAGGAAGTTTTGATTTTATTGCTCCAATAACATTCGTCATTTGTCGTCAGGATAATTTGTCGTCACTTGTGTACGTGCGCAATCCCGCTTCTGATATCGGAGGGGCGTTCGCTACGTTCTTCGGTGCAGAGTCGGTGTCGTCATCCATGGCGATAGGATTTCCAAAATAAATACTCCAACGTCTTCTCGATATCGATTTACTCAATCACACTCACTTAACAATTAAAATAACACACGTATAGCGCAATGGAATGGAATTGGATTTAGTTTTATTTCGTGAAAAAGTGTGTGTTCGTCCTTGCCGGAAACGGAAGTGCACCCAGACGAGCCGGCGGAGGGAGGTAGGCCCGATCCTTGCTTGACGTTTGCCACTGTGACAGCTGTCAGAGTGACAGATGACGTTTAACGTCACGCTATACGTCACGTCTGATAGTGCCGCACCGACATATATAATTAAACATCATTTAAAAATCATTGCTAGAGTGTTTTTTTTTTTACCTTAATGACATCTTCGATATTGACATCGGCTTCCTCTATAGATGGCGCCACTATCTCTGTGTCGTCTTTCTTGAAAGTAGGCTTGTCTGTGGTCCTACAATTATAATTATTTCTAACTGTTTTATTTATTTCTATAGCTTCCAATAGGGAATATTCATGTTTTTCTTTTTTGTCTTAAATTAATAGTTTCCTATTTTATAACATAGAAAAAAATATTAATGGGCTTCAAAGTACTCTAGATATTTTTAAAAATGAAATTTAAAACTTTTAAAAAAATTAAGCAGTTCAAACGCTGCCATTTTGCGCGCGCTTATGTGACGTCACATGACACGTCCAGTGGGTGTTTACCTTAGTGTTTACTGTGGACTTTTCAGTTACTTCGTAATTTTTACAATACAATGTAGTGTCAGATGACGTCACATTTCGTTCGACCTGTGGTGGCGCGTTTTGGAAGTTTGAATTTCGCTCCCTTATTTTGCACTTTTTGAATATTATTTTAGGGGTTTAAATAATAAGTTAATAAAAAAAAATATTTTCATTATAATATTACGATAATAAGTATTCGAGAAAAAAATATTTTACGCCATTTTAAATTTTATGCATATTCCCTATTGTGACGGGTAAGAATTTGGCTTTAAATGAATTCAAATATAAATAAATTGCAAATGCATTTTCAAAAAGTGTTATTACAGCACTAAATATTGAACTGGAAACTTAAAAATACAAATGTATTTAGGAGAGTCACTTGAGAGGCCTAATCAAAAATCTACACGACGATCTCTTTGGTGCGATGATTAAGAAGTTGGCATACTACATTTTTATAAAAAAAAAACAAATGCTTAACTATGATTAACTATTTGTTGATCACCATGA
Source organism: Pyrausta despicata (assembly GCA_963921415.1). NCBI lineage: Eukaryota > Metazoa > Arthropoda > Insecta > Lepidoptera > Crambidae > Pyrausta > Pyrausta despicata. The sequence continues at coordinate 5,336,247 of OY992874.1, forward strand.
GGCAATTGTCATACTATTACAATAACATTATAATTACATTATATCGTTTTTAAGCATTATAACTACCATCCATATAATGTAACACACCTAGTATGCAAATAAATAAATGAAATGAAAAATGAAATAACTGATACATTGTGATAACCAGTCATTGTAGAACTGTTTTTTGTCCCGAATAAAAAGAAAAGATAAAAACATGCTAAGGCTTCGGATGACCATTATGTGGCTTTTCGCTATGTAGTTAGATGATAATTTTTGGGACATCCTTCTTCTTCTTCTTTTTATGGAAAATGGCAATGTGCGTTGCCGCAAATTTTTTTTAAATTATGTTATTATATATTTTTGAGATATCCTATCTTATTATTATTATTATTGCTGCCTCGTTGGTATAGTGGCAAAGCTTCTGCCTTACATCCGAGAGGTCCGGGGTTCGAATCCCAGGTCGAGCCAAAATTGTTTCTGAGATTTTCTGTCATTAATTTCTCAAAAACAGCTCGGATTCGGGAAATTGTCGGTGTTACACGTTAAGCCGTTGGTCCTGCGCCTGATCTCTCTCCGGTCAAGTCGGATTGCCGTCTCACCGAACTTTGAGAGTGATGGAACAGTAAGTGAGTGCATCTGTGTATTGAGCTCACACTTGTACACTATAATATCTCCTGCGCAGTTGCCTGATCTCTGTTGAGATTGGCTGCCGTGCTCGAAATCGGCCAGGAGGACTATTAATATTATTATTATATTAAAATGAACTAACCTTGTATTAGGCTTGTGCATATGCGCCACGGGCGGTATGTGTATGTCGACGTCGCGGAAAGCGTACACGTCCTCCGCCTTGATCTCTATGTCGTCTATGTCCACCGCGGGCGCGAGCGAGATGGGAGACGCGCTGCTCGATGCTGCGAACGATATCGATATTAAAGAAAACAGCGTCACTAATATCTAGTACCGATAGTCACCAAAAGTATCGATAAGACATTTGAGTGTAACCAATCATTAAACCATTGATAAGCAATAAAAGTATCGATAAACACTTAAGTATCTATATTCACTAAAAAGGTTTCGATAGTCACCAAAAGTATCAATAAGTCATTTGAGTGTAATCAGTCACTAAAGTATCTAAACTAAAGTATCGATACTACTACAGTATGTCTGTATGTGTATATCGACGTCGCGGAAAGCGTACACATCCTCCGCCTTGATCTCTATGTCGTCTATGTCCACCGCGGGCGCGAGCGAGATGGGAGACGCGCTGCTCGATGCTGTGAACGATATCGATATTAAAGAAAACAGCGTCACTAATATCTAGTACCGATAGTCACCAAAAGTATCGATAAGTCATTTGAGTGTAACCAATCATTAAACCATCGATAAGCAATAAAAGTATCGATAAACACTTAAGTATCGATATTCACTAAAAATGTATCGATAGTCACCAAAAGAATCGATAAGTCATTTGAGTGTTACTAATAACGAAACCATCGATAAGCAATAAAAGTATCGATGAACACTTAAGTATCGATATTCACTAAAAATGAACCGATAGTCACCAAAAGAATCGATGTTATTTGAGTGTAACCAATCACGAAACCATCGATAAGCAATAAAAGTATCGATAAACACTTAAGTATCTACATTCACTAAAAATGTTTCGATAGTCACCAAAAGTATCAATAAGTCATTTGAGTGTAATCAGTCACTAAAGTATCTAAACTAAAGTATCGATACTACTACAGTATGTCTGAATGTGTATACGACGTCGCGGAATGCGTACACATCCTCCGCCTTGATCTCTATGTCGTCTATGTCCACCGCGGGCGCGAGCGAGATGGGTGACGCGCTGCTCGATGCTGCGAACGATATCGATATTAAAGAAAACAGCGTCACTAATATCTAGTACCGATAGTCACCAAAAGTATCGATAAGTCATTTGAGTGTAACCAATCATTAAACCATCGATAAGCAATAAAAGTATCGATAAACACTTAAGAATCGATATTCACTAAAAATGTATCGATAGTCACCAAAAGAATCGATGTCATTTGAGTGTAACCAATCACGAAACCATCGATAAGCAATAAAAGTATCGATAAACACTTTCTGTCACTAAAGTATCGATACTACTACAGTATGTCTGTATGTGTATGTCGACGTCGCGGAATGCGTACACATCCTCCGCCTTGATCTCTATGTCGTCTATGTCCACCGCGGGCGCGAGCGAGATGGGAGACGCGCTGCTCGATGCTGCGAACGATATCGATATTAAAGGGAACAGTGTCACTAATATCTAGTACCGATAGTTAATAAAACGTATCGATAGTCACCAAAAGTATCGATAAGACATTTGAGTGTAACCAATCATTAAACCATCGATAAGCAATAAAAGTATCGATAAACACTTAAGTATCTATATTCACTAAAAAGGTTTCGATAGTCACCAAAAGTATCAATAAGTCATTTGAGTGTAATCAGTCACTAAAGTATCTAAACTAAAGTATCGATACTACTACAGTATGTCTGTATGTGTATATCGACGTCGCGGAATGCGTACACATCCTCCGCCTTGATCTCTATGTCGTCTATGTCCACCGCGGGCGCGAGCGAGATGGGAGACGCGCTGCTCGATGCTGCGAACGATATCGATATTAAAGAAAACAGCGTCACTAATATCTAGTACCGATAGTCACCAAAAGTATCGATAAGTCATTTGAGTGTAACCAATCATTAAACCATCGATAAGCAATAAAAGTATCGATAAACACTTAAGTGTCGATATTCACTAAAAATGTATCGATAGTCACCAAAAGTATCGATAAGTCATTTGAGTGTAACCAATCATTAAACCATCGATAAGCAATAAAAGTATCGATAAACACTTTCAGTCACTAAAGTATCTAAACTAAAGTATCGATACTACTACAGTATGTCTGTATGTGTATACGACGTCGCGGAATGCGTACACATCCTCCGCCTTGATCTCTATGTCGTCTATGTCCACCGCGGGCGCGAGCGAGATGGGAGACGCGCTGCTAGATGCTGTGAAGGATATCGATATTAAAGGAAACAGTGTCACTAATATCTAGTCCCGATAGTTAATAAAACGTATCGATAGTCACCAAAAGTATCGATAAGTCATTTGAGTGAAACCAATCATTAAACCATCGATGAGCAATAAAACTATCGTTATAGTTGATGGAATCAGGCGTTACTTTGCGGAAATCCATGACTAAAGCTAAAAAAGATGATTATTTTGCTTTAAATTTCCACGAAACGACGCCAGCGCAGGAACCAAAACTGTAATCACCTGAAAAGGTAGAACGGGAAGTCGCAGGATTTACAATATCTACAACTCACAACGTGACACAGAAGATGCACTGGAATCACAACACTGATACCAACAAACACTACTATCGTTATCGACATTCACAAAAAATACTACTAATCATCACTAAACGATTAGTTATTTGAGTGTAATCAGCCACTAAAGTATCGATTCTCTAGTGTCTGCCTAGTGTATATCGACGTCGCAGAAAGCGTACACAGACATCCTTCTTTTCGATCTCTATCTCGTCTATATCACGGTAATATTATCTATACAGTATCCTAACTTCATACAAACGGACGACGTGCGAGCTATAACGCAATAGTGTTCTGAACGCTATAGCCAATTGTGGGGACTGTCCACTAATTGGCAAACTAATTCCACGTGTCAAGTCTGTTGCCAAATACTACATTTTCTAAATTGTACTAACATAGGAGATAAGATATTGTTACTAACAATCTGGATCGTGTTGTCTGAAAGATAAATGTTTTTATTTTTTATTTATATTATACCTACGCGCTCGGATCTCGGCATGCGCTCGGCATGCTACAGTCGCGGGTATGCCGCAGTGACGAACGGACGGTGTGCTGGTTTTTAATCAGTCCCCGCGCGAATTTTTACTCGAAACAAGTGCAAGTAGCTATTTAACATGACAAGTAGGATATATTGTATTCGAATGCGGATTGTCATACACATAAATGATATAATAAAGCATTCCGTACATCTCGGTATGATATTTTTCAACACATTTGCTCATAAAGTGGTTGTAATTTCACTGCAATTAGACAAATAATGACACCTATAATCAAACTGTGACTTTTCATTGCTATAACTCACTAGTGAGTTATAGATTTAAAAAAAAGAAAACTTTATAGTCCCCATTTTGTACGTGGCAGAATAGGCGCACCCCTATGCGCGGAAAATAAACTTTTTATCTACTAAATAAAATGAGTTTTTATTGTTATTTTATTCACAAGTGTGTTGAAAAACGTCGTATGATACACGTGTGTATTGATGATTACCGTTCTCGACTCTCTTAAGACTCAATGGCGCCTCGGCGGTAATCACCAATGTTACACACTAGTACCATAATGTACTATTACATTAATAGAAAAGTATCTCACCACTAAGCTGCCTCTCGATTTGCTGCAATTGGCTCTTGATATGCTCTATGGCAGCGTGTTTGCTGTGCTGCTGCTGTTGAACCGCGTCCGGTTGGGTTATCTTCTCTTGAGCTATAGGCAATGTTGAGTTCTCTAAGAGCATAGACAAGGTAGGCGCCGTGGCTGACGGTGAGACTGTGTCTGGAAAAAAATACATAATAAAAAGTGTTAGAAGAGTTCCTGTTATGATCGAGAGATGGCGCTGTGTGTCGTTTGCCTCGCGCTGTTTGTGTGTAATATAATCACACATCAACAAAGCGTTGGACTTTTAATGACTTTTATGTGTCTCTAATACTTCCTTTATAATCTTATTTATGAAAATGAATTCATGTTCGTTAGTCTCGCTAAAACGCGGGAACGGCTGTACCGATTTTGCTTAATTTTGGTAAAGTGTCAATACTATATATTTTTGTGTGATTTTGAATAAAATTATTATCTTATGAATAAAATTTAACGAACAAGTCTGTTTGTACTGGTCTGGGTGTTATATGTATTTATTTAAGTTCATTTGTAATACCATGAGCGATTCTGATATCTGTAACACGAGTGCTTGAGCTACTTACCACAGAGTAAGAGCAACGTATGTGATGTAGTTGAATATTTATTATTATAAATAAATAAAATCTACTAACGACTTAAGTCGAAAAAAATCATGAGGGTAAAAAATCATGAGAAATTATTTCCACACAATTCCTAATATCTGTTTTTCACAATTGTAACACAATCGCTTAAGCTACTTACCACAGAGTCAGATCAATGTATGTGATTATAATTTAAAAATAAAATATAAATAAATAAACATACCAATCACTTTGGCGGGGTGATGCATGTGTTGCGGGGTGGTGACCACGGGCGTGGACTTGAGCAGTGACGTCAGCAGCGGAGACGACGCGGGCGCAGGCGTCGCTGTTGCAATAAAAAAAATAAAAAACTTTTTTTTTCGCTATCATCATCATCAGCCTAACGTCCCACTGCTGGGCACAGGCCTCAACTCAACTATTAGGTGGTGTGAGCCATACTCCACCACGCGGGCTCAACGCGGATTGGTGGAGGGGTGTGTGTAAGGTAAGAGACCAACCTTACTGTCAGATGTTATTGAGCCGCCCGAGGGCCTCCGACCAAGCTTAACGACTAATATCTATCGATATTAACCGGAACCAACAGCTTAACGTGTCTTCCGAAGCACGGAGATGCTTGAAATAGACGTCACTTTTATGGTCAAAAGGGTCACCCATCTCAAACATGACCGCGCCGTAGGTTGCCTAACTTTTGGTATCACTACCAAAGCGCTGCAACCACTGCGCAACAAGCACCTCAGGCGTCGCTATGGCAATAAAAAAATAAAAATCTTTTATCTTTGTAATAGGGATCTGTTTCGGAAAAGAAGTGACAATCATTCCAGAAATCTCAGAGACCGTAACAAATTATTGTACAATTGTTTACAGAAGCTACAACATTACCAAAACCAATGTGATGCTATGTGTATAAAGATATACAATGTTATTCCAAATAACTTAAAACAGCTACCAATATTATGCTTGAGAAGAAGAAGAAACTTGTAAAATGGCTCAAAGATAATCAAGTGGGTCAGTGGAGTGTCTGATGGATCAGCGAAGTGTCTGGTGGGTCAGCGGAGTGTCTGGTGGGTCAACAGTGTCTGGTGGGTCAACGGAGTGTCTGGTGGGTCAGCAGTGTCTGGTGGATCAGTGGAGTATCTGGTGGGCCAGCGGAGCCTGGTGGGTCAGCGAAGTGTGTGGTGGGTCAGCAGTGTCTTTTTGGTCAAAAGTGTCTAGTGGGTCAGCGGAGTGTCTGGTGGGTCAGCAGAGTGTCTGGTGGATCAGCGAAGTGTCTGGTGAGTCAGCGAAGTGTCTGGTGGGTCAGCGAAATGTCTGGTTGGTCAGCGCAGTGTCTGGTGGGTCAGTGGAGTATCTGGTGGGTCAGCAGTGTGTCTAGTGGGTCAGCGAAATGTCTGGTAGGTCAGCGAAGTGTATGATGGGTTAGCGAAGTGTCTGGTTGGTCAGCGGAGTGTCTGCTGGGCAGCGGAGTGTCTGCTGGGTCAGCGAAGTGTCTGGTGGGTCAGCGGAGTACAACACAAACTGAAGTACTGGCTTACAAATAATAAATCTGTCGCCCCTCGGACCGCCGATTAATGTGATTACAGCCTTAAAACTCACCGGGCGACGTGGGAGTCGTAGGCTGAGCAGGCCGCCACGTCCTGTCGGCCCGCGCCCGCCTCTCTTCCCTCTCTTTCAGCCACGCGGCGCGGCGCGCTCGCTCCCTCTCCCTCGCACGCGCGGACGCTTCAATGTTGGCCCACAGTTCGCGCAGTCTCTCCTCTGAAGTTGATGGGTTGCGCACTTCTGTTATTTCGTTCTGAAACATTAATTTGCTGTCGTAATTCTTTTTTTTTAAATTAAAATGGATGTCAACACCACCAATTATAATAATAACTTTACATTTTTTTAGGATAATGTGGTTAAATTATCAGTTGTTTTGAAGTTATAAGTAAGTGATTGTTTTTTTTTGCTGACATTCTGAAACTGTATTTTGTTAACCTTTACATAGTGAGCCAAATGAAAGAGTATGAATAAAACACAAAATTTGCATGAAATTTTGCATGGAGATATTTGATACCCAAGAAAGGACATAGGCTACTTGTTATCATGGGAAAATGACGCATTCCTATGGGAGGATTTAGGTGGGCAAACTGCTTTTTTATATATAAAAACGAATTGCTGTTCGTTAGTCTCAGTAAAACTCGAATGGGTCGAGAATGGGTTGATTTCAAAAATGTTAGCCGTGAAATATTTGTGGAACTCCAGGGAAGGTGTAAACGATGAGAAAATATTGATAAATTGCGAAAACAGCGGACAAGACAGTGTCTTCCGGGTCCACTAGTATATAATGTACATGTCAATATATTATGTTCATTTAAAAAAAATCTGTTAAACTTGATGGAATCAGGCGTTACTTTGCGGAAATCCATGACTAAAGCTGAAAAAGAGGATTATTTTGCTTTAAATTTCCACCAAACGACGCCAGCGCAGGAACCAAAATTAATACATCCAACTGTAATCACGATTAGTGTAGTGGCGAAACGCGTCGAGTTGTTTGTTGGTGTCAGTGTTGTGATTCCAGGTGCATCTTCTGTGTCACGTTGTGAGTTGTAGGTATTGTAAGTCCTGCGACTTCCAGTTCTAGCTTTTTCAGGTGATTTCAGTTGGATGTATTTTGGTTCCTCACTGGCATCGTTTGGTGAAAATTTAAAGCAAAATAATCCTCTTTTACAGCTTTAGTGTCTGCCGGGTCTACTAGATCAAAATATTATGTTGATTTAAAAAAACAGTTAAATAAAACTTGTTAGCCTACCTTCAACTGGTCATACTGCTGATTCATTTCAGCCAAGGTTTTCTGTATCTCCACCACCCTTTCCTGCGTGAGTCGTTTGAGTATGCTCTCCTGTGGCGTTTCACCCGCTCCTTCTGAGTTTCGTTTCTTTCTTTTCGGTGTGTCAACATGTTCAAGCAACGCACCGTACTGTGCTGCGCAGCTGTTGAGATTAAACAATTAGCTTGGAAGTATGTATATATGGCTTTCAATCAATTGTGGTGCTTGTGGCGCAGTGGTTGCAGCGCTTTGGTAATGATACCAAAAGTTAAGCAACCTACGGCGCGGTCAAGTTTGGGTATTTTAGTCTTTAAGCCCGGTCGGAGGCCCTCAGGCGGCTTAATAACATCTGACAGTAAGGTTGGTCACTTACCTTACACACACCCCTCTACCAATCCGCACTGAGCCCGCGTGGTGGAGTATGGCTCGCACCACCTCATAGTTGAGGTGAGGCCTGTGCCCAGCAGTGGGACGTATATAGGCTGATGATGATGATGAATCAATTGTGGATGAATAGATATGGCTGTATCTACACAGTTAGATTGGCTGCCTCATTGGTTTAGTGGTAAAGTTTCTGTCTTAAATCTGAGAGGTCCTGGGTTTGTATCCCAGGTTGAGCCAAAATTGTTTCTGAGAATTTCAGCTCAGAGTCGGGAAGTTGGCGGTGCTACACCCCCGTGCCTCGGAAAGCACGTTAAGCCGTTGATCCTGTGCCTGATCTCTCTACGGTCATGTCGGATAGCTGTCTCACCGAACTTTAAGAGTGATGGAACAGTGAATGCACCTGTGTATTGCGCTCACAATTGTGCACTATAATATCTTCTGCGCAGTTGACTGATCTCTGTTGAGATTGGCCACCATGGTCGGATTATCCTGTATATTTGGTTTTCTCAAAAAACATGTCCCCCAATTTATTTTGAATATTAAATACTTAATCTAAATTAAAACAGAGAAGAAGAGAGTATTTAAATTTAAACAGAGAATGTATTTTGATTACAACTAGAGATAATTTCTGAGGATGACATTAGAGATTTGAAACTACAATCCTTACTTCTGTTAAGGTCCGATTTGGCCAAGCAAAGGTTGAGAATGTACCATATTTTTGATGCCATATTTTCAACAAACACACCAATAATCAAGCCCCAAACTAAGCCTCACCTTGTGCTACGGTGACTAGGATAACGAATAGAAATACTTAAATACATATAATCGCCTAGAGATGGGCCAAGTGCTTGGTTAGTACTCTGTACTCTGCAATGGTTTTTTTAATACTCATACTCGGCCGAATAACTTGGTTCAAGGTATATACATAAAATCAAATACATATTATGTTAATTAGTGAAGTCATGATATATTAATTCAAAACTACAGTGAGTAGGTATTGCTGGCAGCGCATTGCCGTCATATTTGATCTTGTTTTAGGACCTCAAATTAAACTGAGTAACTCGGCCGAGTACTCGGTACTCGGCAAGCTTTAAACCAAGTAATACTCGGTACTACTCGGTAAAACCACTACTCGGCCCATCTCTACAAACACCCATGAGTCAGGTACAAATGCTCGTGCTCATCACACAATACATCTGCCCCTAGTGTAGTATCCGCACCTCAGATCACTAGACCAAAGCTGTTGTGAAACTCGACAGACTTGACTACTAACCTTTTTTGAGAGTACCAATCGGGTGGCCTGTTTGGTTCACCTATAGTTTTCAGGGCGCGGGACACTGACATCCAGTTCTGGTCGCCACTCCTGACCACAGCGGAAGCCAGGCAGAGCTGCTCCCGAATATTCCACGTATCAATTGGTACTCTTTTTAGCTGAAGTCTTTCTTGAATGGAACTCATTTTTAGGTTATGTTCACGTCAACCACAAGTTTTAACGGTTTAAACTGGTCAATATAATTAGGAATTGGTTTTCAATCGTTTTTGTTATATTTATAGTGAGTTTCTGTGTTTAGTAAGCAGTTCTGTTAATTTTTCTTGCACAACCCAAACCACAGAGCAAGTAATCACTACACCCAAACAAACAAACAACAAAACCAAAACAGCCATTGGCCACAAAGTAGATAGATAGAAGAAGTAACGAATAACGTTTAGCGATGGGCGTTATTCGTTACAGCTCATAGTTATTGTGATCCACGATTATATTACGTTACATCGCTAAGCTAAACGAGATGATTCTAGATTTTGTGACCAACGAGCATAACAACGATTTTGAAGGCTTCACCCAAAGATCTTTCGCCCAATGAGTAGATCTAGAAATAAGCACTGGGGCCTCTTTTCTTTTTCTTCGCATTTCTCTAAAGGCCCATTCTGTTACATTTCGAGCGACGGATGGGTTCAAGTAGGTATTTATATTTTCTTGGGTTGGGACTAGGACCCAGGGTGTGTAATTGTGCATCCGGCTACGAGGGGAGATCCCAATCATAGACAATCATCAGCTCTATCTACTCTGTGACCGGTAGGACAACATTTTGGAAGCGTAGAGATGCAAGGTACCAAACTGGGTTTTGTCGATAAAACTTAGACTTATCAAATAACTTAGACTTATGTTTCAATAAAAACGTTGTTTATTTTCTGTAGTACAGAATTTCTAAGCAAATTATAATATTTAGAACTAGTGGCCGCCCGCTTCATTCATAGTTTCGGATTTCTAGACAACGTTGCACCAGCATCCTACTTTCTCGCAGTACTTTAAGATTTTTTAGATCATCAGAAAGTGCTAGTCACGCTGATTAAGTGCTAATCTGCCTCTAGTAGCGAACCTCTCATGACTGAGCTGAGCCGCAAGGTGTTTAAAACAGGTAAGTACTCCAGATCTTAGTTTTTGTTATTATTTGTGTAGAAAGTTTTCGCCACGCCCAACATCTTTTCCTATAGTGGAAATATTATTTTTCCTAAAATTTAAATATAAAAATCGAAAAATTATTTTAATTTTTGTAATTAAACCCATAAGAAGCACTTTTACACGTCTACATATGAATTACCATCGCTTCGGAACAATTTGGTCTAGTACTCAGAAAAAGCGGCGCATCAAACTAAGTCATTGTCATTGCCTCTTTTCAAATTCGTCTTACAATAATAATCTACAAACAAACATTTCCAAATATCTTTGTCATTTATATTATCATCAATTTATTTATATCCATTCGACATTAATACATTTTTTACTATTGTTTTGAATTTGTTTATTTGAAACTTTATTGCACAAAATATTTACATAGAGTGCTGCCAGTCAACCTCAAGGACATGCAAAAATAAAATATTTTTAATATTGATGAGATAATAACTTACGTAATAACTAAAGACAAAAGGTCCCTTTAGTAGGTAGGACCTCACCATTTTTTACGGTAGAAAAACTGCTGTGTGACTTAGTTTTTTTACAGGACGTTTATGATGGTATCGATATTTTTAAAAACATGATGACAATCGGCATCACTAGTTAGTAGTCATTTGAAAAGTGTCAAACGACAAACTGATAAACGGTAATCTGGTGGTTTGCAAAAGATTTCATAATCTTTTTTTGTTTTATCAGCAGAAAAATATATATAAAATTGTGATTTTTGTAATGGACATTGTTATAGTGTGTTTGAATGTGTTTTTTTTAATCTTAGAAAGATTCAAAACTTCCTACCAAGTCATGTTTCTCCGAAACTGTTTTGAGTAAGTGAATAATCAGAGAACTATTACAAAATGAATATCCTGGACACAGATACGTCCTTCCTGCTAAAATTGGACCAAATAGACGTTAATTACGTTCCTTATTTAAATTTTCAATATGATGGTGGAATTTTCCCATTATGGACAGCAAAAGATTCAAAGAATAGGAGATATGGTGACTTCGTACAGTTTCAAGTCTTGGCTGGTAAGAAGAATGATAAAGAACCAGTCCTGAGCTATGAAGGTGAGTTCTTAACCTAAACTTTTAAATTCTACTACTACCAAAGTTCTTACCACTTTTTTTTGCTTTTTTTTCGACGATGACTTTGGCGTAATGGTCAAGAAGTTGACTAAGAGGGTATTAACCAAGAGGTCGCGGGTTCGATCCCCGCCCTGTACAAACATTTGTGTGCATGAACATGTCTGTTTGTACTGGTCTGGGTTTTATATGTATTTATTTAAGTGTATTTGTAATACCACTGTTGATACCGATATCTGTAACACAAGTGCTTTAGCTATTTACAACAGAGTCAGATCAATGTATGTGATGTTAATAAAATAAAATAATTTTGTATATTATATCATTATTATATTACTTAATTTTTAATCTTTGGCAAGGGTTTGGTCACATAATGATCGTGGTATACTTCCCACTTTATGAAATGCTAGCTGCATATCCTGCTTTTGCATCCGTGGATATATTTTGTTCACTTGATTTTAGTATATAACATTTTTAGTTTAAAGTTGGTCCAGTAGTTTTTGAGTTAGGTAGGTACTAATACATCAATGCAAAAGGTGATCACTACATTTATTATTATTATAGCTTTTTACTCATTGTGAATGGTCCCCAAGGGTAAAAGCCTCCTTCAATCTTTTCCATTCTTCCTTATTAGTGACTATGCTCATCAAGTCCTGGCCCGTTGCCTTTACAATGTCATCACCCCATCTTTTATATTGCCTTCCAAAACTTCTTTTCCCCGACAGGCCAGGCCATTTTGTTGTTTGTAGAGTCCACCTTTTGTCTTTGTATCTCGCTACATGGCCTGCCCATCTCCATTTCTGCTTTGAAGAATAATGAAGTGAGTCGGTTATTTTTGTCCTTTTGCAAATATCCGTGTTTCTTTATTATGTATTTTTCTAAGTCTGAGATCAATACATAGTATAAAACAAAGTCGCTTTCTCTGTCCCTATATCCGTTTGTATGCTTAAATCTTTAAAAGTATGGGTTGGAGTGTACGAAAGGGTGCGCAAGGTGCACAAAACTTTTCGTCAAAAATTAGATCGTATATAACACCCCCTTTTTTATGTACCGTTGGATGGGGGGTTTAAATGACATCAATTTTTATTATGATCACCTTGTTCTCATGTGAGCCCTAGTGAATCTGGGTAGCAAAAACAATTCACCTATATACACTGCTCAACAAAGTCTAGGGAACAGGAGGTTTTTAGGGAATAATTTTATTTATATATATTTTTGTTTTAAAGTTTATATACCAATCGATGCGCAATTTAATGCTTAATTAGTTGCGTATATAAATAAAGGATTCAGTTTTTGAATTATGCGGTAATTTTAATGAAAAACAAAGAAAGTGTATTACAGAACTAAACAAAGAAATTTAATTTAATAAAATTTCTTAAAAATTAAAACATTACAGTTAAGAACAAATATGCGGGGACTTTTTTAATAATCAGTTGGACCCCCTAAGGCATTAACAACAGCTTGACATCGTCGTGGCATACTGATTATGAGACTATCGATTGTCTCTTGTGGAAGAAGACTCCATTCTCTGGAGAGATGTGAAAAAAGTTCATCTGCTGTGTTCAAATTTTGAGGGAGATATCTAAAAGCCCTTCTCTTTAGTAAATCCCACGCGTGTTCAATGGGATTGAGGTCCGCGGACTGAGCAGGCCACTCCAGTACTTCGATGTTGTACTCGCGGAACACATCCATCACCTGACTCGCAGTATGTGGTCGTGCATTATCTTGCATAAAAATAAAATCTGCGCCCTGATTTTGTCGGTGCGGGATAACCACGGATTGGACTACCTGTTCGCAGTATCGCTCTGCATTTAAATTTCCCCTGATCAAAACGAGATCCGTCCGTCCACCCAGGCGGATTCCAGCCCACACCATGATTGTACCACCTTGGTAGGGATGCACCTCCTGTGGGTTTTGAAGCCGACTCTGCCGACCAGGAATCCGCTAAACACGCACTCTTCTTGAATCTGGATGAAATCCGAAGCGAAATTCATCGGAGAACAGTACATGTGCCCACTGATCTACGGTCCACTGCAAATGTTCACGTGCCCACAATAATCGACGTCCTCGATTTCCATGACGCAGCGCGGGCACTCTTAGTGGTCTGCGAGCACGAAGATTAGCTTCATGGAGTCTCCTCCGAGCAGTCTGGTCACTGATAGCAACCTGGTGCTGCGACTGGAGGTCTTCTACCAACTGACGAGCCGTAATGGTGGGTTGCCTCCTTGCGACATTTTGCAAAAAACGGTCTTGCCTTTCCGTAGTAACCCTATACCTGCCTCTGTGCCTTTCGGCTACATCGCCAGTAAGTCTGTAACGTGCCAACAGTCTGCATATAACGCTCGCGTGAGAATTCAGAGCAGCTGCAACTTCGCGTTGGGGTAGCCCAGCGTCCAACATTCCTACAGCTCGAATCATTTCTTCCCGCGTTAAATGACGTCGTGACATAATGGCCGTAGTCGCAAAAGTTACGAATAACAACAGTTAATTTTGTTTTTCATTAAAATCATAAAACAATAAAACAAATTTTTATCTTTAAAATTCTCATACAGTATCACTACACAGCAATCACAGTGAAAGATTCCCGCCTTTTACAAAAATTTTTTTGTTTCTATTTTTTAAATTCGAACAACGTTTGATAAACATTCAGCCTACCTGTTTACCTCAAAGAGATCAGTACTTTTTTAAAGAAGATTTTACAAATAAAGTCATATAGTTGGCTTGTTCCCTAGACTTTGTTGAGCAGTGTATCTTAGGGACCCGGAAAGAAGTTGAGAGGTTCCTGCGCAAACCGGGATACACTCTATGTATGTCCCTTAGCAAACGGCGGAAGGGTGAAGGGTAGTAACGTTTAGGACCCGGTGTAGGAGAGGGTGCGCGTTTATAAAGAGGCAGGGACTTAGCCGATTTTGCGAAGACGGTGATGTCATATTAACCCTCCTTTTTATAGTGGGGATGGATAGTGGGGGTGAAGAGTAGCAACGTTTGTATGGGACACTTTTCCGAAAACTCCCTCCTTCACCCCCTTAATCTGACCCGGTGTAGGAGAGGGTGCGCGTTTATAAAGAGGCAGGGACTTAGCCGATTTCGTAAAGATGGTGATGTCATATTAACCCCCCTTTTTTATAGTGGGGATGGATAGTGGGGGTGAAGAGTAGCAACGTTTGTGTGGGACACTTTTCCGAAAACTCCCTTCTTCACCCCTTAATCCGACTCGGTGTAGGAGAGGGTGCGCGTTTATAAAGAGGCAGGGACTTAGCCGATTTCGTGAAGATGGTGATGTCATATTAACCCTCCTTTTTCGTAGTGGGGATGGATAGTGGACGTGAAGGGTAGTAACGTTTGAATAAGACACTTTTCCGAAAACTCTCTCCTTCTCCCCTTAATCCGATCCGGCGTAGCTAAAGGTGTGTGGTCAAGGTCATTCAAGGTCACGGTTTTTCAAGGTCAAGATCATCTAAGGTTATTCAAGGTCAAGGTCATTCGATGTCAAGATCATTCAAGTTCATTCGGTGTCAAGGTCATTCACTTGTAAATTCCCCCTAGTTTCCCCTATCCTTCAAGTCCCACTTCCCCCCGGGTCCCGAAGGTGTGATTAGGCGATTTTATTTTTTTGCCATTTTTAGTGTGCGCACCCTTTGCGACACCCTGACCGGTCCCCTCCAAGGCTCAGAACTATTTTGAGAAATAACAGTTTAATTATGTTCAATAACATTATTTCCCATAATGTTCCCTATTTGAATCAAAACCAAAATTTATTTCATTCTCCAACCCAAATTAACCGGTATAAGCCACGCGCGGCAAACCTGTAGCGACATGTTTTGAAAACGTGGGTGGGTAGTTCACTGGGCGTGGCCTCTCGGTTGCTGAACCTTAATGAACTAATAAAATAATGTTAAAGAACATAATCAAAAACTTTATGGTGAAAATATCGTTTAAAAACCGGTTTCTTATAAAGACCGCCTTAATTGTAGAAAATATTAAAAACATTATTTTATTTGTTGTTGTATATGTGGAAAGTGTACAATAAAAGTATTTTCTATTCTATCATGGGGCCATATGAGGATTTTTAACTGCTCAATAGAAGCGCTTTTACTGCCCACCAGGAGTGCTTTTAACATCTTGATTACTGCTCAACAGAGGCGGTTTAAGATCCTTTTAACTGCTCACCAGAAGCGCTGTTAAATCTTGTTTACTGCTCAACAGACGCACTTTTAAGATGTTGTTTACTGCTCACCAGAACACTTTTAAGATGTTGTTTACTGCTCACCAGAACACTTTTAAGATGTTGTTTACTGCTCACCAGAACGCTTTTAAGATGTTGTTTACTGCTCACCAGAACACTTTTAAGATGTTGTTTACTGCTCACCAGAACACTTTTAAGATGTTGTTTACTGCTCACCAGAACGCTTTTAAGATCTTGTTTACTGCTCACCAGAACGCTTTTAAGATCTTGTTTACTGCTCACCAGAACGCTTTTAAGATCTTGTTTACTTAAAATTTTTTTAATGAAATTAGGCGAATTTTTATACAACAAATTTATCTTTATCAACAGAAAAGCTTTTAAGATCTTGTTTACTGCTCATCAGAAGCGTTTTTAAGATCTTGTTACTTGTTCAACAGAAGCGCTTTTAAGATCTTGTTTATTTATTTATTTATTTATTTAAGTTAGGTACACAAACAGATATCTGTAATTACATATGCTATACACATAAACCAAAAAATGTTTACTGCTCATCAGAAGCGTTTTTAAGATCTTGTTACTTGTTCAACAGAAGCGCTTTTAAGATCTTGTTACTTGTTCAACAGAAGCGCTTTTAAGATCTTGTTACTTGTTCAACAGAAGCGCTTTTAAGATCTTGTTACTTGTTCAACAGAAGCGCTTTTAAGATCTTGTCTACTGCTCAACAGAAGCGCTTTTAAGACCCTATTTACTGCTCAACAGAAGATCTTTTTAACATGAATTTTCTAAAAAATATGCTGTCAATGGGCGGAAAGCAAGACGGCCCCTGTACAATACTCGACCCCAGGCTTAGATTTTACTTAAAATGTATCCACTTACTCCACCCAGCAACATTTTTTTTATGAAACAAATACAATAGAACCAACATTTAATGGCATAATAAAACTATTTAATAACATGAAATAAATAAAAACAGAACACAATATAATATTGAAGTGTTTGAAAATAATGAAGTATCTCTAAATTCGTTTCAGATGACATCATTAGCCAGCCAAAGTACATTTGTGTGATATGTGACACTGATGTGCCAATATTATACAAAAAACAACATAACAATAGTGATAAACATAAAACCTGCCTAAAAATTATTGAAGCAGTGCTAGTTAGGATACAGAACCATATCAAAGTTGACGATGAAAATGCAGTATTGGAAAATTCACCAAATAATTTCTACTGTGAGACCTGCTCCGTCATCGTTGAGAACACCAATAAAGTTGTACATGAGGAGTCAAGTACCCATAAGAAATCATTCCTACGTGATCGTGTTTTAAATGATTTCCTTAATGTCTACCTCAGTAAAGATTATTTAGATAAAGCTGATATGCAATATCTGAATATAAATCAGAGCGAATATGAAGCAAATAAAACGGTAGAAAAAGACATATCCAAAGCCGAAGAGACGATAGATTTAGATAAAAATGAAGCTACATCTGAAAATTTTGTTGCAAAGAATCCGTCTTACGATGAAAATTGTAATGCATTGCCTATTCCTTCAAAGCAAAAGAGAAAGAGAGTTATACCAAATAAAAAAAAGAAACTCGCTCTCAAAATGAATACAATTGTTGATAATGATCATGCTGATATGGAGGATAATACGTCGAAGGCCTCATCGTCTAATAATGAATCGAAAGTACATTCGTATCCTGAACAAAGCAACAATTCAACCAATGAACAATTGGACTCTGGTAAAAATGATAATAGTGAAATTAAAGCTTGTCCATCTCACGATATTCTTACTACCATGGACAATATCCGTGATGATTTAAAAAAAATACCTTTCTATTTCAATGTTAATATTTACAAAACACTTCAGCCTTCTAATGTCAGACCTGATAATGAATTAGAAATCTTCAACGATGATATACCAGATTCAATTGAAGAAACGCAAAAATCAATTGATGAGTTAAACAATGCGGTTGAAAAACAATGCGTGATTGATGAAAAAAGTTCAACTGGTGATACAGAAAGTTTGACTGATGATGAAAACAGCTCAACTGATAATGAAGATAGTTCAACCGATGATGAAGACACTTCAACTGATGATGAAAACTCTTCAATCAAAAATAGTAGAAACGGAAGCGGCAATTGTGCAATTGACGATGAACAAGTCCCAAATTCCCATGATATAATGAAAACAATTGAACATAACAATAATGAAACGAAAGGGAACAATTCCATGGTGAACTACATAATGCTGGGTAACACCAAAGAGGTTGGTGTCGAAGCTGATAAAACAAGTATCCTGAGCAAAATAGATTTGGAGAAATACCTAAAACTAGTAGACGGGCAAAGGTTGTCATGTGTAGACAAAGATTACGTCCAAATCACTACACTTGATGATTGCATAGTGACAGTCAGGGCTGGTAATTTCAATGGCCTTTTCTCAAAAGATGGAAGACTTCAGTGTCGCGTCTGTATGGCTATGGTAGATTATGATCCTCTCGTGCACATTTACACAGAGAATCATTTGAAACATGTACAGAAACCTCTGGAGAATATGCACTGCTATCGAGAGGTGAGTTTTATAGTAGGACAAGATCGTGTGCGGCCGTCCAGAGGGGGGGGGGGGGGTGGAGACACGTAGTGTTGTAGATATTAGGAATGGGTATTGGAGCGGGGAAGTGGGGAAGTTTAGTGGGTATAGGTATATTAACAGGGTTCCGTAGCCAAAGGGTAAAATTTCACCCTTATTTATTACTGAGACTTCGCCACCCGTTTATTTGTCTGTGCATCACCACACACTAGGCACCTCATTAGTTTTAGACGGTTGGAATTTCACAGATGATTTATTTCTGTTGCCAGTATAGCACCATATAAAAGGAAGGATAAAATATTATTACATACGGAGGATACAAAAATAAAACGTGATTTTTTCATATTCACGTATGTAGTCTTTTTTTAAGCACTAAGTAAAAAATGCAAACAAACATGGCGGCTTACTTTTACTTTTTGAATGTAAAACTATTTAAAAACACATTTTATGGTGATGGTGTTCTAATGATTTACTTTGGATTTTATAACCGTACGTCCCATAAATCTTCAATTGTCGTCGATGGTTATGTTTACGTTTTGGACTGGTTTAAAAATAGACTTTAGTTGGTGTCCGCGCCGCTGCGAGATGTTGACTTGCGGTAACGCTTGATTTATTAAATATTTTTTTAAAGTAGGTTTGAATCCCTTTGTGCGTGATTCTGAGTCGTATTTGCACGGGTTGTTAATTTAAACTGCTGCAATTCGTCGACAATTCGATCTCGAGCTTCTTCACTCCGAGTGCCTGTCTGCCTCCCAGTGTCTTTAATTAGAGACAATCGCGCGCGGTCGGTTGGTAAGGCAAACATTCTATAAGAACAAGGATGAAGCATTTTGTTTGAAATGTAAATGATATTCTAGTCATAGCTTTGAATTCACTTTTTTGTCCATTTTAATTTCACAGAATCCGTTAAGATGGAAATTCTTGTAAAAAAATACCTACCTATTGTTTGCCCAATTACAGTCATTAGGGTTTTTTTTTATATCTAATGAATTTTTTTAGAGTTGCCGCAAAGTACTATCATTTTAATTTGTGTTTTCTGTTTCAGATTACCAACACTTTCAAGCACTGTATACATTGCAATGACACTTTCTGCGAGTTAGACATTCACAAGTCCTTGGCATCTCACTTGAAAGCGCTTAAAGAATCGATGAGTCGCTCAATTTCACCCAAACCTGTCGAGCCCAAGAAATGCGGCAAAACATTTTGCGAACCCTGCAACTTGTACATAGATAGCCACAACTTCAACTCGCATACAAACGGCAACAACCATAAGAATAATCTATCCCTTTTCTTTACAAAAGAAAAGACTGAAATAAACAACGCGAGCACTGATAAGACTAACTGCAACGAATGTAACACACAAGTCTTGATTTCGAATTTTGCGGCACATCTAAGCGAACACGCTAATGCACATAAAATGGGAGATAGTGGCAAAAAACCTTCGACTGACAAAATTTTCTGTGAACCGTGCAATATGCAAGTGGGCAAAAACAATTTTCCTTCACACGTTTACGGCAAAAATCATCAAGCATCTTTAGCAGTAGCTCAAGAACCCCGAGGTTTATCAAAAAATAAGCATTACTGTACCGCATGTAAGATTTATGTAGAAAATATGACTGTTCATTCGTTTGGCAACTACCACGAATACCATTTGGCGAAAAATTGTAAATCTCAAAACATATATTCAGGCCCAGCGCCATCAACATCGAACACGAACAGTTATTCTTACCAATATAAATTCACTGACGTCGGGGCGACTTGCAAAATCTGCTGTGTCAATGTTCCGAACAAGGCGGAAAATTTGTCGGAACACACGAATGGGCGGCTACACAAAGCCAATTTTGAAACCTTGTTAAAAAGTAACAAAATGAGATTGGTTAATGACAAGTACTTTTGTGATGCCTGCAAAGTTTCCATGGGCGTGACGAAAGAACTTGATCATATACAAGCTAAAACACACAAAAATTCCTTAACACAACAGGTTCAGTCTTTGACCGATACGCTGTTAACTCTAAATCCTAAAACTCAAGCAACTACAGCGAATACTACAGAAAATATAGTTTCACCATCAACATCAGAGGCGATAAGCCATTCCGAAATGAAATTATCAGGAAACAAAACAATGTGTCGAGTTTGCGACATAAAAATAACTAGTAATAAACCAGAATTGATAATGGAACATACTAACGGTAAGGCACATAGGACAAAAGTAGCTATTTTGCTTGATAAAAACAGATTTAAAGTGATCAAAAACGAATTCTTCTGCGATGTCTGCAAAACTAAAGTAAATCCAAACATTATTGTTGATCATATTCGAAGTGAAAGTCACAAAACTGCTTTGGCGGAGGGTTTGAAACCTCAACCTTTGAACATGACAATTTTGTACCACTGTGAATCTTGTGAAGTCGACGTTCTTAATACACCCTCGTCTATTCAGGAACATAAACAAACAGTAGGTCACAAAATCAGTGAAGCATTCTACGAAGTCTCAAAAGGTGTTATGAACCAACCAGCGCACCACCATTTTGAGTCATCCAACTCTCCTAACAGTTATAAATGTAGAATTTGCCAAGTCAAAGTGAGTGCGGAAGATGTTATTAAGCATGTGGAAACTCTAACGCACAATCTCAAATATAGAACTGTGCTTCTTGAAAACAAAATCCAGAAGTTGGATGATAAGTTTGTTTGTCAAATATGCTCGGTAGACGTTAAAGTTAAGGAGGAATTGAAGCACATCCAATCGCTGACACACTTGTTTGAGAAACAAGTGTCGTTATCCACCCATAGTGAAGCTAGTTCGTCTAATAAAATGTTGATACAAGTATCCACATCATCCAAAAACCGAGCAAATTCAAACGTTAAAAGTAAAACAGGTTACCGATGCGTCGTGTGTCAGGTAGATGTGCCGAATAGCCCACAAAATATAAAAATACACGAACAGGGAAGATCACATGTGGCTAACTTGATGACAAAAATTAATAATGGTATATAGATGATGTGATCTCTATGTGATGTATCCTGTAACTGCAACAGGAGTGAGCGAACACGTAAGAGGTGCAGATCCTAAAGCCTGCAAGACAACTGCGACAATTTTGTAATATGTTGCTCTTTTTTTTTCGTAGCTTGTGATTAAGTGCTGAAGGAGATGGATTATCCTTTTTTACAGTATTAATATGAGACTTTGTTATAGTCTACAGACCCATGTCAAAAATGGATGGGTCTTATGAACCCCCAGGTGAAGTATATAGGACGATATAAGAGCACAAAATAATAAGATTCAGCAATATGACGGTGACGTCAAGTACAAGTGATTGTAAGCTGTCCAACTGAGTGCTGGTGAGAATCCAAAATTGATTGAATTAATTGAAACGCAACAAACGCGAGTGCGACGCGACGCGATGCGACTAATACTTGTGTCAATGTCAATCGCGCTTCGTCACGTAGGACACTGTCATACACGTACATACATTTGATGCTGTCGCTAACGTTGGGCGTTCTCCTACGTGAGTAACGCAACGCGATAAACGCGACAAGTGCGATGCGACCAAAACTTGTGTCAATGTCAATAGCGCTTTGTCACATAGAAATAATACACCATCGTACACATCATACATTTGATATTGTCGCCTCGCGTCGCTCTTGTCGCGTTTCCCGCTCAACGGGTATGATATTCTGTCTATGGTTTTACTTGCTTATGGGCCAACAGTTGTAGGTTCGATTCTAATCGGTAGTAGCATTTAATATCTTCATCGTTAAAGAAATAAAAACGCCTAAAGAATACCTAGAAAATAAATGCTATAACAACTTCAAAAAATAATTTGTGCCTTATAAATGTATAGAAAACATATCGATACTTTTGTAGTCATTTACTGGTCTTTAAGTAAGTTTGTAGGTTTAAGTAAGTTTGTAGGTCACTAAGATATTTTGAAAGTTTTTGTAAAATGTTAGAATTGAATAAACATTTATTATTATCAAGAGTTTTTTTCAAAGCCCGACCTTTATAGCTAAGCGGATCCCAGATCCAAACTTATATTATAAATACCACAGTAGCTTTTTTGTGTCTGTTACGTTTTATCGCCTAATCTACTGAATCGATTGGGATATTCTATGTCACAGCCTAGACACGGAAGGGATACTGCAGGTTTTTGGTGGGTAGTCCCCTCTCCAGTTTTCCCCGTAGCGGAGCCGCGTTCGCGAGGACGCTTGGAGTCCCACACACCGCTCGGTTATGGCTCTTAAAAGAGTTTTCCTGCGAATAAAAAAAAGGACGCTACGATTCTACATTTTAGTATACCCTAGTGTGTTGATGTATCTCTGGAAGGTGAAATGTCTACTAAGCCCCACAATTTCTGAAAAGATATGTCTGGAGAATGCTTATTGGCGTTAGTGTTGTAAAAGAACTAAATACATATAACACCCAGACCAGTACAAACAGACATGTTATCTATCGTTAACTTGTCAATTTGTATGTGAAAACTGTCATTTTCTGACGTTTGGACGACACGAATACGTCGTAATGTTCGTGCTCACCCCATAGTGCGGGGATCGAACCCGCGTCCTCTTGGTTAATAGTCAACTTTTTGACCATTACTCCAAAGTGGTCGTCAATAGCATATCTTAAGCGCTTACTACGCAGATTACCGAGATTTTGTCGTAGGATAGACAGACTTTTGACAAGGGGCCATCCATAAATTACGTCACACTAATTTCATTATTTTTGACCGCCCCCCCCCCCTTGTCACATGGCCACATTTGTGAGACCCCCCCTCCCTAGTGCGACTTCATATTTAACATTTTTACACCTGGAAATAATTATATTTAATTAAAACAGAAGTTCCGTATTTTTTTTTATTTCAATTTAAATTATGTAGGACTTATCTCTAAAAAGAGATCATGGCCAGCCAACCCTGACAGTTTAAATATAGAAACATTCATAATCGGGAAGTTAACAACAGTGCACAAAACTCATTCTGTGATTATAATGAGTTTTAAAATGTGACATCACTAAATTAAGGACCCCACCCACCCCCTTGTCACACCATGTCACAGTACGTCGACCCCCTCTCTCCCCCTTAACGTGTGACGTAATTTATGGATGGCCCCCAAGTAACCTACTTAAGAACGTAGGTACAATTCTCCCCTGAGTAAATACAAGGTGGCGACCACAATACGACAATTGAATTTCTGTCTGTTACGCTCTCACGCCTAAACTACTGAACGGATTTGGATGAAATTTAATACACATAAAGAATGTTGACGACCATGTACGTGTACCAAATTTCATCCAAATCCGTTCAGTAGTTAAGACGTGAAAGCGTAACAGACAAAGTCAATTGTCGTCGCCACCATAATGTATATTTCTTGGTACTATAGTAATTCTTACCTTTTGTTCGAACTCTGCCCTTCCATGTATATCTAACAAGAAATAACCTCTTACGATAGTTCTATTCTACTTACTTCATCCTCAATAAGGAGGTTCCGAATTTTTGTTAGTAGAATAATTTAATTTAATTTTTAGCGGCATGAAGGTGATTTTCTGCATAATACTATTTCCCCAACCACGAAGTTCCTGGAACACTGGGACAAACGTTTTGTTGATTGAGAGAGCAGGAAAACGAAGCGGCTACATCCGGTGAAAGGAGAGAGAAGACCATACTATATGTATCTCTTTCTAATTTTATTTTTATTAATTGTATGTGGTCCTTAGAAGACTGAATAAATAAATAAATTATTATTATTATTATATTATGGCTTCGGTGAAGATAAAGCTTAGGTACAAAGCATTTGAAAGCTACATACACTACTACTTTTAAGTATATCTTAAAATAAAATGGGGATATCAGTACATGTTACTGAACATATGTGTGAAGTCAAAAGTCAAAACATGAAACAGGACAGCGGGCTAAGGCCTGGCCCTTCTTCTATAGCTTAATTTAACTCAGTTACGAAAAAAATATAATGAAATAAAAAAATATAATAATCACACTAATTATCTAGTCCCAAATTAAGCTACGAGGCTTGTGTTATGGGTACTAGACAACGGATAAACATATTTAAATATTTTTTTTGTAAATAAATACATTTTATACATAGAAAACACCCAGACTAGTACAAAAACACATGTTCACGCACACATATGCTTGTACTGTGCGGGGATCGAACCCGCGACCCTTGGTTTTAGAAGTCCGACATGTAGACCACTACACCAAACGGTCGTCAAAACAAGTAAATACTTGGCATGGACGCTAAGGCCTGGCTCTCCTTCCATAGCTTAATTTAATAGCCTTCTTGGCCGATTTCGACCACGGCGGCCAATCTCAAAAGAGATCAGCCAACTACGCAGGCGATATTATAGTGCACAAGTGTGAGCGCAATCACAGGTGCACTCACTGTTCCATCACACCGCCGGTGTGACACCGCCAACTTCCCGACTCCGAGCTGTCTTTGAGAAATTCGTGACAGAAAATCTCAGAAACAATTTTGGCTCGACCTGGGATTCTTACCGATATGCCTGATATCCGAAAGGTCCTGGGACCTTTCGGATATAAGGCAGAAACTTTGCCACTACACCAACGAGGCAGTCAATTTCAACTCAGTTACGAAAACATATATACTTGGCGTGGACGTTAAGGCCTGGCCCTCCTTCCATAGCTTAAATTAACTCAGCTAGAAAAAAAAAACATTACTTGGCATGGACAAATTCCTTGATTTTTTTCACGATATACTTTTTCAGTCTTGCAATTGCCACATTTTTGGAACTGAGCGCTATCCCTTCAAACATCTTGGGCGCCGACAATATTTTGAGGAAATTCACGAATCTCTTGCCGCCGCTCACAGGTTGTTCAGTGGTTGTTTTTGGCCTCTTCTTTTTCTGGGGTATGGGTTTGTCATCATTATTGCGTATTTGGTTATTTTTCCGAGCTTCCTTTTGATCGTGGATGCGAAATTGAGACACTAAAAATGACGTTAGCTTAGAAGCCCCGTTAGGTACTCTTCCAACGGATTATTTAGGTATTTAATTATTTATCTTAAGAAAACATACAGCTTTAGCACATAGTCTTAAATACGAAGGTAATCATACACTAGCAATTCAAAGTTTCCAATGTAAGTTTATACAATTTTGCGAAATACTCGTAGACGATAGAAAGTAATGAAAAAAAGGTTTTATGAAAAAAAGTGAGAACAAGCGTGCAACGAAAAATTACTATATTATTACAATATTACATGTTAATTAAGTTTCAGTTTTTAAGTCTAAGATCCCTACTATTTCCCATTAATATTATAAATGGGAAAGTGTTTGTTTGTCCTTCTTTCACGACGCATCGGAGCGATGTGACGTGTTTTTTGTGTATGGAGCTAAGTAAGAGACTGGAGAGTGACAGGCAACTTTTTTCCGCGACAAATCATCTTAATCTCATGCAAAAATTGAAAAATCAACTCACAGCTTACCGATAGATGGCGCCACTCGGTTAAGTTCTGAGGGCTAGGGATTGTTAAGATTTGTATTTATATCTACGTGGCCACGATTTTTTTTTATTAAAGATACATTAAAAAAATTAAAAATTATATATATATTTTCATCAGCCTTTATAAGTCCCACTGCTGGGCACAGGCCTCACCTCAACTATGAGGAGGTCCGAGCCATACTCCACCACGCGGGCTCAGTGCGGTGCGGCGTGGAGTGGTGTGTGTAAGGTAAGTGACCTACCAAATGCTATTAGATACCTGTTAATAGGCCGATTAAGTATCTAAACTAAAAAATACTTTCGAAAAGACACAACACTTAAAAAATTCTTTTCGGCTCCGGTCATCGGGGAGGAATCGAACCCCCGACCTTTGGAAGTCCGGTCCAATGCTCTGACCACTGAGCTACCGAGAACCTTAATGAAGTCGTTGTATTTTGTAAGTGCTTTTTAACGCTTTGAGGCAGCGTATGTTTCATCAATGATTGTGGGAGACACCCTCAAATCACCCGAGAGAAATATTTTTACAAAGATTTCCAAAAAAAACTTACAAATTAAACCGAGAATGAGTGGCAACTTCATTCCTTGTCGCTTCGTGCGGTGCCTTTTTAAAATGTTTAAAGAAAAACCTTTTCCATTTCTATACGTGCGAAGACCCAGTTATGATTTAAAACACTACAACTACGAGTATGTACCTATAAAAACAAAATGTTTTGTATATTTTTCATTAATTGGACTATTTTATTACTCTTCTACAGTTCTGTGAAATCGACGCGGTTGCCTGCCCGATAAGGCAATAATAACCGAAGTAATAAACTAGGCGTTCCCAAACTGTGCGTCACGGAAGCCATAGAAAGCAAAGAGGGACGTGTGTCGATCCAAATATCCAATTATTTGGCCTATGATGACACCTATCTTAAATATTTTCAAAACCATGGCCTTTTAAAACATAGCCCCTCCCCTATAAAGTTAACACAATCAGTATATTTCCAAAAAATTCCACAATGAGCGCCATTATGTAAAATTTTATTAAAAAAAGGTCGTGTAATTAATTAAAATTATGTCATGCATCCTGGCAATTGAAAGGTTATGCCATTAGTGTTGTTTTTTTTTAAATTTATGGCTACGTTTCATAATAAATGCCTTGAGAAATAATGATGAAAAACTTTTTTGACGTGACAACGTCTTATAAATTGGTTTGCCGGGTGACACTTCAAGAAACTGCGTTACGCTGCTCCGCTCACGTTCCGCGCTCACAATGAGAGCGAGTGAGAGGCACGCGTCCCTTCGACTCGGGCATGGTTAGCCCGCCTAAGAGCGAGTGAGACAGACATAAAAAGTGAAAGGCACGCGTCCCTTCCACTCGAGCACAGTTAACCTGCCTAAGAGCGAGAGAGACAGAGCGAGAGAGAGAGAGTGAGAGAGATAGGCATACACACCGGTTCATGTTATACGAATGAATATTCACATTAAAATTATTTTACCACTCAAAGTCGTTGTCACCTAAAACTTTCGCCCGTATACCGACTTTACAGCAACCAATTTTTTTTTAACCAAGTACCTACAAATAGGCAGACGAAATATCAATACTAACCTTTTTACTAGTTTTTTATTTATTTTCACCCGTGTCATCCTGGTGTCTTTTGTCTGAAGATTATGAAATCTTGCAACTTTGCAAGTCAAAGATGAAAACACACTTAAAGAAAAATACCCGCCTGTGGAAATCCATTTTTCTTTGGGTGTATTTTTATTTTACTT
This sequence comes from Pyrausta despicata, assembly GCA_963921415.1. Taxonomy (NCBI): domain Eukaryota; kingdom Metazoa; phylum Arthropoda; class Insecta; order Lepidoptera; family Crambidae; genus Pyrausta; species Pyrausta despicata. The sequence goes on from OY992874.1 coordinate 5,364,026, forward strand.
TGTAATGAAATTTGCATTGTTAATGCTAAAAAATTAAGTAACTTAATACTTAAGTCAGAATTAAAAAAAGTTATGATTTAAATAAAATTCACTCAAAAATATGAATTATTTAAAACTCAACTAAGGTTAATCTAAATTTATTTAGTAACAATATTCAGATATAATATTTATTTGTAATTTTAAATAGTATTAGTTAGTATTTCTTTTTTTTAAATTAATTATTAGATATAAAATACTTATATTATATCCCATTATATTCTTTAGTAACATCAATATCCGTAAGTGGAGTAATCAGCCGTAAATTTTAATTCATTTTTCGCGCGTCTGCAAAGCTGTTTGACTGAAACAATAAAAAAAGTATTAATTAAAAAAAAACAAAGTGACGAATTAAGATCTCTCTCCTTCAAACAGTCGGTTAAAAACAACACACGTTCTTCTGTGTTAGCCTATAGCTGCAGCACGGTAATATCATCTATACCAGTATTCTAACTTCATATAAACGGACGACGCGCGAGCTATACCTATGCGCTCGGATCTCGGCATGCGCTCGGCATGCTACAGTCGCGGGTGTACCGCAGCCGCAGTGACGAACGGACGCGACGGTGTGCTGGTTTTTAATCAGTAACCGCAAATCATTTAAAAATTTTAATAATCATTTATAATTTATTAGACTAATTTGTTATAAATTCACATACATAATCATGGTTTTTTAATTAAATCTTTCAATCAAAAAGCAACTTGTATAATTTATTGAACACTTTCTATTCAATTCACAAAGTATTTTATATAGTCATATTAATATTTTATATTGTCACTAAGTATCTGTGCCAGATGCCACCCAGATGAGATAGCTAACGTCACTCTCCAAAGAATCTGAAAATTACTAGATTCAACGAGGCTAAGTAGTGAACTTATAAACATAAAGGGCTGCTTCAATAGAGCAACGTACGCCGGCAATATGAGCGAAGTGAACAATAAAATGAAAATGTCTTGCGCCTTACCAATCTCAGACGTAGTTACGAAGTTGTCGGCCTATAGTTTCCAAAGTTTTATTTATTTTGTTGCACCGCCCACTATAATCATTTCTGCTTAGCCCAAAGATATGACTGGTAGAGAATGCTCTACGGCGTTAAGTTCACCTTTCGTACATAGTTTTGTTGTGTAATAAAGCTTAAATCTAAAGAAGAAAGAGGTGAAGTGTTGGAAAGTGGTGTTAGTTACACTATTTATAACTCAAGAACGGATGAACCGACTTAGCTGAAAATTGGTAGAGAGGTAGCTTAGAAACAGGAAACGGACATAGGATACTTTTTATGCCGTTCGACCGCGATTGTGAAAACAAAGAGATTCCACGCGGACGAAGTCGCGGGGGGCCACTTGTAAATAAATAAGGCTATTGGAATAAAAACTTACATTCCTTGCCAAGATCGTCTTGCATATCTGGATCCATGACCATTCCTTTACTTCGACACTGGATGAATCTGAGAACCTTCAAGCCAAGAAAAACAGATATTAGGAATCGTGTGAAATTAATTACTCATGATTTGAATTTTATTCCTCACGATTATTCTTTTCTTGTGGAAGAAATGACTTAAGTCGTTGAAAGAATTTAGAATTAGTTACTGTTTTTTTAATAATAATAAATACTTATACAACAACATCACATACACTGATCTGACTCTGTGGTAAGTAGCTTAAGCACTTGTGTTACCTATATCAGAACCACCAAAAACATTTTCATGTAAAATATTGCCAAGACGAGCCCATATGACTCGCACTGTCAAAAAGTTATTAGATCTCATGTAGAGCCAAGCTTCTAACACTACACGCCCTAACTCTACAAGGCCTAACTTCACAAACTCTACACCTTAGTCAAAATATGTGGCTTGGCCGTTCGTTACCATTTCGCTACATTCACATCGGCGTAAGGTGAAAAATCAATTCACTGTTCATTACTTTTGTGTTATACAATAGTTCTTGTAGTAACGAACGAAAAACTTAATATGTTCAATAAGTCCGCTATTGACAATATATCCCGAAAATTTTGTTCATCTAGCATAATCCAAACTCAAGTTATGAGGGTTCAAAAAAACGACGAAGCGCTTCGAGAAAAGGTAGGTAGTGCCCGTGCGCTTCGCTTGGCTCGTCTTGGCGGGGGCACTACCGTGCCCCCAGATAAACAATTAGAAATAAACTGAAATAAATACATACAACACCACGACCAGTACAAACAGATATGTTCATGCACACAAACTAGTACAGTGCGGGGATCGAACCCACGACCTCTTGGTTAATAAATAATAGTCAACTTCTTGACCATTACATCAAGTGGTCGTCAATAGCATATTCTTAGGCGTACCTACTACGTACGGATTACCGAGATTTATTGTCTTAGGATAGACAGAACTAAAAAAGAACTCGGCAGTGTTGAAATTTTGTTTTAATCACAATAGCATCAGCATAGCAGCAGTTCAAGTTAGTTGGATAAGATTTTCTCATTCGTTTTTTTTTAAACTGGAATGTATATACTTTTTCTATAGCGATTCTATCTACCTTGTCATGGTCGTTTGGATAGTCAACCTTCCCCTGAGGAGTCAGGTTCATCTCCTTGGCAGAAGAAATGTATGGGGCGGGCGCCACGCAGGGGTAACGCGAGACCAGCTCCATTTCTTTAAATAAAAACAATGAACTAATTAAAATTAAAGTGGGTAACGTAATTTCTAATATAAAGCAATGAAATAATTTAAAATAAAAAATGAGGGTAGTAAAATTATGCTGTTTTTTTTAAAGAACCTCTTTTAATAAAATTGTGCATTGTAGCATTCAAACTAAACGTTTAATAGCTATATTGACTCTTGCTAAATGCCATTAAATAAAAATAGCTATTTTTCAACCTTCCGTTAAAGGAACATTTATTTTTTATTTTTTTTTCTATTTATTTAGGACAAAAACAGTCTTACAATGTTTTATTATTAATACGGTAAGTAACAGAATGTAATTTTATTGTAGGACCAACAACATTGTCCACATATTAATATTATAAAATTAACGATGTTAAGAGCAAACAATACAAAATGTGTAAATGTAATGTAATTACAAGAAGAAATGTTCATTCAATAGATATGTCTTGCCCACACAGACATGTGATAGGGCTGGGATAAGCTAAAACGTGTCAAAGTGATATGAAATATTCAAAGGCTATTAATATTAAGAAGAAAGATTTCATTGTTGGTTTGTTTTGGCTCCGAAACTACTGGACCTAACGACGAATTTAAACATTAAAACACACTAAATGGAATTTGGCTTGAGAGAGTTTTTTTTTCATAAAAGCAATCATACATACCTACATTGGGACAGATGAAATAAAAAAAAAACAAAACTTGTTATACTTAAAAATCTAAGACGTCAGATACAAACAAAAGCCTTTCTGATTCCTTTAAAATTAATTGAAATCTTGCAAAAGTCTAACTACAAAACTTAATTCTCACACACACTCTAACACTCACTCTCTCTCTCAAAAAAGGATTTTAGCGTCTTTCATGAAAACTTTGTAAAAAATACCCAAGCCTCAACTAAACAGTCAGAACAAACAGACTTAAGTCTCACTTAAAAGACTCTAGTTTAACTAAAAGACTTAAGGCGCCTTTAAATAAACTAAAGTCTCACTCAAAAACAGTCGATCCGCTATACAAGTGGCTGAATTCTGGGCTGCCACGATATAATTTCTCGTGTTCCATCGACACGCTAAGAAGAAGACTCAAAAACATTTACGAATAGGTAAGTGTATTTTATAAAGACTCAAACAAAATCTTTAAGTACTGCTCAAAAAGTCTTAAGTCCATTTTTTAAATAAAAAAGGCTTAAACGACTCACTCTCATCCGCATTCCGACAATTGAACATGCGCAAATGGCACACGCTCAGAAATGTCCTGTACACGCCGTGCTGACATCTGCCACACGACATGACAGGTCTACTAGGACATCGGCTAGGGCACTGCGAGTTGTAATCGTCTTCTTCTTCCACTGAAAAAACAAAATGTATCTTTTCAGCGGCTCCGACGCGGCAAGTATCGTCATAATAACCAACCTTTTAATGTTATCAAGCTGCCTTAGAGCCTCTAAATAATCTAAAGAAAGAGGAGGAACCGACAGGACCTGAACATCCGCTGCGTCCAGATGTACGTTCAACGCTGCTATACGTGTCCCGCCTACATTGGTCTACGAAGGTCGAGAACGTCGTAGACCATGTACGAAAGCAGTCTCAGTTCACTCTGAGGGTCGAACGGTTGGAATCTCGCCAAAGTGAGTTTTAATTCATTTGTGGTGAGGGTACCGATCCACCATCTGGCGATCTTCTTGAAGGAGATTTTTTGCCAGCCGACACCGCGCGCTACGCATCTATGCTGATGCGTGTGATTTGTGTTTAATGTTTAACAAGATTTTGTAATTGTTATTATTTGTATGTATGTTAGTCTGTCAGGTATTTATAATACGGGCCTGTATTTTTATAATCTATTGTATGAATTAAATGAATTATTATTTTAATGACTATATTACATATTCGTCAAGCTTATTTAGAGACTCTAAAATACTTTGCGTGCAGATTGCACATTCTAACACGCACATATATTGCACGTAGCAAATAGAGTCCATTGAAAGTAACATTCCAGTTATGGCGCAACAGATTTATAGTTAGAGAGCAAAAGGGAAGCGCTTCCTACCGACCGGGTGTTATGGTCGGGGACCAAGGTCCGATAGACATCATTTTGATTTGTCTATCTATATTCTGGATTAAAATCTTATATGCCGCGGTTCATTTGCGGTACTAGGCTAACAGCGCCATCTAGCCTATGGAGCCGTATCACCGCTCGTTGTCGTACTTGTCACCGTTAGGCATGCGCTTGTGATGGCGAACGGTACAGGTCGCTACACAGTTCAAACCCCCCGAATGAGCCAGTATAATTAGATATATACTCGTTAAGAGGTAATTTAACTGGCCCGCAGGACTGTGACCGAGCGAGGTGCTATGTGAAATGTCCTTAGAAAAATAATAACATAGTAGGTACCAGGATCAGGAGGATTTTCAAATTCCGTCTCTTCTTCCTCCTCCTCCTCTTCTTTCGGTGCCGGGATCTCCGCTACCTCCGTTTCAGGCGTTTCCTCCGCTTCAAGCGTTTCGTCCTCTTCTGGTTTAACCTCTTCAAGGTCATTTTGGAGCTGTTGCGGTGTATCACTGCCACCCTCATCATCATCATCATCATCACCATCATCATCTAAGACATAAAAAACATTTATCGCCATAAAACACTTATTTAAGTATCTAAGATTATAGCTTTTACTTCGACTTATTCCGCGTTAGGTAGCTTTTTTGGAATGCGTTGTTTTCCCCTACTACCAATTTAATCCATATTTAATTCATCATTCATCAACTCCATTGGTAATTTAGGAGTGAAAGCAATCAGATTGTCCGGAGAGTAATTTTTCCCATGGGAATGCGGTGTTTTCCCGCGGTCAAAAGTAACTCATGTTCTTTCTTAAGTCTTAAACCTCCTTAAAAAACCCTATAGGAATGTGTTATTTTCCTGCGGTAAAAAGTAGCCTATGTCCTTTCTCGGGTCTCATAATATCTCCATACCAAATTTTATGCAAATTGGTTCAGTAGTTTAGGCGTGATTGAGTAACAGACAGACAGACAGAGTTACTTTCGCATTTGTAATATTAGTATGGATATAGATACCGGAGCGATATCGTTTACTTTTGTCGTCGTCGTCGTCAGCCTATATACGTCTCACTGCTGGGCACAGGCCTCACCTCAACTATGAGGTGGTCCGAGCCATACTCCACCACGCGGGCTCAGTGCGGATTGGTGGAGGGGTGTGTGTAAGGTAAGTGACCATCCTTACTATCAGATGTTATTAAGCCGCCCGAGGGCCTCCGACCAGGCTTAACGACTAATATCTATCGATATTAACCGGGACCAACAGCTTAACGTGCCTTCCGAAGCACGGAGATGCTTGTAAATAGACGTCACTTAAATGGTCAGAATGGTCACCCATCCCAAACATGACCGCGCCGTAGGTTGCTTAACTTTTGGTATCACTACCAAAGCGCTTCAACCACTGCGCCACAAGCACCTCTTGTCACTAAAATCTCTTGTCTTACTTTTGTCACTAAAGTTATATTGGGTATGATGTGTTAATCTATCACGGTTTGATAGTCTTTCCTGAGAGACGATCAGACGTTTGAAAAATCGTATGCAAAGCTAAAACAGAGTATTTTGCTTTGCAAAACCGTAAACAAAGCTGAAAAAGATAATCCTTTTGCTTTAAATTTATACTGTACTAAAAGACGCCAGCGAAGAAACCCAAATACATCCAACTGTAACCACTTGAAAAAACTAGAGCTGAAAGTCGCAGGACTTACAATACAACTCACAACGTGAGACAGAACATGCACCTGGAAACCGACATTGACAAAAAGTAACGCCTACAACTGTTCTATGTCTTTTTCTACGGTATATGTATCAAATATCATTCCAATTAGTTCAGTACTTAAGGCGTGAAAGCGTAGCAGGCAGACACACAAGTTGATTTGATTTCTCACATAAGAACAAGTACAAAAACATTTGCGAAGGCACTCACCACCATCATCACCTTCTACACCGCCATCATCTTCTACACGAACATCATCGTCTTCAAGATCTGTGGGTGGCGTGCCAACTAAAACGATCCCCTCTCCTTTATAATCTACTTCGTCATCAGGTCCTGGTTCTTTGCCTTTCTGGACACCGGCCAACCGCACGTCACCATCATTCCCTGGTTCTTCAATCTGGACGCCAGTCGGCAATGGCTTCTGTTTGTTGCTAAATTTCCCAACCAAGGCTACGGCTGCAGACAAATTATATTTTATTTGTTAGGTTTTTTTTGTTCACAACGCTATTTCGAATTTCGAAAAGACATAACACTTAAAAAATTATTTGCGGCTCCGGTCATCAGGGAGGAATCGAACCCCCGAATTCGAATCGAATTGCATCAGAGCACTGGACCGGACTTCCAAAGGTCGGGGGTTCGATTCCTCCCCGATGAACGGAGCCGCAAAGATTTTTTTAAGTGTTGTCTTTTCGAAATTATACTTTTATAACTTTCCGGTTAAAAAAACCTCCGAATGAGCCTGGAAACAGTTGGTGAGTTTTAACGGCTGGGCGGATTTTAACCAGCTTTGTCTAAGAACCACCGCGATTAAATTATCTTTCAATTAAATAAAACCGCTTTGAAATCGGTCCATCTTTTTGGGAGCCACGATGACACACAAAATACACACAACTTATTGGCTCAGGGAGGGACGTGGGAGAGCATTCTACTATATTATGTAACTATAATACTAAACTTTCGGTCCATATGATTTTTAACTGGTTATCGGGTCTAAACGCGCGCGTTTGTCGCGGTGACTGTACTATCATTTTTAACAATGAAAATGTGAGGGTGGATCTAAAAAATGCGGCCGCCCCGAGCAGACGACGCCGCGCGCCACCAGTCAGCTCGTGACCACGGCGCAGTGCAGTGAGTACCTAATACTCATTTAATATATCGCGTTTAGACTCGAAAACCAGTAATTTCGGTCCTGTTTTCTATAGTTTGATTGGTTTTGACATCTTTAATAATTAATAACATCCTACAAAAGAACTCGGCAATGTCGAATGCATGTTTCGCCATCACAAGCGTATGCCTAACGGTGGCGAGCACAACAGCGAGCGCTGATACGGCTCCATAGGCTAGATGGCGCTATTAGCCTAGTACCGCATATGAACCGTGGCATATAAAATTTAGATTCTGAATAATATAGATAGACAAATCAAGATGATTTCTATCGGAACTTGGTCCCCGATCATAACACCCGGTCGGTAGGAAGCGCTTCCCTTTAGCTTCCTAACTCTAAATCGGTTGCGCCAAAAAGTAAATGACAAAAAAAACTACATAACCTAAAAGAGACATACGTTACAAGTACTCGTATCTAAGTTATAATAATATTATGAAGACAAGCGTGCTCAACACTGCGTCATTAATAATTCGCTAGGTACCTTACAGGTCACAGCTAGGGTAGGACAAGCGCCACACACTGTTCCACCCTAGCAACGCGCACCACCAAAAACGAACTCTATTGGCCATTAGAAAAAAAGCAGCAATCAACGCTGGAGATCAACGCTTTTTTCTACGTCCACTCATTGGGAGACAGATCTCTGGGCCAACGTTGGCGCGATAGCACAGATTACTAAATAGTTACTACGTAACAGATAAATCACTCCATAGAAAAATTTCGATACCTACAGCGTTAATAGACTACTTTTTCTGCCGCGTACAATAATGCACCTGCAGCTCTGAGTATAAAGTCACTATTGCTTTGCAGCTGCGCGAGACCACGTGACGTGAGACTGAGTGACAATCGAACTAGGGTTGACACTTTCGGTAAAAATATTTCAACCACATTTTTCTAAAATGGTATTTGATTGACTGTTGTTGAAATAATATAACATTATTGAATAACAAATGTGAAATAAGAAATTCAGCCTGTATAAGGTATAACAAGCGAATTATGAGCTACTTAATTGTGACTCTTGCTATCTCTTTCTAAAACGAATCTGTCATTTGTGGAATCTGTCGTTTGTAGATTATTAGTAGGTAGGTACATTTCGAGAATCGGTCAATTTTATTGTCAACAACGTGGGTACCTATCTACCTACTTAGTCATTAGTCGACTAAACCACCACGTCGAGTAGGTAGGTAGGTAGGTACACATAGTTCGTAGGTGGTGCGCCGCCCATAAAAAGTAGACTAATAGGTATAATAGGTACTTAGGTATTATTTTGATAAAGCAACTGACCTATGTTTCACTGTAGGTATTACATTTTAATTCAATAAAGCCGAACCCCAATTTTCCTGAATTTATCCAATTAACCTACGTAGGTACCACCTACTAATTTGTTTATTTTTATACTTTTTAAATAAATTACTAACTTACCGGGTAATAATTACATTTTCTTCATTAGCTGGTAGACTAACAAAAGAAAGCGTTTTATTTCTCTTAGTATTCGACCTACACCTATCAACAGCACATAAATTTCCACCACCAGAAGTCATTTTTCTTAAATAAAGCTAACGTTTAACAAGCACAGATTACTTATTTGGTTCGTATGAAAACTAAATTGATCGTAAGCGTAACACGAATAATTATAGTGCGTCGTGAGCGCGTCCGACGGTTGTTGGCAGCCCACTGAATTCGCACCGACGTCGGTGCGGGCGAGAGTAGGCTATTACCGCGCGCAAGTACATCGAGTGAGAGAGGCCTGGCGATAGTGTGGACCCGAGGTTATATGAGTCAGAATAAAAATTAAATGGAGATATACCTTCGCCTTTATTTCCTTCCGGCGACGCAAACTGCGGGGCGCTGAAGTCTTTAACGTGTTCATCATCAGTATTCATCTGGCCTATCTTACCAGACACGGGCCAGGGTCGTATCTTTTCCTTCTTCGTGGCAGACAACTTTTGTCTTTTTGCTGGCAAAAAAATTACAAGTTCAGTGAACAAAGAGGCTGCGTCTACTGGGCTGGAAAGAGCTGGAGGCTGTCGCCCAGCATCGAGAAAAGTGGAGAAGTCTTCTGGGAGCTTTTGAGGGATAATAATAATAATAATAATAGTCCTGCTGACATATTTCGACCACGGCGGCCAATCTCAACAGAGAGCCAACTGCGCAGGAGATATTATAGTGCACAAGTGTGAGCGCAATACACAGGTGCACTCACTGTTTCATCACGCTCAAAGTTCGGTGAGACGGCAATCCGACATGATCGGAGAGCGATCAGGCGCAGGACCAACGGCTTAACGTGAGCACCGAGGCACGGGGATGTAACACCGCCAACTTCCCGACTCCGAGGTGTTGCAGAGAAATTCATGACAGAAAATATCAGAAACAATTTGTCACTCGACATGGGATTCAAACCCAGGACCTCTCGGATGTAAGATAGAAACATCGCCACTACACCAACGAGGGATAATACAGGATACATCAAACAAATACGAAGAGTCCAGCAAAAGTTAAGTTTCAAAAAGTCGATGCCAAATTGGATATGAATAAAATACGTAGAAATATTCTGTATTGCACACCACTCATAAATAAGATAACGAAACAAAATCATTCGACCGACATAAGATGTACAATTTGGGCGTATTAGCATAAAATAATCCTCTTTTTCAGCTTTAGTCATGGATTTCCGCAAAGTAACGCGTGATTCCATCATCTTTCCGGCAGTCCTTTACTTCAGAGGTGAATACTTTACTTTCCACACCGTATGCGAGGCAATATTTACAGGGCCTTCGTATTCGAAGGTTTAAAATTGTTATTTTTTTCATCTGAATGGCGCTTTTCATATATTCCGTTTATGGTGGCCAGTTCAAAAAAGTTTCATTGAAGAATAAAAACTCTTTGCAATTGCTGTATGCTAAGTTTAAAGAGGCTTCATACGAATTGCAACGTTCCAAATTCAAATCATTTTAATTTCTAGAGAACTTCTTTAAAATATTATCTCCCTAGAGCAGGGGTCGGCAGACTTACCAATCAGATGACCCAAATATTCAGTATGCAGATTTTCCCATACTTTCAAAGAGCCACTACATTAATTTTAAATAAGTTTTAATAGGTATAATATATAAGTCTAATACAGATTCTAATCAGCGCGGGCAGCGGGGTAACAGAGTGCGAGCGCGCAAGTTGACGATGAATTCAGTTGTTTCATATTGTCTAGGTGTTTTTTTCGTGCTAAAGCGGCACAGTTGAGTTTGAGTGAGTGTAAGAAATGCCATATTAATTCTATGGAAGAGCCGCATGCGGCTCGCGGTCTGCCGACCCCTGCCCTAGAGTATAAAGACATGCTTTACATTGGAAATTTCGTGACATATACTTAATCTTTGTCGAGGGTGAGTTGTGAAAAACTTATTAATCACCTTTTTTCGTGTTTCCTATGGATTTAAAATGTCGTAAACTAGGAACATTATCTTCATCTTCCATCATTTTAGTTTCGTGCATGTAGCCTTTGTAAAGATTCTTTTTCTTGCCTTTATCTGTAGAAAGAAACATAATTAATTAATCTTTACATAGTAATTCTCCTTCGACAGTCGGGTAAAAAACTTGACCAAGTGTGCGTCAGAGTCTAGCATGAAGAATGTACCATTATATACATCGGCGGTGTTACACGCCCGTGTCTCGATGCGCACGTTAAGCCGTTGGTCCTGCGCCTGATCTCTCTCCGGTCATGTCGGATTGCTGTCTCACCGAACTATGAGAGTGATGGAACAGTGAGTGCACCTGTATATTGCGCTCACATTTGTGCTCTATAGTATCTACTGCGTAGTTGGCTGATCTCTGTTGAGATTGGGCGCCGTGGTCGAAATCGGCCAGGAGGTCTATTATTATTTTTATCATTATCAAAAATATTCTCAAGACCATGGCGTTTAAAAAACATAGCCCCTATGAAGTTAATACAACCAGTATATTTCCAAAAAGCTGTAGAAACCAATTTTTAAACACACAAAACTCAATAAATATTCGGTCAATTGACTCCGATTTAAACACTACCGTGACGTCACGTTTTTCAATTCCTATACAAAATCTATAGAGGCAGACCGTTTTGACAGATAATAAAGAGTATGTCAACGATTGGTAGTGTCATCTAGCCTATTGAAAGAATGTCGGTTACATACCATTAAGTTTTTTAGATTTACTGCTACTCAGTCTCTGAGCATGTTTAGGATCACGGATGTCAAACATGTTTTCAGTGTCTTCGAATATATGTTCAGCGAACATTGGTTCCTTGAATAGGATACCTAGACAAACAAACTTCAAAATTGGAGATAAAACTTTTGTTTCCCAGGGGGGGGGGGGAGATATATACAATTTATTTTTAATAACTATGCTTTAAATCTTTCGACATAAGTCATAGCTAAAATATTTTGATAAAATGGCAGTTGATTATTGTAAAAAATCGGTTGTCTGTAAAGTCGGTTTACTGACGATAGTTGAACGTGACAACGTCTTTGTCACGTTGCCTCTTTGTCGCTCGTTCCGCGCTCTCGCTTGCACTTCAAAGCCTTGAATGGAATGGAATACCTCAGAGCGAAGTAACGCCGCACGCGTCATGTTTTTTGGTTGAGTGCAGCCGGCTCCATCGAATTATAAGACGTTGTCACGTCAAAAAACATTAGAAAATACCTGAAGTAGATACGAAGAAGGACTTTCTTCCCATTTGACACCGGGGTGGTGGTTGGCACTAAACTCATACCTGCGCTCTCTTCCCCGCTTCGCTAATCGGTTTTGTATGAATTTTTAAATTAGTTCGCAACTCCCTGTCCTCTAAAAAGGAGCGGTGATTTTTTTTTCAATCCTATTGGTTAATATTGCTCCGCGCCGATGGAGAGCCACCCTAACGCCCTATTTATCGCAATTTATTAGCATCTTTGATCACAATGAAATTTGAAAAGTCCCTTTAGATACCTTTGTTCGATTCCTTGCCTGAACTAACATTTTTCACGTCTCCTTTTGTATCTTCATCATTTTCTTTAGAATCCTCTTCATCAGAATTTTGTTGATCTCCATCAGAATTCTCGTCATCAGCCTTCTGTCTCAGAATATGCTTTGATTTAGAAGACCTTAGCTCCCCAGCCCTAGGAGCTGGTGTGGCATTTGTATGACTTAGTTCAGTTTTTAACTTGGAATCTACGCCTGTACTGATTGGTATTTTATTTCCTTCGTTGTTCGCTTCTGTAACAATGAAATGTACAAGTTAAAGAAAAAAACTTACATCTTCTTTACTAAAAAGAAAGTAATCTTATATCCAAATACCAAGGGCCGCGGGTTCGATCCCCTCACAGTACAAGCATAAGCGTGCATGAACATGTGTGTTTGTACTGGTCTGGGTGTTTTCTATGTATAATATGTATTTATTTACAAAAAAAAGTATTTAAGTATGTATATCCGTTGTCTAGTACCCATAACACAAGCCTCGTAGCTTAATTTGGGACTAGAGAATTGGTGTGATTGTTGTGAAATATTTAATTATTATTTTATCGTTCACTCACCATATTTTGCACTTCTCTTGTGTCGTTTAATAATTGTCTGTTTTTTATCATCTGAAATATAAATACTTTATAGGATTATGCGTGAGGATGTTAATATTCTAAGATTGAACCAAGAAAATACATAGTTAATATAAAACAGTCTGCATGTACTTACCAGACCTTGTTATGTTGCTACTATGATCACAGTATTTCTTTTTTAATATCACGCCGTCTACGTCTGTAAATAAAAACGTATATTTTTATTTTTGTACGAGACGGTACGAAAAGAGTAATGAGATACAAAGTCACCCTGTATATTTTCCCCGGATCCAAACGTTGGGCGTATAAACTTGCCTTAAGAGCGAGGCCCCATTAGTGCTTTGCGTTGCGTTGTGGCAACGGATTAGCGCATTGTATGCCACAATTGCGTTGCGTCGACGCACGACGTCGCGACGCAAGAGGGTATGCACGCCGTCGCCGCTGTTTCAGATTAGCCTTCGCAATGGATTCCACCCCTAGCAGTTGAACACTATCCAACTTTCGTCTGTCGTCGCAGCGGAACACCGACACATCACCCTCCCTCCCGCTTATTCTATTGTCCGTTGATCAGTTGAACAGTCGCGCACGACGCGACGTCGCAATAGTGGGGCATGTGATTAAAAATGTATAGGAAAACGACGCAGCGTCGTCACACCATGACGCGACGTTTCACGGATCAACGGACAAGGAAAAGACGAAGCGAGAGGGAGGATGATGAACTAAGACACAGCTGCGACAGCGTGCATACCCTCTTGCGTCGCGACGTGATGCGTCAACGCAACGCAATCGTGGCGTACAATAAACTAATTCGTTGCGACGACGCAACGCAACGCACTTATGGGGCCTCGATATTTATTGTCCCTTCACATAGTAACCACATATAAGGTAGAGAAAAGAAGATTTACAAAAAAAAAGTAAAAGTGTTCCTGTGGTAAAGTGTGCCTAGATGGGACGTTTATCTATTTTATTTATTTATTTAAGTTCTGCGCAAACATGTGTACAACGGTTGTATACCGAAGGCATTCTCTACTGGTCAACCATGGTCCAAGCAGAGAAAATTCAGGCGGTGCACATAAAGTTAAAAGGAAAAACAAACAATTTAACTCAAGTTATTTACGTTCTAAGATAAATTTATAAACACGTTGTGTGTACCTATGTGAGTATGTGTGTAACTATGTGTTTATGAGTAGATAGAATATTGAAAGCTATTAATTGCCTATAAAGTAGGTACTTACTTTGAAAGCACTTCACATATTTCAGTTCGCACTTATTGATCATCATTACGTACGTTGGTGGCATATTCTTGTACTTCAATTTTACGCATACAGGGTGTTCAACGGCCGGACATATTATATTTTTGCAATCTTGAGACGCTCTTGATTTTCTTCCACTTTTCTTCCATTCTCCCAACTTGGGTTCGGCTTGGGTCAGAATTGGTAGAGCTAAAAAATTAACCATCCAGAAATGCACTACAAATTAGATTATTAAATTATTACAATAATGCTCTTAGGTTGCTTTAACTTTAGTTAGGTATCACTACTACTGCCTCGTTGGTGTAGTGGCAAAGTTTCTGCCTTACATCCGAGAGGTCTTGGGTTCGAATCCCAGGTCGAGCCAAAATTGTTTCTGAGATTTCCTGTCATGAATTTCTCAAAAGTAGCTCGGAGTCGGCAAGTTGGCGGTGTTACACCTCCGTGCCTCGGAAAGCACGTTAAGCCGTTGGTCCTGCGCCTGATCTCTCTCCGGTCATGTCGGATTGCCGTCTCACCGAACTTTGAGAGTGATGGAACAGTGAGTGCACCTGTGTATTGCGCTCACACTTGTGCACTATATCTCTTGCGTAGTTGGCTGATCTTGTTGAGATTGGCCGCCGTGGTCGAAATCGGTCAGGAAGACTATTATTAGGTATCAATACGAACGCGTTGCAACCATTACACCACAAGCACCTCATAACTTGGGTACTTTTTAAATTGAAAACAAAAAACTTACCGCATAATAAATAAATAAGTTTCATATTCAAGGTAGGTACAGTTGTAAAATATTTCAGAATTGATTTTGTTTGGTTTTATTCACATTTTACTGCCGATGCTCGCTACGCCTCAGCAGTATTTTATTGCATTTCAATCAGTTTGACTTCTAATCTTAACTAAGATTCAAGTTACTAAATGACTGAACATAGTGAATAACTTATAAGCAGACTAGATATTACTCGTAGTACCCCTTGAAAATTTAAAGCTGAAAAAGAGAATTATTTTGCTTCAAATTTGAAAGAAAGAAAGAAAAAATATGCACTAAAACACGCTAGCGCAGGAACCCAAATACATCCAACTGTAACCAATTGAAAAAACTAGAGCTGGAAGTCGCAGGACTTCCAATACAACTCACAACGTAAGATGATGAAGAAGATGCACCTGGAATCACAACACTGACACCAAGAAAACACTCGACACGTTTCGCCACTACACGTGGCATCTTCAGGAGATGTAGTTGCTTCGACAGATGACGATTAGTCGCTCGTCGTTCGAAGTATTTGGATTCCTGCGCTGGAGTCGTTCAGTGGAAATTCACGGTAAAATAATTCTCTTTTTCAGCTTTAGTCATGGATTTCCGTAAAGTAACGCCTGACTCCATCAACTATATTTAAAAAAACCGGTCAAGTGCGAGTTGGACTCGCGCACCGAGGGTTCCGTACAAACCTGTAGATAAGGGGTAGTAACCAGTAGTAACTTAAAAATTTTCAAAATTGTCAAAAATATTTTTCAAAAATATTTTTTTTTATATGATGAAACTGAAAATTTACGGTTTTCGTAATTTTTCCTATATCTGTACTATAAGACGTGACTTCGTACTAAATTTCAAGATTCTAAGTTTACGGGAAGTACCCTGTAGGTTTTGATTCCCGTGCGAGTTTCGAAAATTTGCGGAAATTTGCGGCCTAAATGGCTGTATCTTTTGATTGCGTTGGCTTAGAAGGTTGATATTTCTACAGCTTCCAGGGACAGTAGACCTAAGTATCATATAGAAATTTCAGTTTTATACCTCCACGCGTTCTTGAGAAAAACGGTCTTGACAGACGGACGGACGGACAACAAAGTGATCTTATAAGGGTTCCGTTTTTTTTCTTTTGAGGTACGGAACCCTAAAAATGAATGGCACTCTGTATATTTTGATTTTTAAATAAAGACTTTGGCACTCGGTGAAAAATAACGTAGCATTCTATTGGAGAAATAATATTTTAACCTTCTCAATTTTTTTTTATTTGTTTCCTCCATGTATTATATAAGCTGAGGAAACTTGTTTGGTATAAGT
Organism: Pyrausta despicata; assembly: GCA_963921415.1. Taxonomy (NCBI): domain Eukaryota; kingdom Metazoa; phylum Arthropoda; class Insecta; order Lepidoptera; family Crambidae; genus Pyrausta; species Pyrausta despicata. Next base: position 5,380,477 of record OY992874.1, read on the forward strand.
GTTATTTTAATTACCTGTTTTGTTATGTAATATTTAAGCTGTATGTTTCCCAAAAAATAATAATATTTAAAAAAATCCTGAAATAAATTACGGCGCAGTATCACGTCACGTCACGTAGACAATAATTGAATATTCCATAGACATTTTCAAAAATTGTATTTATTATCTTAAGTTTTTAGGTCATCTCACACATTACCGGCACGGCTCCAACCCAGCACTTAACTTGCCATTCAAATTAGAGCATTAAGTTCTGAGTCGTTCAACATTTTGCAATATTAATATGAAAAAGCCGACGGCGTGTAGGCAGTGCGCTTTCCGCTCAACTACACCTCAACTCGCATCTTTACAGCGCGCTAACGGCTTGCTTACAGCGAGCCGGCTGCATGAAGTAAGCACGTCGTGCCATCTTGTGGATGACGTGCAGACTGCGGACTTGGACCTCGCGGCCGGTGCGCGTGCTGTGAGCTTATAGCTCGCGGCCGGCGCGCTGGCGGCTTGCCGTAGCCTAATATTAGAGGCGACGCCGTGCGGCAGCTGTGCCGATCATCAACATCAAATTTAAGAGCTTTGCTCTTGTCGGTGGAGTTTTTTCCATGTTGGTCTATTCAACTACTACTAGCTAGCTGTGCCGATGCCAAGCCCAGTGCGACGATCTTTAGTGCCCTATATTATTATTATTTTATTCTCCTTTTACGTTGTCCAAGTAGTATTTGTGTATTATTTTTAATTTGTTAATTTTAAGTTAAATTTGTTAATACATCTCAATCTCAATGGTTCCCACTGAAAACCAGCGCCATGGGTCACCATGGCAACAAAGCTGAGTGGGATCCAATTTGGTTCTGCTAATAATATTCTGTTTTCATTCTTCTTTGTGTAATTTTATACCAAATAAATTATTTTTCTTTCTTTCTTTCTTTCTATATCGCATATATGTATGTTATAGGTGTAGCTGCATATTATCGATTTGTGAATTTTCTAGGAACGAAATAAAAACACCAAAACTTCAAATAAAACTTTTATTGGTCAAATAATCGTTCAAAATAGGTATGTACTGCTTTCTAGTGGCTGTCAAGTTCATTTGCTTGTAGTAGTGGCAGGGGATGTCCGAGGGGGGCGCCAGGGGGGTGAGCTGAAGCGAGGGGGCGGTCCATTGCTCTATGAATGTGCTGAGCTGAAATAAATAAATATAAATTAATATAGGTACACCAACATCACATACATCGATCTGACTCCATGGTAAGTAGCTTAAGCACTTGTGTTACAGATATCAGAATCAACAGTGATATTACAAATCAACTAAAAAAATACATATAACACCCAGACCAGTACAAACAGACATGTTCATGCACACAAATGTTTGTACAGTGCGGCACCCGCGACCTCTTGGTTAATAGTCAACTTTTTGACCATTACACCAAAGTGGTCGTAATAAACAAGATTAATTTTATAAGAAAAAAACAATTACGTAAATTCCGGGATTAAGAATTCTATGTCCGTTCCCAGGGTTGAGACGAGACGACTTATTAACAAAACTAGCTACGCTCTCGTAATTTCTACGTTTCATCTGCATAAAACTCGTTTTTTACATATCCCTCAGGAACCGTGAAGTGTTACGGAATAAAATTAACCTATGTGTTATTTCCAGGCTATAATCTATCTATGTTGTTAGGTTGTCTGGAAGAGATCGCTCTTAGCGATACGACCGCCTAAATTGTGCATCTTTCTTTGTATGTCTGTTGGTTTTGTACTATTATTTGTGGTGTGCAATAAAGTATTTTCTATCTATCTATCTATCTATGTTCCAAATTACAGCCAAATCGGTCCAATAGTTTTACCGTGAAACAGTAACAAACATCTTTTATCTGCTTGTCTGTTAAGCGAATAAGGCATTGTCGTACGTGAGCGCCAAGTGCGACGCGGCCCATACTTGTGTCAATTTCAATCGCGCTTCTTAACGTAGGACACCATCATTGACGTACTATCGCGGTCCACGCCGCTTGAATGCCTTTAAGGCGAAAATCATTAGCACATCGCGCGCAATTGCGCCTACTAATTGCTCCGTGTGTGCCGAAGTGCATGCAAACAATTTTCGTTACAAATTGCTCACGCGGCACTGACCGCCACTGTACGTAAAGTTGATATTTGTCGCGTCGCACTTGTCGCGTTTGTCACTCACGCAGGACACCGGGTCAGACGATCGGTAAAATATACTTTCACATTTTTAATATCAGTATTGCCTCAATCTTTGTACTGGCTAACGTATTTGACAATTTTAACAAGAAAAATATATTTTAATATTAGAGTATATTTCACCTATGCTAGGCCTTCAAATTCGTGCGCTCATAGACGTGCGGAAAATAATGAAATCACGGTGGTTCTTAGCTTTGGCTGGTCAGAATTCGTCCAGTCGTAGAAGGTCACTGTTCAGTTCGTCGCCGATGGATGCGGGAAGCCGTTGGATGCGAGAAATCGCTGGATGCGGGAAGTCATTGGATGCGGGAAGCAGCTGGATGCGGATAGCCGCTGGATGCGGGAAGCCGCTGAATGCGGGTAGCCGCTGGATGCGGGCAGTCACTGCATGCGGGAAGTCGCTGGATGCGGGAAGCTACTGCAAGCGGGAAGTCGCTCAATGCGGGAAGCCACTCAATGCGGGAAGCCGCTCAATGCGGGAAGCTGCTCGATGCGGGTAGCCGCTGGATGCGGGCGCGCGCACAATTGATCGCGCTGGAGATCCTTGGGAGAGACCTATGCTTAGCAGCGGGCGTCATACGGCTGATATGATGATAACAATGACTTACATCTCGAGCTCTATCCAGTTGGTCAGAGTACACTGCAGTGTCCCTCTTCATCCCTCCCGTATAGTCCATGCCTAGCAGCAGCGCCACGGAACACGACCTCTTAGATAGCGCTTCCATGAGGGCCTGCTGAGCGTTCGGCTTCAGGAGGAAGTCCTGCAGATAGATTGAAAGATGTTGTTACGGACAACCAATCACTTTTATTTATTTATTAATTTTCTTCATTCAGGAAAACAAACAGCTGTGTTATAGTACATAAAGCTTATAAAACAAGGCGTCGTTCTTTAGCCATACAGTTTTCACAATTAGTTATACAATTATGATGATGACGAGACGTAGATCGTAAGCTCGTTTACAAATTTAAAATTACTAAATTTATATAAACAGAAAGTAAGAATTTTTGATCTTGACAAAATAAAATGTCTACAATAATGGACTTGGGTACACATACATCAGGTGGCCTCTCTTTATAGCAAGTACCGAAAGCGGTTTAATTTCTCATTAATATATCGATGTGATTGTGATTATACGCAGTGTTAATTTTCTACAAGTTCTAATAATAAAACTATTGCTTCTGTAATTTGTGGAGCAAATTGGTGTAACAAAGTACTAAATTACTTTTGTTTGTTTATGTTTTAACTAGTGGTCAAAATTGAAGATCTGATGTGAAACATTAACAGCTCAGCTATCTACACCGAACATCTACACGTTTTTCTTCAAGATGGGTTTTTACACACATCAAATAACCTACACAAACGCGACTAATGGACGAGACGCGACTGACATTACTACTACTAAATTTCACCAACTTCCCAATGTCCAATGATTGAGCTGAAATTTTGTATTTCGCATCGCAACGCGTCTCATTTGTCGCGTTGAGACGCTCTCGTTTAATCAACGCCCAAAGCCCGCACACACGGTCGAGTTTAGTTTCATCTGTTTCGACGCTTAGTAGTTTATTTACTTTTTTAACAAACTTTGCAAGCTTAATTTCACCCACTTCCCATTGTCGGATTGATGACAATTCCCAAAGATTGAGCTGAACTTTTGTAGATAAGAAAATAAAATTGTTTCTTTTACCTGTACGAGTATAGGGAAGATAGGCACCATGACGCTGCCGAATATCTTCACGTCTTTCTTCAGAAGCTGCGCGGGCGTCAGCGAGGAGAAATCACTTTTAGCTTAGAACTAGCTACTACTGATGTCTGAAGAAGACTAACCCGACAAGTGCGACCGCGACAAAGGGACAAAACGCGACTGACATTGACTCGAGGCGTTTAAAGTATTGGTCGCATCGTGCATGTGTCGCACTTCTCGCTTTAAGTTGTTCTTGTTTAAACAACGCCCAAAGCTACTCTATAACGTTTCGTTCCTTCTCTAGTGTGTTGCCAGCGCTTTCGCTCGCACGGTCAGGCTTGTAAGAGTGACAAGGATGTCCACGTCTGAAGCACACCCCTCCACCGCGGTGCACCTCGCCCGCGTGGTGGAGTATGGCTCGTACCACCTCATAGTTGAAGTTTGGCCAGTGCCCAGCAGTAAAACGTATATAGGCCGATGAGAAGACATTTTTTTTTACCTGCACTAGTATAGGAAAACTAGGCACCATGACGCTGCCGAATATCTTCACGTCTTTCTTCAGCAGCTGAGCGGGTGTCAAAGACGAGACGTCACTTTTCGCGAGGGACAGGCGGTCTAGTTTGTTTTTCCTGGATGTAAAAAAAATAATCTTATCGTAACCCCATTACGAAAATTTCAATCATTTGTGCTTAGACCAAAGAAATTGGACGACGACTATTAACCAGAGGTCGCGGGTTCGATCACCGCACTGTACAAACATTTGTGTGCATAAACATGTCTGTTTGTATCTGGGTGTTATATGTATTTATTTAAGTTTATTTGTTATACCACTGTTGATTCTGATATCTGTAACACAAGTGCTACTTTTCATAGAGTCAGATCAATGTATGTGATGCCGCAGTGTATTGCTTTGCGTGATTCCGTCCGTCTGTACATAGACATGTACTTATGTATATCTATACCTACATATACAATTTGTACTTACAATGTCATACTGCTGATTTTGTTTACTCACAGTTTACTCAAAAGTAACCTTTGTTAAAAACGAATGTATCCTTAAAAGTTTAAGGAAAGTGCGGAATCTCCAAACACAGGTATTGTTAGCTAAAATGGAGACCCCCAGCCACTAGTTACAAAAATGTACAAAAGATATTGAATGATATGAGAAGTGCACCAAATGCTAAATGCAATTATTTTGTCGAGTGCACATTCTGCGTCAGACCCCCGCTGGATGTGGGAAGCGCAGGACCGAGCGCGGTGGAGATCCTTGGGGTGACCTATGCTTAGCACTGGATGTCGAAAAGGTTGATATAATGCTCTCTCCGGTCATGTCGGATTGACGTCTCACCGAACCGAGTGATGGAACAGTGAGTGCACCTGCGTATTGCGCAAATATTATTAATTATACCGCACCTCTCCACCTCATAATCGCCGGGTTGCAGCAACGTCTCCAAAAATAGCACAATCTCCTCGTCGTGAGGAGTCGCCTTGTTCAGGTCTTTGGAGAAGTTCACGGTGTCCAGTATTATCGTACCTGAAAGTTAGATAAAAAAAATGGTTGCCTGTAAAGTCGGTATACGCGCGAAAGTTTTACGTGATAACGACTCTGAGTGGTAAAATAATTTTAATGTGAATATTCATTCGTATAACATGAACCGGTGTGTATGCCTATCTCTCTCTCTCTCTCTCTCGCTCTGTCTCTCTCGCGCGAAACGTGAGCGGAGCAGCGTAACGCAGTTTCTTGAGGTGTCACCCGGCAAACCAATTTATAAGACGTTGTCACGTCAATAAGTAAATGAGAACTTGATAACATCCTGTAAAATCGTAGCGATATCAGACGCGCTATGTAAAAAGTACGCTGGAGTTAATGACGCTGTTTCATGAGAGCAGTCGCTATCCCGCTCGCTCATGTGGGCGAAGATGTACGGCGTGTGAAATGCCCGCTTTCTCCCGACTTCGTTCGTATTAAGTTTATTTGTAATACCACTGTTGATTCTGATATCTGTAACACAAGTGCTTTAGCTACTTACCACGGATTCAGATCAATGTATGTGTTTAAAAATAAATAATGAGGCCCGTGAATCGTCGAGTGCGCGCGTTATTTTTGTCGCGACTTGTTTCTTGATGTAAGAAAACTTAGCTACAATGGGCGAGTATTGCTGCGCTGCCTTCACAAAGATTTTGATAGAAGGCAAAATAGAAGGAAAAAGAGGAAGATGAAGGCCTAGGAGGAGTTTCATGTAACAACTGAAAGAAAACGTTGGCGTCATACCGTACCAGGAAGTCAAGAAGGCGCACAGCAGAACACAGATAAAGGCTCTTCAATTTGAAGAAGTGTCGCGCTGTTTAGATAAATAGATAACTCTTTATTGCACAAAATACAAAAGAAAAATGTCTTTGATTGAATCTTGTTATGTATCAAAGATATAGGTATACAACTTAAGCAGCCCTATCGCTAAGGGTTAAGTATATTGTTATTCTGTTGTTGTTAAGTATGTTGTTGACTGACTCGTTGGTGTAGTGGCAAAGTTTCTGCCTTACACCCGAGAGGTCCTGGGTTCGAACCCCAGATCGAGCCAAAAATTGTTTCTGAAATTTTCTGTCATGAATTTTTCAAAAACAGCTCGGAATCGGGAAGTTGGCGGTGTTACATCCCCGTGCCTTGGTGCGCACGTTAAGCCGTTGGTCCTGCGCCTGATCTCTCTCCGGTCACGTCGGATTGCCGTTTTAAAAAACTTTGAGAGTGATGGAACAGTAAGTGCACCTGTGTATTGCGCTCACACTCGCGCACTATAATATCTCCTGCGCACTTGGCTGATCTCTGTTGAGATTGGCCGCCGTGGTCGAAATCGGCCAGGACTATTATTATTATTATTATACTTACTGTGCAACATATCACTGCATGCCAGGTACGCGTTAAAAAAGTCCACATCATTCGCCACTAACGCTGCTAAGTCCTTAACCCTCTGAGCGATCAGGGTACAACACGACCCAACCGTCTCTATGGTACTCCGAGTATCCTCCTTGTAAGTCCAAGAGCTCTTGTCTATGGGTCTGTGGTCTATGATCTCGGTGACGTATGGAGATAGGAAGCGGTCGTTCGCAGACAGTGTGTGGTGATCGACTAAAATTACTTTTGCGCGTTTTGAAGGTATTAGCTGTTTGAAATCGTAGTCATTTCTGGAATGGAGATTATTAACATGTCGTAGGCGTCATTATTTTCGGTGGTATCGTCGGACATCGTGTGGGCGTATAGTTGGGATAATCGAGCAAAGAAACATAGTGAACTCAATCAAATCACTTTTATTCAGTTTGAACAATAACTACGTACACTGATTTACTTTGATTCGGATCAATCAACACAGTACACACGAAACGCGTAATAGTTCCTAGAGTGGAGGTCCGATCTCTAAGACGACTAAATGAAGACCAGGGGGGGGGACACATCCATACAAATGACATTTAGGGAAAGAAAGTACAGCAATCTGTATTTTCGCCCCGAAACTGTTTTTGAAGTTGTTTCTCTGAGTTGCTAGAATTAAAAAATTGAATCATTTTGTGCAAATTTTATTTCGTGTGCTCAAAAACCATCGACTGAAATTAAATAAATTATATGATAATTTATGTGCGCTTTGTTTCCACATCTTAAAAATACAATATAAATATTTTCAGCTTCGTCGTTATAAACTTTACTAAATTAAAATTTTTGAGTACTGGCAAGTTGTGACGTTCAAAGATTACACAGTGCAAACTGCCAATGTCAAAATTACAAAATGGAGATTTCTTGTTGCGTACGCGGTTTTATTTTTGAATTCGTTTTGTTTTGTGTGTTTATGTGTTCTTCCATCGAGTAATAATGTTGATTTGAGCTTTGTGTTTCTCCATGTTTATTTTGAGTGCTTTGCATTGTTTGTGCGATTTTATGCTACCAAACCATTCCGCGACAGGACTTTCTTAGTTATAATAATATTTGTATAAATTGTTCCAACTACAATAATAGTTACAATTGTACCTACTCTTGATGTTTTATTTCATTTTACTCGCCAGAATGTTCTAGCGTGTTTTTGAGAACTTAAAATTTTCATTTATTTATATCGATTTATGCCAAATCAAATTTTAGTTACACAAAAAATATACTAGAACAAAATGAGTAATTCATACAACAGCCCAAAAGCAGTACATGTAAACATGACGATTTTTAAGTAGGTACATCTAATAATAAAATGTGAGTTTTAACAGACGCTACTATTTTTATTTATCGTCTACTGAAACTCCCATTTTATTTTTAGATGTACCTACTTAAAAATCGTAGTGTTTAAAGTTTATAGCTATAGCACTATAGCTAGCTATAGGTAGTGTTTAGTTCTCAGGGCGAAATTATAGATGGCAGTGTCAAACTGGTTTGCCTAAAGGAACCACGAGAGGGCTCTCTTTTTCCTATACATTATATTTCTCTATGATGAAGACTGTCCGTTCGTCCATCATCCCTTCCATTCTAGGCTCTGTCGTAGCCCCCCCCTGTGGGATCTCCACCTTGTCGTGGTGGGGGGGCTCAGTAACCGTGGCTTTGCCACCCACGGTGAAGCTAAGCGGGATCCAGGGAGGGGACGCTCCACGTGGGCTTGGGGAGGCCTGCGCAGGATGCGTCCAAGGGTGCGGGTGTGGGAGACAGTTTTGTCTGTCTCTCGCAGTCGGGTGCGGTCGTGGGAGGAGAGATGTCTCGGTGTTTCGTTGCCGTGCGGCCTATCTCCCGCGACCAAACGGGGGCGCACCGTTGGATGGCGCTGCGGTGGGGCCGCAGAGGAAGAGGAGGTGCGGTGTGTCGTTGCCGTCCTCCCTATCCTCTGCGGCCGGGAGGTGGCGGAGCCCAACACCTTGCTCCGCCGCCAAGGAGTTTGTGGCCCTCGGGCTATCCGCCGGGGTGCCGTGGTGAATGCTCACGCGACCCCATGGCACCCCCCACAGTGGCGGAGTGGTGGAATGCGCTGTGGTTTTAGTGGGTATTACGGCCTTGCACACCAGCCGTTGAGTCCCACATACCCCCCTGCAGATGTGTGGGGGGCATGCGTAAAAGCATTTCCACAGCGAAAAAAAAGGCTCTGTCGTAGCACGAAGTTAGCCGAGTAACTCCGGTGTGGCGACGGTTCTGCCACCCCTCGAGACTCGTGCTGCGCGTCGTGTTCCTCCGTACTAATGACCGTTTCCGACAAATAAATAAATATGGACAACATTAGATAAGTTTCTCTGATCCCTAATTTTAGCACTTGTGTTATGGGAATTTCAGAAACCAACGCAGGTACAGTGGTGGTCCGCGTCGCGTGAACACTTTCTAACGAGAATTGTTTGCATGCACTTCGACACATGCGGAGCAATTAGCAAGCGGGATCGCGAGCGATGTGCAAATGTTTTTTTTTTTTTTTCATATGAATAACCAGACATTTGGCCGCGATCTCACCTGATGGTAAGCGACGATGCGAACGAAGATGGAACATGACTGGCTATTAAGAGCCTATTCACTCTTTTCTTGAAAGCATCCAAATCACAATGTTCCGGAAATATTTTAGGCGGCAGCAAATTCCACTCCCTAGCCGCACGCAAAAGGAACGTAGATGCAAAACGTTTTGTACGTAATGGTACGTACTACGACATAAGGGTGGAGACCTCGACTGCGTCTTGTGTCCCGGTAGTGAAAATTCCTTCGCACACTCCCCGAAATGTAGCCTGTAGAACACTGAAAGACACGCCACTTTACGCCTGTGATCAAGGCTTTGCAGCTTGCGTTCACAGAGTTCAGCATCTCCTTCTAATTCTAATTGCTCTCTTCTCTATCGATTCTAAAGCAGCCAGCTGATATTTGGCAGATCCATCCCAAAGGTGGCAGCAGTACTCCATGCAACATCGGACCTGAGCTTGATAGAGTTGCAGAAGCTGCACCGGCGTGAAATACCGCCTGACCTTTGAGAAAACTCCAAGCTTTCTAGCTGCAGTTTGGGCTATAGATTCGATGTACTGGCCGAAATTTAAATTGGATGATAGCTGGACCCCTAGAAGCCGCAAGTTATCGGTGACGGGAACAGGTACACCCCGGAAAGTCGGAGCCAGAACAAAATGGCTCCGTTTTGTGGAGAACAAACACGCCTGTGTTTTGGAGGCGTTAAACGTCACTAGATTGGCATCACCCCAACGTAAAGTAATATATCACGTGTACTTATTTTTATGCTATCTTCTGCGTCGGTCTCTTGAAATAACTCCAACGTATTCGGAAAATTTATTTATGAGCTGAATTGTCCTAGCCTGCGGAAGGACCGGCAGATACTTTTAGAAAGGACATGCTAGCGGTGTGCATTTGTACTTCTGTACAAAGAAAAAAGCTAAAGAACATGTGAATTTTTGTCGCAAACAATATAATACTCCAGAGGTGCACAGTGTTCGTCCTTTCCGCATCCTGACGCGACGATCGAATGGTAGATCGAGAGAGATTCTCTGCGTAGTGCACGAAAATGATGACGCCGAGTGGCTTGATGAAACCGATGTTGATCTTCAACAAAGCACTGTGAAAACAACTGACTTGCAAGATGCTTATCCAGTTATTGGTGTTGAAGAAAGTCTTGCTCTTGGTCCGTAAATAATGTTCATGTACTAGTACAATTAACTTTTTCGCATTTCTTTTACTATTTTTATGTCAGTCAAAAACAAACTGCAACCTTTCGGTCTACTTCGGAACGTTATTATAGTAGTCTTTAATTTTCTATAATAAAATTAGATGATACTTATACCAGTATTTTTTATAAGTAAAAAAATAGATTTTTTGCAGGTACGAAAAAATACACGTGATATAGGGGGGAGGGGGAAGTGGTAGTCTTAAATCTCACCACATATCACCAAGGGGGATGGGGGGGTCAAAAAATTCCAAAAAAAACATCACGTGATTAATGGATGGCCCCTAACCATACTATGAAGATGACACTTACCTAAAAACCAACTTCTCCGCAGTAACACCATGTTCTTTGAAGAAGTACTCCACCTCAGTCTTTAATCCATAATCTTCCCGATCCACGTTTAGAATGGACACAAAAATATCATCCTTATAAATTGCTTCATCCCTGTCAATTTTTGTGCAGACCTTACATTTTATCTGCTGGTATTGCCAGTTCAAAAAAACGGCATAAACTAGAGCACTCACAGCGGAATCTAGGTCGCAACTCTCGTTACCTAAAACTAGTGTTAATTCGCCATAGTTGTCTGATTTCTAGAACAAATTTAAAAAATATTTCTAAAAAGAATGCTTAGTAAAAATAAGCTCTGTCTTTTCCTTACATCTAAACTGTGTACCATGTAAGTAAGTAGCTTCTTTTCATATATTTTTTTGTTATAAATTGTGGTCTTGGGTGAAGCATACTGATAAGAAAAATGAACTGTAACCACATTGTTTGTTCATCACGCTAACAGCACATTACATTTGAATATACTGATTGTATTGTTACAATGCTGATAACAGCTAATTATTTGTTAGAGTTCTGTTAAATCCTTATCTACACTAATATTATAAAGAGGAAAGTTTGGATTGTTTGTTTGAATTAAATAGGCTCCGTGACTACAGAACCGAATCAATAAAAAAAAAACCATTAGAATCCTGCATTATCCAAGGACAATCATGAGGATGTACATAGGCTATATTTAATGTATAATACATATTTGTATGGATAACAAATGAGATTAAAAATGGAGATGGGCAGGTCACACAGCAAGAGGCAGCGAGAAATGGAGCAAAATAGTGACCCAGTGGTACCCTAGAGAAGGCCATAGGAAGAGAGGCAGACCAGCTAGACGCTGGGCCGACGATATAGTTCAGGTGGCAGGAAAAATGTGGCATAGAGTGGCACAAAATAGAAATGAGTGGAAAAGGTTGGAGGAGGCCTTTGCCGACTGGCAAGCAGACTTGCAGAAAATAAGTAAAGCACAGATCCTGTCGAAATAATGAAGCATCTGCAAAGTCTGACATAAAGGCTAATAATAATAAACATATTTGTATTGCTAGCCTGGGGAATTTTCTAAACATTTATAATCACATTTGAATCAGCGCGAAAAACATAACGGATTAAAAAAACATGTCTAACCACTACTGTTTTCCTTTTAAATATTCATAGATATATTTTACTTTATAGGTACTAATAAGGTCTTTTGTAAAAACAATATATAAATGTACATTTTTTTTCTCTGTAACAGTTTGTTGCCTTAAATGAAAAGACAACAAAAATATCAGGCATAATATCAATTATATATAATAATGCTTTTAGAGTGCTGTTGAGACTACCACAATATTGTAGTGCATCAGAGATGTTTGCGCAGGCCCACACTGATGGCTTCCACGCAATTATTCGCAAAAAAACAGTTTCGTTGCTCAGAAGAGTGAGAGATAGTCACAACAGCATTCTAAGAACAGAAGTGGAGAATCATTATTCTCCGATTTTAAAAAAGTTTGTCTGCACCCTAATTTAATTTTGATGTTTCACTAACACTAATTTTATAAGTTTCATTTGTTATTAACACATAACATGGATTAATGTTGGTCCAAAATAAATGGTTTTGAATTTGAATAATAATAATACTTTTGGGAAACTTAATTCCACGCGGGTTAAGCCACTGGCGGGAAGCTGTTTTATAATAATTTAAATTAAACTCTTTGGCATTACAAGATAAAAAAGTTACTCGAAGTTTTAACACTATTGGTAACACTTCAAGGCTTATAAGGTGGTTTTAAATAATATTAAACCATTTAATATCGCTAATTAAAGCACATTTCTTTAACTTAAATATAAAAAGACAAAAAATAAGACTTACGAATTTATCCAAAGTTGTGGTAAAGTATTCATCCATTTTGCAGTTGCAGGGAGATGCGGCCACTTGTTTTTTTTTTAAAGTTAGGATAATTATTTATTATCGAAAATCACATTTTGTTTGACCAAAGTTTTAAGCGAAAATCAAAACTGATTTTTTGAAATGTGACGATAAAAATGAATGAATTTGACATAAGTATGTTACTTTATGGTGTGTAGCGATGTGCCGAGTACGATTTGACTCGAATCAGACTCGATTCCAGCTTTGGAACCGCCGACTTGAGAATTGAGTATGCTGGACTCGAGTCAGGAAGAATAGATTCGTAGGTACTCGCTGATTTAATTATATTTGTTTTTGAACCTGAATTTTATTTAATGTTTTTGATTATCTTTGATTTCATTTTTGTTTTTTCATTATACTTAACCTATCTAACCTACACGACGATTTTTTTCTAAAATCGGACTCCAGTTCTGGAGTAGAATTTTCAGACTCGAATTCTAGACTAGATGAATACTGGACTCAAGTCAATATTCGAATACCGTATAAAATGACTCGAGTCGACTCGATTAATCCAAAATAGCGACTCGGCACAACACTACTTAAATGACAAATGACAGTAGTAGTAAGTAATAACATTGTTCCCAAAGGGAAACGCAACGGTCAGAGCATTACAGCCTAATCTTCACTTATGGCAATTCTTAAAACTACTACTTATGTATAAACTCACATTTCAATGCTAAAGAAATTGAGTTTCACGTGGAAATAACAATCGGATCAGTTTGGAGCACCATACTCTATTTCTTACATTATACTCCATTGTTCTCCTTTAGTAACACAATAATGATGTTAATTCCCAAAAACAGAGCCCATCGTACTCCTTTCGTTTCCCGCGTTAAATTCCAGACTAGAGCTGTAGCAAACTGTATGTATTCGGTACCGAGTAACGGGAAGCGCCCCGAGTAGGTACCGATAACGAATCGGTACTCACGAATCTAAGTCGTTAGTTCGCATCTTTCGTTACCCACTAACTTTGTATACAAAATACAAGTATCGTTGTTGTTAGTTGATACGGATACGGTTTTAATACGTTTTGGCTGATCGTGTACATTTGTACGTTTAAAAGTTTAAAAATCGTACGATTAAGGTACTGATGATGATGCTTCGTGATTCAAATGGGTAAATTTAAACAATTGAGCATTTTTTTCAATCCCGGTATTACGGGATTTTTGATGAGTAATCCCGGGATCCCGGGATTATCCCGAGATTATACTTTGTGTTCGTGGACTAAGCATCGCTTACAATAAGCACTATTGTCGTCCTTCGCAGTTAAAAAATAACTCCACCACTCTAAAGTCACATCTGCAACAGTGATGCAGTAGAGATGCAGTAGTGATACAGTAGTGATGCAATAGTGATGCAGTAGTGATGCAGAAGTGATGCAGTAGTGATGCAGTTGAGATGCAGTAGTGATGCAGTTATGCACAGAGAGTGAGAGTATCAGAGAGTTAACGTCAGAGAGTGTGAGTGTCGGAGAGTGTGAGTGTCGGAGAGTGTGAGAGAGTGAAAGAGTGTGAGAATGAGAGAGTTAGAGAGAGATTAAGTGTGAGATTGAGACAGTGTGAAAGTGTGAGAGTGTAAGGGAGAGTGTGCGACAGTTTGAGTGTGTGAGTGTGAAAGTGCGTGAGTGTGAGAGTGTGTGAGTGTGAGAGAGTGTGAGTGTGAGAGAGTTAGAATGCGACAGAGTGTGAGTGAGTGTGATTGACAGAGAGTGAGAGTAACTGAGAGTGCGAGTGACAGTGTGAAAGTGACAGAGAGTGAAAGCAACAGAGTGAGTGATAGCGAGTAAGAGTGACAGCGAGTAAGAGTGACAGATAGTTTGAGTGACAGAGAGTAAGAGTGACAGATAGCGAGAGTCACAGTGAGTGTGAGTGACAGAGAGTGAGAGTGAAAGAGAGTGTGAGTGACAGAGAGTGAGAGTGATAGGGAGTGAGAGTGACAGGGAGTGTGAGTGACAGAGAGTGAGAGTGACGGAGAGTGAAAGCGACAGAGTGAGTGATAGCGAGTAAGAGTGACAGCGAGTAAGAGTGACAGATAGTTTGAGTGACAGAGAGTAAGAGTGACAGATAGCGAGAGTGACAGATACTGAGAGTGACAGAGAGTGAGAGTGAAAGATAGTGTGAGTGTCAGAGAGTGAGAGTGACAGGGAGTGAGAGTGACAGGAAGTGATAGTGACAGATAATGAGAGTGACAGAGAGTGATAGTGAAAGATAGTGTGAGTGACAGAGAGTGAGGGTGACAGGGAGTGAGAGTGACAGGGAGTGAGAGTGACAGGGAGTGAGAGTGACAGAGAGTGAGAGTGACAGAGAGTGAGAGTGACAGAGTGAGTGTGAGAGAGTGTGAGTGAGTGTGTTTGGTGAGGAGCGGGGATAACGCGTATTAAATGAGAAGACGACAGCTTAGTCAGACGGCCTGTTTATTTCTGAAAGAAATCTACATTGTCTCTTTAATATACTGATATAATATACTAACTTTACTCCATAGTTACCATCTTTTGAGAATCTACACATAATGTAAACGGTGTCATCATCTTTATGATCTTCTACGTTTTTTTGTCCAACTTGTATTCTTTCCTGGCACCTGTTCGATGATCAATATGATTATATATTAATCCGATTTCATTACTTAACATAAACGAATATCGCACGGAATTGTCTATATAATAATATAATATATCTTTATTTGGCAGAAGAGATCAGATAAATAGTGTACATGTGCTAAAAATACTAATTGAAAAAAAAATTGATACACAAAAGCCTCTGTTGCCGAACTAGGTTTCATAGATCCTGTATTTCGGCAATCAGCGCTTCTCCACCTCGATTACCTCATTACAGTTTACAGTCTATGCTTGTGTTATTTGATACAACTATTTTTATTGGATACATAATGGATGATAAAGATACAATTTAAGAGTACTCTTAGACTAAAGCTGAAAAAGATGATTATTTTGCTTTAAATTTCCTCGTTTCGTGGAAATTTAAAGCAAAATAATCATCTTTTTCAGCTTTAGTCATGGATTTCCGCAAAGTAACGCCTGATTCCATCAACTAATATAGTACTCTTAAAGTCAAATTTTTACATGTTTAACATTTTTTTATTATTATTATCTAAATAGTATTCTAGAGTTTTATCTTATTCGAGTAAGGTGTCCTCTTTGAGTGTGTACGCGCGCGCGCGCACGTGTATGTGTGTGTGTGTGTGTGTGTGTGTGTGTGTGTGTGTGTGTGTGAGTGATGTGTATGTGTGCGTATATGTAAGAGACAAATTATTTGGGAGGAATCAATTTTAGGTCAGTTTTAATATAATACTTATTTATATCATGAAATTTTCGGTCTCCTCCTCCTCATTGGATTTTTCCATTAAAAAATTTAGAAACTGCAATCTTAACATTTGCTTTATCTATGGGGTAAATATTGATAATTTTATTTATCTTATTGTAAGTTGGAGGACCTAAAAAAGATAAGAATCTGTGAGACAAGACAGTTTTTGCCCTAAAAGTCCGCTCACAAACAGTTCCTATCACCCCTATCTCCAATCACCCCCTTTCTCCAATCATCCCCTTTCTCCAATCACCCCTCTCTCTCCAATCACCCCCTCTCACCTATCATCTCCTTTCTCCAATCATCCCTCTCTCTCCAATCACCCCTCTCTCTCCAATCACCCCCTTTCTCCAATCCCCCTCTTTCTCCAATCACCCATCTCTCTCCAATCACCCCTCTCCAATCACCCCCTTTCTCCAATCACCCCTCTGTCTCCAATCACCCCCCTCTCACCAATCAAACCCTTTCTAAGAATCTGTGAGACCAGACAGTTTTTGCCCTAAAAGAGAGAGGGGTGATTGGAGAGAGACAGTGATTGGAGAGAGGGGTGATGTGAGAGATAGTGGTGATCGGAGAGAGATGGGTGCTGGAGAGAGAGAGGTAACTGGAGAGAGGGAGTGATAGGAGAGACGGGGGTTATTGAAGAGAGAAGGGTGATTGGAGAGAGGGGGATGATTGAGAGAGGAGTGATTGGAGATAGAAGGGTGATTGGAGATAAATAGGTAATTGGAGATAGAGAGGTGATTGGAGATAGAGAGGTAATTGGAGATGGAGATAGAGAGAGAGAGAGAGAGAGAGAGGTGTTTGGATAGGGAGGGGTGATTGGAGAGAGGAGGGTAATTGGAGAAAGGGGTGATTGGAGAGAGAGGGGTGATTGGAGAAAAGCGGTGGTTGGAGAAAAAGAGGGGTGATTGGAGAGGGAGGGGTGATTGGAGAGAGAGGGGTGATTGGAGAGAGTCTCGCTTGGACAGCTACAAATTAGCAATATTCTGTCCTCGAATAATTGCATTTAACGAGACTTTTGCACCTATTGGTAAATCGAGTAGATTTTAAATTTTAGTTTTTGTGATATGGTAAAAGAAGAATGTTTTATTTTTCTAAATGGTTAAAATAATTTAAAACTAATATTTGACAGATAAAGTACGAAAAAAAGGACAAAAAGTAAGTTTTGAGGAGCTTACTTAACATACCGTGCAGTATGCTACTCAAAACTTCCTTTTAAATGAAACAAGCTTAGTCTAGGTCTGGGTCTAGGGTCTATGTCAGGGTGTCTATGGTGTTTCTTGTCTATAGTGTTTCTTCTCTATAGTTTTTCTAGTCTATGATGTTTCTTGTCTATGGTGTTTCTAGTCTATCGTGTTTCTAGTCTTTGGTGTCTGTTCTCTATGGCGACTGTAGTCTATGGTGTTTTAGGTCTACGGTGTTTTAGTCTATGGTGTTTTTAGTCTATGGTGTTTTAGTCTATGGTGTTTCTTGACTATGGTGTTTTTGGTGTATGGTGTTTCTTGTCTATGGTGGTTTTGGTCATGGTGTTTTTTGTCTATGGTTTTTCTAGTTTATGGTGTTTCTAGCCTGTGGTGTTTCTTGTCTATGGTGTGTCTTGTCTATGGTGTTTCTAGTCTTTGGTGTCTTGTCTATGGCGACTGTAGTCTATAGTGTTTCATGCCTATGGTGTTTTTGGTCTATGGTGTTTTTAGTCTAAAGTGTTTCTAGTCTACGGTGTTTCTAGTGTATGGTGTTCTAGTCTATGGTGTTTCTAGTTTATGATATTTTTTGTCTATGGTGTCTGTTGTCCTTGGTGTTTCTAATCTATGGTATTTTTAGTCTATGGTGTTTCTAGTCCATGGTGTTTTTAGTCTACAGTGTTTCTTGTCTATGGTGTCTGAGGCGAGTAGGTAACCAAAAGATAACACGGTTCTTCTTACTGACTTTCTTTTTTATTACGAGTTCACAATAGCAACAAAACACAGAAGCGCAGAATTCACAGGCACAGCGATAGTATGAGAATCAAGGGGAGATGAAGAAGAATGAAAATGAAATGCAGTTTTTAGCGACGGAAAGGTAAACACTAGTTAGTTCATGCGTTAGAAAGCCAGAGCGGCGGGTGCGTAGACGAGAGGTCCCGAGGCGACACTTCGACGAACGAGATGGCTGCCGGCCGCGGTGACTTCAGGCGTTCTAGCAGGTTCGGGGACGCTTGTTAGACCTGACGACTTTTTGTAGGCATGACACGATCGCTCAACGATCGGGATGGAATTAGAAAGGTGAGTTGATTTAATTTTTATATTTGTTTTAGTTTCTATCTATTATATTTATTTAAGTTTATTCTATATTTAATTTATTTATTTATTGTTTACTAATTTATATTTTTCTTTTCGGGCACGCCACATGTTTTTAGTCTATGGTGCTTCTAGTCTATGGTATTTTTAGTCTATGGTGTTTCTAGTCTATGGTGTTTTTAATCTATGATTTTATAATCTATGATGTTTCTTGAACATGGCGTTTCTAGTTTACTGTGTTTCTAGTCTATGTTGTGTCTTGTCCATGGTGTTTCTAGTCTATGGTGTCTGTAGTCTATATTTTTTAAATCTATCGTGTTTCTATTCTATGGCGACTGTGAATTTTTAGTCTATGGTGTTTTTGGTCTTTGGTGTTTCTAGTCCATGATGTTTTTAGTCTATAGTGTTTCTTGTCTATGGTGTTTCTAGTCTATAGTATTTCTAGTCGAAGGTGTTTTTAGTGTATGGTGTTAGTGTCTATGGTGTTTATAGTCTATAGTGTTTCTAGTCTATGGTGTTTGTTGGCTATGGTATTTTTAGTCTATGGTGTTTTTAGTCTATAGTGTTTCTAGTCTATGGTGTTCCATGTCTATGGTGTTTCTAGTCTATGATGTTTCTAGTCTATGGTGTTTCTAGTCTATTGTATTTCTAGTCTAAGGTGTTTCTAGTGTATGGTAATTTTGACTATGGTGCTTTCAGTCAATAGTTTCTTTTGTCTATGGTGTTTCTAGTCTATGCTATTTTTAGTCTATGGTGTTTCAAGTTCATGGTGTTTTAGTCTACAGTATTTTAGTCTACAGTGTTTTAGTCTACAGTGTTTCTTGTCTATGGTGTTTCTAGTCTATGGTGTTTCTAGCCTATGGTGTTTCTAGTCTATGGTTTTTCTAGTCTATGGTTTTTCTAGTCTATGGTGTTTCTAGCCTATGGTGTTTCTAGTCTATGATTTTTCTAGTCTATCGTGTTTCTTGTCTATGGTGTTTCTTGTCTATGGTGATTTTGGTGTATGATGTTTTTGTCTATGGTGTTTCTAGTTTATGAAGATTCTAGGCTATGGTGTTTCTTATCTATGCGTTTCTAGTCTATGGTGTTTCTAGTTTTTAGTGTTTCTAGTATATGGTGTTACTAATCTATGGTGTTTGTGTCTATGGTGTTTTAGTCTATGGTGTTACTAGTCTATGGAGTTTCTAGTCTATGGTGTTTCTAGCCTATGGTGTTTCTAGTCTATGATTTTTCTAGTCTATCGTGTTTCTTGTCTATGGTGTTTCTTGTCTATGGTGATTTTGGTGTATGATGTTTTTGTCTATGGTGTTTCTAGTTTATGAAGTTTCTAGGCTATGGTGTTTCTTATCTATGCGTTTCTAGTCTATGGTGTTTCTAGTTTTTAGTGTTTCTAGTATATGGTGTTACTAATCTATGGTGTTTGTGTCTATGGTGTTTTAGTCTATGGTGTTACTAGTCTATGGAGTTTCTAGTCTATGGTGTTTGTTGGCTATGGTGCTTCTTGTTTATGATTTTTAGTCTATGGTGTTTTTAGTCTATAGTGTTTCTAGTCTATGGTGTTTCTAGTGTATGGTGTTTTTGTCTATAGTGTTTTTAGTCTATGGTGTTTTTAGTCTATGGTGTTTCAAGTCTATGGTGTCTGTTGGCTATGGTGTTTCTAGTCTATGGTATTTCTTGTCTATGGTGTTTCTAGTCCATGGTGTTTTAGTCTATGGTGTTTCTAGTCTATAGAGTTTCTAGTCTATGGTGTTTGTTGGCTATAATGTTTCTTGTTTATGGCATTTTTAGTCTATGGTGTTGTTTTTAGTCTATGGTATGCCTACTCCATGGTGTTTTTAGACTATAATGTTTCTTGTCTATGGTGTTTCTAGTCTATGGTGTTTCTAGTCTTTGGTATTTTTAGTCTATGGTGTTTTTAGTCCATGGTGTTTTTCGTCTCTAGTGGTTCTCGTCTATGGTGTTTCTTGTCTATGGTGTTTCTAGTCTATGGTGTTTTTAGTCTATGGTGTTTCTAGTCTATGGTATCTGTTGGCTATGGTATTTCTTGTCTATGGTATTTTTAGTCTATGGTGTTTTTAGTCCATGGTGTTTTTAGACAATTGTTATAGATATTGTATTAGAAAAGACACAGGGTTATTATTAAATACGTGTTTATTCCTCAATTTGTCTGAAAAGATTACACCTTAATACAATTACACACTAGAACCAACGTTTTATTTCCTAATTAATTTTAACACACCTTCTAATAATTTACTTTAATTATTTCAACAGTAGGAAGACTAAAAAGTCAGCACATAGACAGACAGCAATATAAAATCAATAGTTTTACTTAACTCAAAGCTCTTGTTGTTCACTCCTTGATTTCCCAACGAAGACTGCCTGTACCGACGTACATACTCACTCGGTATACTGTTGATAATTTGTTCCCGGTTTGGGTTTCCAGTCATTTTCATTCTCACAATATATGCATTTTGCGTGTATTATTATTCTTTTCCGTGGAATTTTTTTTTCGTTCACTTTCTACTGAAAAATAAGGAATTTCTAATTACGTGTTCATAAACGTCAAAGTTTGTATCACCTATAAATGTGATATTCCGCTGTAAAATAGGGAAAAAGGGTTATAACTAACATTATAATGGTTTTTCTCTCCTTCTCAGCATAATTATTTCTTATTGTGAACACAATTTATTAGTATTTTTCCGAATTTTGTACTTTTTGACACTATGATTGACATTTTGAGTGACGGGAGTCTTATTATTTTTTTTCTGAAAATTGACAACTTTTAGCAAAGTTTCAATACAATTTCCATTACAAACTCTGCAAAGCACGAGTTTTATCGCGTTCTATCCACGCTCTAAATTTGAACGGCCGGCCCTATATAAGCCCATACCATCCATATCTGACTCATTCGAATCCTGGCTTCGATTACACAACAGTAAACTCTTTACTATACGATACTTCAAGAAGTACTACAGGAAGACCAGGACTTCTCTACCTCCGGAAGGCCCTCACCCTCTGCAACACTGAGGACTGACCCCTTCTTGACTGAGGAGGAACTGCGAGGGACTGAACCCTCCTATCCTGAGGAGGGCCTGCGAGGGACTGACTCCTCCTAGCCTGAGGAGGAACTGCGAGGGACTGAACCCTCCTATTCTGAGGAGGGCCTGCGAGGGACTGACCCCTCCTATCCTGTGGAGGGTCTGTGAGGGGCTATCCTCTCCTAGCCCGAGAGACTGCGAGGACTTGCCCCTCCTTACTCTGAGGAGGGATTATTCTTATTTACCCCGAGGAAGGATTACCCTCTTTGCTACTCGCTCCTATTAAGGAGGATTTTCACTTTACTCCCACGGAGGGAGCATTGCCTCCTCCTAAATTTATCTACATCGGATACATCAACTGCTTGCCTTTGCTGACAGAGCCATCGCGGCTACCTCTGCTGATCACCGGTGTCTTCACGGTCTCCGGCACAGCTGCGCTCCAGCTTCTACACCGCTGCGCATCGACGGACTTCTCCAAGAACGCTTTGCATCACTTCGGCGCCTCCGGACCCGCTTAATCTTGAGAAGACACCTACCCACGCCCACTCCACTCACTATACTCACTCATTTTCACTCATTCATTCCTCCCACTCGTCTAGGTTTATTTTTATTTTTATCTGTTTTCTTTTAATATAATTTTAAAAATTACAAAGATGAAATTGAGCGTATCCAAAGAAAATTTTCCAATCATCTCGATTACCGCCTGCGACTATCTTTTGATACTTATGCTAGTAGCTGCCATCATCATAATTTTCTCACTCTTGAAGAGAGAAGAGACATGTTAGATATGTGCCTTTTGTTCGACATTCTGAATGGACACTTGGACTGTGCGGATTTGGTTGCAGGTATTGCTCTGCGCACTCCGAGTAAACGTACTCGACACACAGCTCTGTTGCACGTACCTCGGCACTCATCTAATTACGCTCATAATAATGTACTGACGCGAATCGCACACACGTATAACACCAAATTTAGTGAATTGCGATTATTTGGTATATCAAAGCACACCTTCAAACGTTCAATCGTAAAGCGTCTTATGATACTATAGCTCACGGCCACATATCTTGTATCGTTTTGACCTATTTTAATCTGTTTAAATATTTTATATTGCCCTTTATTTTAGGAAAACAAAAAAAAATGTTAACTTTGTTCGCTGAATTTTTATTTTATTTTTTTATTATTTAAAAAATTGTATTGTATGTAGGAATGTAGCAAATTGATCACCGTACTTGTCGAGCCGCTTATATATATAAAAAAAAATATTGCGTTCATCTGTACCTTATATTTCAAGCAAGTTAATTATTGTTATTTATGCAAGCTATGAGAATATTGTAGTGCATTAGAATATTTAAATTTTGATTAAGTACTGTTGCATAATATTATCTTTTTATACTGTATGGTAGTTGTAATGTTTTTTAATTGCTTTCATTTGTTCTTTAATGGAAATTTAATGGTGTCTCTCTTGGGAAATTGTTTGCTTTCCTTAAATTAATAGACAATATTTTCATTGTCAATGTAATTGTCTAGCTCTCAACTGAATACTAATGGTATGCAAAAGGAGAACCTAGTATTGGCCTACTTATCTATTAGTACAGTGTAATAAGCAAATTTATTGTAAGCTGTTGGTTTTCTTAATAAATAAAATAAAAAAAATAAAATAAAAATAATTTATTTGTTATTTCTCAATTCTTTTCGTTTCCCTTTTCCCTTCTTTGTCGCTTCACGACAAATTGGCGCCCAACGTTTAAGTCTTCAGTCTCTCTTTCTTTTCTCTCTTTCTCTTATTTAGTATATTGCTTTTCATTCCTCATTCATTTCACTCTCTATTTTCTTCTAAATTCTAAAACAACACTTCTTCTAGTGTTCTTCACCTAATCATCCTTATTTGGCTTTTTCTTTTAACAAATCTTAACCCCTTCATTGTCATCCTAAATCTTAACCCCTACTCTGTCATCTCGAATCTTCATATACAATACAACTTCACTCTACAATCTAGAAGAAAACGAGGTACTTCATTTTTTTTTTAATTTGTTTGAGCTTTATTGAATCTTGACTTTCTTTCTAATTAACATCTTTACAATGTCTCGATTAATTAAATTTGACTATCTTAACAAAGCCGAACTTATATACGAGGTAAAGATTAGATTAGAGGAACCAACTAACACGGTTATAGACCTTAGAAAACAAATCCATCGACTTTCTTCGATAACTTCATCAGAGGAAATATTAATTTCTCCTCTCTCTATTGATGAGGATCTTGCTGAAATTAATACAACCCTTAATTACCTGGAAGGAAAAATAACTAGATTAATACAGGGTGATTCTAAATTTACTCGCTTAATTGAATCTTATCTCAACCATCTATTTTATAGAATTGAACGCATTGATATTGACCTAAGTCCTGAGTTCTTATCAACTTTTAATGATCTTAAAAATAAATTTGATGGCCTTTCTAACAAATTCGAGTCTTTTACCTTTCACCCAGCTGAGGATATCGTCAGACCTATGGATATCTCGGCCGTAGTTGGCCCTAACCCTTCAGACCCTCAATCCTCTACACAACCCTTTACTCCCTCTCCTACTCGACCTCTACTTAATCTGGACATTTTTAAGGATATTAAACGTCATTCCTTTAATGGAAAATCCTGTCCTAGATCTTTTCTACAAAAATTAGATGAATTCTGTATTTCTAGGCACATAGATAAAAACCTCCTTATTAATCAAGCTTATGAATTTTTTTCTGATAACGCACTCCACTGGTTTAGATTCCAAATTAAACGAAACCCTAATTTATCTTGGTCTGAAGTTTCCCATCTTTTAATTAAAGATTTTGGTCAGTTTGATTTCGATAACAAACTCCTTGAGGCCATTAAAAATCGTACCCAAGGTTTAAATGAACCCATAGCCATCTATATTTCTATTATGTCTGGAATGTTCGATCGCCTTTCTGAAAAACTACCTGAGAATAAGATGATTGACATTCTTCTTAGAAACATTAGACCTTGCTACTCAGTGTTTGTAGCTCTTAAAGATTGTAACAGTATTGATTCTTTATTGGCTACCTGCCAGAATTATGAAAAATTCCTCGATAGGGACAAAAATTTCAAGGAACCAGTAGAAAATTCCTTAATTCCCGAATTTAACTTTAAACCTCAAACTTCTTCTTTCCCTAAACCTCAGTTCTTTAAAAAAGCTTTTCCCGTTAACACCGTTCAAGAAGATGTTAACGTAATTCGTAATGATACTTTCTGTGTTCGATGTCGTAAACATGGGCACGGACTTAGAACTTGTTGTACTCAACCTCACTTTTTAATCTGTTTTAAATGTGGTTTAAAGGGATTTAAAACGCCCGACTGTCCTAAATGTAGTCCTAAACCTAGCACTAGCTCAAAAAACGAATAATTGACTTGAATAGCACTTCTAAATTCGACATTAACGAATGGGACAAATGGATTTTAACCCTTAAAAATTTCTTTTCTTGTTACAAAATTTCTTCTACATTCTTTTCTAATGAAATAGACTTCAAGCGTCCTTTCATTAAGGTGCAAATTAACAACCTAAATATTTCTGGTTTACTGGATTCTGGTAGTTCAGTAACTATATTTGGCAATAATTCTCATTTAGAAATTCTTAAATTGGGTTTCAAGCTATTGAAGTCGGACTGTATTAATATTTCAACTGCTAGTAATCAAAAAATAAAATCACTAGGTTATTTTGAATTACCAATGTCTTTTAATAAACAAATACACTTAATTAAAGCTTACGTCTTTCCGGAATTATTTCCTTCTCTCATTCTCGGTATTGATTTTTGGAAGAAATTTAATTTACTTCCCTCTATACTGACTTCATCTGGTCTTTCCACCAGTTCCGTTTTCAAATGTTCGTCTATTCAAGAAGCTGACAAAAAAGTACTTCCTTATGATCACCTTACTGAAGATCAGAAGAACATCGCGGATACTATTATTGGACGTTTCAAGCAAATATCTTTTGAAGAAAAAGGTGTACTAGGACGTACCCATCTTATTACGCACAAGATCGACACTGGCGATTCTCTTCCAATTAAACAGAGATGTTACCGACTTTCTCCTGAAAAGCAGAAGGCATTAATAAAGGAAGTGGATAAGATGCTAGAATGGGACGTCATCGAACCATGTGAAAGCCCGTGGCTATCTCCAGTCCTCATCACTCCCAAGAAAAATGGAGAATGGCGTTTTTGCGTGGACAGCAGAAAACTAAACTCCGTCACTCGCCGCGACGCTTATAATCTTCCTCTTATAAGCGAGATTTTGGATAATCTTAAAAATGCCAAATACTTATCAAGCATTGACATCGCTAAAGCGTTTTGGGAAACGCCGCTAAATCCTGCTGATAAAGACAAGACTGCATTCTATGTTCCTGGAAGAGGCATGTACAGATTTAAGGTCATGCCCTTCGGTTTAACTAATTCTCCAGCTACTCAACAGAGACTTATGGACATGTTGTTTACTCCAGACTTTGACAACAAGGTCTTCTGTTACCTGGATGACATCATAATCATAAGTGAAACCTTCGAGCAGCACATTGCTCTTCTATTAAAAGTTCATGAAAAACTCTCCTTCGCGAACTTAACCATAAACCTTGAAAAATCTCAGTTCTTTAGAAAGGAACTCAAATATCTTGGTTTTGTTGTAGATGAATATGGTCTTCGAGCTGATCCTGACAAAATTAAGTCCATTTTGGAATACCCTACTCCATCTTCCAGAAAAGAAGTTCGAAGATTCATTGGTACATGCAGCTGGTTCCGAAGATTCATTCCGAATTTCAGCACAATTGCCGCTCCTCTGAACAAGCTTACGTGTACAGGGAAAAATGCTCCGAAATTCACCTGGAATCCAGAAGCTGAATCTGCTCTTCAAAGGCTAAAGGAAGCCCTGGTTACCACTCCGGTACTTGCCTGTCCAGATTTTAGCCTTCCTTTTGCAGTACATTGCGACGCGTCTAACTACGGCGTTGGAGCAATGCTTACACAAGTCCAGGACGATAAAGAAGTGGTCATCGCTTACATGAGTAAAGCTTTAAATAAAAATCAACAGAATTACTCAACTACAGAAAGAGAAACTCTGGCTGTTTTAACCGCTTTGGAACATTGGCGTTGTTACCTAGACAATGGCATGCAGTTTACTATTTATACAGATCATGCAGCGCTGAAGTGGTTCCTTAATTTATCTAATCCTTCTGGAAGACTTGCTCGCTGGACTCTACGTCTATCTTCCTTCAACTTCATTCTGAAACACAAAAAAGGTAAAGACAATATTGTACCAGATTTGCTTTCAAGATCTAAACCTTTAGACCTTGTGGACTCTTCACATCATGGTGTTCTTCCTATTTCAACCGAAGAATCGCCTCCTAACCGAGATTTGGATCAATATAACAAGATTCTACTTGGCTGTAGAAGTAATCCGGATTCTTATCCAAACTATATGGAAAAGGATAACAAACTATACCGACATATATTCTCACCTCATAGCCTCAATGAAGACTTCACTTGGAAAGAAGTTCCTCTACCTCAAGTAAGACAAACACTTATTGCATCCAATCATGGCTCTGAAAGTGAACCTCTCTTAGGAATTTTTAAAACGTACAAAAAACTCTCTTTTCGCTATTACTGGTCTGGAATGTTTAAAGACATTGCCAACTTCATTTCTAAATGCGATAAATGCTTAGCTTATAAACACCCTAATCATTCACCTTATGGACCTATGGGAAAACCCAAAATTTGCTCTAGGCCCTTCCAAACCATATCGCTTGACCTTATGGGTCCTTTACCTATGACGAGAAATCGTAATCAATATATTTTAGTAATTAATTGCTGCTTTACTAAATATACTTTAATTTTTCCTCTTAAACGTGCCACCACGCCTAATATCATCTCTTTTCTAGAGAACTCTGTTTTTCTTACACATGGTGTCCCTCAAACAGTCATCATGGATAACGGACCTCAATTTCAATCTCGTGAATTTATTTCTTTCCTAAAAAAATATAAAGTTTCTTTTATTTCTCATTCTCCATTCTACTGTCCCCAAGTCAATCCCACTGAAAGATATAATAGAACGATAATTACTGCATTGGCTTCTTTAGTAGGTGACGATCATAGAAAGTGGGATAACTATCTCCCTAAAATTCAACAAGCCATTAACAGCTGCGTTAGTTCCATAACTGGTTTTACCCCTAACTTTTTAGTCTTTGGTCGCGAAACCGTGTCCTGCGGTTCGTTGTATACCTCATCTCGAAGTATCGAAGAAGTTGTATTTTTACCTCGCGATATTTATGCCGAAAATATTGGTTTCCTCACCTCTTATTTTGATAAAGTTCAAACAGCCTTATATTTAGCTCATGCCAAAAATAGTGTACGATACGACCTACGTCGTTCTTTTAAAGAATTTAATGTCGGTGATACAGTTTGGCGTAAGAATTATGTGCAGAGTAATGCAGGTTCTTATTTCAGTGCCAAACTTGCCCCTAAATTTGTAAAATGCAAAGTACGTGAAAAGATTTCACCATTGGTTTACATTCTAGAAGATGTTAATGGTACTAAAACCAAATGGCATATTAAAGATATTAAATTCTAAATCTTCATTACATTTTGTCAACTATTCACCAATCATTCATTATTCACCAATCATCCCTCAAAACACATTTTCTTTTCCTTTTGTGTTATTGTTGTCCTAGCTCTTCAGCTTGATCAACGAGTAAAAATGTGTTATTTTTTTTTTGTGTGGAACACTTAGCTGTTCTATTTTTTTTTTTTTTCTTTAAATCCCTCTCTTTATTTATTTTAATTTCTCTTTTAATTGGGAATTCTAACCTTTTATATTAATCTTTTAAGGGACTCTTAACCCCTTATCTTAAAATGAGGGACTTTAAACTCCTCTTTTAAACTCTAAACCCCTTATCTCTTTAGGGACTCTAAACCCCTTAACTTGAGGATCTTTACTTGATCTCTTTAGGGACTCTAAACCCCTTAACTTGAGGATCTTTATTTGGTCTTCTTAGTACTAACTAGTACTTTCTTTTGAGCGGTTGACTACTCGTTAAATAAGCCATCAATCCGAGCGGATGACTACTCGTTAAACAAGCCTTCAGTTCGAGCGGTTGACTACTCGTAACGAAGGCCTAAGTCGTATTTTTTTCTCCATATATGGAGCGGTTGACAACTCCCTAAATAAGCCTGTCGTCGTTGAGGAACTCCCTTCTAGAGTGGCAGTCATTGAATGTGAACTCCACCCTAACAGTTTGAAGATGATGGTATGTTAGAAGAAGAATAAACATTTGTATTAAAGGTTGTATGCTTGGTGAAGTAGGATTCCTAGGATTTCTTTAGGCTTTTCTTTCATAAAATTTTCTCTGAGTCGAAAATTTTCTGGGGTCGTGGGGGAAATGTACCGACGTACATACTCACTCGGTATACTGTTGATAATTTGTTCCCGGTTTGGGTTTCCAGTCATTTTCATTCTCACAATATATGCATTTTGCGTGTATTATTATTCTTTTCCGTGGAATCTTTTTTTCGTTCACTTTCTACTGAAAAATAAGGAATTTCTAATTACGTGTTCATAAACGTCAAAGTTTGTATCACCTATAAATGTGATATTCCGCTGTAAAATAGGGAAAAAGGGTTATAACTAACATTATAATGGTTTTTCTCTCCTTCTCAGCATAATTATTTCTTATTGTGAACACAATTTATTAGTATTTTTCCGAATTTTGTACTTTTTGACACTATGATTGACATTTTGAGTGACGGGAGTCTTATTATTTTTTTCTGAAAATTGACAACTTTTAGCAAAGTTTCAATACAATTTCCATTACAAACTCTGCAAAGCACGAGTTTTATCGCGTTCTATCCACGCTCTAAATTTGAACGGCCGGCCCTATATAAGCCCATACCATCCATATCTGACTCATTCGAATCCTGGCTTCGATTACACAACAGTAAACTCTTTACTATACGATACTTCAAGAAGTACTACAGGAAGACCAGGACTTCTCTACCTCCGGAAGGCCCTCACCCTCTGCAACACTGAGGACTGACCCCTTCTTGACTGAGGAGGAACTGCGAGGGACTGAACCCTCCTATCCTGAGGAGGGCCTGCGAGGGACTGACTCCTCCTAGCCTGAGGAGGAACTGCGAGGGACTGAACCCTCCTATTCTGAGGAGGGCCTGCGAGGGACTGACCCCTCCTATCCTGTGGAGGGTCTGTGAGGGGCTATCCTCTCCTAGCCCGAGAGTCTGCGAGGACTTGCCCCTCCTTACTCTGAGGAGGGATTATTCTTATTTACCCCGAGGAAGGATTACCCTCTTTGCTACTCGCTCCTATTAAGGAGGATTTTCACTTTACTCCCACGGAGGGAGCATTGCCTCCTCCTAAATTTATCTACATCGGATACATCAACTGCTTGCCTTTGCTGACAGAGCCATCGCGGCTACCTCTGCTGATCACCGGTGTCTTCACGGTCTCCGGCACAGCTGCGCTCCAGCTTCTACACCGCTGCGCATCGACGGACTTCTCCAAGAACGCTTTGCATCACTTCGGCGCCTCCGGACCCGCTTAATCTTGAGAAGACACCTACCCACGCCCACTCCACTCACTATACTCACTCATTTTCACTCATTCATTCCTCCCACTCGTCTAGGTTTATTTTTATTTTTATCTGTTTTTCTTTTAATATAATTTATTTGTTATTTCTCAATTCTTTTCGTTTCCCTTTTGCCTTCTTTGTCGCTTCACGACATGCCTTCGAATTGAATAGTGTGTCACAAAACAACTTGCCGGAAGTGTGGCGTAACATTACTGATTAAATAAATACATCTTTAAAATAATTATTAAAAATCATTTAAAATCAAATTATGCATTTTAAAATCCTAAAATATTTTTTGACTTAATACATACAAACATACGACCGGATTTACTTATTAAAATGCTAAAATAAAGTCGCCTTCCGGTTCCGGTTGAACATTTTATTCAGATTTTATAAGATTTATAAATTAATAACTTGTTTTACTTGCATGATTATTTTTATTACAATTTGGACTTAATTAAGGAAAATTCATTCATTGTTTTCGTGACAAAATTATATTTGATATTAAGTTCCTGGAACCGGAAGTCTAGTGGAATTGTGAAAGTTAATTTAATCTCGTAATTTTACTAGAAAATAAACTCATTACTAATAGCAAATAGTTATAAAAAAATGTATTGACATTTTAACTTACTATACTAATTTAAATAATTGTAACAGCTCGTCCATCCTGACGAAATTTGATACCACGCAAATTATAACAGTAATGCTTGAAAATAATTTTGATTGAATCAAATTATATTACATTTAGGGTTTTAAATCATTAAATATTATTTTACTGATAGACCAATTTCCTCGAAACAGCCGACTGGATTACATCTTGGTAAGGTCCTTATTCGCCAACTGTAATAAGAATAGAAACATTTGAGACACAAGACTTGTTATCTCTACTTAAGTATTTTTATTAAGTCTAATGTTGCCGTAATTACATAATTCAACACATTTGATTGGATTATTTGATACTGCTGTAGTTTATATTATTGTAAAGATATATAAACTCTTTGTTTTATTATTGTAAATAATATTGTATATAAGAAATAACAGTATTTAAACTGTATTTTTATTCATAATTTAACAACTAATCATGATCCATCGCCTATAAAGTATAGACGAGCCATACATCACCTAAAGATTGGTAGCCCAGTTTTCTCATCGTATTAGTGGAGAGACTATGAGAAAAGCATTAAAGAGTTCCTTAAAATTAAAGTTTTGTCATCGTCCAGTGGACGGCCCAATAATCTTACCAGTCATCGTCTTATAGACGGCCCAAATAATCTTACCAGTCATCGTCTTATAGACGGCCCAGATAATTTTACCAGTCATCGTCTTATAGACGGCCCAAATAATCTTACTAGTCATCGTCTTATAGACGGCCCAGATAATCTTACCAGTTATCGTCTTATAGACGGCCCAAATAATTTAACCAGTTATCGTCCCTGATCGGGCGAACCAAGCAGAGTTACCATGTTCGTGAAATTGTGTCTAACCCATGTCTATGTCATCCTTCCAATAAATCAATAAGTTCCTCTGTACTATCAACCTCAGATTCTTGTGAGTCGCTTATATTTTCATCCTCTTGTGTGAATTTTCTTAGCGAGTCTGACGCTACTGTCGCTTGGTACTTTTTGTATCCTTTCAGTCCTTTAATTGACGTAATAATGTACCTGTCGTTTCCAAGTACTTTAGAAATTCTGTACGGTCCGCTATAAACTTCCTTGAGTTTTCGAACGGCGTCCTTGTTTTTGCTTTGAGCGCCTTTCCATAAAACTAGGTCACCAACTTTGTAGATGGTAGGACTTTTTCTTTTATTATCGAATCTCTTCTTCATTGCTTCAGATGTTTTAGATATATTTTGTGCAGCTTGTTCCTTGTTTTGTATGATTGTATGGTCGTCATCGTAGCTATTTTCTGACATACCTTGTAAAAGGGTGCGTTGACCATTGAACATCAATTTATACGCTGTAAATCCTGTGGTTGAATTGACAGTATTATTTATGCCCCATACAACCTTGTTGATGCACTTGTCCCAGTCCTTTTCGTCTTGTGTACTTTTGTTGATGGCTTCCAAAAGTGTTCTGTTAAAACGTTCCACCTGACCATTCGAGCGTGGTGAAGCAACAGAATTAATGATGTGTTTTATTTGATTCTGATTGCAAAATTGCTTGAACCTTTTGCTCGTGAAAGCGGTACCACTGTCGGATATCAGTCTCTTAGGATATCCAAATGAACTGAACAATTCTTCGAGCTTTTGTTCTGCTTCGATGGACTTCGTTGTTTTTGTAGGTTTGGCCCACATGAATTTAGTAAATGAATCTACAATAACAAATAAGTAGGACATACCATTGCCACTTTTGCAGAATGGGCCGAGGTGATCAATATGCAGTGTATGCATTTGTTCTGCTACCTTTTGTATAGGATGAAGTTGACCCTCGCTTTTACCGTATTGACCTCTTTTGAACAGACAATCTAAACAAGAATTGACGTATTTTCGTATGAACCTCGTCATTTTAGGAAACCAGCACTCTTGTTTAATGAGTGCGTCGCAACGTTTAAGTCCTGGATGACCTATATCATCATGGTACTTACGCATGACATTCCATCGTGCAGCTTTTGGGACAACTATTCTAAGTTCACCATTTTCTATTTTCCTGTAAACCTTATTTTCCTGCAGTGTGTAATTATTTTTGATGTCTGGGTCATCTTCGTTGCTTTCCAGTTTTTGTTTAATGAACCGTATACTGCAGTCCTGTGTTTGAAGACATATAACCCGGTCTAGTAAGTCTAGTACACATACCTCAACTGGTGTCCTGCTTAGTGCATCCACGTGTTTGTGACAGATACCTGGTTTGTGAGTAATTTCCATGTCGTACTCTTGAATACTCAACCACCACCTCGCAACCCTGGGCAGAAGATCCTTTTTCTCGAAGGTCTGGCGAACTGCAACACAATCTGTAACCACACGGAAGTGTATCCCTGCTAAATATACCCTAAACCTTCGTAGGCTTTCGACTACTGCAAGGGTTTCAGGCTTTCTTCCTTACTTGTCTTTCGACTAAAGTAAGCAACTGGTTTAAGCACGTTGTCAAACTGTTTTTGCAATAGTATACCCGCAATACCTTTACTGGACGCGTCTGTGTGTACTTCGGTCTCCGCTTTTGAATTATAGACGGCCAATATGGGCCTTTGAGTCAAAATTTGTTTTAATTTATCAAAAGCATCCTGTTGCATTTTATCCCAAATCCAAGTTTGATCCTTTTTCAGCAACATATACAAATCATGGGTAAGAATGGCGTAATTCTGAACAAATTTTCTGAAATAGCTTGTAAGTCCAAGAAACATTCTGAGTTCATGTACGTTGGTTCCTTATACTTAGCAACAGCTTCTATTTTCTTTTGCCCTGGTCTAATACCTCCCTCACTAATATCGTATCCAAGGTATTCAATTTCTGTTTGAAGAAATGAACATTTTGACAAATTAAGCGTCAGTCGAGATTCTCGTAGGATTTGTAATACCTGTCTCAATACCTGAAGTCCTTCCTCTTCTTCTGTACTCGGGATGAGAAGATCATCAATATATGGCAATACTTTATCAAATCTCAATGGTCCCAGGATTTTATCCATAAGTCGTTGGAAGACACATGGAGAGTTGGCTAACCCAAAAGGCATACGTAAAAACTCGTAGTGCCCTTCAGGTGTCACAAACCCTGTTTTAGGTACCGACTCCTTACTCATTGGAATTTGATAAAAGCCCTGCGAAAGATCCAGACTGGTAAAGAATCTCTTTCCGGATAGCTTTTCAACCTGGTCCTCAATTATAGGAAGAGGATACTTATCCTTAATCGTAGCGCTGTTTAATTTCCTGTAATCCACGCAGAGTCTGTAGTCACCAGTCTTCTTTCGGACTATTATAATGGGGCTAGCATATTCAGATGTGGATTCCTGGATAACGCCATTTTCTAAAAGATCGTCTATCTTATCTCGAACAATTTCTTTCTCTTTTATTGAAAGTCGGTATGGTCTGTAACATATGGGTTTTTCAGTATTTAATTCTATTTTCATTTCAATTTTGTTGGTACAGCCTAATTCAGTAGTATTTTTAGAGAAACAATCACTAAATTCTTCTAAGATTCCAAAAAGCCTTTTCTTAATAATTGGATCTGACGAACCACAGTTAATATTCTCAAAATCAATGGATAATACCTGGTTATCAACCGATGGCACCAAATTTGGTTCGGGTACTAAAATGTCTTGACATTTAAGTCCTCTTGCTAATGTCTCACCTTGTAATATTCTTAACGATTTACTTGACGTGTTCACAACCTCAAGCCAGCCATCATCGTGTACTAAACTCGCCGTGTATAGTCTATGGTGTTTCTAGTCTATGGTGTCTGTTGGCTATGGTATTTTTAGTCTATGGTGTTTTTAGTCTATAGTGTTTCTAGTCTATGGTGTTCCATGTCTATGGTGTTTCTAGTCTATGATGTTTCTAGTCTATGGTGTTTCTAGTCTATGGTGTTTCTAGTCTATTGTATTTCTAGTCTAAGGTGTTTCTAGTGTATGGTAATTTTGACTGTTAAGTATGTGTGTCGGGATGTATGAATAAGACGACGATTGGAAACGCACTGTCATTTATTGGCAAGTAGGCAATGTCGGGCGCAGCCGTTATATATATGCATGCGTATACACAACATTTCCTCCCTTACAATTTAACATCTAGGATACTAAACATCTATACAAAAAAACTGTTTATAATTAACCTTTGGGACCGACCGTAAAACCATGTTCGAAGACCCTGACCTTGTATGTTCCCAATTAGTTCCTGCTGTAGCAGTACTGGGATCAGTAGACGCTTCAAAGAACTCATCAGAGACACTTTGTGGCGTATCTTCAGGCATAGTCACAGTATGGCCCGAGTGAGGGCTCGCGTCACACTTATCTCCCTCTCCTACATTCGAAAATACAGTGTTGTCCGGCCCATGTTCAGGTACAGAAACTGCTGATGAAGTGGAAGCAACAGAGTCTAAGTTAAAATCAGACAGTTCCACTGGGCTGGTATTATGTAACTGTGAATTATCAATGGTCGGTCTTTTGTCAAGTACAAGCTGATTTTTATGTTTTTTTATTTTTGTCATAGTACTGCTATCTAAAACTAAGTAAACTGTTTTAGCGATTCGTTGAACTATGGTGCCCTTGTTCCAAGTAAATTTTCCGTTAACATAGTTTTTCTTAAACAATACACAATCACCAGGTTCAAAACATTGTCTATTTTTTCCTCCATAGGCTTTACCCTGTAAGCACTGATTACGCACAACTGTAGCTAGGGTGTCGGGTGAGCACGGCGGCGATGGTGTTTCAGGGAGTAACAAGTCGAACCGAGTACGAAGTTTTCGCCCAAATACCAACTGTGCAGGCGAAGTGCCTGTAGTAGCGTGTATAGAATTTCTATAATCAAAAAGGTATTTAGATAAACTTTCACTCATTTTATTTACATTGCTCGAAAGTAAACAGGACTTTATTCCCTTTCTAACTATTTTAACATAGCACTCCGCCTGCCCATTGCTAGCTGGGTGATACGCAGGAGATGTCACATGCGAGATGCCATTAGCAGCACAAAAATTTACAAATTCCAACGAAGTAAAACATGTGGCATTGTCACTAACTATTGTGTGTATGAGGCCGAATCTAGACATAAATTCGTAAAGTTTAGTTATAAGAGCTGACGAGGAAGTACTGCTCATTTTATATGCTTCGATCCATTTGGAGTAAGCATCAACAATAATTAAATAAATATGATTATTTATAGGCCCTAAGAAATCAACATGCACTCTATAAAAAGGTTGAGGTGGGTGGGGCCACGAAGCAAGCGGCGCACGCGCCGGTGAGGGTCTTAGTTGTTTACATATTTCACAACCTAAAATCATTGCTTCGATAGCCTTATCGATACCCGGAAACCAAAATCTACTTCGCGCTTCAGCTTTGCATTTTACAATTCCTAGATGGGACTTGTGAAGTTCTAATAAAATGTTAGTCTGAAGTTTTTCTGGTATGACAATTTTATGGCCACGCATTACTATGCCATTTTCTAAAGACAACTGGTTTTTACATAGAAAATAGGGTTGAATACTATTATGTGTCTTTTTTGGCCAGCCATTCAAAATAAAATTGGATACTGCACTTAATGCTTTATCATTTTTTGTCTCATGACGTAGCATATTTAGGGTAAGCGGTAAATGGTCATCTATGACAAAATTTATATACGAGGCCCTGTCTTCTACAAAACGCGCCTGCTCGCTCGCTTCCTGGCCCTCCGCGCGCTCGCTGTGGTTGCTGCCGCATGACTCACTATCGCCCGCAATCGCCCGGGACAGGTAATCGGCGCTGTTGTCCGCGCTACGAATGTATTCTATAACATAATTATATGCGCTTAGAAACATTGCGTAGCGTTGGAGCCTATTCGCCGACACTTCCGGTACACCACGATGCGGACCAAAAATAGTAATCAGCGGCTTGTGATCTGTCCTAAGAATGAAAGGTGTAGATCTGCCGTACAAGTATTGGTAGAAACGACGGACACCAAATATAATGGCAGTCGCTTCTTTTTGTATCTGCGAGTACCTTCGTTCTGCGGCATTAAGAGTACGCGAAGCAAACGACACTGGCCGTTCGAGACCATTTTCTTCGACTTGGGACAAAACAGCTCCTAGGCCCGTGGAAGACGCGTCTACAGTCAAAATAATTTTTGCGTTAGGGTAAAATGAGCTAAGACCTGATCGGAAACTAGTATGTTTTTTACTTTATTGAATGCATCGTCATGTCTTGAATCCCAGTTCCATTTGACATTTTTACGCAATAAGTCGTATAAAGGGCTTAAGATCGACGATGCGGATGGAATAAAATTCCTGTAGTAATTAATAAGTCCTAAAAAGGATTGCAACTTGCTAACATCGCTTGGAACTGGAGTTTTTGAGATCGCTTCAATTTTCTGAGATGATTTATTTAATCCATGCTTGTTAATTTTAAACCCTAAATATTCTACCTCATCTTTGAAAAATTCACACTTTGCTTTCTGAAGAGTAAGGCCTGCGTCTTGAAGACGCCGAAGTACTTCATGCAACCTACTCAAATGAACGGAGGTACAAGGGGCAGTTACCAGCACATCGTCCATCATACAGAGAACACCATCTATGCCTGACAGCACACTCTCCATTATACGCTGGAAGATGGCTGGTGCGCTCGCTAACCCGAAGACTAACCTTGTGTACATAAATAATCCCTTATGTGTATTAATGCAAGTGAACATTTGTGATTCTTCGTCCAAAACACATTGGGCATAAGCTTGTGAAAGGTCTAATTTACTGAATTGTTGCCCACCGTGCAATTTAGAAAATAATTCACTTGCTGTAGGCAATGGGTATTGGTCGACTAACAGCTGTTTATTTATAGTTACGGAGTAGTCCGTCCGCACACAACCTTATCGAACCGTCGCGTTTTAGCACGGGAACAATAGGCGATGCGTACTCTGAATGCTCGACCGGTTTTAAAATACCAATACGCACCAGCCGGTCTAACTCACTACTGACCTTATCACGCAATGCGAAAGCCATGGGCCGCGGCTTGAAAAATATAGGTTTAGCATTTTTTTTAATATTGAGTTTTACTTTGTACTTATTGAATGTACCTAATTCCTCAGAAAACACACTAGGAAACTTTTCTTGTAATTGATTTGAAACATGAGACAAGTCTTCACAGTAATTCATGGGGCCATTTCCAATTTGAAAAGAGAAATGAAGTCCCGGCCTATCAGGGGCGGCCCTCCATCGTCTATTACATAAACGTTAATTGTGTGCGACTTGTTAGCATACGTAAAAAATAATTTTGCTACTCCTATACAGCAAATACTTATACCGTTATACGCTACTAAACGTTTATAACTTTTTGACAATGGCACATGTTGGAAATATCTTTTATAAGTTTCAAAGGATATAGCTGTGACAGCTGATCCGCTATCAATTTGAAACTTCAACGGTACTCCCTGAACATTCAATGTCAAAGTCATTGGTTCTCCGTGGAATGTACGGATATTAAAACACTCATCGCCGTCCTCACCGACACCCTCGCTGTCCATGTAATTTATTTTCTTGCACATACGACGTAGATGGCCCTTAACATTGCATTTTTTGCAAGTGTAATTAGCGAAACGACACTGGGCTGACGTGTGGTTTTTAAACCCACATACAGAACACGGCACTTTTGCACTAGCACGATTCGTCGACGAAATTTTGTACAGCTGGTCGGCGCGGGACGGGCCTTGCGCCGCCGCCGCCCCCGCGCGCGCGCTTCGCACGCTCTCGGCCAGCTCCACCGCCTTTGCCAACGTCAGCTGGTTTGGATCCTGAGCAAACAATTTTTCTCGCTCCGCTCCCGGCAGCATTCCCATAACGAAATGGTCCCTTAATGCTTCCTCCACGTTTAGGAATCCACAGTGCGCCGTCAATCCGCGTAATCTCGCCGCCCATTGAGGGTAAGTTTCACCTTGTAATTGAGTCGCAGCGTAAAACTTGTATCTCTCACCAAAACCACAAGTTTTTGATACAAAATGCACGTTGAGCAAGTTGATTATGTCTTCATACGGTACTTCGTGTAGACTTTTAGGCCTTGCTAAATCTGCAGCAAGTTTATACGTCGACTCGTTGAGTGCGCTCAACAAGATCGCCCGCCGCTTCACGCCCTGAGAATCGGTAGCTGACACAACATCGTTAGCTATGACCCATTGCGCAATCCGATCTCTAAACACTTCCCAACACTGCGTGTTATGATCGAAACTCGTTAATAACCCGAGCTGAGACATTTTGCCGGAATATTTTTGTAATTTTATATATCGCGGGTAGGACTCGTTGCCACTGTTAAGTAAGTGTGTCGGGATGTATGAATAAGACGACGATTGGAAACGCACTGTCATTTATTGGCAAGTAGGCAATGTCGGGCGCAGCCGTTATATATATGCATGCGTATACACAACATTGACTATGGTGCTTTCAGTCAATAGTTTCTTTTGTCTATGGTGTTTCTAGTCTATGCTATTTTTAGTCTATGGTGTTTCTAGTTCATGGTGTTTCTAGTTCATGGTGTTTTAGTCTACAGTGTTTTAGTCTACATTGTTTCTTGTCTATGGGGTTTCTAGTCTATGGTGTTTCTAGTCTATGGTGTTTCTAGCCTATGGTGTTTCTAGTCTATGGTTTTTCTAGTCTATGGTGTTTCTAGTCTATGGTGTTTTTAGTCTATGGTTTTTCTAGTCTATCGTGTTTCTTGTCTATGGTGTTTCTTGTCTATGGTGATTTTGGTGTATGATGTTTTTGTCTATGGTGTTTCTAGTTTATGAAGTTTCTAGGCTATGGTGTTTCTTATCTATGCGTTTCTAGTCTATGGTGTTTCTAGTTTTTAGTGTTTCTAGTATATGGTGTTACTAATCTATGGTGTTTGTGTCTATGGTGTTTTAGTCTATGGTGTTACTAGTCTATGGAGTTTCTAGTCTATGGTGTTTCTAGTCTATTGTATTTCTAGTCTAAGGTGTTTCTAGTGTATGGTGTTTTTGTCTATGGTGTTTTTAGTCTATGGTGTTTCAAGTCTATGGTGTCTGTTGGCTATGGTGTTTCTAGTCTATGGTATTTCTTGTCTATGGTGTTTCTAGTCCATGGTGTTTTAGTCTATGGTGTTTCTAGTCTACAGAGTTTCTAGTCTATGGTGTTTGTTGGCTATAATGTTTCTTGTTTATGGTATTTTTAGTCTATGGTGTTGTTTTTAGTCTATGGTATGCCTACTCCATGGTGTTTTTAGACTATAATGTTTCTTGTCTATGGTGTTTCTAGTCTATGGTGTTTTTAGTCTATGGTGTTACTAGTCTATGGAATTTCTAGTCTATGGTGTTTGTTGGCTATGGTTTTTCTTGTTTATGGTATTTTCAGTATATGGTGTTTTTAGTCTATAGTGTTTTTAGTCTATGATGTTTCTAGTCTATGGTGTTTCTAGTCTATGTTGTTTTTAGTCTATTGTATTTATAGTCTAAGGTGTTTCTAGTGTATGGTGTTTTTGTCTATGGTGTTTTTAGTCTATGGTGCTTCAAGTCTATGGTGTCTGTTGGCTATGGTGTTTCTTGTCTGTGGTATTTTTAGTCTATGGTGTTTTTAGTCCATGGTGTTTTTAGACTATAATGTTTCTTGTCAATGGTGTTTCTAGTCTATGGTGTTTCTAGTCTATGGTGTTTCTAGTCTATGGTGTTTCTAGTCTATGGTGTTTCTAGCCTATGGTGTTTTTAGTATATGGTATTTCTAGTCTAAGGTGCTTCTAGTGTATGGTATTTCTAGTCTATGGTGTATCTAGTCTATTGTATTTCTAGTCTAAGGTGTTTATTGTTTATGGTATTTTTAGTCCATGGTGTTTTAAGTCTATGGTGTTTCTACTCCATGGTGTTTTTAGACTATAGTGTTTCTTGACTATGGTTTTTCTAGTCTATGGTGTTTCTAGTCTTTGGTATTTTTAGTCTATGGTGTTTTTAGTCCATGGTGTTTTTAGTCTTTAGTGGTTCTCGTCTATGGTGTTTCTTGTCTATGGTGTTTCTAGTCTATGGTGTTTTTAGTCTATGGTATTTCTAGTCTAAGGTGTTTCTAGTGTATGGTATTTCTAGTCTTTGGTGTTTCTAGTCTATGGTGTTTCTTGTCTTTGGTGTTTCTAGTCTATGGTGTTTCTTGTCTATGGTATTTTTAGTCTATGGTATTTTAAGTCCATGGTATTTCTAGTCTATGGTATCTGGTGGCTATGGTGGTTCTTGTTCATAGTGTTTCTTGTCTATGGTGTTTCTAGTCTATGGTGTTTCTAGTCTATGGTATTTCTAGTCTAAGGTGCTTTTAGTGTATGGTATCTGGTGGCTATGGTGGTTCTTGTTCATAGTGTTTCTTGTCTATGGTGTTTCTAGTCTATGGTGTTTTTAGTCTATTGTATTTCTAGTCTAAGGTGTTTCTTGTTTATGGTATATTTAGACCATGGTGTTTTAAGTCTATGGTGTTTCTACTCCATGGTGTTTTTAGACTATAGTGATTCTTGTCTAAGGTGTTTCTAGTCTATGGTGTTTCTAGTCTTTGGTATTTTTAGTCTATGGTGTTTTTAGTCCATGGTGTTATTAGTCTTTAGTGGTTCTCGTCTATGGTGTTTCTTGTCTATGGTGTTTCTAGTCTATGGTGTTTTTAGTCTATGGTGTTTCTAGTCTATGGTATCTGTTGGCTATGGTATTTCTTGTCTATGGTATTTTTAGTCTATGGTGTATTTAGTCCATGGTGTTTTTAGACTATAATGTTTCTTGTCTATGGTGTTTCTAGTCTATGGTGTTTCTTGTCTATTGTATTTCTAGTCTAAGGTGTTTCTAGTGTATGGTGTTTCTTGTTTATGGTATTTTTAGTCCATGGTATTTTAAGTCTATGGTGTTTCTACTCCATGGTGTTTTAAGACTATATTGTTTCTTGTCTATGGTGTTTCTAGTCTTTGGTATTTTTAGTCTATGGTGTTTTTAGTCCATGGTGTTTTTAGTCTTTAGTGGTTCTCGTCTATGGTGTTTCTTGTCTATGGTGTTTCTAGTCTATGGTGTTTTTAGTCTATGGTGTTTTTAGTCTATGGTGTTTCTAGTCTATGGTATCTGTTGGCTATGGTATTTCTTGTCTATGGTATTTTTAGTCTATGGTGTTTTTAGTCCATGGTGTTTTTAGACTATAATGTTTCTTGTCTATGGTGTTTCTAGTTTATGGTGTTTCTAGTCTATGGTATCTGGTTGCTATGGTGTTTCTAGTCTATGGTATCTGGTGGCTATGGTGTTTCTTTTCTATGGTATTTTTAGGCTATGGTGTTTTTAGTCCATGGTGTATTTAGTCTTTAGTGGTTCTTGTTCATAGTGTTTCTTGTCTATGGTGTTTCTAGTCTATGGTGTTTTCAGTCTATGGTATTTCTAGTCTAAGGTGCTTCTAGTGTATGGTATTTCTAGTCTATGGTGTATCTAGTCTAATGTATTTCTAGTCTAAGGTGTTTCTTGTTTATGGTATTTTTAGTCCATGGTGTTTTAAGTCTATGATGTTTCTACTCCATGGTGTTTTAAGACATTAGTGTTTCTTGACTATGGTGTTTCTAGTCTTGGGTATTTTTAGTCTATTGTAATGAGTGGCATAAATAAAAAACAGGCAAAACGATAAGCACACAGATTTTATTTAAATTAGGTTATAATCAACTATCAAAATACAAATTGGCAGAGTTTCGGCCTATTCAGTGGCTAAGAGGGCAATAGTGGCTAGACTGAGCTGTCTGGCCGTTATAAGGGCTTGCTCCCACCCAAGGCGCACGGCTAGCGGAAGTTGTAGTGGGGAGCGTCAACTGGCATGGCGGTGGCTTCCTATTGGCTGGCTTGGCTTGGCTTGGCTCGGATTGGCTGGCTTGGCTTGGCTTGGCTAGGATTGGCTATGATTGGCTATGGTGGCTGAGGCTTGGCGTTACATTCGGCCGTCCTGAAACAATGATTGCTCCCGCAATGGGGAAGGGTAGTATTAGTTCTTAAGTAAAACAATGAGGTCTTCGGTTTCCAATTGCTCATCAGAGCTGCTAGCAATGTCAGACATAGGTACGGTGCTTGTATAGGGCCGCAATGAGTCTGCAGCAAATAGTCCTGTAAAAGCTTTATAGCCCTTTAAGCCTTTAATGCTCCGTATCCTATATCTGTCATTGCCAACAACCTTAGTTATGATATAGGGACCTGAAAAGAAATCATCGAGCTTGGTATTGACTTTAGCTGCACTATTTGTGGGAGCCTGTCTCCACAATACTAAATCTCCCTATCTATAAACCCGGCTGGGCTTTTTATCAAAATCACGCTTCATCTTTTCCCCAGCTTTCTTTAACTGGGTACTAGCTTTCCTACGCCTATCCTCAACAGAATCAGTCTCACGGTTTAAGACCTATATCGCAACGAGGCCTAGAGCTCCTTGCAAACATTAAATCCTATGGCTTGTAAGTAGTACTAACGTTAAGCGTATTATTTATTCTACACAAGACATCGGGCAAGCAGTTAGCCCAATAATTTGCAGCCTCACTAGGATCAGTGGCTCGCAACGCGTTAAGTATGGTTCGATTAGTACGTTCAACTTGCCCGTTAGCCCTTGGACAAGCAATAGAAGTTAATATGTGCTTCAACTGTTATCATTCGAAAACTGCCTAAAATTTCTACTCTTAAGGCTTTTCCATGGTCGCTTACTACTTTATCTGGATACCCGAATAAGCTAAACGTCTTGTTTTATAATTCGAATTGTTTCTACTGCATTTACTGTCAGAGTGGGCTCTGCTATGACAAATTTAGAGAAAGCATCTGTCAGGACCAACATGTACTGATAACCCTTTATGGTCTTGCAAAAAGGCCCTAAGTGATCAATGTGCACCATACGCATTGGCTCAGAAGGTTAAGGTATTGGGAAAAGTCTCCCTTCCCTTTTACCTTGATTTTCTTTGGCACGGTGTAAACAAGCATCTACATATTTGCGAATAAAGCAGGTTATTTTAGGAAACTAATACTCTTGTTTTATTAACTCTAAACATTTTTGAAAGCCTACATGTCCGATATTATCGTGGTGCATCTGTGTTATCTTCCATCGAGCCGAAAAAGGGACTTCTAGGCGATTTCCAAGTAATGTTTTACGATATAATCTGTCATTTATTAGTTCATAGTTATTAGTAATACCTGTAGAAGCACTACCACCCTTGAGTTAGTGAATGATACATTTAAGTTTCTCATCTAGATATTGCACAGTATGAAACCAGTCTGTTATTTAAAGCCGTCTAATGTTCATAGTATATACAACAGGGTTCCTACTCAGCGCGTCTACGTGTTTCATGCGATCCCCCGGCCGGTAATCAATGCTAATGTCGTAGTCTTGTATTGATAACCACCACCTAGCTATACGAAGCATAAGCTCGCGCTTAGTTAAAGTTGCTCGAACCGCTGTACAATCGGTGAATACTTTTACTTGTTTACCTACAATACGAGTATACACTCTGAACCTACGCAATGACTCAACAACGCCAAGAGTTTACAGTTCATAGATAAGGTACATACTTTCCTCTTTACTTGTAACCCTACTAAAGTGCATAACGGGGCGTAATGTCTCATCGGCTTGTCGTTGTAATAATATGCCTGCAATACCTAACTTACATGCATCCGTATGTATCTCCGTAGGCAAAGTAGGATCAAACAACGCAAGTAAAGGGTTTGTACATAAACAACGTT
The DNA here is from genome assembly GCA_963921415.1 of Pyrausta despicata. Classification (NCBI taxonomy): domain Eukaryota; kingdom Metazoa; phylum Arthropoda; class Insecta; order Lepidoptera; family Crambidae; genus Pyrausta; species Pyrausta despicata. The sequence goes on from OY992874.1 coordinate 5,424,804, forward strand.
TTAACTCCTTAACACTTTGACACTGATCACAACCCTAAACCCAAACACTGTTTTTCTTTGTAAAATCGGACAAAGGACGCGTAATAACTGCAAAATTCTTTATAAATTTGCGAAAATAGCTACGCAATCCCAAGAACTGTCTTATTTCATGAACGTTGGTAGGAGGTAGGAGTAGGAAACTGTGACACAACTGTCAATTTAGCTTGACCCGGTTGAATACCATCCGATGATATTTCGTGCCCCAAGTAGGTAATATATTTTTTTTTGCAAAAACTCGCATTTACTCATATTAAGTTTAAGATTTTGAGATCTGAGTTTACAACGAACTTTTTCTTATACAGTGAACCCCGATGCAACGTCACAAGAAGGTAGTAAAATGTCATCAAGAAATGCTAAGACATTAAATTCGTGCGAAAATCTATTCGGGTCATCGATATGACCGGTGTGTGATAAAGTTTTCGAACTACCCCCGCAGTATTCTTTTTTTATGGAATCAACTATTTTATTCATCAACCGCATGAAGACAGACGATGCATTTGCGAGACCAAACGGAACGCGTGTATACTTGAAGTGACCTTGAGGTGTAACAAAAGCAGTCTTATGTGTGTCTTTAGGGCTTATTTTAAGTTGGTGGTAATAAAAGCCTGCTAATTTTGAGACCTGACCATCATTTGTGGCAACGGAAATCTGTCTTTGACTGTGATGGAATTAAGCGCCCGGTAATCTACGCAAAGCCTATAATCGCCGTTCTTTTTCTTTACCGAAATTACTGAAGAAGCGAAACTGGATTCGGATTCTTTGACAATACCCGCATCTAATAGTTAGGATACTTTCGTTTTAACTTTCTCCTGCTCCCTGTGCGACATATGATAAGGTTGTCTATATATCGGCTGTGAATTTGTTAAATTTATTTTCATGTGTAATCAGTGCACCCTAGTTCGTTTGTATTACTTGCCAAACAATCATTGTAATCGGTTAATAAATTAATTAAATGATCATAATCGTTTTTATTTAGTGGTCCTGTCTTAATTTTATTTATAAACCCCTCCTATGGTACTAATATAGGCTAAGCTCGTATGTAAGACCGTTGAAACAATATTATGGCTGATGCAAAGTAATAATATGGCGAGCTAGTTATGGCTGATGGCTTGTGTGGCAATGGCAAAATACTATTGGCTTTTTTTACTGACCTGTGTATCAGCAAGAGACGTGGCGTCGTAGCTGTCTGCTCTGGTCAGCACCTCGCCGCGCTGCCAGACGAACTTCCCGATGCCAGTGTTGACGATCTTGATGTAGCCCGTTGAGCCACGCAACAGCGTTGCAGGGATGGAGTAGGATACGCTTGATAGCTCGCAGTGTTACGGCCGGGTGACCACATCGTTATCCTCGTCGTTGTCTTCTATGTAAACCTTAATGATTGATGTCCCAGGAAGAAGGCATTCCTTGCATGTAGTGACAACCTTAAATCTTTCGCGTATTTCCGTTACGTTCATACGTTTCAGAAAATCTGTGTCTTGCAGGTGAAATGCCTAGCGTCGTTCCATCCATGTATCTCACCCAGTTGGTCGATCTTTTTGAGTCACGCAGTTACTTGCTGTACAATCGTCGCTATCCGAGTCAAATTCAGGTATGAGGGATGCTGCGCGGTGCACCTTTATTTTGATGGCTGCGGGTACTTCTTCGTTCAGCTCTCGAATGGCCTTTTGCACCTCGTCCTCCAAAAGCCTTCTCAGAATCTTCCTGGCTGGTGGTGTAACTTCTTCGGAGTCCTCTTCTACGTTTTCGCTGCGAGTCGGTGAAGATTCAATCCATCCAGAAGAGCGAACAGGCCTTCCGTTTTCACGTCTATCGGTGTGATTGCGCTTCATGGCCGAATCTTTTTATTTATCCCACTTCTGAAGTGTAATGAGTGGCATAAATAAAAAAACAGGCAAAACGATAAGCACACAGATTTTATTTAAATTAGGTTATAATCAACTATCAAAATACAAATTGGCAGAGTTTCGGCCTATTCAGTGGCTAAGAGGGCAATAGTGGCTAGACTGAGCTGTCTGGCCGTTATAAGGGCTTGCTCCCACCCAAGGCGCACGGCTAGCGGAAGTTGTAGTGGGGAGCGTCAACTGGCATGGCGGTGGCTTCCTATTGGCTGGCTTGGCTTGGCTTGGCTCGGATTGGCTGGCTTGGCTTGGCTTGGCTAGGATTGGCTATGATTGGCTATGGTGGCTGAGGCTTGGCGTTACACTATGGTGTTCTTAGTCCATGGTGTTTTTAGTCTTTAGTGGTTCTCGTCTATGGTGTTTCTTGTCTATGGTGTTTCTAGTCTATGGTGTTTTTAGTCTATGGTATTTCTAGTCTAAGGTGTTTCTAGTGTATGGTATTTCTAGTCTTTGGTGTTTCTAGTCTATGGTGTTTCTTGCCTATGGTGTTTCTAGTCTATGGTGTTATTAGTCTGTGGTATTTCTAGTCTACGGAGTTTCTAGTCTATGGTGTTTGTTGGCTATGGTGTTTCTTGTTTATGGTATTTTTAGTCAATGGTGTTTTTAGTCTATGGTATTTCTACTCCATGCTGTTTTGAGACTAAAGTGTTTCTTGTCTTTGGTGTTTCTAGTCTATGGTGTTTCTTGTCTATGGTATTTTTAGTCAATGGTGTTTTTAGTCCATGGTGTTTTTAGTCTTTAGTGGTTCTTGTCTATGGTGTTTCTTGTGTATGGTGTTTCTAGGCTATGGTATTTTAAGTCCATGGTATTTCTAGTCTGTGGTATTTCTAGTCTATGGTGTTTCTAGTCTATGGTATCTGTTGGCTATGGTATTTCTTGTCTATGGTATTTTTAGTCTATTGTGTTTTTAGTCCATGGTGTTTTTAGACTATAATGTTTCTTGTCTATGGTGTTTCTAGTATATTGTGTTTCTAGTCTATGGTGTTTCTAGTCTATGATGTTTCTAGTCTATGATGTTTTTAGTCTATGGTGTTTGTAGTCTATTGTATCTGGTGGCTATGGTGTATCTTTTCTATGGTATTTTAAGGCTATGGTGGTTTTAGTCCATGGTGTTTTTAGTCTTTAGTGGTTCTTGTTCATAGTGTTTCTTGTCTATGGTGTTTCTAGTCTATGGTGTTTCTAGTCTATGGTGTTTCTAGTCTATGGTGTTTCTAGTCTATGGTGTTTCTAGTCTATGGTGTTTCTAGTCTATGGTGTTTCTAGTCTACGATGTTTCTAGTCTATAGTGTTTGTAGTCTATGGTGTTTTTAGTCTATGGTATCTGGTGGCTATGGTGTTTCTTTTCTATGGTATTTTTAGGCTATGGTGTTTTTAGTCCATGGTGTTTTTAGTCTTTAATGGTTCTTGTTCATAGTGTTTCTTGTCTATGGTGTTTCTTGTCTATGGTGTTCTTAGTCTATGGTATTTCTAGTCTAAGGTGCTTCTAGTGTATGGTATTTCTAGTCTATGGTGTATCTAGTCTATTTAATTTCTAGTCTAAGGTGTTTCTTGTTTATGGTATTTTTAGTCCATGGTGTTTTAAGTCTATGGTGTTTCTAGTCTATGGTGTTTTTAGTCGATGGTTTTTCTAGTCTAAGGTGTTTCTAGTGTATTATGGTATTTCTAGTCTTTGGTGTTTCTAGTCTATGGTGTTTCTTGCCTATGGTGTTTCTTGTGTATGGTGTTTCTAGTCTGTGGTATTTCTAGTCTACGGAGTTTCTAGTCTATGGTGTTTGTTGGCTATGGTGTTTCTTGTTTATGGTATTTTTAGTCAATGGTGTTTTTAGTCTATGGTGTTTCTACTCCATGCTGTTTTTAGACTAAAGTGTTTCTTGTCTTTGGTGTTTCTAGTCTATGGTATCTGTTGGCTATGGTATTTCTTGTCTATGGTATTTTAGTCTGTGGTGTTTTTAGTCCATGGTGTTTTTAGACTATAATGTTTCTTGTCTATGGTGTTTCTAGTATATTGTGTTTCTAGTCTATGGTGTTTTTAGTCTATTGTATTTCTAGTCTAAGGTGTTTCTAGTGTATGGTGTTTCTTATTTATGGTATTTTTAGTCCATGGTGTTTCAAGTCTATGGTGTTTCTACTCCATGGTGTTTCAAGTCTATGGTGTTTCTACTCCATGGTGTTTTTAGACTATAGTGTTTCTTGTCTATGGTGTTTCTAGTCTATGGTGTTTCTAGTCTATGGTGTTTCTAGTCTATGATGTTTCTAGCCTATGGTGTTTTAAGTCTATGGTGTTTCTAGTCTATAGTATCTGGTGGCTATGGTGTATCTTTTCTATGGTATTTTTAGGCTATGGTGTTTTTAGTCCATGGTGTTTTTAGTCTTTAGTGGTTCTTGTTCATAGTGTTTCTTGTCTATGGTGTTTCTAGTCTATGGTGTTTCTAGTCTATGGTGTTTCTAGTCTATGGTGTTTCTAGTCTATGATGTTTCTAGTCTATGGTGTTTCTAGTCTATGGTATCTGGTGGCTATGGTGTTTCTTTTCTATGGTATTTTAGGCTATGGTGTTTTTAGTCCATGGTGTTTTTAGTCTTTAGTGGTTCTTGTCTATGGTGTTTCTTGTATATGGTATTTCTAGTCTATGGTGTTTTTAGTCTATGGTGTTTCTAGTCTATGGTATCTGGTGGCTATGGTGTTTCTTTTCTATGGTATTTTTAGGCTATGGTGTTTTTGTCCATGGTGTTTTTAGTCTTTAATGGTTTTTGTTCATAGTGTTTCTTGTCTATGGTGTTTCTAGTCTATGGTGTTCTTAGTCTATGGTATTTCTAGTCTAAGGTGCTTCTAGTGTATGGTATTTCTAGTCTATGGTGTATCTAGTCTAATTAATTTCTAGTCTAAGGTGTTTCTTGTTTATGGTATTTTTAGTCCATGGTGTTTTGAAGTCTATGGTGTTTCTACTCCATGGTGTTTTTAGACTATAGTGTTTCTAGTCTATGGTGTTTCTAGTCTTTGGTATTTTTAGTCTATGGTGTTTTTAGTCCATGGTGTTTTTAGTCATTAGTGGTTCTCGTCTATGGTGTTTCTTGTCTATGGTGTTTCTAGTCTATGGTGTTTTTAGTCGATGGTATTTCTAGTCTAAGGTGTTTCTAGTGTATTATGGTATTTCTAGTCTTTGGTGTTTCTAGTCTATGGTGTTTCTTGCCTATGGTGTTTCTTGTCTATGGTGTTTCTAGTCTGTGGTATTTCTAGTCTACGGAGTTTCTAGTCTATGGTGTTTGTTGGCTATGGTGTTTCTTGTTTATGGTATTTTTAGTCAATAGTGTTTTTAGTCTATGGTGTTTCTACTCCATGCTGTTTTTAGACTAAAGTGTTTCTTGTCTTTGGTATTTCTAGTCTATGGTGTTTCTTGTCTATGGTATTTTTAGTCAATGGTGTTTTTAGTCCATGCTGTTATTAGTCTTTAGTGGTTCTTGTCTATGGTGTTTCTTGTATATGGTGTTTCTAGTCTATGGTATTTTAAGTCTATGGTATTTCTAGTCTATGGTGTTTTTAGTCTATGGTGTTTCTAGTCTATGGTATCTGGTGGCTATGGTGTTTCTTTTCTATGGTATTTTTAGGCTATGGTGTTTTAAGTCCATGGTGTGTTTAGTCTTTAGTGGTTCTTGTTCATAGTGTTTCTTGTCTATGGTTTTTCTAGTCTATGGTGTTTTTAGTCTATGGTATTTCTAGTCTAAGGTGCTTCTAGTGTATGGTGTATCTAGTCTATTTAATTTCTAGTCTAAGGTGTTTCTTGTTTATGGTAATTTTAGTCCATGGTGTTTTAAGTCTATGGTGTTTCTACTCCATGGTGTTTTTAGACTATAGTGTTTCTTGACTATGGTGTTTCTAGTCTATGGTGTTTCTAGTCTTTGGTATTTTTAGTCTATGGTGTTTTTAGTCAATGGTGTTTTTAGTCTTTAGTGGTTCTCGTCTATGGTGTTTCTTGTCTATGGTGTTTCTAGTCTATGGTGTTTTTAGTCTTGGTATTTCTAGTCTAAGGTGTTTCTAGTGTATTATGGTATTTCTAGTCTATGGTGTTTCTAGTCTATGGTATCTGTTGGCTATGGTATTTCTTGTCTATGGTATTTTTAGTCTATTGTGTTTTTAGTCCATGGTGTTTTTAGACTATAATGTTTCTTGTCTATGGTGTTTCTAGTATATTGTGTTTCTAGTCTATGGTGTTTCTAGTCTATGATGTTTCTAGTCTATGATGTTTCTAGTCTATGGTGTTTCTAGTCTATGGTATCTGGTGGCTATGGTGTTTCTTTTCTATGGTATTTTAGGCTATGGTGTTTTTAGTCCATGGTGTTTTTAGTCTTTAGTGGTTCTTGTCTATGGTGTTTCTTGTATATGGTATTTCTAGTCTATGGTGTTTTTAGTCTATGGTGTTTCTAGTCTATGGTATCTGGTGGCTATGGTGTTTCTTTTCTATGGTATTTTTAGGCTATGGTGTTTTTGTCCATGGTGTTTTTAGTCTTTAATGGTTTTTGTTCATAGTGTTTCTTGTCTATGGTGTTTCTAGTCTATGGTGTTCTTAGTCTATGGTATTTCTAGTCTAAGGTGCTTCTAGTGTATGGTATTTCTAGTCTATGGTGTATCTAGTCTAATTAATTTCTAGTCTAAGGTGTTTCTTGTTTATGGTATTTTTAGTCCATGGTGTTTTGAAGTCTATGGTGTTTCTACTCCATGGTGTTTTTAGACTATAGTGTTTCTAGTCTATGGTGTTTCTAGTCTTTGGTATTTTTAGTCTATGGTGTTTTTAGTCCATGGTGTTTTTAGTCATTAGTGGTTCTCGTCTATGGTGTTTCTTGTCTATGGTGTTTCTAGTCTATGGTGTTTTTAGTCGATGGTATTTCTAGTCTAAGGTGTTTCTAGTGTATTATGGTATTTCTAGTCTTTGGTGTTTCTAGTCTATGGTGTTTCTTGCCTATGGTGTTTCTTGTCTATGGTGTTTCTAGTCTGTGGTATTTCTAGTCTACGGAGTTTCTAGTCTATGGTGTTTGTTGGCTATGGTGTTTCTTGTTTATGGTATTTTTAGTCAATAGTGTTTTTAGTCTATGGTGTTTCTACTCCATGCTGTTTTTAGACTAAAGTGTTTCTTGTCTTTGGTATTTCTAGTCTATGGTGTTTCTTGTCTATGGTATTTTTAGTCAATGGTGTTTTTAGTCCATGCTGTTATTAGTCTTTAGTGGTTCTTGTCTATGGTGTTTCTTGTATATGGTGTTTCTAGTCTATGGTATTTTAAGTCTATGGTATTTCTAGTCTATGGTGTTTTTAGTCTATGGTGTTTCTAGTCTATGGTATCTGGTGGCTATGGTGTTTCTTTTCTATGGTATTTTTAGGCTATGGTGTTTTAAGTCCATGGTGTGTTTAGTCTTTAGTGGTTCTTGTTCATAGTGTTTCTTGTCTATGGTTTTTCTAGTCTATGGTGTTTTTAGTCTATGGTATTTCTAGTCTAAGGTGCTTCTAGTGTATGGTGTATCTAGTCTATTTAATTTCTAGTCTAAGGTGTTTCTTGTTTATGGTAATTTTAGTCCATGGTGTTTTAAGTCTATGGTGTTTCTACTCCATGGTGTTTTTAGACTATAGTGTTTCTTGACTATGGTGTTTCTAGTCTATGGTGTTTCTAGTCTTTGGTATTTTTAGTCTATGGTGTTTTTAGTCAATGGTGTTTTTAGTCTTTAGTGGTTCTCGTCTATGGTGTTTCTTGTCTATGGTGTTTCTAGTCTATGGTGTTTTTAGTCTTGGTATTTCTAGTCTAAGGTGTTTCTAGTGTATTATGGTATTTCTAGTCTTTGGTGTTTCTAGTCTATGGTGTTTCTTGCCTATGGTGTTTCTTGTGTATGGTGTTTCTAGTCTGTGGTATTTCTATTCTACGGAGTTTCTAGTCTATGGTGTTTGTTCGCTATGGTGTTTCTTGTTTATGGTATTTTTAGTCAATGGTGTTTTTAGTCTATGGTGTTTCTACTCCATGCTGTTTTAGACTAAAGTGTTTCTTGTCTTTGGTGTTTCTAGTCTATGGTGTTTCTTTTCTATGGTATTTTTAGTTCATCATTAAAAATAAAACCGGTGATTCTTCAGATGTAAATAATTATAGGCCTATCTCTCTCGCCACGATAACTGCGAAAGTGCTGGATGGTCTGCTCAGTCGACGTATGGAAAAGCACATCTCACTCAACGACGCACAGTTTGGTTTTAGGCCTGGTCTTTCCACTGAGAGTGCTATCTTATGCCTGAAGCACACCATTCAGTATTATACAGCAAGGAAGACACCTGTATACGCCTGCTATCTTGACCTTTCCAAAGCATTCGATCTTGTGTTCTATGAAGTTCTATGGCGCAAGATGAATGCGGAAACTGACTTACCTCACGAAATTATAGCGCTCTTCAAGTGCTGGTATGCCAATCAGATAAATAAAGTGAGGTGGGCAGGCTTCTTCTCTGAGGAATATGGGTTGGAGTGCGGTGTGAGGCAGGGGGGGGGGGGGGGTGAGCTCTCCTACGCTCTTCAACCTATATATGAACAGCTTAATCGATGAACTCACCAGCACGGGTATCGGATGCCATATAGACGGAATATGTGTCAATAATATAAGTTACGCGGACGACATGGTGCTGTTGAGTCCATCGTGCAGCGCCCTGGAGAGAATGCTTGGTATTTGTGAGTCCTACACAGTGGCTCATGGGCTTAGGTATAATGCGGTAATAAGCGAGTTCATGGTTTTTAAGCCAGACAGTAAGCGCTACAACAATGTACCTAAGTTTACCCTCTGTGGCGTTCCACTTAAAAAAGTTGAGCGATTTAAATATCTGGGTCACTGGATCACTGAAGACATGAAAGACAACATAGACATTGAGCGGGAGCGTAGGGCGCTGTCAGTGCGATGTAATATGTTGGCCCGTAGATTTGCACGTTGCACCAAAGCAGTTAGGCTAACACTTTTCAAAGCATTCTGCCAGGCTTTCTATACGTGCAGTCTGTGGGTGAACTATACTCAAAGAGTCTACAGCAACCTTCGAGTTCAATACAACAACGCGTTCCAGGTTTTGATGGGGCTGCCGCGCTTCTGCAGCGCCTCTACTATGTTCGCAGAGGCGCGCACGGACTGCTTTGCAACTATCATGCGCAAGCGCTGCGCTTCCATGTTACGCCGCGCACGCGACAGCCCCAACATGATCCTGAGCGCGTTGATGGACCGCTGGGACTCCCCTATGCTGGCACGCTGGATTACACTGCATGCAGTTAAGTAGTCCAGGGTGCCAGTCCAGCACTCCCCGAGGTTTTGATTTTTTATTATTGATTTTTTGATTTTTTATTTTCTCTTTTTGTTACTAACACTAGTTTTCTAAGTCACTGTACACTAACAAAATATGGATTTTGTCCGAAATAAATGTAATTATTATTATTATATTATTATTAGTCAATGGTGTTTTTAGTCCATGGTGTTTTTAGTCTATAGTGGTTCTTGTCTATGGTGTTTCTTGTCTATGGTATTTAAGTCTATAGTGTTTTTAGTCCATGGTGTTTTTAGTCTTTAGTGGTTCTTGTCTATGGTGTTTCTTGTATATGGTGTTTCTAGTCTATGGTATTTTAAGTCTATGGTATTTCTAGTCTATGGTGTTTTTAGTCTATGGTGTTTCTAGTCTATGGTATCTGGTGGCTATGGTGTTTCTTTTCTATGGTATTTTTAGGCTATGGTGTTTTTAGTCCACGGTGTTTTTAGTCTTTAATGGTTCTTGTTCATAGTGTTTCTTGTCTATGGTGTTTCTAGTCTATGGTGTTCTTAGTCTATGGTATTTCTAGTCTAAGGTGCTTCTAGTGTATGGTATTTCAAGTCTATGGTGTATCTAGTCTATTTAATTTCTAGTCTAAGGTGTTTCTTGTTTATGGTATTTTTAGTCCATGGCGTTTTAAGTCTATGGTGTTTCTACTCCATGGTGTTTTTAGACTAAAGTGTTTCTTGTCTATGGTGTTTCTAGTCTTTGGTATTTTTAGTCTATGGTGTTTTTAATCCATGGTGTTTTTAGTCTTTAGTGGTTCTCGTCTATGGTGTTTCTTGTCTATGGTGTTTCTAGTCTATGGTGTTTTTAGTCGATGGTATTTCTAGTCTAAGGTGTTTCTAGTGTATTATGGTATTTCTAGTCTTTGGTGTTTCTAGTCTATGGTGTTTCTTGCCTATGGTGTTTCTTGTCTATGGTGTTTCTAGTCTGTGGTATTTCTAGTCTAGGGAGTTTCTAGTCTATGGTGTTTGTTGGCTATGGTGTTTCTTGTTTATGTTATTTTTAGTCAATGCTGTTTTTAGTCTGTGGTGTTTCTACTCCATGCTGTTTTTAGACTAAAGTGTTTCTTGTCTTTGGTGTTTCTAGTCTATGGTGTTTCTTGTCTATGGTATTTTTAGTCAATGGTGTTTTTAGTCCATGGTGTTTTTAGTCTTCAGTGGTTCTTGTCTATGGTGTTTCTTGTATATGGTGTTTCTAGTCTATGGTATTTTAAGTCTTTGGTATTTCTAGTCTATGGTGTTTTTAGTCTTCGGTGTTTCTAGTCTATGGTATCTGGTGGCTATGGTGTTTCTTTTCTATGGTATTTTTAGGCTATGGTGTTTTAGTCCATGGTGTGTTTTGTCTTTAGTGGTTCTTGTTCATAGTGTTTCTTGTCTATGGTGTTTCTAGTCTATGGTGTTTTTAGTCTATGGTATTTATAGTCTAAGGTGCTTCTAGTGTATGGTGTATCTAGTCTATCTAATTTCTAGTCTAAGGTGTTTTTTGTTTATGGTATTTTTAGTACATGGTGTTTTAAGTCTATGGTGTTTCTACTCCATGGTGTTTTTAGACTATAGAGTTTCTTGACTATGGTGTTTCTAGTCTATGGTGTTTCTAGTCTTTGGTATTTTTAGTCTATGGTGTTTTTAGTCCATGGTGTTTTTAGTCTTTAGTGGTTCTCATCTATGGTGTTTCTTGTCTATGGTGTTTCTAGTCTATGGTGTTTTAAGTCTATGGTATTTCTAGTCTAAGGTGTTTCTAGTGTATTATGGTATTTCTAGTCTTTGGTGTTTCTAGTCTATGGTGTTTCTTGCCTATAGTGTTTCTAGTCTATGGTGTTTGTTGGCTATGGTGTTTCTTGTTTATGGTATTTTTAGTCAATGGGATTTTTAGTCAATGGTGTTTCTACTCCATGCTGTTTTTAGACTTAAGTGTTTCTTGTCTTTGGTGTTTCTAGTCTATGGTGTTTCTTGTCTATGGTATTTTTAGTCAATGGTGTTTTTAGACCATGGTGTTTTTAGTCTATGGTGTTTCTACTCCATGCTGTTTTTAGACTTTAGTGTTTCTTGTCTTTGGTGTTTCTAGTCTATGGTGTTTCTTGTCTATGGTATTTTTAGTCAATGGTGTTTTTAGTCCATGGTGTTTTTAGTCTATAGTGGTTCTTGTCTATGGTGTTTCTTGTCTATGGTATTTAAGTCTATGGTGTTTTTAGTCCATGGTGTTTTTAGTCTTTAGTGGTTCTTGTCTATGGTGTTTCTTGTATATGGTGTTTCTAGTCTATGGTATTTTAAGTTCTGGTATTTCTAGTCTGTGGTATTTCTAGTCTATGGTGTTTCTAGTCTATGGTATCTGTTGGCTATGGTATTTCTTGTCTATGGTATTTTTAGTCTATGGTGTTTTTAGTCCATGGTGTTTTTAGACTATAATGTTTCTTGTCTATGGTGTTTCTAGTCTATGGTGTTTCTAATCTATGGTGTTTGTTGGCTATGGTGTTTCTTGTTTATGGTATTTTTAGTCAATGGTGTTTTTAGTCTATGATGTTTCTACTCCATGCTGTTTTTAGACAAAAGTGTTTCTTGTCTTTGGTGTTTCTAGTCTATGGTGTTTCTTGTCTATGGTATTTTTAGTCAATGGTGTTTTTTGTCCATGGTGTTTTTAGTCTATAGTGGTTCTTGTCTATGGTGTTTCTTGTCTATGGTATTTAAGTCTATGGTGTTTTTAGTCCATGGTATTTTTAGTCTTTAGTGGTTCTTTTCTATGGTGTTTCTTGTATATGGTGTTTCTAGTCTATGGTATTTTAAGTCTATGGTATTTCTAGTCTGTGGTATTTCTAGTCTATGGTGTTTCTAGTCTATGGTATCTGTTGGCTATGGTATTTCTTGTCTATGGTATTTTTAGTCTATGGTGTTTTTAGTCAATGGTGTTTTTAGACTATAATGTTTCTTGTCTATGGTGTTTCTAGTCTATGGTGTTTCTAGTCTATGGTGTTTTTAGTCTATTGTATTTCTAGTCTAAGGTGTTTCTAGTGTATGGTGTTTCTTGTTTATGGTATTTTTAGTCCATCGTGTTTCAAGTCTATGGTGTTTCTACTCCATGGTGTTTTTAGATTATAGTGTTTCTTGTCTATGGTGTTTATAGTTTATGGCGTTTCTAGTCTATGGTGTTTCTAGTCTATGGTGTTTCTAGTCTATGGTGTTTCTAGTCTATGGTGTTTTTAGACTATGGTGTTTCTAGTCTATGGTATCTGGTGGCTATGGTGTTTCTTGTCTATGGTATTTTTAGGCTATGGTGTTTTTAGTCCATGGTGTTTTTAGTCTTTAGTGGTTCTTGTTCATAGTGTTTCTAGTCTATGGTGTTTTTAGTCTATGGTATTTCTAGTCTAAGGTGCTTCTAGTGTATGGTATTTCTAGTCTATGGTGTATCTAGTCTATTGTATTTCTAGTCTAAGGTGTTTCTTGTTTTTGGTATTTTTAGTCCATGGTGTTTTAAGTCTATGGTGTTTCTACTCCATGGTGTTTTTAGACTTTAGTGTTTCTTGTCTATGGTGTTTCTAGTCTATGGTGTTTCTTGTCTTTGGTATTTTTAGTCTATGGTGTTTTTAGTCCATGGTTTTTTTAGTCTTTAGTGGTCTTGTCTATGGTGTTTCTTGCCTATGGTGTTTCTAGTCTGTGGTATTTCTAGTCTACGGAGTTTCTAGTCTATGGTGTTTGTTGGCTATGGTGTTTCTTGTTTATGGTATTTTTAGTCAATGGTGTTTTAGTCTATGGTGTTTCTACTCCATGCTGTTTTTAGACTAAAGTGTTTCTTGTCTTTGGTGTTTCTAGTCTATGGTGTTTCTTGTCTATGGTATTTTTAGCCAATGGTGTTTTTAGTCCATGGTGTTTTTAGTCTATAGTGGTTCTTGTCTATGGTGTTTCTTGTCTATGGTATTTAAGTCTATGGTGTTTTTAGTCCATGGTGTTTTTAGACTATAGTGTTTCTTGTCTATGGTGTTTCTAGTATATGGTGTTTCTAGTCTATGGTGTTTCTAGTCTATGATGTTTCTAGTCTATGGTGTTTTTAGTCTATGGTGTTTCTAGTCTATGGTATCTGGTGGCTATGGTGTTTCTTTTCTATGGTATTTTTAGGCTATGGTGTTTTTAGTCCATGGTGTTTTTGGTCTTTAGTGGTTCTTGTTTATAGTGTTTCTTGTCTATGGTGTTTCTAGTCTATGGTGTTTCTAGTCTATGGTGTTTCTAGTCTATGGTGTTTCTAGTCTATGGTGTTTCTAGTCTATGGTATCTGGTGGCTATGGTGTTTCTTTTCTATGGTATTTTTAGGCTATGGTGTTTTTAGTCCATTGTGTTTTTAGTCTTTAGTGGTTCTTGTTCATAGTGTTTCTTGTCTATGGTGTTTCTAGTCTATGGTGTTTCTAGTCTATGGTATTTCTAGTCTATGGTGTTTTCAGTCTATGGTATTTCTAGTCTATGGTGTCTGTTGGCTATGCTGTTTCTTGTCTATGGTGTTTCTAGTCCATGGTGTTTTCAACAGTTCCTATGACCCCTATCTCCAATCACCACCTTTCTCCAATCATCCCCTTTCTACAATCACCCGCTTTCTCTTATCACACCCTTTCTCCAATCATCCCCTTTCTCCAATCACCCCTCTGTCTCCAATCACCCCCTCTCACCAATCATCACCTTTCTAAGAATCTGTGAGACCAGACAGTTTTTGCCCTAAAAGTTCGCTCACAAGGAGAGAGAGAGGGGTGATTGGAGAGAGACAGTGATTGGAGAGAGGGGTGATGCGAGAGATAGTGGTGATCGGAGAGAGATGGGTGCTGGAGAGAGAGAGGTAACTGGAGAGAGAGAGAGTGATTGGAGAGAATGGGTTTTTGGAGAGAGAGAAGGGTGATTGGAGAGAGGGGTGATGTGAGAGATAGTGGTGATCGGAGAGAGATGGGTGCTGGAGAGAGAGCGGTAACTGGAGAGAGAGGGAGTGATTGGAGAGACGGGGGTTATTGGAGAGAGAAGGTTGATTGGAGAGAGGGGGATGATTGAGAGAGGAGTGATTGGAGATAGAAGGGTGATTGGAGATAAATAGGTGATTGGAAATAGAGAGGTGATTGGAGATAGAGAGAGAGAGAGAGATAGAGAGGGATAGAGAGAGAGAGGTGTTTGGTTAGAGAGGGGTGATTGGAGAGAGGTGGGTAATTGGAGAAAGGGGTGATTGGAAAGAGAGGGGTGATTGGAGAAAAAGCGGTGGTTGGAGAAAAAGAGGGGTGATTGGAGAGGGAGGGGTGATTGGAGAGAGAGGGGTGATTGGAGAAAGTCTCGCTTGGACAGCTACAAATTAGCTATATTCTGTCCTCGAATAGTTGCATTTAACGAGACTTTTGAACCTATTGGTAAATCGAGTAGATTTAAAATTTTAGTTTTGTGATATGTGTTGTGTATTGTGTGTTTTAGTTATGTGGTAAAAGAGCAATGTTTTATTTTTCTAAATGGTTAAAATAATTTAAAACTTATATTTGACGGATAAAGTACGAAAAAAAGGACAAAAAGTAAGTTTTGAGGAGCTTACTTAACATACCGTGCAGTAAGCTACTCAAAACTTCCTTTTAAATGAAACAAGCTTAGTCTAGGTCTGGGTCTAGGTCTATGTCAGGGTGTCTATGGTGTTTCTTGTCTATAGTGTTTCTTGTCTATAGTGTTTCTAGTCTATGATGTTTCTTGTCTATGGTGTTTCTAGTCTTTGGTGTCTGTTCTCTATGGCGACTGTAGTCTATGGTGTTTTACGTCTACGGTGTTTTAGTCTATGGTGTTTTTAGTCTATGGTGTTTCTTGACTATGGTGTTTTTGGTGTATGGTGTTTCTTGTCTATGGTGGTTTTGGTCATGGTGTTTTTTGTCTATGGTTTTTCTAGTTTATGGTGTTTCTAGCCTGTGGTGTTTCTTGTCTATGGTGTGTCTTGTCTATGGTGTTTCTAGTCTTTGGTGTCTTGTCTATGGCGACTGTAGTCTATAGTGTTTCATGCCTATGGTGTTTTTGGTCTATGGTGTTTTTAGTCTAAAGTGTTTCTAGTCTACGGTGTTTCTAGTGTATGGTGTTCTAGTCTATGGTGTTTCTAGTTTATGATATTTTTTGTCTATGGTGTCTGTTGTCCTTGGTGATTCTAATCTATGGTATTTTTTGTCTATGGTGTTTCTAGTCCATGGTGTTTTTGGTCTACAGTGTTTCTTGTCTATGGTGTCTGAGGCGAGTAGGTAACCAAAAGATAACACGGTTCTTCTTACTCACTTTCTTTTTTATTACGAGTTCACAATAGCAACAAAACACACAAGTGCAGAATTCACGGGCACAGCGATAGTATGAGAATCAAGGGGAGATGAAGAAGAATGAAAATGAAATGCAGTTTTTAGCGACGGAAAGGTAAACACAGGTTAGTTCATGCGTTAGAAAGCCAGAGCGGCGGGTGCGCAGACGAGAGGTCCCGAGGCGACACTTCGACGAACGAGATGGCTGCCGGCCGCGGTGACGTCAGGCGTTCTAGCAGGTTCGGGGACGCTTTTTAGACCTGACGACTTTTTGTAGGCATGACACGATCGCTCAACGATCGGGATGGAATTAGAAAGGTGAGTTGATTTAATTTTTATATTTGTTTTAGTTTCTATCTATTATATTTATTTAAGTTTATTCTATTTAATTTATTTATTTATTGTTTACTAATTTATATTTTTCTTTTGGGGCACGCCACATGTTTTTAGACTATGGTGCTTCTAGTCTATGGTATTTTTAGTCAATGGTGTTTCTAGTCTATGGTGTTTTTAATCTATGATTTTATAATCTATGATGTTTCATGTACATGGCGTTTCTAGTTTATTGTGTTTCTAGTCTATGTTGTGTCTTGTCCATGGTGTTTCTAGTCTATGGTGTCTGTAGTCTATATTTTTTTAAATCTATCGTGTTTCTATTCTATGGCGACTGTGAATTTTTAGTCTATGGTGTTTTTGGTCTTTGGTGTTTCTAGTCCATGGTGTTTTTAGTCTATAGTGTTTCTTGTCTATGGTGTTTCGTGTCTATGGTGTTTCTAGTCAATGGTGTTTCTAGTCTGTGGTATTTCTAGTCTAAGGTGTTTTTAGTGTATGGTGTTTCTAGTCTATGGTGTCTGTTGTCTATGGTATTTTTAGTCTATGGTGTTTTTAGTCTATAGTGTTTCTTGTCTATGGTGTTCCAAGTCTATGGTGTTTCTAGTCTATAATGTTTCTAGTCTATGGTGTTTCTAATCTATGGTGTTTCTTGTCTATGGTGTTTCTTGTCTGTGGTGTTTCTTGTCTATGGTGTTTCTAGTTTATGGGGTTTTTAGTCTATGGTATTTCTAGTCTATGTTTGTAGTGTATGGTGTTTCTAGTCTATGGTGTCTGTTGGCTATGGTGTTCCTTGTCTATAGAATATTTAGTCTATAGTGTTTCTTGTCCATGGTGTTTTTTGTTTATGGTGTTTTTGGTCTTTTGTGTTTTTAGTCTATGGTTTTTCTAGTTTATGGTGTTTCTAGTGTATGGTGTTTCTTGTCTATGGTGTTTCTAGTCTATGGTGTTTCGAGTCATTGGTGTCTGTTGTCTATGGCGACTGTAGTCTATGGTGTTTCTTGTCTATGGTGTTTCTAGACTATGGTGTTTCTAGTCTATGATGTTTCTAGTCTATGGTGTTTTTAATCTTTGCGTTTCTAGTCTATGGTGTTTCTAGTTTATTGTGTTTCTAGTCTATATTGTGTCTTGTCCATGTCGTTTCTAGTCTATGGTGTCTGCAGTCTATAATTTTTATTGTTTTTAGTGTTTCTAGTTTATGGTCTATTAATTAAAATTATCAATTTTAATTTAATTAAAATAATTATGTTTTTCTTTAAACTTACAAAATAAATTGTCTAAACGAATAACAGAAAAAAAAATTGCAAAAATATAATGATACCTAAAATAACTATTCCACGCGGACGAAGTCGCGGGTACAGCTAGTGAATTAATAAATGTTACTTTAGAATCCTGTTAATGGATCAATGTTATGTTGAATACTTACATAAAAATTATTTTCATATTGTAAGTGACGGCTACTTTACAATCATCTGTTACAATATCGAAAGATATTTGTCGTTAAGCCTAGTCAGAGCTTAGCAACATTTGATGTTAAGGTTGGTCACTTACCTTACACACACCAATCTGCATGATTTGATTAAAACTTTGTAAAATAACTTACGTAGAACGTTACTCAGTGACAGTGTCTGAATCAACGTGATGTTGAGTCACTATTTGTAGATCGTGTAGAGCTCATACAAATGTATGGGATAAGAATCGGGAGTTAATAAATAATAATTCACAACAATCACACCAATTCTCTAGTCCCAAATTAAGCTACGAGGCTTGTGCTATGGGTACTAGACAACAGATAAACATACTTAAATATATATTTTTTTGTAAATAAATACATATTATACATAGAAAACACCCAGACCAGTACAAACACACATGTTCATGCACACTTATGTTTGTACTGTGCGGGGATCGAACCCGCGACCCTTGGTTTTAGAAGTCCGACTTGTGGACCACTGCACTGTGGGACACTCATAGGTCATAAATCGTAAATGGTTACCCTCAAATTTCAAATATTTGTACTTGTCACTACACTCATTTGTTGTTGTACCTTCCATATCTATAAATAAGTCAGTAATTAAGATGCACTTTTACTATCTTTTGTGCATTCAAAGTGAGCGCATCGAAAAACGTAAACAGTGTAATCAGTGCGTAATCAAAGCAAGTGACGACATTTGTTGTTATTGGTTAACTATTTCGTGTTGTAAGTGGTTTTTCTGCAATGAATATTCAAGAAAAAGGTATGTACTCGTTATTTTGGTATATTTTTTTTATTTAAATATTGTATATTTTTTGGAAGCACTTGCTACGAAGCGGTATTTTAGCTTGTCTTGTTTTTACATTTGCAAAGTTTGGCTAAACTTTTAAATATTTTCCTACGCGAAGCCACGTTTGAGGTATACCTGAATAAAATTGTTAGACTTTCTACTTTTCTGACTAATAAAATCGTCTGCCTTTGTCTGTCCCTGCGCCTTTGAGGAGGTTGCTACGGTTGTCAGAAACTTTCGTACCATTTGCTACGAAATTAGTTTTGTGTTTCTGATTGAATATTTTTATTTTTTATTTTATTTCAGGTACTTTATTTGTATGCTCGTTTTCGAGGATGCATATTCTTGATATTTGTATCGGCCAATACGAGTAATGACAACGAAAAGTGTCGTCATGTTATAGAATCTTTTGTTGTCATCTCTGAACGACGCTGAAAATATTAACCAATGTAATTTAGTGAATATGTAAATCCATTGTTAGGCTTTGGAAAAAATCTAATTGGACCAAAACTAGGCTTTTAAATACTTATTCCGACTGGCTTAATGTCATAGAAAGAGTTGAATTGTCTAGAAACCGAGAGCAATGTATTCCGATCGAAAACCAACCTTCTGAGCATTCGCGTAGCCGTCCTCGAAAACCGTTTTCAGAATGTAGTAAAAGAAGTCAACGTAGAAGAGTGGCTGAGTTGTCTAAATCCGATGATTCTACAGTGAATGCATTGCTTGACGTTTGTACCGACGTGCATACTCACTTGGTATACTGATAATAATTTGTTCCGGTTTGGGTTTCCAGTCATTTTCATTCTCACAATATATGCATTTTGCGTGTATTATTATTCTTTTCCGTGGAATCTGTTCACTTTTTACTGAAAAATAAGGAATTTCTAATTACGTGTTCATAAACGTCAAAGTTTGTATCACCTATAAATGTGATATTCCGCTGTAAAATAGGGAAAAAGGGTTATAACTAACATTTTAATGGTTTTTCTCTCCTTCTCAGCATAATTATTTCTTATTGTGAACACAATTTATTAGTATTTTTCCGAATTTTGTACTTTTTGACACTATGTTTGACATTTTCAGTGACGGGAGTCTTATTATTTTTTTTCTGAAAATTGACAACTTTTAGCAAAGTTTCAATACAATTTCCATTACAAACTCTGCAAAGCACGAGTTTTATCGCGTTCTATCCACGCTCTAAATTTGAACGGCCGGCCCTATATAAGCCCATACTATCCATATCTGACTCATTCTACTGCTGGCTTCGATTCTATAACACGTTGCTTTGGAATAATAGCGTATTATTACAAAATAGTACAAAATTGATTTTTTAACACCATTCAACCGAAAATAATCTGTTTTGTATACTCACTAAAGATCGTTTTTCTATTACAACATTTACGGCCGTGGCGTCACCGAAAGACTGTATCATGTTGGTCAATTTTAGTCGTCCCTTTTTCAATATAGCGTTGTATCGCCATTTGCGGCATGTCTTCAAAAGTGAACACTAGGTCGGTTTTCTGGGATATGGTTATATAACAAAATATTACAGATTTTGAGTGCCCGCCTATCTAGAACAGTGCATTATTTTGAGATGTGACACCATTATTTTAAAAAAATCTACAAGAACCTTTAGACACTTCTCATAAACAAAGAATCATTTGGGATTACTTCGCTGATCTAAAAAAAGTCAGTACAACGCTATTGTTTTACCCTTAGATATGACTGTTTATAATAAAAAATAGGATCGATAGTATTTGTACAATTAAAATTAAAACGGTTTTTTAGACAAATTATTTCGTGGTGGTAATAGTATATTTCGTAATAAGACTTTATCTGTTAGACAATATGTCGCATTATTGTACTTGACACAGTATTTCAGATAAAAAGCAACACAAGAACGCTTTTTTATGTCAAATACCTACCTAAATTGTCGTTATGAGCTTACTCAGTCTAATAATTTAGTAGATACCCAGTATTCTTGTTACATAAAGACTAGCTAGCTACATTTTAGGTATCTAGATTCTACTACTGCCGTACTAAAATACTTATAGCAAGTAGGTATTCTAGGTAGCTACATTATAGATTCTAGAATCTAGGTGCGATATCTACGATAGGGCATCATAATTATATAATTTACTGAAAGTATTGATTTGACTTTAGTGACAAATGGACGGACACTACAGATGTCTTCATGTGAAAATCAATCCCCGGTTGATTTCCCCAGAGATAATAAAAGAAGCGGTAAGTACTCCTACAACAAGAGTAGATAGGTGTTTTTTTATATTTTATAATAATAAGTTTATCATTAAATATCTAGAAGAATATTATATTCAACTTTGGATTCATGTTTTATTGGATATTTCTTCATGTTTTGATAACGTCACAGAAAAATCAAGCAATCAGCAGATGAAATAATGGGTCAAACTGAACGCGTTTTACTGTCTCCTTCACCGTCTGAAAATAACTAGCTTTTAGATGCAGAAGATCCCCTAAACCAGCAAGAGCATGACTTTTGTTCCGATAACAGCGGTAAGGACCCGAATTACGTAGATACTGATGACTATTATTCCGATTCTGGTCGTACTGACATAAATAATAAGAAACTGGCTAAGTGATTCAAAAGAAATAATTTTGCTGAAAACATCGATCCCATGATTTCAGTGGCGACAAAGAATTCAATTTCAAGTCAAATTGATTTGCCCAATTCTCACCAAAATACCAATAATCCAATAAAATCCATTTATTTCTGTAAGTAGGCTAACAACTAGCACTTTTACACGTCCCAACATATAAATTAACCCTACCACCGCTTCGGGACAATTTGGGCCAGTGCTGAGTGCTGCCAAACAATTGAATATTCAAAGAAGCCCAAACCAAGCTTTACAAAAAAATTGTATATACCACCGAATAGTTCATTTAGTTCAGGCTCTTCTTCGGACTCTTCTGAAAGTTCATCATCGTCTAGCGATTCTTCAGACACAGAAAAGGATGCAGAAAAAATTGAAAAGCATAATGAAGAACAAAATATAAGTCTCCGAAAAAATTGGACGCAAACGTATACCCTAAAAACTGGATATCGGTATAAACAAAAATTTTAAGATATCATCAAATCGTACGTGAATAAAAATAACAAAGTGGTTCCCAACTGTTGGTGGATATAAAAATTTTGAAAGTTGATCATGATGACACTAAAATTATACCTTCTACTACAAAACATCATACAAAGAGGAACATTTTAATAATTGTGTTTAATAGTGATTGGCGATAAGATAGGGAGAACGAGAAACACACAAAATAATAATGTAGTTTTGACACAAGCAGGCAGAAATAAGATGGAAGTTTGTGAAAAAAGAAACGAGGACTAGGTTTGCTAAAAAAAATACGATTCCAAAATGTTACTCATTATTCTATGAGAATCTTCAGGGGATTTTTGCAGGTAACGTTAACTTGTCGAAAGATTATGACACCCTGAAAGTATCTTTTTATTTTCGTATTAATAATGTAATACTTGCGAACTGATTAAAATGATATCAAAGTAATACTCGTATAGCTAACTATACGAGTATTACTTTGGTAAAATTTGAAATATCTAAATATTTAAATAGATTTTTAAAAGACTTTTCTAAGTAGAGAGTCAGTGACTGTTTTGTCTTTTGAATTTATAAAATTCTTCTCATTTTTAAGTTGATTAAAGCAATTTTGTTCTATTTTGAGTCTATTTGAATTGTTTGTTTTTATAGTTTATAAGATAAGATTCTATGCTACAAGAATTATTTAATTAAGCGTTAGCTTTTTTAAAAGCTATTAATCTGTCGCATTTTTATATTAGTTTTCTTTATTTAGTAAGTTTATTACTTGTTGTTAAACGAGTTAATACTATATTTTTCCATTTAACATGTTACATACGGTAAGCATATTTGTAAAAAAACGACCTAATTGGTGCTGTAACACTATTGATTTTAAATAAATAATGATAGGATGTCACAATTCAAAATGTATCCGTATCACTGATAAAAACGTAACGGATGTTTTGTATTATTTTTAATTACACCACTGTTATTAAAAATAACCTTATTTTTTTCTAGTCTTTTTTGTAATGTGACAGTAATCTTCATAAGTTTGTTTATTATATGTTGTTATAAGTCTGAGACCAAGTAGCCATTTTCAATATTTAGTACTAAATAGGTATATTTCCTGAAAAATATTTGAATAAACATAAACTACGATAAATTCTTCGTGATTTTATTCTAGTTTCATAAACTTCTGCGCAGGTAATAAAAAAATAAAGCATTTGTAAATTTAAAAAAACTTTAAAGTGCTCTACTGAAAAATTTACTCAATTTGAGTTACGACGGTATTCTTCCAAAGCAACGAACAGTAAACTCTTTACTATACGACACTTCAAGAAGTACTACAGGAAGACCAGGACTTCACTACCTCCGGAAGGCCCTCACCCACTGCAACACTGAGGACTGACCCCTCCTTGACTGAGGAGGAACTGCGAGGGACTGAACCCTCCTATTCTGAGGAGGGCCTGCGAGGGACTGACCCCTCCTATCCTGTGGAGGGTCTGTGAGGGGCTATCCTCTCCTAGCCCGAGAGACTGCGGGGACTTGCCCCTCCTTACTCTGAGGAGGGATTATTCTTATTTACCCCGAGGAGGGATTACCCTCTTTGCTACTCACTCCTATTAAGGAGGATTTTCACTTTACTCCCACGGAGGGAGCATTGCCACCTCCTAAATTTATCTACTTCGGATACATCAACTGCTTGCCTTTGCTGACAGAGCCATCGCGGCTACCTCTGCTGATCACCGGTGTCTTCACGGTCTCCGGCACAGCTGCGCTCGAGCTTCTACACCGCTGCGCATCGACGGACTTCTCCAAGAACGCTTCGCTTCACTTCGGCGCCTCCGGACCCGCTTAATTTTGAGAAGACACCTACCCACGCCCACTCCACTCACTACACTCACTCATTTTCACTCAATCATTCCTCTCACTCGTCTAGGTTTCTTTTTAATTTTTCTGTTTTTCTTTTAATATAATTAGTTTGTTATTTCTCAATTCTTTTCGTTTCCCTTTTCCCTTCTTTGTCGCTTCACGACACGTTTCCAACTCTTCTGATGCATCTAAAGTAAGCACTGCTGATGTATTGTCACTTATAACGGAGGCTAAGCTGACGAAACATATTTATTAGATAAGTAGTTAAAGACTTAGTAAATTCTAAAATTGTATGTAATGTTTTACTATGTTATCAGCAGATTACTGAAGCGAAGAAAAGATGTTACCCTCCCAACATAAATGTTACCGCGGCTTCAGCGGAAGTTGAATTGCAAAGCCTTGTTGATCACACTACCTCTCGTATTCGTATCATTGATTCTCAAAAAGAGGTCTTAGATCAGGGTCCTCACGAATGTGTATCTGATATCACTTTACTTGGGAAATGGGGATTCGATGGCAGTACGGGACATAGTGAATACAAACAAAGTTTTGCAGATTCATCTTTGGAAGACAGTAGTATGTTTGTAACATCTTTTGTACCGCTTCAAATAGTTGTGAAATTTACAGATAATAATTGTAAAATTTTGTGGAAAAATCCTCGTCCCTCTTCCACACGATACTGCCGTCCTATTCGATTTCAATTTCTAAAAGAAAATGCTGCAGTATCTTTGGAAGAGAAGGCGTATTTTAAAACTAAAATTCAAAACTTGCAACCAACGATTTTCAGAAAAGACACTCGTGAATTTGTAATTACTCATAACTTGCAGCTTTCAATGGTAGATGGTAAAAAAATCTATGTTATCAAAAAGTGTCTTAGAATTAAGTATTACAGACATAACAATAGTATTTTTACACTTTTTTTTTAGATTTTAATTTGTTGTTTTAATTTATTTATTAATTATTTTTGTGTACTTATGTATTTTGTGATAATTGATTTGAGTTTAAATTAAAGTTTATCTAGATATAAGTATGCAATGACTTTTTTATTGCATTTACCCATACATTTAATTTTTTGAATAATTACTTTGTTTGTCAATATATATTTTTTCACTAAATACTTGTTATATTTTAAATCATTTAAGTCCTATTATATTTCTAACAATGCAAACAACAAATTTAACACGATAAATATTGTAATAAGACTTTATCTATTTATGACCGCCCTTGTATGGAGCGTGTCCCGCTGTGCACTGCACCAAGCGGTCGTCAAATAACAATAATAATAAACATACAACAACATCACATACATTGAACTGACTTCGTGGTAAGTAGAAAAATCAGAATCAACAGTGGTATTACAGAGAAACTTAATAAATACATATAACACCCATTACCAGTACGAACAGACATGTCCATGCACACAAATGTTTGTACAGTGCGCGGGGATCGAAACCTCTTGGTTCATAGTCAACTTCTTGACCATTACACCAAAGTGGTCGTTAAAGGAGTTGCATGTGACTGCAGTCACCCCTACTCTCATGTCGTCGTCGTCGTAATCATCTTTATTATTAATATTTACACACGAGTATGTACATACGAGTATCGGTGATTGGGCCGATTTGCTGTTGCTTGCTTTAATGGAAGAAAATTTATCATCAATTTTCATTAGCTAGCGGCCATATGCTCAATCGTGTATGTGCAAAGTTCTTTTAAAATATTTTTGTTTTATTGTAGTTGTAGGAAAGAGAAGAAGTTAGCTCTCATATCCAAATATTTTAAGGGATAATGATACCTATTGTCTAGAAGAGTTACAACAGCCTGGGCCCGCCGTGAAGAAAAGATGCCAAGAAAATTAAAATAATAACCCTTGTTCCAAATGCAAACAGTATCAAAAAGACAAAAGAAATGAGTACATATGTTGCCCAATTATTGATAGAAGAATTTAATGACATCCAGGCATGAGTGCGCACAAGGTGTTATGAAGAGATTTTAAAGTATTACTCGAATAGGCTAGTAAAAGGTCAACATCAGCATCAACTCCACCACGAAGACACTGAAAATTAATAACTTAGGATGTCTTTATCATCATCATCAGCCTATATACGTCCCACTGCTGGGCACAGGCCTCACCTCAACTATGAGGTGGTACGAGCCATACTCCACCACGCGGGCTCAGTGCGGATTGGTGGAGGGGTGTGTGTAAGGTAAGTGACCAACGTTACTGTCAGTTAGTTATTAAGTTATTAAGCCGCCCGAGGGCCTCCGACCAGGCTTAACGACTAATATCTATCGATATTAACCGGGACTAACAGCTTAACGTGCCTTCCGAAGCACGGAGATGCTTGTAAATAGACGTCACTTGTATGGTCAAAATGGTCACCCATTCCGAACATGACCGCGCCGTAGGTTGCTTAACTTTTGGTATCACTACCAAAGCGCTGCAACCACTGCGCCTCAAGCACCTCTTCTCTTCCATACTCTAGGATGTCTATCTAAATATTTTTCCTTGCATTAGATTATTATTTGTTACTCACACCATATATAATATCTCAAAAACAATAAAAGGTTTTAAAGTACTCAGTTAATATGAAAATTTACACTCAGTATTTACTCATGTACAATATTTACTCTTCTCAGTTTTTACTGTCCCACCCTTTCTGACTATTCTAATTTTTTTTTGGTGCACTTCTTTCCACTTCCTTGCGTGGAAAAGGCAAAGGGTAATACCATACAGCCTGGACTTCAGTAAAACTCTTCTAATTAGTTTAATCATACAACTACCTACTACTTACAACCTAACCTAACCTAAACCCTAACCTAACTCATTGAAATGCGAGGATGGTTCACATTTCAATGCTCAAGAAATTGAGTTTTACGCGGGAAAATCGATCGGAACAGTACGGAGCACCTTACTCTATTTCATACTTTTACTCCATTTTTTTCCTTCAGTAACACATTATGATGATAATTCCACCTCACTATCACAATAATACGCCACGAAAAATCCATTTAGAAAATTAAGAAACAGAGCCCATCTTACTCCTTTCGTTTCCCGCGTAAATACACGCGACTATTCTAATTCGATAGGTATCGCTAATTTTTTTTATTACAAAAGTCTCTTATGACATTGACACTACTTTTTTTTTGTACACGCAAAGGTTCACTACATATAAAATACAACCTATCAATTGGCAAATCAAGCTGTATCGACATAGTTTTTACTCGAACCTAAAAAATTGCAATATATAAGATTGGTGATTGCTATATGAATGATTGAAGACTTGGAGAAAATACATGAAACGATGATGACTAATGAGTGAAGTTTTCATGTTAGGTAATTTACGTGTAGGTAAGTATGTAATAAAAAGTCGTGCATTAAAAAAGAATTTATTTAATGTGAAATTAAAAACTAGCTCGCGAGATTTCATCAAAACTATGGCTAAGTACAATAAATTAAACAAATGCACATGGTTACTTAATTACATTCATAACAGATTCTATATAAAAAAATAAACAGCTAAGTAGTTACCTAGGTCTTTATAAAGATCCCATTGTGAAGCACTGGAATACGATCTAATTATTATTTTATTTTTTATTTCACTGTAATAAATAAATATTATCAAAACTTATGTAACTACCTAGTTTCATTAATTAAAATAACTTTCAACGAACTTGTTGTTCAACAGAGTATTTCAATATTATTAAACAAAATAATTCTTACAACTAACTTAACAAGTTAAAGTTGTTAATTGATAAACTAATAACGCTAGGCTTAAAAGATTGTATTTTTTACTTGATAATGCTACGTCTCACAAAGCCATAAGAAAAAAACGAAAAAAAAAAATGGTTGCCTGTAAAGTCGGTATACGGGCGAAAGTTTTACGTGACAACGACTTTGAGTGGTAAAATAATTTTAATTTGAATATTCATTCGTATAACATGAACCGGTGTGTATGCCTATCTCTCTCACTCTCTCTCTCGCTCTGTCTCTCTCGCTCTTAGGCGGGCTAACTGTGCTCGAGTGGAAGGGACGCGTGCCTTTCACTTTTTATGTCTGTCAAACTCGCTCTTAGGCGGGCTAACCATGCCCGAGTCGAAGGGACGCGTGCCTCTCACTCGCTCTCATTGTGAGCGCATAACGTGAGCGGAGCGTAACGCAGTTTCTTGAAGTGTCACCCGGCAAACCAATTTATAAGACGTTGTCACGTCAAAAATAAACCAGATTAGTATAATTTCACTATGCTCAATCAATTTCTCAGAAGTTAAAATACAGTTTAATTGCAATACATTTATGAAAACCTAATATACGTTCGAAAAAACTTACTTTGAAAAACTTCAACACTAAACAAGACTTGCCGTTCCACATTTTAGTCTTCATAAAGTTGGTCACTCATTTAAAGGTAATTTAAAGGTAATATTTTTTTTTATAAATTACCTGAACATTTAATTTCATTGCCTTTAGATAAATTTAAAACAGTTGTAAAAGATGTATTGATGTCGAAAGGATATTTGATGATTATATAAATGACAAAGATTTATGGAAATGTCTGAATGTAAACAATACGGTAGTTGACACCACCAATCGTTGACGTACTTTTTATCAACTGTCAAAACGCTTTTCTTCATAGAGTTTGTATGGGAATAACACACTTTGACGTCATCGCGTGCAATGCCGACTGAGTGACTAATTATCATTTGAATTCCAATTAAAAATCAAATAATACGAACTGCAGAAAAATGTTAGTGTAAAGGCATCTGAAATTATGAATTATTTTAGAGAAAATCAGTTTTTGAATATTTCTTTCATAGTGGAAACAAGCCTATTACAATTACATATTGTAAATCAAATTTGAAAAGAGGCAATGACAATATTGACTGAGTTTCTTTCGCCGCTTCTTCTCAGCACTGGCCCAAATTGTCCGGAAGCGGTGGTAGGGTTAATTTATATGTTGGAACGTGTAAAAGTGCTACTTGTGAGTCTATTTAGAAAATTAAATTGATTTTAGATTTGTGAAGTCTTGAGCGTACCTACCTACAGTACCTACCAAACAAGGAGTTAGTCATCGTAAGTTTTTGCTATTAAGGGCTTCATACATACTACAAATCGTGATGATCTGTCATATACACGGTATAATTATCAGATCTTTACGATAGATTACAAACGTCAAGGACTCTATCAATCATTTTTTTATTATATGTACAACAACATCACATACTTACATTGATCTGACTCCGTGGTAAGTACTCGTAGCATAAGCACTTGTGTTACAGATATCAGAATCAACAGTGGTATTACAAATAAACTTAAATAAATACATATACACCCAGACCAGTACAAACATACATGTTCATAATCACAAATGTTTGTACAGTGCGGGGATCGAACCTCTTGGTTAATAGACAACTTCTTGACCATTACACATTAAATATTAATAATTGAAAAAATATATTTTTAATTTAACTTCGCAACATCAAGATGTATCATAAGAATTTTTTTGTCCTGACTTCAAAATTTAAAAAATAATAAAAATAGTCTGACCAGGTTTTTTAAGCAAACCCATTTTTAATATATTATTGTTTGCTGCGGCTGTTGTTGTCTATTCACTATACCTATATTTAAAGTTTCCACTATGTAATCATTTTTGTAATGACTGTTTGTGCCACTTTCATACTAATATGTATTATAAATGCTAAAGTAACTCTGTCCGTCTGTTAGTCACGCCTAAACTACTGAACCAATTTGCATGAAATTTGGTATGGAAACATTTTGATACCAGAGAAAGGACAAAGGCTTCTTTTTACCGCGGGAAAATGAAGCATTCCATGGGAAAATTCAGGTGGGCCGATCGCTTTTTTTTTTTTAAAAAAAGAATTGCTTTTCGTTAGTGTCACAGAAAACTCAAGAACGGCTGAACCGATTTCAATAATTTTAGCCTTGAAATATTTGTTTAAGTCCAGGGAAGGTGTAAACGATGAGAAAGTATTGATAAATTGGGCAAACATCGGGCAGGATTGCGTCTGCCGGGTCCATTAGCAATAAAAAAAAGACGCGTGGCACTCGGCACTGCCGCGGTAAAGCTAATGCAATACTAAACGCATCCGCCTAGTCGCACGCACACAAACGCAGTGCCGAAGTCTGCCGAACTGAAACGACGTTAGACGATGTGTTAGGTTTTTTTCGTTACGGAAATTTTTGATTCGGCGCAGCGTTCAAAGCTCGCGATAGAAGCTATGCAATAGCTTTAAAATCTACATCTGCTGCCGAAACATGGCTGTTATTTCGTCAATCGTTTTGTTTTTCGTTTCAGGCACCTTGAACAGTATGAACAGAATAAATAGAAGCTGCAGTAAGGCGAATATTATAAACACGTAGGATCCGATGACCAACTGAAAAAAATTTTATTGAATCAGTATTATTGTTTGCGATATCGTAGATAATTTTGTCATAACGATTTGCCACCATTAATCTCTTAAGATAATATAATAATAATAAATATACGACGACATCACGTACATTGATCTGACTCCGAGGTAAGTAGCTTAAGCACTTGTGTTACAGATATCAGAATCAACAGTGGTATTACAAATAAACTTAAATAAATACATATAACACCAAGACCAGTACGAACAGACATGTTTATGCACACAAATGTTTGTACAGTGCGGGGATCGAACCCGCGACCTCTTGGTTAATAGACAACTTCTTGACCATTACACCAAAGTGGTCGTCAGAGATTGTTACGACTCAAAGAATTATCCCAGAAACTATTTTGGCTCGACCTGGGATTCGAACCCGGGACCTCTCGGATGTAAGGTAAAAACTTTGTGCACTACACCAACGAGGTAGTCATCACCGTTAGTTTATCACACAAACGCCTTGTGTTGTGACTAAGGTTCAGGTTACACTGCGCTAGCGATTGGACCTTATTATTTTAAATGAAAATTAAAGTTTGAACTTACAGTAAGAGGTAGGAAACTGAGGCTGACAATGAAGTTCGCTGCCCAATTCACTGTCACAGCTACCGATGACGCAGCTGGTCTGGATGATTGGTTGAACAGCTCTGAAAATAATGATAAAAAAAATAAAATAAAAAACCCCAACATGAGCCTGGAAAAAATGGAAGCTGGAGAGCCTCGAAACTGGTGGGCTTCAATGGCTTGACGGATTTTAACCAGCCATAGCTAAAAACCACTGTGATCTCTATATACTATATAAAACTCTCGTGTCACAATGTTCGTTCCCTCCGAAACGGCTTGTTGATTCTTATCTAATTTTGTGAGCATATGGAGTAGGTCTGAGAATCGGCCAACATCTATTTTTCATTTCCCTTAGTGATAAAGGTTGTCCACAATAATTTATATGGCAAAACAACGTTTGCCGAGTCAGCTAGTCTAAATATTAAAACTAAGCCAGTCAAGTAGGCGAGCGATATAGAGGGCAATTCCTGATATTTATTTATCTGCGATATGAAGAGATACGCAGTAAAACTAAATCGACCGACTTTGATCAAAGGATGTCCTGAAGAGGCAGTGGGCCAGACAAAAAGTGCGATAATTAGATACGTAAGTCTAATTTGTAATAATAATAGTCCTCCTGGCCAATTTCGAACCCGGCGGCCATATTATAGTGCACAAGTGTGAGCGCAATACACAGGTGCACTCACTGTTCCATCACTCTCAAAGTTCGGTGAGACGGCATTCCGACATGACCGGAGAGGGATCAGGCGCAGGACCAACGGCTTAATGTGCGCACCGAGGCACGGGGGTGTAACACCGTCAACTTCCCGGCTCCGAGCTGTTTTTGAGAAATTCATGACTGAAACTCTCAGAAACAATTTGTGGCTCGACCTGGGATTCGAACCCAGGACCTCTGGGATGTAAGGCAGAAACTTTGCCACTACACCAACGAGGCAATTTGTAATAAGTACTCACCAGTGACTAGGAACCAGGGAATGGAGCCAGGTCCCACGGCGAACATCACCACGAAGAGAATGACCAGCGCGATGCACACGTACGACACCCATATCACATGAGTCTGAAATAAAAAGATGGGTAAATATTATCTGGAAAAAATGCTTAATAATAAAAATAATCAGTCCAATATGTGACTTGAACCTGGGTACTTTAGGTACCAGGTAAAATAGGTGCCTTAACCGATAGGCTACCCCTCTCGGAGATCGGCCGAACAGTAAGAGTTCGGAAGCTGAAGGGAAGCGCTGCCTACCGACCGGGTGTTATGGTCGGGGACCAAGGTCCGATAGACAACATCTTGATTTGTCTATCTATATTATTTAGAATCTAAATCTTATATGCCGCGGTTCATGTGCGGTACTAGACTAACAGCGCCATCTAGCCTATGGAGCTGTATCAGCGCTCGCTGTCGTGCGCCACCGTTAGCCATGCGCTTTTGATGGCGAACGGTAGAGGTCGCCACACTGATACCGCTGCTCGGGACTGTCAGAGATTAAGACACGTTGGTTGACACGCTGTCAGAAGTGAGTCGCGGCGAGATTACGTAAGTCGCTGGTGTAGCCGGAGCTTTAAATACACTGTGATCATTTTTCATCTTGTCAGATGATTTAAACAGCGCCTACGTGAGAAGAGCATCGTCGCCCGTGGCTAAATAAACCGATCCTCGAACGACACTTTCGTGCGCACTTGCGGCACGCGAACTGAGAGTCCGTTGTGACGGAACCCTCTGCACGAGCATGTCGTTTTTCCCGTTTTTGGGCCAGAACTTGAAACCAGGCAGTATCACGGGTCTCACAGTCCTCGTCACCTACGAGCCACCGCTTTTCTCCACTTATCGCGTTCGATAGCCAGATCCTCCCATCGATGTTGAATGCGATCTGTCGCGTTTTGCGCAGTCTTTAAATCGCAGTATGGGACGTCCAACTTACGTCCTGTTGGGGGTCTTGGCACCAACTTTGTTCGGCATAATTATTCTTTTCACTTCTGCTCAAAGTTGCCTTCAGTGATACGCTGAGATACTCACATACATATTGGAGACGCACAGCAGTATCGTACAGACAAACATCCCGCTGAAGCCAGCCAGCAGGAGGGTCTTACGTCCAGCGATCTCCACCAGGAATAGACTGACGATTGTCATGACGACGTTCATGGCACCCATTCCTGTAAGCATAATAAAATGTATACTCGTATAAATAATTAGTATAAAAGTCATGTTATAACATTGAAATGATACAATTTTTTTACGGATTATTTCGCGATTTATTTACATTTTATTTCAAACTGACGTTTCGGACCCTTTTCAGCGACCGTGGTCACAGGTAGAGTAAGGTGTTAGTTGTTATTACAAAGTTTTGAAAAAAAATTAAACTAGCATCACTCACAAATATTAAGTTACGTTCCTATCTATACAAAAAGAGCTAACACTATCTTATGGTCTTGCAGTGCGGGGTCTAGCTTGAGTCTTGGCTAAAACAGGATCCCAAGCTGGTGGAATTTTCCAACCATATTCTCTATTAAAATTAGGGTGTCTTCTAATTTCAATGGCCGCACGAAGCATACGAGGAAGAAAACGACGTTCTCTTGCGAGGACTTTCGGTTGGTCAAAGCGTATAAATTGGTTGGGTGAATCTACCTCGTGTGTTCATAAATTTTGAGACAAACTTTGTGCTAAAAAAAGAAATAAAAAATTACTGGCTGCTATTTGTTTCTTTTTCTAATTTTGAATTTCGAATGTTAACTTCATATCATTTCTTTCAATTTTCTCGTGATGGAGAGAACAAAAGAATTGCGTGCGACCGTGATTTTGCTATTTAAGGCGGGAAAAAAACCAATGGAGATTTTCCGTGAGGTGAAAACTTTGGTGTGAGCCGTAACTTCGTGTATTACACTATTAAACGATACAAGGAGACAAGTTATTTGCAAGATCGCCAAAGGAGTGGTCGGCCGCGCTCTGTAAGGACGCCTGCGAACATCAAAATCATCCGAGAGCGACTTCGCCGAAATCCATGTCGAACTCAGAAAAAACTAGCTCTGCAGACTAATATTTCGCGCGTTTCAGTCAACAGAATACTGAAATATGTTCTTAAGGTGAAGGCGTGTAGCCGTAGGAAAGTTCATTTTTTAAACGATCGCCTTCGTAAATTGCGACGCGAACGTTGTCCAATACTGCTTAAGAGACACGATGCGAGGAAAATACACTTCACCGATGAGAAAATCTTTACTGTCGAAGAAAAGTTCAACCGACAAAACAATAAAGTGTACGCAAAAAGTAGCAAGGACGTCCCAGCTTCAGCACGGAATGTCTCGCGTACTCATCATCCGGCTAGTGTGATGGTATCGTGGGGAGTTTCGTATGAAGGTGTCACTCCGCTCCATTTCTGTCAACAAGGCGTCAAGGTAAAAGCCAAGAACTATCAAAATGACATCTTAGAGCCTGTTGTGAAACCCCTGTCCCTGACTTTGTTTCACAACAAGGATTGGGTTTTCCAACAGGACTCAGCGCCATCCCATAAAGCAAAAACCGGGTGGTTTTTGCTTTATGGTATTAAGCGTGGTTGAGGGAAAATGGGCCGGCCTTTATCGCGGCGAACGAATGGCCCTCTTCCAGCCCCGACCTCAATCCGTTGGATTATGCTTTATGGGCTGAGCTAGAGCTCAGGGCCTGCCGAAAGTCCCACCCAAACTTGGAGTCACTGAAGCGAGCTCTTGTCCGAGAAGCAAAGCGAATTCCGCTGAAAAAGATTCGTGCCGTCATTGATGACTGGTCAAAACTGGTCATTTTGAATAATAATTATTATTTTTTGTTTATTTATTATTATCTACTAATTGTTTACTAAAAATTTTAGAAATATATGTTAATTAGAAAAAAAGTTATGCAACTTTTATTTCGTCTCAAAACTTATGCACACACGAGGTAAAGCATGTTCTCACCCTGCAGATTTTGCGTTCCGTCTATGTTTTAAGTCGGCTGTATGTTCTTTAATCCGAACGTTTATACTACGCGCCCTATGTAGGAGAGTCCGCAGTCACATTCCAGTCTGTACACCTCTGCGTCTTGAAGAGGTATGTTACACTTGACCGGTGGTAAGAATTGGTTGATCTTCTTCGGAGGCTTGAAGTGAGTTTTGATTGAAGCACGCTTCAAGATATTTCCAATTTTGTCAGTGACAACCTTCATGTATGGTAGTATTGGTAGTACGCAAGGTTGGCGGTTGAAATGAACTTTGGTCCGAGGTTTGCACCGGCGTGATACTCATCATCATGTTATAACCTTGTGTTAAACATTTATAGCGGAGTAAATTTATAAATTGACACAGCAAAAAAGCTCTAGATTAGAGATAAGCGTAGGTCCACCACCACCAATCGTTGACATACTCTTTATTATCTGTCAAAACGGTCTTCCTCCATAGATTTTGTATGAAAATACAAAATCGTGACGTCACGTCGTTGTGTATGAAAAATCGTAGTCAATTGACCGAATATTTATTGAATTTTGTGTGTTTAAAATTGGTTTCTACAGCTTTATGGAAATATACTGGTTGTATTAACTTCATAGGGGCTATGTTTTTTAAACGCCAAGGTTATTTACACCATTATCTTTGGCCATGGTTTTAAAAAGTTTAAAGATAGGTGTCATCTGGGTGTTTTCTATGTATAATATGTATTTATTTACAAAAAAAAGTATTTAAGTATGTTTATCCGTTGTCTAGTACCCATAACACAAGCCTCGTAGCTTACTTTGGGACTAGAGAATTGGTGTGATTGTTGAGAAATATTTATTTATTTATTATTTATTTATTTATCATGCCTATTGAACTGACGATCATATTAAATTTCTGGATCGAGCTAAAAGCTGGTGCTTAAACCAATTCATGGCGGACGGCACGCATGTGGTGCTATCGCTTTCTTTTGCGTGTGGTGTTAAGCACACAAGGTGTGTCATTTTGAAATCCATGGCAACTCCTTCAAATTAAGTACCTCATATGAGTGACCTTTCCATACAAAACTGGATAAATTTTTCACAAAAGTCAACTAGCTTTAAACGTTCTTTCTGAATATTGTATGATTTAAAAAAAATAGGGGTTACCAAACCTCTTTGATAGTTGAGTTATTATATGTAGTATGTAACTAGCGGCAGCCTGCGACTTCACTCGCCTTAGTTTCGTCTACCAAATCAAGTTTTTCAATAACTCTGCTTTAGTGTTCTTCACATCATCACAGAACGCTGATTATCTTCTCCTGAGGCGTAAATTGTATATACTAGTGGACACGGCAGACGCTGTCCTGCCCGCTGTTTTCGAAATTTATCAATATTTTTTCATCGTTTACAACTTCCCTGGACTTCCACAAATATTATTGAAATCGGTTAGGCCATTCTCGAGTTTAAGTTAGACTAACGTACAGCAATTAATTTTTATGTATAAAAAATTTGTTGCCTGTAAAGTCGGTATACGCGCGAAAGTTTTACGTGACAACGACTCTGAGTGGTAAAATAATGAACCGGTGTGTATGCCTATCTCTCTCTCTCTCTCTCGCTCTGTCTCTCTCGCGCGAAACGTGAGCGGAGCAGCGTAACGCAGTTTCTTGAGGTGTCACCCGGCAAACCAATTTATAAGACGTTGTCACGTCAAAAATCGATCGGTCCACCTGAATTTTCAAATGGGAATGCGTCATTTTCCCGCGGTAAAAAGTAGCCTATGTCCATTCTCGGTTATCAAAATATCTTCATACCAAATTTCATGCATGATTGAGTAACAGACAGACAGACAGAGTTACTTTCGCATTTATAATATAAGTATGGATACCTATTACCTACCATTCACGGTTTTGCTGCGCCACGTCTGGTGTTGGTTTTCATGTTGTTGATGGACAAAACGAATAGTATCTCACCTAGCGTGGCATACTGCGACTGCGCCGGGTCCAAATTGGCCTTGTTGAAGATCTCCGTCGAGAAGAAGATGACAGCATTGATCCCTGACAGCTGCTGAGCTATCATCACCACCATGGCGATGATGAGCGGCTGACGAAGCGTCCTGTTCCTGAACAGTTCTCGGAGATTCACTTTCTTGCTCACTTTGTTCTTTTCTGCTTCCTGGAGAGAGAAAGAGATGGGTATCAGTCTTGGGAATATCTTTGCGGGAAAGGTGAAAGTAAGGGCCAGTGCATTGCATATCCGAAATATTGTCGCCACGATTCGCTGCTAGACGTGTGACGGCAACCAATCGTCGCGGCTAAAAAGTCACTTTCAGGCTCTGATAGTCGCGAGTCAGGTGGACTGCCTCGTTGGTGTAGTGGCTAAGTTTCTGCCTTACATCCGAGAGGTCCTGAGTAACAAAAGTTCTCAAAAACAGCTCGGAGTCGGGTGTTCGGACTCCATGGTAAGTAGCTTAAGCACTTGTGTTACAGATAGGTATCATAATCAACAGTGGTATTATAAATAAACATAAATTAATAAATATAACACCCAGTCCAGTACTAACAGACATGTTCATGCACACAAATGTTTGTACAGTGCGGGGATCGAATTCGCGACCTCTTGGGTAATAGTCAACTTCTTGACCATTACACCAAAGAGGTCGTCAAAATTCCAAGCGTTTTTGCAGCCTGCAGCTCATCTCGGAGTCCACCTTCAGCTGTTGCCTCATCGTAAGTTTACTTAAATGCTTGATTAATTTTATAATATGGCTTAATACCTGATGCATTTCTTCCATTTCTCCATGAACTGAAACATCACCTCGTAGCCAGTTCAGAGCTATAAAATAAAAAAGGTAGTTATTACATAATTATTTTTCGTTTGCTGGTGGTAATTTAATTTGGATTTAATTAATGTTGCTGTGCCCTGCTGGGTGTATACACTAATATGCTGTACTATTATTAGTCTGCTATATGTATATTTGCAATAAATATGTTAAATAAATGTAATTTTTGTGGGCTGGTGTTGAGAAGAATCTGCGCAAGAAATTCAGTCACGATTTTCAGTGCTTCTCTAAAAACAATTTGCTTTTTGGATAGCTCCAAAAGAGACATAGTTGATGGAATCAGGCGTTAATTTGCGGAAATCCATGACTAAAGCTGAAAAAGAGAATTATTTGCTTTAAATTTCCACTAAGCAACGCTAGCGCAGGAACCCAAATAAATCCGACTGTAACCACCTGAAAAAACTAGAGCTTGAAGTCGCAGGACTCACAATACAACTCACAACGTAACACAGAAGATGCACTCCAGGTGCATCACAACACTGAAACCAACAAAACACTCGACGCGTTTCGTCACTACAGGTTGCATCCTCATGATGAGGTGAGGCCTGTGCCCAGCAGTGGGACGTATATAGGCTGATGAGGAGGACTACAAGAAATATAATTTTGCGATGCTTACCTATGTATCATCAAAAATAATGGCAACAGCATCTAAAGACAGTGATGAGTGATGACATAAGCTATTGAAAACATACATACGAGTATTAAACGTAAAGTCTTTGAAACATTCGTCAATTTTGAATGTTGTTGCTCGTAGATTTGTGATTTCGTAGTGTTGTGGCTCCAGGTGCATCTTCTGTGTCACGTTGTGAGTTGTATTGTTAGTCCTGCGACTTCCAGCTCTAGTTTTTTTAAGTGGTTACAGTTGGATGTATTTGGGTTCCTGCGCTGGCGTCGTTTAGTGGAAATTTAAAGCAAAATAATCCTCTTTTTCAGCTCCAAAAGGCATAAACTATTGGAGAAACTTCATGAACTTTCAACACTTATCGTAATTAAGAAATTGACTGTTCTAGTATGGACTAAATGTAGAAATAGAGCCATTTTGTTTACGTTGGTTAGCAGAATTATTGGCTCCCAGCTGACGTGCTCTCAAGCACTTACCAAGGCCACAAAGTTGCCAGTCGTAGTCTTTTACCTGGTTTTATTTCTTGGAGGTCAGGTCAAGGTCATAGTGTCGAAACAAATGCTTACCACTCTGTGCCTCCAACTCCTGCCCCTGGTTTAGCAGTAAATACTTCGGCGATTCAGGACACAAGGGCAGCGTCACACACTGGATGACACCCGGAATGACAGACACGGCCAGCAGCCAAGGCCAAGCGGTCTCGGTGCCTAGCACTGATGAGAGACCCAGGACTTGGGAGAGAAGGATCGTAATTGTGATGACCAGTTGGTAGACTGTTCCTATCTAGAAAAAGATGAAGTAAATTAAGTAAAGTGTTAAAGCCACAGTTAGGTTTAAATTTGTAGTACTTCCGTAGTTCCGACAGATGGCGTCGCCTTCTATTTAAATCGCGGTTTGTGACGGATTTGTATTACCTAGGCCTGATGGTCTGAGGTAGGTTAATCGATGTGAACGTGTGGAGAAATTGAGTATAGCTGGCTGTTTGAACGTAAAGTTGATAAGGCTCGGAATAAAGCTTTGTGTGAGTGTTTTATATCGGACTTAGGGCAGTTTATGACAAAAGCCGAAAAAGAGAATTATTTTCTTTAAAATTTCCACTAAACTACGCCAGCGCAGGAATCCAAATCTTCAGACAGACTGCGAGCTCGTAGTCTGTCGAAGAGAGAACATCTCCTAAGGATGTTACGTTTAGTGGCGAAGCGCGTCGAGTTGTTTGTTGGTGTCAGTGTTGTGTTTTCAGGTGCATTCTCTGTGTCACGTTGTGAATTGTATTTTAAGTCCTGCGACTTTCAGCTTATTTTCCAAGTGGTTACGGTTGGATGTTTTGGCTTCCTGTCTTCCTGTGCTGGCGTCATTTAGTGGAAATTTAAAGCAAAATAATTCTCTTTTTCAGCTTTAGGGCAGTTTGACATCTGGAAAATAGTTTTGGAGGATAAAATACAACTGTACTACTACTACTGCCTAGTAATCGAATCTGGGTCAATCAGTTTTTTTTTTTCTAAACGTGCGTACCCTCTCCACTTCTCAGGCAGGCTAGCCTATTGAGCCACGTTAGGCCGAATCCGACTCCATAATAATAAAACATTCCAATACTGTCTGCGTTCTTCATGATTGACAAGTTAAACATTGAAGTAGCCTTTTGAAAGCTATTGCTTTGCTATTTAAAGTAATGCCCGATTAAGATTGCCTAAGACACATATTAAGGCCCTGTTCCAATACATATATCGCACACCTAGTTCTTTAAAGTCATAAATGTCAAAAAAATCGAAAATTGAGTAAACATGCCACCATTTTTCTCTTAAACGATTCTAATGAGTGCTCAACATCGTTTTTTTTTTAATGTTGCGTTTGTCTGAGCAGCAGCTCCGTGATGTTTTCCATTTGTTTGGAAGCAACATCGTTAGTATTAGGAGCCTACGGCAATGATTGCGGTGTAGTCCACATTTAAGGTAGGTCATCATCATCATCATCATATCCGCCGTTCGATGCCCACTGCTGAGCATAGCCCCCCATTCCCCCCAATCTCCACCGCGATCGGCCCTGCGCTTCCCGCATCCAGCGGCTAACTGCGACCTCCACTAGACCTCCAACGGCAATCCGTTCGTCGCGCTATGTGTGTGTCAAGATAGGTAGTT
This sequence comes from Pyrausta despicata, assembly GCA_963921415.1. Lineage (NCBI taxonomy): Eukaryota > Metazoa > Arthropoda > Insecta > Lepidoptera > Crambidae > Pyrausta > Pyrausta despicata. The sequence goes on from OY992874.1 coordinate 5,464,342, forward strand.
GTTGATAAAATTGTACTTACAGATCCTCTGAGTGAAACAGGCGATATTTCCGCCAAGTACATCGGGGCAAGACCTGCATTCAAGCCATTGTTAATACCAATCACTAACCTGCAAACAGACGTTTGTTTCGTATTCGATTACAACAATGTAACAACTCGGTAATTTGAGCTGTGAGTTGGAAGATGGGTCGGAAGAATTCTGATGAAAAAAATGCATTAGGATTCTTTTAGTCTCCCAGGGAACATGACCGCCGAGGTTGAATAGAATAGAATGAATTTTTGTTGGCACTAGACATAGTTGATATAATAGTCCTCCTGGCCGATTTCGACCAAGGCGGCTAATCTCAACAGAGATCAGCCAACTGCGCAGGAGATATTATAGAGCACAAGTGTGAGCGCAATACACAGGTGCACTCACTGTTCCACCACTCTCAAAGTTCGGTGAGACGGCAATCCGACATGACCGGCGAAAGATCAGGCGCAGGACCAACGGCTTAACGTGCTTTTAGGCACGGGGGCTTAACACCGCCAACTTCCTGACTCCGAGCGGTTTTTGAGAAATTCATGACAGAAAATCTCAGAAACAATTTTCGCCCGACCCGGGAATCGAACCCAGAAATGTCACTTGAAAGATATTGTCTTACCGTCCAACAATAAGCATCTCAGCGGAATTGGCGAACTTCGAGCCGGCTTCCAGGGCAGCCGCCAGGAACACGAAAACATTGTTCAGTAGCAGACCCCGTTTTCGACCAAACCTGTAAAATAAATAAATAAATACTCACAACAATTACACCGATTCTCTAGTCCCAAAGCTACGAGGCTTGTGTTATGGGTACTAGACAACGGATAAACATACTAATTACTTTTTTTTGTAAATAAATACATATTATACATATGAAACACCCAGACCAGTACAAAATAGTTCAATTTTCATAAATTGATCGAAATTGCCTGAGTGTGTAAGCTTTATAAATTTAAGTTGCAATATACTTTCTCATGTACCTACTCTAATTCTACCAGTATAGACATGTAAGTGGTCTTATTTTTATTTAAACCATTATTTAACATCTTTCTAGCTGTCTTCCGAAAATGTAAATGTGTGTGTGTGTGTGTGTGTATTTTACACACACACACACACACACACACACGCTCACACACACACATACACGCGCGCACACACACACACACACACACACACACATATCAACATCATTATAGTGCTGGTATTACTATCTCATAATATGTATTGTAAGCACACTAGACTTCTTATTACTACTACATTAAGGTTATCGGTAGATCAGTGGTCAGAGCATTGGACCGGACTTCCAAAGGACCGGAGCCAAAAAGAATTTTTTAAGTGTTGTCTTTTCGAAATTATTTATAACAGTGTATCTGTATGTATATTTAATAAGTTTCTGAACTGAAATAAAATTATTTATACTTATTCTTATTATTCAGACCATCAATGCTAAATGTTAGGATCACGGCACACCTGCTTCATAGTGTCGCGATTTTTAACTGACAGCGTGTCAACCGATCACCGCGGGCAAATCGCTCGTCCTATTTCCGGCTGTGTATTTAGAAAGCCAGTATCCCTTTATAATGTAAGGAATAAGGTACAAGTTGGAGTTATCCTACTTGAGATACGATTATGGTAAAGCCGAGATAATAGTCCTCCTGGCCGATTTCGACTACGGCGGCCAATCTCAACAGAGATCAGCCAACTACGCAGGAGATATTATAGTGCACCAGTGTGAGCGCAATACACAGATGCGCTCACTGTTCCATCATTCTCAAAGTTCGGTGAGACGGCAATGCGACATGACCGGAGAGAGATCAGGCGCAGGCATAACCGCAACGTGTTGCCAGCAATACCTACTCACTGTAATTTTGAAATAAAAAATCATGGCTTCATAATATGTATTTGATTTTATAATATATCCCATGAACTACATACAGTTTGTCGATCCGCAGCGGTCTGGCTGTCCTATAATTAACTAATAGGAATTGACAAACGCCAGATCTAAGGGCTTGTTCATTGACTTAAGTATGTGGTCATTAAGGTACATACTTTAATTCCTCCAGTTGGCCACTAGCAAACATATTCCTGACATGCCGTTTAATGAATTTACATAACCGAGTACTCGTCACTTGAACCGAGTTATTCGGCCGAGTACGAGTATTAAAGAAACCACCGAGAACGCCAAGTACCGAGTACTAACCGAGTACTCGGCCCATCTCTAGTAAAAAGTGTCGCATTTAGAAGAAGAAGAAGAAAACCATTTTTATTCAGTATCACTTTTATACCAAATAGAAAAACACATTTAAAAATCACATACACAATATACTGAAAGGAAGTAAAGTAGCATCTCAGGAATGCCACGACACTGGTCTTCCGTGGACATCCAGACTGAAAGATAGCACTTCTTTGCACAAAAATTGCTATATTCAAACATACCTGTCTGCCACAAACCCGGTGACCAGACCGCCGATCATGCCGCCCACGCAGTAGATGGAGACAACTATGGACCACACATTGGTCACCTTTGGGTCATCTGTGGGGTCTTCCAACGTCTTATTCGTGCCGGATAGAGCGTCCATTTGAAGCCATTTTGACATTATCTGCAAAACAAAATTATTGGTGTAATATTTTTGTGAGTACAATACTTATTTTTGTAAAGCTGAAAAAGAGGATTATTTTGCTTTAAATTTCCACTAAACGACGCCAGCGCAGGAACCAAAATACATCCAACTGTAATCACCTGAAAAAGCTAGAGCTGGAAGTCGCAGGACTTACAATACCCACAACTCACAACGTGACACAGAAGATGCACCTGGAATCACAACACTGACACCATCAAAACAAAGAGCGCTTTCTCGGGTATCAAAATATCTCAATAACAAATTTTATGCAAATTGGTTCAAGTTTAGGCGTGATTGAGTACCAGACAGACAGACAGAGTTACTTTCTGTCTGTCTGGTATTATTATGTATTTATAATATTAGTTGGGATTTTTGCTAGCTAGTTAATCTAGATACTCACTTTTTGTGGTGCGTTCATGACGCCAGTGTGGTATCCATGCTGGAAGGCAGACCAGCACGCCGATGAGAGCACCGCGAAGGCGAGCCGAAGGTTCATGTCCTGAGAACAATGTATTAACTGATAAGCCACTAATCATTTCTGCTTAGCCCAAAGGTATGACTGGTAGAGAATGCCCTACGGCGTTAAGTCCACCTTTTGTACAAAGTATTGTTGTGCAATAAAGCTTAAATAAATAAATAAATAAGTACCTGAGACCCAACGTGTCAGAGAAAGTATAGAGCCGTTTGAGATGTGGTGTTGGCGGAGAATGGAAAGGATTAGTTGGACTGATAAAAAGAACACCTGGATACCACAAGGACACCTAATAAGACACGACGACCTTATAAGAATGATAATTGAAAGAAAAATAGAAGGGAAAAGGAAGAGAGATAGACCTAGAAGGTCATACATGGATCAGATAAAAGAAAAGTTTGGTGTCGGGTCATATCAGGAAGTCAAAGAAATGGCATTGAATATACCATTATGGAAAAAACTCCACCGACAAGAGCATAGCTCTTAAATTTGATGATGATGACCTGAGACCATTGAAAAAAACAGAGACAAGTGCAATTAAGACTGACGTTTCGGATCCTTTTCAGCGTCTGTAGTCACAGGTAGACTAAGGTGTTAGTTGTCATTACATACAGCCAGGCAGAGAGAGAGACTGACTCTTAAACACAGATTTTTAATGGGTTTCACGCAACACAAAAACTTTTTTAAGGGAAAAACTTTGTATTTGCCTTCCCGACGTTTCGATCTGGATGTACAGAGTTTGCCCGCGACCATGTCGAAAAGTCGGGAAGGTAAATACTAAGTTTTACCTTTAAAAAGTGTTTGAGTTGCGTAAAACCCGTTAAAATCTGTGTTTATTGTAATAATGCAACAGGAAAGTTTAAACAGTAAACAGACTCTTTTCAGTATTTGGACTGGACAGAAAATTCATTTTTCCGATTGGTGAGATTTGGAAGAAAAACCAGCCAAGTACGAGTCGATCTCCCCGTTAAGGGTTCCGTAACAGCAAGTAATCTCTATATATATAAAATTCTCGTGTCACAATGTTTGTTCCCATACTCCTCTGAAACGGCTTGACCGATTCTCATGAAATTTTGTGAGCATATTGAGTAGGTCTGAGAATCGGCCAACATCTATTTTTCATACCCCTTAGTGATAAGGGTTGTCCACCTTAAACATTTATATGGCAAAACAGCGTTTGCCGGGACAGCTAGTATGATATAAAAGTTTTTATAACATAATTGCTCGTAACCGAAGAAACAAATAAGAGTCTGTCTTATTTAAGACAAGGCTCTTACACTGTTACTTGACCTAATTTACCTATATGTGGAAGGTTTTACCTAAGTCACAGATGTAATAATACCCTAAATCTTGGTGTGTAGATATTTCCTTGCCCAGCCTATTCGACCGTGAACATCGATTTGACTTCGGGAAATATGATTAAATCACGGAATTAACACTCTTGTGCTAATATTAAACACAATAACACTTCAAACTCTATTATTGAGATGTCAAACAGTTGGCGTGTTATTGAGTTATGATGCGGTTTACAAAACAGCAGAAGGCCTAAGTACTACGAGTTTAAGAAACGATGTCAGTTAAAACGATAGATTGCACTTTGCTTGTACAGACCACTGGGGTAGCACGTACATTATCGTACCGTATTCGTGTCGTCCAAATATCAGAAACTTCGAAAAGTCACCTATTTCGGCTTTACGCTAATCGTTTTTTTCGCTTTATGACTTATGATTACACGACAAGTACAAATGACAGCAAGTCAAAACTGTGGGGTGAGCACGAATAACTATCGTCACGTATTTGTAGCGTTTACCTATCGCTAACTTGTCAATTTGTGTGGAGAAACTGTTTTTTTGTGAAACTGACATGACGCTTGGACGAAACGAATACGTTACGATATTGTTCGTGCTCACCCCTCTGTAGGTTAGGCAGGTCGGCTACGGAACACTGACCAAAGGGGTGAGCACGAAAATTTTCGAGATTTGAAGATATGCAAATCGCTATCTATTATTAGGAAATAAGTGTAAGTTTTTCGGACGTATATTAAGTTTTCATCAATGTATTGAGAGACAAAACAGTAAGTATTTTAACTTCTTTAAACTATTCCTTAAGTGTTTCATCTGATTTAAGCTTATAAAAACCCGTACGGTTTGTTTCTGCAGTATGAAAATTGTTTCTTTTTCAGCAGCTGAGCCTCATAGTAAGTAAGTTGCCGTATGACATGACATGATACTGTATACAAAAACTAAAATAAACTAGCCTTGCCGTTTCAAGATCAGTCAGAAACCTTATCTTTCGTATAGCGTAGGCAGCTATCTGAGTCTCCTTAACAAGGTCACGATATGAGGACCCCACTGGAGCTTATCATCCAACGTAATTCCCAAAATAAGTTGTAGTAACAAATGGTTCATACTTAACAATAACTTGAACTTGACGGACATTGGGCATTGTAAAAATGCATTTAGTACTGGTCGCGTTAAGCAATAAATTGTTAAGGTGAACCAATGAAGTACTTATGAGAGAGTACCATTTTGGTACATTGTCAAACGATTGATTGCCTTTTGGGGTTTTCAAATGTAATGAAGTGTTATCATCATCAAGCATTATTTTCAGTGGGTTGAGCACGAACATAATCGTAACGTATTCGTGAGGTCCAAACGTCAGAAACTGACAGTGTCCCCATACAAATTGACAAGTTAACGATAGGTAAACGCTACGAATACGTTACGATGGTTGTTAAGCTCACCTCACAGTATGACAGTTCAAAACTGTTCGTATTGCGTAAACTTCTTACGCATTTGCTGGTTGAGTCATCATTACAATGAATTATTCATAGGTACTAGATAAACATCTGTTTTTTGTTAGATATGATGACTTCATTCTTTCATAATAGTATGTATAGAGATAGGATAGTTTACATACTTTAACCGCTGGTTTCAATATTATATCTGCCCTCTTTTGACAGTTAGTTAGCTGTCAATTTCATAATAAAAGCTGTCTTCGGTTACAGACATTTGTATGAAACTGACTGCTATCTATCTTTCAATCTTCAGTCTATTAATAAATAAATATGCAACAACATCACATACATTGATATGACCTCCTCCGTGGTAAGTAGCGTAAGCACTTGTGTTACAGATATCAGAATCAACAGTGGTATTACAAATAACCTTAAATAAATATACAAAGTGTAACAAAAAACCCCGTTATAACTGAAGGCTGTTGTTGTGCCCGGAAAACTGCACAACATTCCCAACGATACCTTGGTCAAAATCTCAAAAAAAAATCGGACCTCCCATACAAAATTGCCAATCAGCTGATCGATTTACTATGGGAGAGCCAAAAGATTTTTTGAGATTTCGACCTAGGTTTCTTAGCGAAAGTTGTTCAGGTTTACGGGCACAACAACACCCTTCAGTTATAACGAGGTTTTTTGTTACACCTTGTATATGTATAACCCAGTACAAACAGACATGTTCATGCACACAAATGTTTGTACAGTGCGGGGATCGAACCCGCGACCTTTTGGTTAATAGTCAACTTCTTGGCAATTACACCAAAATGGTCGACTATGTGTGTGTACATGTGTTTATAACTGTGCTCTGTGGCATCGTAGCTCCCCAACGAATAGTCCGAATTCAGTGCGGTTTTTGACGTGACAACGTCTTATAAATTGGTTTGCCGGGTGACACTTCAAGAAACTGCGTTACGCTCCGCTCACGTTCCGCGCTCACAATGAGAGCGAGTGAGAGGCACGCGTCCCTTCGACTCGGGCATGGTTAGCCCGCCTAAGAGCGAGTGAGACAGACATAAAAAGTGAAAGGCACGCGTCCCTTCCACTCGAGCACAGTTAACCCGCCTAAGAGCGAGAGAGACAGAGCGAGAGAGAGAGAGTGAGAGAGATAGGCATACACACCGGTTCATGTTATACGAATGAATATTCACATTAAAATTATTTTACCACTCAAAGTCGTTGTCACGTAAAACTTTCGCCCGTATACCGACTTTACAGGCAACCAATTTTTTTATTCCATACATAATTTAATCTCGGTGGTTCTCAGCTCAGCTGTTTAGCTGGCTCATGTCATGTCGGAGGTTTTTAGGCTATTGCATAGCTTTAATGCCGGCTTTGAGGAGTTTGAGGGCGCCAACCGAATCAAGCAATTGGGATGATGACACCTATCTTAAATATTGTCAAGAACATGGTGTTTAAAAAACATAGCCCCTATGAAGTTAATACAACCAATATATTTCAAAAAAGCTGTAGAAACTAATTTTTAAACACACAAAAGGCAATAAATATTCGGTCATTTGACTCCGATTTCTGATACATGACCGTGACATCACGATCATTTATTCCCATACGAAATCTATGGAGGCAGACCATTTTGACAGATAATAAAAAGTATGTCAACGATTGGTGGTGTCGTCTAGCCAATTCCGTAACGAAAAACACCTAACACATCGTCTAACGTCGTTTCACTTCAGCACTGCGTTTGTGTGCGTGCGACTAGGCGCATGCGTGTAGTCTTGCAATAGCTTTACCGCGGCAGTCCCCCGAGTGCCTCACGTCTTTTTGACGTGACAACGTCATAAACTAATTCGATGGAGCCGGCTGCACGCACCAAAAAACATGAAGCATGCGGCGTTACCTCGCTCTGATGCGTTCCATTCAAGGATTGAAGTGCAAGCGAGAGCGCGGAACGAGCGACAAAGAGGCAAACGTGACGAAGTCGTTGTCACGTTCAACTATCGTCATAGTAAACCGACTTTACAGACAGCCGATTTTTTATATTTAAATTTTATTAGTTCCTTCGCTTGTTAGGCGAAGACCTTCGAAGTATTTTCCGCTAAATTCTTCTAGTTCTTGTAATTGGTAAACAAAGGCTACTCATCATATCATCTTGAGCAAATATTTGATACCTGATCTTTGGCGTAGTAGGGTGTGGTGTGACCATGTTTTTTTCCTAGCCTAGGAATGCTTCATACTTTTTTCTCGCACGGTAAAGCAATTAATTCAATTCAATTTATTTTATTTCAGGCAGAGCCCATATAATGTTAGTATATAAAATCAATTATAACTAAAGTTAGTAAGCAAACAAATGATAATTAGGAATATAAATTAAAGATGGGTGTCAGAGACCACCCACTTTTGGATATAGTGACTCCTACCGATCCACAAAGATCCTCACGATACTGTTGGAGATAATCAATCACACAAATATAATGTAAAAGTTTCTTTGTTTAGATGTTTGGACCTTTGGATGTTTGTCCGTCAATCACGCTGAAACTACTAAACGGATTTTTATGAAATTTCGTATACGGACAGGGTATGAGCCGACTTGGGTGATAGGATACTTGTTGTCTCGATTAAATGCTCCCTTGGGATATGTGTTTGATTTTTTTTTTACTGTCATAATTGTATCTCGCAAACCTACGTATCGGATGTAGGCGAGAAGACTGCCAAGTTGAAGTGGGAGTGGGCCGGCCACGTGTGTAGGATGCATCCCGACAGGTGGGCCCGAATCGTTACACAGTGGGTGCCTTCAGACGGCTTTCGCCGAAGGGGAAGGCCTAGAAAGAGATGGTGCGACGATTTGGCAAAATATTTACCGGATTGGCAAACTCTGGCCCTAGACAGGGATCGGTGGACAGGTTTGGGGGAGGCCTTTGCCCAGCAGTGGGATGATGTAGGCTAACAAAAAAAAATCTTTCAAAATATGGCCTGAAATAAATGCAATCAATTTCAATAAACACGTTTGCTCGGAAGAAGTTGCGGGCGAGCCGCTAGTATGTAATAATCTCATTAGCCTTCCTTCATAGTCGTTCCCTCATAGTTTGGAGATCGTGACCATCATCAGTCCTTGTCGACATTGATGTTGGGCTGGCCAGGACTATTTTCATCTCATCTCAATATATAGGTAAAATATTTTCGCCTAAAATATTTCCGGAATTTTGATGCTTTGGATGCTTTCAAGAAAAGAGTGAATAGGCTGTTAATAGTCAGGCATGATCCATATTCGTTCGCATCGTCGCTTACCATCAGGTGAGATCACGGCCAAATGACTAAAAAAACGGTAACTTTTTTTTTAATATGAATATTATTTTTTTTAAAAGTTACCATTTTTTTAGGATTAAGAAACTAAACTTACTTACTTAACTTTTTGACGACCACTTTGGTGTAATGGTCAAGAAGTTGACTATTAACCAAGAGGTCGCGAGTTCGATCGCTTCATTGTACAAACATTTGTGTGCATGAACACGTCTGTTTGTACTGGTCTGAGTGTAATATGTATTTATGTAAGTTTATTTGAAAATACCACTGGCGATTATGATATCTGTAACACAAGTGCTTACCACGGAGTCAGATCAATGTATGTGATGTTGTTGTATATTTATTTTTTTTGTATTAAAAACTAAATCATCGAATTATCTACTATTTGATCGTTTGTTATAGCCAAAATTGTAAGAGAATGTCCTGATTTCGCACGCATGGTCACCACAAAACTGGTCTTGCCTAAAAAAATATTTGGTCGGCTTGCTGTTTGCTTATCATTATTACTTTGTAAAACAATTAACGATTTTCTTTAATGAACTTACTACGTAAGATAGAAATTATATAAGCTAGGTGCCGTACCATGCATCTGTATTGTAGAGAGAAAATTGGCTAGACGACACCACCAATCGTTGACATACTTTTTACTATCTGTCAAAACGGTCTGCCTCCATAGATTTCGTATGGTAATAAATGATTGTGACGTCACGGTCATGTGTCAGAAATCGGAGTCAATTGACCGAATATTTATTGCGTTTTGTGTGTTTAAAAATTGGTTTCTACAGCTTTTTTGAAATATATTGGTTGTATTAACTTCATAGGGGCTATGTTTTTTAAACACCATGTTCTTGACAATATTTAAGATAGGTGTCATCATCCCAATTGTTTGAAAAATTTAAACTGTCTCTAATAGGATTGTTGAAACCACCATTCGTTGACGTACTTTTTATCAACTGTCAAAACACTTTTCTCCATAGAACTTGTTTATGATCATAATCATAATATTTATTTGCAAAAAACATGGTGTTTAAAGATGGTACGTATACAGCAAAATTTGTACATTAGCACAGTAAAATTTAAAAAATGTCATTAATTAAATACAAATTACATAAAAAATAAACATATTGAAATCATAAATAAATTGAAAAATGTCAGATTAAATTAATTGTATTAGGATTCATCAATAAAATCTTTCATAGGAATAACACACTTTGACGTCATCGCGTGCAATGCCGACTAAGTGACTATTTATCGTTTGAATTTCAATTAAAAATAGAATTTTATGAACTGCAGAAAATATTAATGAAAGGGGATCTGAAATTATGAATTATTTTATAGTAAATCAGTTTTTGAATATTTCTTTCTTAGTGGAAACAAGCCTATTATAATACGAACTACGCACCAAAACAGTGTCCCTGTTTTAAACAGGAAACGGAAGTCAGCATCAGATAAGGTGACACTGACATACCTAATACCGTAGAGTATTCGTGGACCGCACGAAATATGAAATCCCAGACTTGGTCTTTAGTAAAATCAATAAAAACAATAAAATCAATTTTTTTTGTAAGTAGGCTAAAAAGTAGCACTTTTACACGTCCCAACATTAAATCAACCCTACCACCGCGGCCCAAATTGTCCCGCTTCGGGACAATTTGGGCCAGTGCTGAGAAGAAGCGGCGCAAGAAACTTAGTCACTATTGTCATAGCCTCTTTTCAAATTTGATTTACAATAATTGTAATTGTTTACATTTAAACATTTCCTTATATCTTTGTCATTTATATAATCATCAATTTTATAATATCCTTTCGACATTAATACATCTTTTACAACTGGTAATTTATTTAAAAATGATATACATCTACCCATAAATGAGTGACCACCTTTATGAAGCCGAAAATGTGGAACGGCCACCCTATTTATTTTGTCTTGTGTTGAAGTTATTCTGTTGTGTTGAAGTCTTTAAATCATGGCTTCAAACCGGTTCAAAGAATACTGGTTAGTTATGGTTTTACCGGTATGTCTTTTTACATGAGAGCGAATCAAAAACCTATCCTCGACCAAAGGATCAGCCTTGCCATACAGAGAGGAAACACTGCCAGCCTTTTGGGCTTTAATTATTGGACAACACAACAGATTACAGCAATCTTAAAAGCACGATATCTCAAAATGATTTTTGCGAAATTTCTTGTTATTGGGGCAATTTCTAGTTATAAATAAATATTTCACGACAATTACACCAATTCTCTAGTCCCAAATTAAGCTACGAGGCTTGTGGTATGGGTACTAGACAACGGATAAACATACTTAAATACTTTTTTTGTAAATAAATACATATTATACATAGAAAACACCCAGACCAGTACAAACACACATGTTCATGCACACTTATGCTTGTACTGTGCGGGGATCGAACCCGCGACCCTTGGTTTTTTAGAAGTCCGACCTGTGGACCACTGCACCAAGCGCCAAGTTGAAGTACAATATTTTGTAATTTTTCGATCCCGATTCGATTGTGGGAAATCACCTTTACTATATAACTCTTTTGAAGAATTACGTCGATATACCAGTCACCTTGTATTTTAGTTAATTTTAGATTAAGTTTAACCAAAATGAGCGGGTGGAAGCCTAATCATTGATTAATTACATCTGCTATAACAACAACAACTTCACATACAATAATCTGACTTGGTAAGTAGTTAAAGCACTTGTGTTACAGATATCAGAATCAACAGTGCTATTACAAATAAACTTAAACAAATACATATAACACCCAGACCAGTACAAACAGACATGTTCATGCGCACAAATGTTTCTACAATTCGGGGATCGAATACGCGACCTCTTGGTTTAAAGTCAACTTCTTGACTATCACACCAAAGTGGTCGGTGGAATCGTTTGTGCTTATTTTAAGCTCCGTTTAGCAGTGACATTGGGTATGCAAATATGTAGCGGGCAACGAACTGACTCATTACTGTCTATATTTAAACCAAGGTTTAAATACCGATGCGCTAGTTTGAATGCACTGAGTAAACACTCCGACTGAATTTTTCATCCTATGTTATGATATCGACGGTTGAAAAGCTAATAGGCATGATGACACCTATCGTAAATGTTTTCAAGACCATTGTGTTGTAGAAACATAACCTCTTAGAAGGTAGTAAACCAATTTATTTCAAAAAAGCTCTAGAAACCATTTTTAATTTAAATAAAATTAAAAAAATATTCAGTCAATTGACTTCGATTTCTGATACTATATTATAACGTCAAATTAAAGTATTCCCATACAAAATCTATGGAGGCAGATCGTTTTCACAGATGATAAAGAGTATGTCAACGATTGGTGGTGTCATCTAGCCTATTGATGCAGGAGGAGAGATTGAAGTTTTTGTTTTAAAAAAAAAAAACATATTTAAAAGCTCCATAGATTTTGATTTGTTTAATACATTAAACCCCTTATTATGTTAGTTCTTTTTAAAAGCTCTTACTATTAATAACCGAGGTGTATAGCTTGCGAATTTGCTTCGCGTTCGTGGACTTTGGGAAGGCCTTCGATTTGATTGAGACCAGAGCCGTGCTGCAGTCTTTCAAGAGGTGCCAAATAGACAACAGGTACATCGAGGTATACTTCAACGCCACCATGTCGGTTACCGTACAAAAGAGCTCTTATCCTATCCAACTATAGCGGGGTGTGAGACAGGGAGACGTTATTTCTCCGAAACTGCTCCCATCTGCGTTCGAGGATATTTATATAATTCTTATCAGCTGGCCCGCGACTGAGCGCCGACTAATTGTCTATGTACCTCCTAGTTTAAGCATTATTTTACGTTTGCACATCTCAAGCGATGGCTATTTACACTTGTGTCCAACTATGTTTCTCCGTAAGTGAATTGTAAATTCTTATGAGAAATAAAGATATAACCGGATATTTTCAAGTTCCTAGACTGGAATGAGTACGGCATCAAAATCAGTGGCTTTTATCTTACACACCTGCGGTTCGCCGATCTTAAAGTTCTGATTCCAGATACCTTGGAAGACCTGAAAACAATGCTTGAAGATCTCAGCAATGCTTCTCAAAGAGTGGGTCTTAAAATGAGCATGGATAAGACAAAAATATGTCGACTGGCCATGTTGCACCCGCACCAATCAACGTTGGGAACATTACACTTGAAGTTGTTGACCAATGTATATTTATATTTGCATGTCTGACAAGACATAACATGCTGAGCTTATAACATATTTGTGATGTCACTATTTTTACCATGTTTTGTGCAAATAAATAATTTCATTCATGAGATTGGCCGCCGTGGTCGAAATCGGCCAGGAGGACTACCATTATTATGTGTTATGGGTACTAGACAACGGATTAACATACTTAAATACTTTTTTTTGTAAATAAATACATATTATACATATAAAACACCCAGACCAGTACAGTGTGTTTGTACACATGTTTATGCACACATACGCTTGTACTATGCGGGGATCGGACCCGCGACCCTTGGTTTTAGAAGTCCGACATGTAGACCACTGCACCAAACGGTCGTCCAAATTAGATTTTATAAAATGCCAGATTATATAAATACTGAATTTAATAAAATTGTTTTAACCGTCATAAAAGTAATGAGACAGCTAAGTCAAAGCTGACATGAATTTACTCTACTTATTTTCTTCATCATTTGTCTACATAATTAATTGCACGACTGTCCGAGGAGGTGAGAGGCTGGTGACCTGTAACACAGGTATTTTATACCTAGCATAGGCACCAGTCTCACACAATCATTTCATTTAATTGTATCTCAATTGTTGTCCAACTGTAAATGTGTTTGTGATGAGAAAATAAAGATTTATTATTATTATTATTTATTATTAGTCATTAGAATAGGAGGTGCTTGTGGCGCAGTGGTTGCATCGCTTTGGTAGTGATACCTAAAGTTAAGCAACCTACGGCGCGGTCTTGTTTGGGATGGGTGACCATTCTGACCATTTAAGTGACGTCTATTTACAAGCATCTCCGTGCTTCGGAAGGCACGTTAAGCTGTTGGTCCCGGTTAATGTCGATAGATATTAGTCGTTAAGCCTGGTCAGAGGCCCTCGGGCGGCTTAATAACATCTGACAGTAAGGTTGGTCACTTACCTTACAAACACCCCTCCACCAATCCGCACTGAGCCTGCGTGGTGGAGTATGGCTCGAACCGCCTCATAGTTGAGGTGAGGCCTGTGCCCAGCAGTGGGACGTATATAGGCTGATGAGATGAGATGAGATTACTCATTATCCAAAAGAGAGGCCAAATAGGTCAAGTGACATCATTAATTGATATAACATAATTAAAACTGGATCAAGCGACATGGTTTTTTAATATAGTTGAATGTAAGATGGGCCAAACGACAATGCCACAACCATGGCGAAAAAGCCGAATGCCATAATCGACACCATTTTATAAAGGAAAAAGGTAAATAACTTAAATCAACTCCTCAAATTTGTTAATCATTGTGTCGCATGAATCAATGAAATCAATTTATTTCTATGAAGCAGTAAAACTAATTTTTAATTACACAAAATTCAATAAAAAAATAATCTATTGACTCTATACTCTAACGTGACGTCATGTTAGAGTATTTCCATACATAATCTATGGAGGAAGATGGTTTTGACAGATAATAAAGAGTATGTCGACAATTGGTGGTGTTATCATGCCTTTTGGTGAAATAGCATGACTATCTCATTTCATTCTGGTGAAATCAATGACCTTAGAAATGAGGCACGTTTTTCTGTGGGGGCTAAACGCCAAAAAAGTAGTCGAAAAACTAAAAAAAAACTAGCTCAAACGACTTTAAAAAAGTCGCTGATTCCGAATATGTATATAACGTAATATTGCAAAAATGTCGCTTAGATCAATTAGCCTTTCAACGGTCGTTATGATGTACTCGTATTACCCAAGCATAAAATTCTTTTCTGAGTATTAATTCTTTCTCAGAAGTAGATAAACTTGGGCAGATTTTTCAATTGGTTTGTATGTAAGTACACTCCACATCAAGCTACTCATTTTCGTTGCAAAATCATCCTTATCACGTAAGCATAAGATATCGCAGTGATTAGCTTGACGTGTAGCCGTGTGCGTACCTAAGCAAATATGAGTGATATATGAATTTAAGTTAACATTTGTTTGGGTTTCTGCAAAATGCAGATTGACCTTTTAAAATTGGTTTTCAACATTTCCTCCGTTCGGGGATTGAACTCGGGACGTCATAGATAAAGGAATTCGCCACCTGAAAACCGGTACTCTTGATGCTTGGGGTACACGGGACCCCGTCTCACTTCCACAGGTCATCACTGGCAACACACACTGGTAGGGCTGCCACCTTTTATTTTTGCAAATAAAGTACATTGGTTATTATAAGTACGAAAAAAAAGTACATAGTATCAAAATAAAGCACAATTTATTTTTCTTTATTATTATTATATGTCAAAACATATTCAACAAATGATTATACTTCCTAAGTATAATTGTATTAGAACTTACGACTAAACTTCAACTTCAAAATCATAAAGAAACCAAAACATGCGAAATAAAGTATTTTCGTGTACTTTATTGTTCTCATAAAGTTCAGAGTACAATTGCCTGAAATAACGTACAATACTTTATTATAAAGTACGGGTGGCAACCCTACACCCTGGTCAAAGACTTTCTTCTTGAGACACTGAGGTATCTACTGGTTATCGGGTCTAAATGCCAAAAAACTTTGAAAACATTCCTCATTAATAAATGTTATTATAATATGCAAGAGTTCTTTAAGGTGATATATCAAAATTAACTGCCCAGTTTGGTTAAGCTTTATAGGAAGCCAAGACATTTTACAACTTTGATACGAATATATACATTTCTTCACATCTTCATAAAGGTATGTAAAGAACCAGAAACGCAATTGAGTGATTTTGGTTCGATAGTTTTAATTTTCGAAATGATATCCTAAAAATATATTTTTTTAAGATTATTAATAAGTGAGATGCCATATTCAATAGGAAATCGGTTTAATTGATGGACACTATCTACATATATTGACAATCGTATAGAAGCATTTTACTGTTAGTCTTGTAGTTATTTTTTTAGAAATTATTTTGTGTTCTGTCGCTTACGTCAAAATTTTCGAGCGACTCGATAGCATTTGAGCGCAGCGTATTCACGACCTTATAAACCTCAACATAAAGTATCAGTGCGTTAGCGTGCGATGGTGCTCTCAGTGCTGCGACAACTCGCTCCGACGGTGGACCTGTGTCAGTTTATACGAGCCAGATGCTTAGTGGCGACTTCGAGATCACGTCATATTGCGACCAAAATAAAATTGTGAATGATAGGGTTTAATTAGATAAATTTGTAAATAACAGGTTAAGTTAGTGTAATATTAACAAGTTACAGATACATGTTTTTGTTGTTAGTTTTTGCAGTTAGTAATTTTGTATCATGGGAAAAAAGAAAAAAAAATACCTAAATTGAAAAAATAAAGAACGCTATAAATAATCAAAATGGCAGAGGCAAAAAAAAGTAAGTGCCTACATTTAATCTAATATATAAACTTCTCGTGTCACAGTTTTCGTTGCCATACTCCTCCGAAACGGCTTGACCGATTCTCATGAAATTTTGTGAGCATATTGAGTAGGTCTGAGAATCGGCCAACATCTATTTTTCATACACCTTAGTGATAATAATTTATATGGCATAACAACGTTTGCCGGGTCAGCTAGTACATTATAAATAAATATTAGTCATCAACTTCCTTCCTATAATTAATATTGTTCATACTATTGTTATTTACTTCGTACTTATGGTTACGTTATTGGAAAATGTTACTCTGTTCTACGGACTACAGGTCCGTAGAACAGAGACGGTGGAGTCGTCATTTGACTTGGGTTTTGATAATTATCTAGTACAGACACGTAAGTAATCTTTGTGTTCCAAATGTAAATTTCTCATAATATTTCATGTAAATCTGGTCCATAAAAGCATAAGGTCGAATCTCAAGATACACCCAAAACCAAACCAAAAAGTTTTGAACTAAACTTTTCATGCTCTTTCTGGCAAACTTACTCTTTTATTTCTATCTTGTTTCATTGCGGGGATACAAAAGGTGATTTATGATGTTTTGACGAATTCACAGTATGGCTTAATTGCATAATAGCATATTTATAAATATACCTTTCTTGCACTAATAACAAATACCTAATAGTATTCGTATAACGACATCAACCATTATGCCTTCTATAAATTTGAGTCTTTTCTTGTAATTCACGTTGGGCGTATTCACAGATACACCTTTCTGCCTCTAATCGTTGCAGCAATGTACAGTACATTGCTATTAGATCTTAAGATACACCATTATGCTAGATTTTTTTGGACCTTTACTACAATCACATAAAGTCGAAAGTAAATATCAAGCATTATTCCTATAAAGCAATTTTACGCATTTTTTAAAGATCCGTGAAGGTTACTCTTCATTTCACGTTGTGGAGTATCAAAGTGTAGTGTTAATGTTATTAATGTACTTAACGTTAGAAAGTGGCAAAGTTTGTGAATTGCTGCGTTTATGGTTTGTAAGGTATAATCTCCGGAACTTCTAAATCCATTTAAAAAATCGTTTGACCCATATAAATCTACATCATCTTTTAATCTCATGATGGCCAAGCCAGTTTTGGTGTCACCATCTCTGAGGTCCAGGGTTCGATTCCCGGTCGGTTTAATGTTTAATTTTACTAGTTTTTCGATATTGACTCGAGTCTGGGTGTTGTGGTATCGTTGTTGTTTCTGATTTCCATAACACAAGTGCCTCTGAGGCAATTTAGAGGCCTTCCATGACATCAGAGCAATGTATGTGATGTTGACTGCCTCGTTGGTGTAGTGGCAAAGTTTCTGCCTTACATCCGAGAGGTCCTGGGTTCGAATCCCAGGTCGAGCCAAAATTGTTTCTGAGATTTTCTGTCATGAATTTCTCAAAAACAGCTCGGAGTCGGGTAGTTGGCGGTGTTACACCTCCGTGCCTCGGAAAGCACGTTAAGCCGTTGGTCCTGCGCCTGATCTCTTTCCGGTCATGTCGGATTTCCGTCTCACCGAACTTTGAGAGTGTTGGAACAGTGAGTGCACCTGTGTATTGCGCTCACACTTGTGCACTATAATATCTCCTGCGTAGTTGGCTGATCGTTGTTGAGATTGGCCGCCGTGGTCGAAATCGACCAGGAGGACTTGTATGTGATGTTGTTCCACATTCATTTATTTATTATTATAAGTTATATTTATTTGAATTAAAAAATATAGTGTTATAGTGAGATTCTTTATAGGATGGCCGAATTCGCGGACGACTTCTGGTGTAAGCTATTTAAGAAGGCGATTTAATGAGCATAATATCTGTTTAAAATTGGTCCAGCAACTTTAAAATGTATTTGCTAAGTTTTTTTTAACCATCATAATAGAAAAATAGTAAAAACATCCGATAACCAAAACCATCAGAAACAATGAGTAGATTCCAATATTTCGATTGGTCCAGGATTGGATTGGATTGGATTGGTGGTAAAGGGATAAATATGGGTACTTTAAACCCAAGTGGAAACTGAAATTATTCTTAATAATTTGAAAAGGATTTTATTCACAGTAATATGATGTTTTCTTTTTAGGCGATTTGATAGAAGATCAGTCTACCTTGTTATTGAGCTTAAGAAATATCATAAGAAAGAAAGTTATCATATTTCATTCATGGAACCAGTAGTTACAGATTTGCGTTAATCATCTGCCACTTTATTTAGTCTGTCGGCTCCATTTTTAACCCAACCTTGATACCAAATTTTGCTTGATACCAACATCTGCATGCATTTACATTGTTTAAAATACCATTGGTTCCTGATCCAACATAGTAAATATAACTGAAAGGTGTAATTTCTTTACTTAAAAAAAAAGAATGCATTTATAAAACTAAATAAATCTACGGATCATACGGATAAGTAAATAATATGTAGGATAGGTGTATGAAGGTAAGTAATAATTAAACAATTTATTTCTAAACATCCAACAAAAAACTGTATGTTAACTGTATGTTGGAACACAAAGATTACTCCATAACTTTCTTGTCCGTTCCCTCTGACTGTGCATTGACCCCGGTCGGTTGATTTGGCGCAAACTTTAAATTTACGAACCGAGTTGACGAGTGGCGCTTGCGGGGCGCGGGGCGAGTGGGCGGAGCCATTTCAAACGATCGCGGACCGATATATCGTCTTAATGACAAAAATATGTAAGCAATAGTAATAATGAGGTGCTTGTGGCGCAGTGGTTGCAGCGCTTTGGTACTGATACCAAAAGTTAAGCAACCTACGGCGCGGTCATTTTTGGGATGGGTGACCATTCTGACCATTTAAGTGACGTCTATTTACAAGCATCTCCGTGCTTCGGAAGGCACGTTAAGCTGTTGGTCCCGGTTGCTATCGATAGATATTAGTCGTTAAGCCTGGTCAGAGGCCCTCGGGCGGCTTAATAACATCTGACAGTAACGTTGGTCACTTACCTTACAAACACCCCTCCACCAATCCGCACTGAGCCCGCGTGGTGGAGTATGGCTCGAACCACCTCATAGTTGAGGTGAGGCCTGTGCTCAGCAGTGGGACGTATATAGCTGATAAGATGAAGATGAATAGTAATAAAATCTCTCTGTATATATAAAATTCTCGTGTCACAATGTTTGTTCCCGTACTCCTCCGAAACGGCTTGACTGATTCTTATGAAATTTTGTGAGCATATTGAGTAGGTCTGAGAATCGGCCAACATCTATTTTTCATATCCCTTAGTGATAAGGGTTGTCCACAATAATTTATATGGCAAAACAATGTTTGCCGGGTCATCTAGTTATAATATAATTATAAGTATGCAGATATTATGTCAAAATATATTTTATGTATTTGGACTAGTGCGATAATTATCTATATATATATAAAAATGAATTGCTGTTCGTTAGTCTCGCTAAAACTCGACAACGGCTGAACCGATTTCAATCATTTTGTTCTTGAGATATTCGTGGACGTCAGGGAAGGTTTAAAAGATCAGAAATTTTAAAAAAAGCAACGGGCAGTACAACGTCTGCCGGGTCCGCTAGTAATATAATAATAATGCGATAGTTAGCTAGCCCTCAAAATGTTGCTATGCCCTGTGCAGGGCGTCACGTGTACCAATATCATTTAAACTTTTATACCAACTTGATGTAATGTGACATGCAATAAATGATTTGAATTTGTACGCGATCTGGTTAAATGAGTATTAGGTACTCACAACTCGACGAATCGGCTGGATTGCACACAGCCGTGATCACGAGCTGACTGAAACGTCGAGCAGTGAGCAAGTACCTAATACTCATTAAAATAGATCGCGTTTAGACCCGATAACCAGTATTTAGTGTTAAAATGCAACGCGAAAGTTTAAAATCATACACTGAAGTATATTTGATATTTTTTCTGCAACAACTCGGAGTCGCGAAGTGTTACACCCCCGTGCCTCGGAAAGCAAGTTAAGCCGTTGGTCCTGCGCCTGATCTCTCTCCGGTCACGTCGGATTGCCGTCTCACCGATCTTTGAGTGTCATGGACGTCATGGTACAGTGAGTGCACCTGTGTATTGCGCTCACACTTGTGCATTATAATATCTCCTGCGTAGTTGGCTGATCTCTGTAGAGATTGGCCGCCGTCGTCGAAATCGGCCAGGAGGACTATATAATATATATATTTGACGTGCCGAAGCCTCCCGATCGCTGCCTATCTGACGATCTGGATTCTTCGACGAGGGAATGATCTCTTTCTCGAGGTTGGACTAACTTAACCTTGACATATATGACGACAGCTTTGGTCTAGTGGTCTGAGGTCCAGACTACAAAACCGGCTGCCGCGGGTTCGAGTCCTGCTAGGGGCAAATGTTTGTGTGATGAGCACGAGCATTTGTACCTGAGTCATGGGTGCTTATAAATGTATTTAAGTATTTATATCCGTTATTCTAGCCAGCATAAAACAAGCTAACGCTTAGTTTGGGGCTAGGTAATTGGTGTTCGTTGAAACAATTTTAAAAAAATCATTCGCAAAACTTTGTAAGTAATAAATTAAATCCAAAGTGCTACCGCCAAACAAACGGTAATCACATTAAAACTTCACGGTCTAAGAGAACCGTTGTATGCATTAAACTATTAATATTAATGAGGCATTTACAAACAATACCAAACATTTCCGATTCGTAAAAAGATAAAAATTCAATATTGTTCCACTTTTAATCAATTGTCGTGGTAGTTTGTCCTTTGAGAAGGACAGAAGGTTTTGTGTGAAATTATGTATGTACTAATACGTGAATCTGCTGCATGCGAGGCGTTTTATTGCAGTGTTTGTCTCGTCTCGATGCCTTACTGTCTAAGACGCTGTCTGACGTTTCAGATATTATAGTAATTCCTATCACTCGTATTATATTGACTATGCAACGAAAGCTAGACCCGAAAATACAGACGAAACGTTACGGAGTACGGCCTCTGAGTTCGACGTCAATGAGCCGCATATTTATAAACAATACCGATATTAGTGAAAGAAACACAAATTCAATATTATTTCACTTTTATTATTTTCAACAGTTGTCCTTCAGGAAGGACAAAGTCGTTTTTGTGAATTTGTAAATTGAAATCTTTTATGTGCATTATACATATTATTGCGGTACACAATTTCTTTCGAATTCTTAAAATCCACAAACCATTCATAGAACTGAACCAAACAGCGATACAATAATGTATTGCTATAATTCACCTTCGATCTACAAATCAAAGTTTACGCCTACAAAATGACAAGTAATTATTTTCATGTTTACATAAGGAAAATGTATTTGTAAATACCGATTCAGATTTTGTTACGGAGTAAAATACCCTTATTAATTTACTAACATTGTTAAAGTGTTTATCTCGAAAGTACCAAGCTTTCTAGATAAACAAAATAATAATAATTTAATAAGCAGGTCACTCAATGATATCACAGAGACCAAATGATTAATTGCATTCGTCCATCAGTAAACAGATCAAACAGGCAAATTAATATAGACAGATAAAGCAGGAAAACACATTAAAAGAACAGTAATATGGTGAATTTTATAAATAACATTCTGCCATGTAGGATGTAATAACAATAAGGTAACATACGTAATTGAAGCATGAACCGAAATAATAGTAACTCTCAAATTTAAATATAAGAAGGGTTTTCATAGTAATGTAGAGACTGATTGTTAGTAAAAAAATATGGTTAAAAAAGCTAAAGATGTTCAATCTTTTTGATGATAACTGTGTGAAATCTAATTTGAATATTAAAATAAGTGTAATTAACAGTCAAAAATAAATTTAGGTATATCGCTGTAGGTACATATTGTAAATGAATATTTTCATTTCGAAAAGACATTACACTTAAAAAAATCTTTTCGGCTCCGGTCATCGGGGAGGAATCGATCCCCGACCTTTGGAAGTCCGGTCCAATGTTCTAACCACTGAGCTACCGAGAACCTTAATGGAGTCGTTGAATTTTGTAAGTGCTTTTTAACGCTTTGCGCCAGCGAATGTTTCATTAATAATTGTGGAAAATAAAAATAGCGTTGTGAACGCAAATAATACTTCACAAAATAAAATGAATATTTTCGTTCAATTTTAAAGTGTGAATAAAGTTACACACTGAACTACCTCATGTACCACTTACGTTAGGTTCTAATATGACGATAAATACTTTCTCCCGCAGATTTCCACGAATTTAGTTTTTTACAAAATCGTGCAAAAACACACGTTTTACAACTTTTGAAATCAATCTTGGCTATTAATATTATACTTCTAAAGCAAGCATGTATTCGCTTGTGACCTTTTCATGCAGTCATGCATCTTAATTAGGTTATTTCCTTAAATATTAGGATATTTTAGTAAGTTTTATAAGTTACCTAGATTGTTTTTCGTGAACGAATCTGGAGATGTGTTAGAGATAGTTAGTTTTTTTTCTCATTTTTGATTTTATATTTGTACAACATTTTACAGGAACAAATTGTAAGGTACAATGACATCTGTTTATTTGGTTTAACACGTTGACTGCTTTAAAAAAAATAGTGCAGTCCATAAAGCACCTATTCGACTTTCTAATTGAAAAAAGTATATTTTTGTGATTTAAACAGACAAAACGTACATCAGACCCACATTACAGTGTCATTCATTATAAACCAAATAACGTTTAAAATGCTAAACTATACGCAATCGGCGTATTGATCTTTGCACAAGGTCAATATCAACTTGAAAGTGTCAATACATATTTATTGTAAAAAACAATGCCTACTTGGGTAAACCTACCTTTTCATATTTTTTTATTGATTAATTTTTTTGTTCAGAACCATTTTACTCAAATGTTTTACATTTTATTAATGAAAACGAATTAAATGACTTGTAACTTAAGATGACACTAATTAACAGAAGATCCCTTTATTAAATAATTAAATCTGATCCAGCTATTAAATATAAGACCCCAAATTGGGTATAACCCTATAACGCTCTTGTTTAGGCTCTGTGATAGCGCTGTTAATCGTGTTTTGTTCTAATTTTATGAAATAAAAACGCTGCTTGTAAGGAAAAAGAAATACCGTAATACCGCCTTAGGTAGAATAACTAACGAAAAATGTGATTAAAAGTATAAACTCTGTGGTAGAGAACACCAAAGTTTGATGTGTGAAAGTCACTGGCCTTCTTACAAAGCCATAAGCAAAAAAAAGAAAAGAAAAAAAAGTCACTGGCCACTAGTAAAAAAATAAACAAAAATTTACCGCCATCCTGTTGAAGCGTGGGGATATTTCGGCGAATCCAAACAAAAGCTCTTGGCAGCCACCCACAAACTTTGAAGGCTTGCGTAACCCTCAAAATTATTTACGAAACTCACTAAAATCAATTTAAAACTTTTCACATACACACTGCACGAATAAAAGTTGTTCAATTTGGCACGTAGCGATTTTCATTCATGTTCTTTTTTTACCGGCGAAAAAAGTTCCGACGGATTTAAGGATGACGCACAACCGCTCGCTTCAGTTTGAAATACGGAATGGTTTGATTTGAAATTCGAACAATTTTACACGCTGATGCGAGTCTGGTATGTGACGTCATTATGAAACCGGTACTTGGGCCATTTTGTAAAGCAGCACAGCGCTTTGAAGCAGTAATGCGTAGCAAAGGTAAGATATTAAAGATATTGTGTGTTACTGTTTGCTATCCCCATAATAATGGAAAACTCTTATCAAATTATTGAATTCATTCAGTTCAGTCATCGGTACTTAATACGTGTGCAAAGTTTCAAATTAATCCGATTTCTGGAAGTCGGTGAAAATTGAGCTCAAAAATTCCATTACATACATTCATTCTTACATACATACATACATACACCCCGATCTAATAAAAGCGTGTTAAAAAAGGTAAAATCACGTCTTTATAGTAATGAAGAAAAGTCGCTTCTCGCTTCGTCCCTATGTTTAAGTGAATTTCAACAAGTCTTTATTTTTATCACTTTAGTGAAACTTTTTGTATATATTTATTTTTCAAACTGCTTCTATTCTATTATATTCTACTTGGTATTGTTTTTACTTATATTGAACTCCCATACAAATATTTTAATTAACTAAGGAGGTATTCGAGAATATCTGTAATGAAATTTTATTTCGGTTCATCATCAATGAAATGATATTAAAAAACAAAAATATTCAAAATCATTATTTACACCTCAATAAAGGTTTACCTAGGCAAGTTATTTATTGCATAGATTGGGTCAAGATGATGTTTACATGTACAATAACATGCTCTAATAAAATTATATTAGAGAACAGAATTCCAGGCTTGCGATGCTACTGGCGCGAAGCAAGTTAGCAATAAGATAAACATCAACTGAACTGAGCCTTTTACTCTACATTCTTGTTTTTGCGATTTCCTAATAGATACTGATTATCAACTTTGATAGGTATACAAAAAAAAATGTACATGTTTTGTATTTTGTACTGATATTGTCCTTGTTCTTTTTGTACTATGGCATGTCCCTTAAAAAGGACAAATTCTTAGATTTGCATGTTTACATGAGACTGAATTTAGTTTATCGATAAATAGCCTATCATTGTCTAAAATGCTGATTTTTACAAATAAATGAAATTCCTGCAGCGCTTAAAGCGCTTCATTGTAAAATACCACGGAGGTGTGTGTGGGGGCTGGTCGTGCGTGACGTATAGATAGTGTGCGCGTCCATTTCAACTTGACCTACTCTGCCTCCTTGCTCTACTAAAATCTTTTTACACAGAAGGAAAATAGTCTAGGCTTGATAGGTCTTGCTAAGCTGGGCGATGCGTAGAGGGCATCTAGTCACATTCTTTAGATCTTGTTACGGATTAATGTGGTTCTATGGTAAACTATAACTTTAATAATACCTGAGGATATTGTATGCAATAAGAAAGAAAAAAAAAATTGGTTGCCTGTAAAGTCGGTATACGGGCGAAAGTTTTACGTGACAACGAATTTGAGTGGTAAAATAATTTTAATGTGAATATTCATTCGTTTAACATGAACCGGTGTGTATGCCTATATCTCTCACTCTCTCTCTCTCGCTCTGTCTCTCTCGTTCTTAGGCGGGTTAACTGTGCTCGAGTGGAAGGGACGTGTGCCTTTCACTTTTTATGTCTGTCTCACTCGCTCTTAGGCGGGCTAACCATGCCCGAGTCGAAGGGACGCGTGCCTCTCACTCGCTCTCATTGTGAGCGCGGAACGTGAGCGGAGCGTTACGCAGTTTCTTGAAGTGTCACCCGGCAAACCAATTTATAAGACGTTGTCACGTCAAAAACTGAAGTTTATGTACAACTAGCTTTTACCCGCGACTTCGTCCGCATTAAGTAGTGTTTGGACTGCGTTGTTTTCCCGTAATACCAATTTCATCCAAATATAATTCAAATCTTTGTAATTTAGGAGTGAAAGCGATCAGATTCCCCGGAAAGTAATTTTTACCATGGGGATGCGTTGTTTTCCCGCGGTCAAAAGTAACTCACGTCCTTTCTTAAGTCTCAAACCATCTCCTTACCAAATTTCATTTAATACTGTTCAGTAGTATAGGCGTAAAAGCTACGGACCACCTGAATTTTCCCATAGGAATGCGTCATATTCCCGCGATGAAAAGTAACCTATGTCCTTTCCCGGGTATCAAAATATCTCCATACCAAATGTCATGCTAATTGGTTTAGTAGTTTGGGCGTGATTGAGTAACAGACAGACAGACAGAGTTACTTTCGCATTTATGATATAAGTATGGAAGTAATAGTCCTCCTGGCCGATTTCGACCACGGCGGCCAGTCGCAACAGAGATCAGCCAACTACGCAGGAGATATTATAGTGCACAAGTGTGAGCAATACCGACGTGCACTCACTGTTCCATTACTCTCAAAGTTTGGTGAGACGGCAATCCAACATGACCAGAGAGTGATCAGGACTAACGGCTTCACGTGCTTTCCGAGGCACGGGGGTGTAACGCCGCCAACTTCCTGACTCCGAGCTGTAATTCATGACAGAAAATCTCAGAATTTTTTTTGGCTCGACCTGGGATTCGAACCCAGGACCTCTCGTATGTAAGGATACATTTTGCCACTACACCAACGAGGCAGTCAGTATGGTATAGTATGGATTAATATGGATAGGTGGGCAGAGGTAGAGAGTGAGTCAAGTAAATAAAATAACCAATGTAAAGTGCAGTATTTATTAAACCTAATACATCATCAGTTATCATCTCTCTTATCATTTCGTTACGTTATGTATTTAACATTTCTAGGCTGATGTACCCCCGTTGTTTGTTGTACCGGTGGTTGTTATTGTTGTTGTTGTTGAACCGTCAGCGTTTTGTGTTGTTGTTGTTGTTGTCTTCACGTTGATGGCACCACCGAATGTGTTTTGGGTGATCTGATCAATATTTGCGGTGATGGTCGGGAGTTGTGCCGTGAGGTCTGCGAAACAAATAGTTTTTTTTTTAATATCTGAGTTTTGAGCTGACGAAACGTCAAATGTTTTGACGTCACTTTTGAAGAGTTTTTTTAGGAAAATGATAAACATTGTTACTATTTATTGTTATTGGAAGCAAGAAACTCAATTTAATTACTTAATTTTGATTAAAATGGAAGCATCGACTATTTCATTCGTTTATTACATAGCATGAGTACAGTGTAGGGAGTCAATGTACTACACATTTCTTTCAGAGGGTATCTTAAGTGGAATGGCCAGATTAATAATAATAGTCCTCCTGGCCGATTTCGACCACGGCAGCCAATCTCAACAGAGATCAGCCAACTGCGCAAGAGATATTATAGTGCACAAGTGTGAGCGCAATACGCAGGTGCACTCACTGTTCCATCACACTCAAAGTTCGGTGAGACGGCAATCCGACATGACCGGAGGGAGATCAGGCGCCTGCAGGACCAGCGGCTTAACGTGCGCTTTAATTTAAACGTGCTTGATGGTATAGGTAGGTACTTACTGATTGAAATGTTAGCGCCCTGGGTGCTAGCGTTGAGGTAGTCAACCAGTTCTGCAAAAAAAAAAAACATAATTTTAGTTTTTTCTCTGGGCTGAGGCGAAGTAGTTGTTTCTAACTAGTGTACAGACTTTCTACTAAGACTACTGGAGATAATGATTGATGTGATTCTGATATTTGTAACACAAGTGCTCAAGCTACTTACCACGGAGTTAGATCAATGTATGTGATGTTATTGTATATTTATTTATTATTTTTTTAAACAAAAAAAAAGAGGCACCTACAAGAGGTTTTCGCTGGGCATCATCAAATCGTGATCAATTTTTGAACTTGAAATTTTTCTGAACTTGATAATATATTTCCAAATTTAAATTTATACTAGCGGACCTGGCAGACGTTGTCCTGCCCGTTGTTTGCGCAATTTTTCCGTATTTTATCATCTTCTCAGCCTTCCTTGGACTTCGACAAATATTTCAAGACTAAAATGATTTAAATCGGTTCAGCCGTTTTCGAGTTTCAGCGAGACTTACGAACAGCATATCATTTTTATATATATATAGACTAGCCGACCCGGCAAACGTTGTTTTGCCATATAAATGTTAAGGGTGGACAACCCTTATCACGAAGGGGTATGAAAAATAGATGTTGGCCGATTCTCAGACCTACTCAGTATGCTCACAAAATTCCATGAGAATCGGTCAAGCCGTTTCGGAAGAGTTCGGCCACGATCATTGTGACACGAGACTTTCTTATATTGCTGGATATGTAAGAACTGTATACGTTATTTTTAAAGATTTGACATTTACCATATTCAAGAGCAAATAAACGATTCTATTCTATTCAGTACTGCCAAATTTTAAAAGTCATCGAAGACATTGTTTAAGATAAGCAATCAACATAAGGTGGGCAAACTGATCATTGAACGTTTGCAGAAGGCTCTTCCACTGAAAACGGTAAGCTTGCTAGTTTTTTTTTTAAATTTGCCTATTAATTACATCAAACTATTGAAAAACGTTACGAATAAAAAAAATTGTTGATTTTTTGCACTTACTGGCAGCGATCTTGTCACCAACTGGAAAGAAAAAAAATTAAATTAGACTTTACATATACATATATATTTTTTCGTAGATGTAGAGTTCAAGCAAAGTTCAAATTTATGATATGTTATCAAAAATAGAAAAGTCAGATACTTACGTCCGGTTTGGTAGGAGTTTCCGATTCCTCCGGCAATTTGGACCACTGTAAAAAAAAATAAATATCATAAGTATCAAGTACCCTTTTTAGTCGCAAAAAAATACGCACTATCTCGTTCGCTACTCCATCGCGCCGAGCGACAAAAAATTATATAGAACTAGCTGACCCGGCAAACGTTGTTATGCCATATAAATTATTATCACTAAGGTGTATGAAAAATAGATGTTGGCCGATTCTCAGACCTACTCAATATGCTCACAAAATTTCATGAGAATCGGTCAAGCCGTTTCGGAGGAGTATGGCAACGAAAACTGTGACACGAGAATTTTATATATTAGATTTTTAATATAGCCATAAAAGAACATAACCCTTCTTGAACAGTTCGGAAAAAGACCCAGTTCCAGAAATAGGGTTTAAACAATACGGTAGTTGACACCACCAATCGTTGACGTACTTTTTATCAACTGTCAAAACGCTTTTATTCATAGAGCTTGTATGGGAATAACACGCTTTGACGTCATCGCGTGCAATGCCGACTGAGTGACTAATTATCATTTGAATTCCAATTAAAAATCAAATAATACGAACTGCAGAAAAATATTAGTGTAAAGGCATCTGAAATTATGAATTATTTTAGAGAAAATCAGTTTTTGAATATTTCTTTCATAGTGGAAACAAGCCTATTCCCTCTTATTTATATTTAGCCAGATAAAAATATTTATATTTGCCCCCCAAAACCTCATAAAAAATATTAAATGCCCCAGAACGCCAAACATTTTCATTGCGATTAGTACCTTTTCACTGATTTTTTTTCCATAATTATTTATAGTAAATCTTTTTTTTTATATATTGTATAGTTAATAATTTTATAAATTTGTTTTGAACTTACAGATTGAAGCGCAAGTGTTGATATCAGCTGCAGAGTAGTTACCGTTTGGATCTGAAATATTATTATTATCATAGAGTATTAGGTAATAATTTATTTTTCTTATGAAAATAAACTCGTTTTTTTAATATCGCTCCCTACAGTCTTAAGTGTGTGGCGACCTCTACCGTTCGCAATCACAAGCGCATGCCTAACGGTAGCGCACGACAGCGAGTGCTGATACGGCTCCATAGGCTAGATGGCGCTGTTAGCCTAGTACCGCACATGAACCGCGGTAGGTATATGAAGTTTTGATCCTAAATAATATTAATAAACAAACACATTAAATACACTTACGGTTCTTAACCAGGGTAGTAAGCTGAAGAATCCATTTGATAATCAATTGTTGGGAGCCTGTAACAAAAAATATATATTCCTAAGTTGTGATTTATCATTAAAAAACAGTTATACGGTCTTGGAACAAATTAAGCACATTCAGTCTGAACCAGAAAATAAGTCTGCAAAGTGTTTTTTTTTTGCAAAAATGGGGCACACCTTGGGCTTAGGTACTGCAGCCACGACTTGCTAATGTCATTAATTTGGTCGAGGTAATAGATTAAAACGCTGTCAGTCGCGAGTGGCAGCGAGAGTATACCGCAGGTGTGGTCGGAGCCTTATTTTTTTTTTGCAATAAAGTAATTAAAAAAGTTATCTTTACCCGTAAGCGCGCCAACGCCTTGTCCGTTCGTGATGGCGTTGATGGCGTCTCTAACTTGACCGTCGATGTCTCCGAGGTTGTAGTAAACGTAGATGGCGTTGCCATTGTCGTCGCCGGTGTAGCCTGGGACGCCGTAGTAGCCGGACGACGACGCGCAGAAGGCTGGCAGGTCCGCGGGGTTGTTGTATCCTGGAAAAAAATTAAAAGTTATTTGTAGAACGCTGATGTTTGTTGAATATTCTTTAGACTTTAGTGTAATGGTTAGGAAGTGGACTATTAACCAAGAGGTCGCGGGTTCGATCCCCGCACTGTACAAACATTTGTGTGCATGAACATGCCTGTTTGTACTGGTCTGGGTGTTATATGTGTTTATTTTTGTTTATTTGTAATAACACTGTTGATTCTGATTTCTGTAACACAAGTGCTTAAGCTACTTACCACGGAGTCAGATCAATGCATGTGATGTTGTTGTATATTTATATATTATATTCTGACATCAATCTGATCTATCAATATGTCGTTGTAGAACAAGGGCCTGACACGCTTTAGTCTTATTGCAATTCCTACAAGAGGAAATAGAAAAGAATCAAATGTTTTGTCTCTATCACCGACCGAGCATTTTTTCATGGTCGGGTTATAGGCACACTTCAAAGGTTGCACACCTTTGAAGTGTGCCAAACAAATATGACAGTTTTCAAGAGCGCCAAACAATTATAAGATTTTGTGAATTAATTAATAGCATAATATCAGGTATTTTACATGCCAACGGGTGTATAGTGTTTGTGCAAAACTTAAAAAATGGTTGGATGTTCGATACTTGGCTGCAAAAGCAACAGTTAACGAAAAGAAGTGGGTGTTACATTTCATGCGTAAGTACACAGATTTTTTTTGTATTTTGAGCACATATTTCTTTCTTAAATCACACAGGAGTCAAGTCTCTGGGTTATGGTGTTAGTTATATCATTTGTAAACCCTTAATAAAATCGGAAACATTTGAAAATTATTTCTGAAATAACCTCGAAACATTTGACTAGCAAACCGGTCAAATTGCGTGGCATAAATTTACGATAGAAGCCAGCTTAACATTAGTGTCCATTATAACAATCGGTTTATAATTCGATTTCGGGCTGCCTACAATTAAAAAAAATATCCCTAAAATTTACCTTCAATTTCAAAGCACATTTTTATTTCTAGATTTCCGACGGACGATGAAGAACGTAAAAAATGGATAGACGGAACTGGGAAAAACAATTGGATACCACCCAAGTATTCGCGTCTTTATTCTAATCATTTTGAATAACATTGTTTTCGAAAAACACAAAAATTAACTTACATAGACCAATTCTCTATTCCAACGTTGTTCGTACATGTAAGCTGACAGTAAATAATAATAAAAATAATCATTATGTATGATACTTGAAAAGGATGATGTATTTACAGTTATGTTTTATTACAGAATGTCCCAGTTATCCCAAGTCGGTCTCAAAGATGGTGCGACTATGGATTTACTGCGAAGATCTACCGGTAGCATTCCGTGCGTTTTGGTAGGCTACGATAGACTCACACAATCTCATATCAATTAGATGAGTTTTCCCCAGCTTATTCACTGAAAACGCCGCTTGACGAAACATCAAAACTTCATATAGATTATCAGAAATGGTGGTCGCCTGGGATCACTCATTTTCGAGATTTCACACGGATGATTTAACGTCATTCACTCCCAACAAAAATTCAATTATTACGTTATGCGAGTACCTACTTGCGAATCTAATGACTTGCAATAGTTGCAATGTTTTCAACTACATTTGGGGTATTTTTTATGCGGCTGTGGCAGCCCCATATTTTGACGTCAATATATATCTTTCACTTACGCCCGGTCGCCCGGCGGCGAATCTATAACTTATATACTATTAGGTCCTTACATATGAAATTGGCGTTTTGTCGTACTGGCCACTTTGATCACAAATTTTTCCTATTTGGTTAGGAATTCGAAATTCAAATTTATACAGCTATTTCCACATGTAGTTGTGTTTCGTAAACCGTCATTCATTTGTTTTTTTACTTATCTTTTTTCTGTTTGCATCGCTCAATTTACAAAATGGAAAATTTGAAATATCGCGTTATTTACGAGTACGAGTTCCACCGTGGCACCAGTGCTGCGGAAACGGCTCGAAGGGTTAATGATGTGTATGGCGGTTGTGTCGCAAAAGAAAACACAGTGCGTTTTTGGTTCCAACGTTTTCGTTCTGGAAATTTCGACCTGCAAAACAAGCCCCGTGGACGGCCGGAGACCCAAGTTGATAATGAAGAATTGAAGGCTATTGTGGAAGCGGATCCATCGCAAACGTCCGAGTTAGCTGCAGGCTTTGGCGTTAGTGATAAAACTGTTTTAATCCACTTGAAGCAAATTGGGAAGATTAAAAAACTTGAAAGGTGGGTTCCTCACGAATTGAGTGAAGCAAACCGGCAAACGCGCGTCAACTGCTGCGTTACATTACTTGACCGGCACAATAACGAAGGGATTTTAAATCGAATCATTACCTGTGATGAAAAGTGGATTCTCTACGATAATCGGAAGCGCTCATCGCAATGGCTGGACCCTGGCAAGCCAGCCAAAGCCTGCTCCAAGCGAAAATTGACCAATAAAAAGTTACTTGTAAGCGTTTGGTGGACTAGCGCCGGTGTCGTTCATTACAGTTTTCTCAAATCTGGCCAGACGATTACGGCAGATATCTATTGTCAGCAATTGCAAACCATGATGGAAAAGCTAGTTGCTAAACAACCAAGGCTGGTCAATCGCTCTACGCCACTGCTGCTTCACGACAACGCTAGACCACACACTGCACAACAGACGGCTAGCAAATTAGAAGAACTTCAATTGGAATCTCTAAGGCATCCAC
Source organism: Pyrausta despicata (assembly GCA_963921415.1). Classification (NCBI taxonomy): domain Eukaryota; kingdom Metazoa; phylum Arthropoda; class Insecta; order Lepidoptera; family Crambidae; genus Pyrausta; species Pyrausta despicata. The sequence goes on from OY992874.1 coordinate 5,497,732, forward strand.
CGGGGAGTACCCCGGACCTTGCTCCAACAGATTACCATTTTTTTCGAAATTTGGATAACTTCTTGCAAGGGAAAAAGTTCAACTCAGATGGGGCAGTCCAAGTCGCCTTCAAAGATTTTATTGATTCCCGTTCGAATGGTTTTTTAGTAAAGGGATCAATGAACTACCTATGAGATGGCAAAAGTGCATAGATTACAATGGCTCATACTTTGATTAAATAAATATGCTATATAAAAAAATTTCGACTTTTTGTTCCTCCCATACAAAACGCCAATTTCATAGGTAAGGACCTAATATATCTATGTTGCAGAACGCTGATGTTTGTTCTGACATTAATCAGATCTTTCAAATTTTAGCAATTTTACCTTGGCGGTAATAATTTCATAATTTCTAGATTAGTTACCTGGGCGGGTGTCTCCGAGCAATTGGCCAGTGAGTCCTGGTGATCCAACGAAGCAGATGAGGGTCTTCAACAGGCCAACGACCACTGCAATAAAAGTGAAACGTTAGTCATGCTTCTTTTATATATACAAAAGTTCTTCAAAAGTAATTCAGGATATATGCTCAGGCTACACCTGTGACTTTCTGCTGCTGCTAATCGCTTCTGATTGCGTGTAAACCAATCGCCGCGCTTGAATCGCTGACAGTTGCAGGTCGCGACGACAGAATGCCGCAGGCGTGGCTGAGCCTCAGGGTTAATAACAGTCCTCCTGGCCGATTTCGACCACGGCGGCCAATCTCAATAGAGATCAGCCAACTGCGCAGGAGATATTATGGTGCACAAGTATGAGCGCAATACACAGGCACACTCACTGTTCCATCACTCTGAAAGTTCGGTGAGAAGGCAATCCGACATGACCGGAGAGAGATCAGGCGCAGGACCAACGGCTTAACGTGCCTTAGGGTTACTAATCTTGCGTTAAAACAGATATATTATAATTTTTTAAATGAATGTTTTGCTTGCAACGACGATTGTTATATAAATAAATAAAAAATGTCTGGACACTTACGTGTAGCGAGAGAATTTCCAGCTGAAAAAATAAAAAAAGCATTAGAATTGGAATAAAGTGATCGAGTGAACGTTTTTAAATTCAATATTTTTGTAATAGGCTCTTTCTCACTCTCTCATCAGCGTATAATACGTCCCACTGCTGAGCACAGGCCTCATCTCAACTATGTGGTGGTACGACCATACTCCACCACGCGAGCGAGGTGTACCGCGGTAGAGGTTGTTTGTAAGGAAAGTGACCAGCCTTACTGTCAAATCGAGTATAATATTTGAGTCACTTACTTCCTGGAAGGACGGCATCGATGACGTCACCAAGACCGGCGCTTACTAAAAGAGAAAAAAGTCTTTTTAGAAGAGATCAGTTAGAAAAGAAAAAATATGACGGCTTCTACCAGCATTATGAAAATTCAACTGATTGACATTTAAGGTTCTTTTGTAGGACTTTGTTTTTTTTTATTTGGGATAGGTTTGCTCTTGACCCAAGACTAAGCCAAACGAAGCAAAGACTGAGTCTACGATGGAGCGAGCTCACTCAGAAGATGCCTGTTCACTCCAGCTTTGAAAATTCCTAGGTTACCTATTATCGCAGGGAAACACTGATGCAGGTTGTGAGTTCCACTCCTTAACAGTGCGCATCAGGAATGTTGCTGCGCTTGGTTCGTATCAGTGGAACATCGACACGGTACGGATGGTATCCCGCGATCCGATGGTGAAAAGGGGCCGGCGGAATAAGCTCGTATAGTTCATGAACACACTCGCCGAAGTAAAGCCTGTAGAAAATCAACAAGCAGGCGACTCTGGTCTTAACTATAACGGGTTTTGGTGAAATTCATTCCCAAAGGGTTATATCAAACCAAACTGAGGCTGATACGTTACGAGCTAGTCGCACGTGGTCCTACTGAACTGAGTCCAAATGACCTGCTCAGCTCCTAGTCGTCGTCAGTACTGCGAGTTGTTTACACGTGCGTGCGTGTTGCGTGAACGGTCCATTTTAAACTTGACGATTGTATCGACGTTCTGTATCCTTCTCTGTTTGGTTTGATCTAAGCCTAGGTAAAGGTATGTTTTTTGGTGTTCGTATTCTTCGCGGGCGAGGTCGCGGGCGACCGCTAGTTCTACTTAATAACACAATTAAATTATACTTACCAGTGATCAAAAGGTTAGCAGCATCGTCGATGGTCCCAGGTACCTCTGCAAGAGAGAAATAAGCATAAATATTTTTTATGTATAGTTAAAATCAGACTTGTAAAAAAAATTATAAGGACATGGCTAGCAAAAAAATTCTTTAAATATACTAAAATTTAGTAAAAAGTGAACAAAGCAAATATATAAATATTCCCTATTTTCTTTCATAGTGGCAATAGGCTTGTTGCCATTTTGAAAGACATATTAAAAAGCGGTATTTCTCTAAAACAATTCATAATTTAATACCACCTTTTAGTGACTTTTTTTCGTATTTCTTATTAATGATTTGAATATAAATTGATCTTAAATCTATAAAAGGTTACACAGTCGGCATAACAAGCGTTGACGGCATAGTGCCCACAAAAGCTCGAAATAAAAAAATACATCAGATACGAGTACCCTATTTTGATCGAAAGAGGCCAAAAAGTTAAAAAAACCGGTCAAGTGCGAGTTGAACTCGCGCACCGAGGGTTCCGTACAAACCTGAAGGTATAGGTAGGTAAAAGTTCACCCATCACGGGTATTATAGACTTAAGTATTTAATATAAATTTTAATTTAATATCTCAACGCGTTCATGAGATAAGGAGTAGTAACTTCGAAATTTTCAAAATTGTCAAAAATATATTTTTTTATATGATGAAACTGAAAATTTACGGTTTTCGTAATTTTTCCTATATCTGTACTATAAGACGTGACTTCGTACTAAATTTCGACATTCTAAGTTTACGGGAAGTACCCTGTAGGTTTTGATTCCCGTGCGAGTTTCGAAAAGTTGCGGCTTAAATGGCTGTGTCTTTTGATTGCGTTGGCTTAGAAGGTTGATTTTTCTACAGCTTCCAGGGACAGTAGACCTAAGTATCATATAAAAATTTCAGTTTGATACCTCCATGCGTTCCTGAGAAAAATGGTCTTGACAGACGGACGGACGGACGGACGGACGGACAACAAAGTGATCTTATAAGGGTTCCGTTTTTTTCTTTTGAGGTACGGAACCCTAAAAAGTAATTAACAAGTAATTGTACTCACTTAAGTTAACCAAGTCTTGGAGGATTGAGCCAGCTTTACCAGCAACGGCTATTAAAGAAAAAAAAATTTAAAATTTATGTTTTTTCTTTTTTTATATCGTGGTAAATCAAAATACACGTACAAACAATACTTACTGGTAAGACCACCAATGAGAGTTTCTGAAAAAAGAACACAAAAATACTTGATTAGTACTAGAATAAATAATCGAACTTATTAATCTTCATTCAACAAGATAAATTTAAAAAAAACTTTATTTGATGGACCAACAATCTTGTACTAAAAAAAAGAAAGTTTATTTGGGAATTAAAACAGTTGAACATTGAATATTGTGCTCGAAAATAGCCACTATAGTTTAGGAAACTATGTTGCGACTATTAACGCCACACTCCAGACACTAGCAAGCCTATTACATAAAAGTAGGTATACTTACTATGTGAGACGACGTATCTACATACATTGCTTGTTTTCCGAATATTATAACATACAATCCCTAAAGAAACTAGTTAAAAAAGTACGCTATATTACTCACGGATCACACCGCCGAGAGCGAGACCGACATTGGTATTTCCGGTGGTACCAGTGGTAGTTCCGGTTGTTCCGGTGGTAGTTCCGGTATTTCCCGTGGTAGATCCGGTTGTTCCGGTGGTAGTTCCGGTAGTTCCGGTAGTAGTTCCGGTGGTACCAGTTGTCACTTGACCGTTGCCTCCAATGTTGATGGCTCCTCCGAGGGAGTTTGGTGTGCACTGGTCAATACCGTCGTAGATGTTGTTCACTTGGCCGGACAAGTCTGCAAGTTAATTGAGGAATTTGTGAAAAACAATAAATTAAAATTTATCGCTTACAGTTTAGCTGCTGGCTTGGATTGGAGTAGAGAGAATTTTTTTGTTGTTTTGATGCAGTGTAAATTGTAATAAATTTTGTTAAGTTTTGTTTGCCAGGTTTGTTAGTCTCTTAAAATTAATTGCTGTTCGTTAGTCTCGCTAAAACTTGAGAACGGCTGAACCGAGTTAGCTAATATTAGTCTTAAAATATTTGTGGAGATCCAGGGATGTTTTACACGATGAGCAAATATGGAAAAATTGCGACACTGTTTTAGTATTTTTGCTTTAAATTTCCACTAAACGACGCCAGCGCAGGAACCCAAATACAACCAACTGTAATCACCTGAAAAAAAATTAGAGCTGAAAGTCACAGGCAGGACTTACAATACCTACAACTCACAACGCGACACAGAAGATGCACCTGGAATCACAACACTGACACCAACAAAACACTCGACGCGTTTCGCCACTACACGTGGCATCCTCAGGAGATGTTGTCGCTTCGACAGACTACGAGCGACTGAGATAGCTCTAGTATTTTCAGGAGGTAACAGTTGCATTTAGGTTCCAGTGCTGGCGTCGTTTAGTGGAAATTTAAAGCAAAATGATCCTCTTTTTCACCTTAGTCCTGGATTTCCGCAAAGCAACGCCTGATTACATCAACTATAGAATACTTACCAATGTAAATGTTACCGCCCTGTTGGGTGCTGGCGGTGAGGTAGTCAATCAGTTCTGAAAATAAAAATGTTTATTAACATTTTAGTAGGTAGCATTTACGAAGGCGTGAAGCGGCCAAAATAGGTGTGAAAGTGCTAGTTAGACCACCACTTTGGTGTAATGGTCAAGAAGTTGACTATTAACCAAGAGGTCGCGGGTACGATCCCCGCACTGTACAAACATTTTTGTGCAAAAATATATATTTGTTTATACTGGTCTGGGTGTTATATGGATTTTTTTTAAATTTTATTTGTAATACCACTGTTGATTCTGATATCTGTAACACAAGTGCTTAAGCTACTTAACACGGAGTCAAACTAATGTATGTGATGTTGTTGTTGTATATTAGTTAGGCTTTCCCAAAGTGAGCGATACCGCCCCCTTCTAAAAGGGAGCAGTAAGACAGCCAGTAGAAAATAGGGGCGTTGTGTAGAGGCTTAGAAGCCTACAAATAGGGCTGCTAAAAATTATTTATTTTTATATTGCACACCACAAAATGATTTTGGGAACCCCTGTGCTAGACTTTCAGAGAGAGACCGTTCGTAACAATAATGGTAGATACTTAAAGAAGCGAGTACCATCAGTATTCTATACTTTTTTTAGATCACGAAAATGTGGTCAATTTTTAAGCAAAATAAAGTGTTACCAGTTTCTTAAAAAACATTAGGTACTTTGCAAGTGCCAAACTAATGTTTGAAGGTGAGCACAGACGGTCTTATTACTCATATTCTAAGGGAATGCTCTTTCTTTTTCATCTGGTAATTCCAGCAAACTATAAACAATTTATATAGGATTAGAAAAAAAAGATCTTTTGCACTTACTCGCTACGATCTTGTCACCAACTGGAAAAAAAATGCATAAATTAGTGATAATAAATAAATAAAAATGTATGATATGTAGTATGTATAATTATTAAGTTTTTGATAAATATAAGAATTGTAAAGTAATAGTAGTTAACTCAGTTACAAAACTCAACAGGCTTTGGTGGTTGACTCAACCAGACGGTTACTATAGATAATGTAAGGAATAAATCACATAATTGTATAGCTCTAATTTTTTTTACTCCTATTAAGAAAAATGTAATTATCGCTGCTGAGTTAACATTTGTAAAAAGTTTATTTAAAATTTTTGACCATACGCTTATTGTAAACTCGTTTGTGGTTCTATCAATAATTTAACAAAAAAATTAAGCTGAAAAATCGTGTATTTTTGGTAGCGCAAATTCTTATGCTGGGTTGAAAGTTAAAAGTATTATTAAAATGTAGTCTCAAGTAGAGACTTCTTAAATTAAAATACTTACGTCCGGTTTCGTAGCAGTTTCCAATTCCTCCGGAAATTTGGACCACTGAAAAAATAAATTAAAGTCAGTATCGACAACAAACTATATTATGCCTTTATTCGTTAAATTTGTTAAAACTTTATAAAAGCATAACACAGTCCGGAAAAAGACCCACTTCCAGCACTCAAAATTCAAATTCAAACCATTTATTGCATGTCACATTACATCAAGTTGGTATAAAAGTTTGGTCGTCACATGTACCAATATTATTTTTTAAAGGTTGTAGAAATGATATTGGTACATGTGACGCCCTGCGCAGGGCATAGCAAAATTTTGAGGGCTAACTAACTATTACCTCACTAGTCCAAATAAGATCTCATCTTTCTAAGCTCTTCCTCTTGTTCCCTCTTATTAAGCTTAGTAGCTTGAAATAATAATTCCTATATGCCCCCAGAAGCTCGTAAAAAATATACCCCGAACGCTCAAAAAATGATGTGTATTCAATAATATAACTTACGTAGTGCAATGCATGTGTTGATTTCGTCTGCAGTGTAGTTACCGTTTGGATCTGAAATATTTATATTATCATTAAATATTAGGTAATAATTATTTTTTTCCAAATTGCTCCCTATAGTCTTAACCAAATTTAGTTGTAAAAAGAAAATAACTTAATTTAAATTTATATATATATATATTTTTTACACTTACGGTTCTTGATGATGGTAGTAAGCTGAAGAATCCATTGAACAATCAATTGTTGGGAGCCTGTATAAAAACACATAAAAAAATGTATATTATATATTATTTATGTGGTAATAATTACATCTATGACTGACTGAGTACCTACATAGTGATCTACAAGGCACTGCCCAAATCAATGGACTCATCGGGCTTAAATTTGGCATGTATAATGTTGCGACTATAATGTGTTATCTATTTTTTAACACCAAGTCCTTACATTCCCTCCTCGAAAAATTTTAGATTTACGAGGCGTACGATTATGAAATCCATAAGTCATTAGAACACCATCACCATAAACTGCTTCACAATATCAAAACAATGACCATATGTTTTTAGTTTTGCAATTAAAACGTAAAAGTAAGCCGCCATGTTTGTTAACATTTTTGACTTAGTGCTAAAAATAGACTACATAGATAACCGACGACAGCTTTGGTCTAGTGGCCTGGGGTGCGGAATAAAAAACCGGCTGTCGTGGGTTCCTATCCTGCTTGGGGCAAAGGTTTCTGTGATCTCACGCCTAAACTACTGAACATATTTGGAAGAAATTTAATGCACATACAGAATGTTGACGACCATGTATGTGTACCAAATTTCATCCAAATCTATTCAGTAGTTAAGACATGAAAACGTAACAGACAGAAAATGCTGGGTTAAGGCTCTTAAGAGGGTTTTCCTGCGATAAAAAAAAGGACTTCTCGGATGCAAGGCAAAAATTCGCCAATACATCAAATAAACAATTTATATTTTTCTAAGTAGATTGAGAAGTAGATCGTTTCTGAGATTTTCTGTCATGATTTTCTCAAAAAAGTCAATTGTCGTATTGTCGTCGCCACCCTGTATATTTTTTGCAATAGGCTAGACGACACCACCAATCGTTGACATACTTTTTATTATCTGTCAAAACGGCTTACTTCCATAGATTTTGTATAAGAATATATGAACGTGATGTCACGGTCATGTATGAAATTGGAGTCAATTGACCGAATATTTATTGAGTTTTGTGTGTTTAAAAATTGGTTTCTACAGCTTTTTGGATATATATTGGTTGTATTAACTTCATAGGGGCTATGTTTTTTAAACGCCATGGTCTTAAAAATATTTAAGATAGGTGTCATCATGCCAATTACCCGTAAGCCCATCAACGCCTTGTCCATTCGTAATCGCGTTGATGGCGTCTCTGAGTTGACCGTCGATGTCTCCGAGGTTGTAGTAAATGTAGATTGAAGTGCCATTGTTTGCGCCGGTGTAGCCTGGTACGCCGTAATATCCGGACGACGAGGCGCAGAAGGCTGGCAGGTCGGCGGGGTTGTTGTATCCTGAAAAAAAAATCGGGTGTCAGTAAAGTCGGCTTATTGACGATAAAAAAAATGACAAAAGTTCCCAATACTTAAAATCTATCGAAGACAACGTTTTTTACTTTTTACTTTTTATAAATTTGTAGACAAAATTCCCAACAGTAAATTTGTTTCATAAATAAATTGTTTCGATTTTTATTATTGAAGTTATAGAGCTCTATATTTCTAAAAGTTAATAATCTTGACTTGATAATGAATTGTTAATAATCTATATTTCTTAAATTGGGGCATCCATTCCGGTTTTACCATATTGGTGGGGCCATGGCGGAAACAAAAAAAAAAAGATTTTCGATCAATCCTTTGAAACCCAAATTTACGGCAAAAAATCGGGTGCCAGTAAAGTCGGCTTACTGACGATAGTTGAACGTGACAACGTTATTAAATTGTGCCTCTTTGTCGCTCATTTCGCGCTCTCGCTTGCACTTCAAGCCTTAAATGGAACGCCTCAGTGAGAGGTAACGCCGCATGAGCCATGTTTTTAGGTTTTTAGTGCGTGCAGCCGGCTCCATCGAAGTATCAGACGTTGTCACGTGAAAAAAACGGTTAAAGTCTTTGACAGAGGATATATCACCACTGCCTACTGGCAGTGCGGGTACTATGGTGGAACAAAAAGTGCTCCATCCGAACATCCCCTACCAGGACACGAATTGCTGAGTCATCATCAGGTATGGCTTTACCACTGTAACTGACCTATCCACTCGGGGTCCACTGAAAACCAGCGTCATTTCCTTAGTGGGTTAGAGTGGGGTCGAATAGGCTTGTTTCCGCTATGAAAGAAATATTCAAAAACTGATTTTCTATAAAATAATTCATAATTTCAGATCCCCTTTCATGAATATTTTTCTTCAGTGCAAAAAATTGATTTTTAATTGAAATCCAATCGATAAATAGTCACTCAGTCGGCATTGCACGCGATGACGTCAAAGTGTGTTATTGCGCTCACACTTGTGCACTATAATATCTCCTGCGTAGTTGGCAGATCTCTGTTGAGATTGGCTGCCGTGGTCGAAATTGGCCAGGAGGACTATTATTATCATTTTTCTTGATTAGTTACCTGGGCGAGTGTCTCCGAGCAATTGGCCAGTGAGTCCTGGTGATCCAACGAAGCAGATGAGGGTCTTCAACAGGCCAACGACCGCTGCAATAAAAGTGAAACGTTAGTCATGCTTTTTCTACAAAACTTCTTCAAAGTTATTCAGGCCACACCTGCGAGTTTATGTTGCTGCAACTCGCTCCTGAGAGCGTGTCAACTAAGACAGATTGTTAACTACTTAAAAGCCGCACTTTTATCGCCGACAGACGCGATTCGTGGTGACAGAATGCCGCAGGTGTAGACTGAGCTTTCGGGATGCTAATCTTGCTTGCGTTAAGATAGAATTAAATTAATATTTTAATTTTTAAATGAATGTTTTGCTTGCAACTACAACGACAGTAATACAGGGTTACTGGTAACTCGGCGTATTCCTTCAAAAGAGTTAAAGTAAATGTGATTTCCTTCAAAAAAGGTCCCATCAACGAATGGTAGAGTAGGGGTCGAAAAATTACAAAATATTGCCGTTCAAGCCCCTTTAACAAGAAATTTCGCAATCTCAAAAGCACGATATCTAAAAAAAACAATTGCATCTAACCCCTAGTCGATGGAACCTTTTTTGTTGCTGATTACCTCTTCTTTGTCTCTTTTTAAAGAATATCGAGTTACCAGTAACCCTGTATATTAAACCAACTGACCCGGCAAACGTTGTTTTGCCATATAAATTATTTAGGACAACCCTTATCACTAAGGAGTATGAAAAATAGATGTTGGCCGATTCTCAGACCTACTCAATATGCTAACAAAATTTCATGAGAATCGGTCAAGCCGTTTCGGAGGAGTACGGGAACGAACATTGTGACACGAGATTTTTTTATATATAGAGATGATGAATCCTTAATTTTGCTCCTTGCGGTATGCCTTATTTACCAATAGCTATGGCCTGCGGTTTCAACCGCATGGAACCTGTTTTTACATATAAAGAGATAATTAATGTCTAGATACTTACATGTAGAAAGAGCGGTTCCAGCTGAAAAATATACAAAGGCATTAGAATTGGAATGTAATGGAACAGTGAAAGTTTTTTAATGCAATATATTTGTACAGGGTGGCCGGGGAGTTGACGTTCAAAGCTAAAATTTAGATGCCTTATATTAAGGTCCAAATCACCCCCACATGAATGTTTTATGATTTTACTCAGTTTAGGAGATAGACTTAATTACATTAATTTTCAGCTATTACTAAGCGCTTCGCTTCATCCTTCATAATACGCACAGCCAAGGAATGGAATGCGCTTCCGCCGACGGTGTTCCCTCTTTCTTATAACTTGAGCTCATTCAAAGCGAAAGTAAATAGGCACCTTCTGGGTAAGCTCGCTACATCTTCGACATCTTCTTTACCTCCTAGAGGGAGAATGATGTCAAGAGCGAACCCATATTGATTAAAAAAAAATGTTTTTTTCTAATTCTTGAGAGAGAACTTGGTGGTCTTTTGTAGGTGTCTCCATTAAGTCATGATGACCTAATAAATTCCCCATTCAAGATACTAGGACAAATCAAGATCAAAAAGAATGCACATAAAACATCATAACTTAAAGAGACATAAATTGCAATGCGTCATATGACTTTAAGGCATAATTATGGAGTAATGTTAATTAGGAAAAAAATACATAAAAATGATTCATATCTTGCAAACCAAGCAAAATGGTAGATCATACATGGGGGTGATTTATTAAACCTTAATATAAGGAACTTACATTTTGGCTTTGATCTACTCGGCCACCCTTTATACTAGGTCTCTTAGTTACTCTCTCATCAGCCTATATCTGCATCAGATAATACGTCCCACTGCTGGGCACAGGCCTCACCTCAACTATGAGGTGGTACGAGCCATACTCCACCACGCGGGCTCAGTGCGGGACCGTGGTGGTTGTTTGTAAGGTAAGTGACAAATCTTACTGCCATTTAATATTAGGCTACAAAATTGATTACACAGGGTGTTACAAAAAACCCTGTTATGCCTGAAGGGTAATATTGTGGCCGTGAAACTGAGCAACTTTCTTAAGAAAACCTAGATCGAAATCTCAAAAAAATATTTTGGACCTTCCATACAAAATTGCCAATTAGCTGATCGATTCAGTAAAGAAGAGCTATTTTTTTTTTTGGAGATTTTGACCTAGATTTTTTTGCGAAAGTTGATCAGTTTTACGGGCACAACAACACTGGGTTTTTTGTTACATCCTGTATTTCTAGACACTTACTTCCTGGAAGGATGGCATCGATGATGTCACCAACACCAGCGGTTACTGAAAAAGAAAAATATATTGTAGCACAGTTCAGTATTCAGTTGCAAAGAGATCTAGGTGATATGGTAGTAGCTAGTAGCACGTGGTCCTACTAAACCGAGTTCAAAGCTTACTTATATTGCAAACTACGCAAATTGAATTGAAGATTTATTCAACCACAGATAGGTAGATATTACAAACCATGGCCCACCTCATTAACTGTCCCGCGTTCCCGACCACCTGCTCGCGTGAGGACTGACTTGTTGGTAACCAGATGGCTACCACGGTAGCCGCTTTCTGGGCAAGTAAGATTTAGCCCGTCTTGCCGACAAGAAAGAAGAAGAAGGTAGATTTTTTTTTCAAAATGTGGTCGCCCAAATTCTATGTGGTACACACTAAGTATTTTTTTTTGCAACAATTCATTTCTATGCGCCAAGACGATATTCCGGAATTGGAAGCATCCGAACTGCCCTACCTCCTCTTGAAAGATTTTGTCAAAATCTAAAACAGCATCATCGGCCATGTTTTTACAATTTTGCGTTATTTTAATAATACAGTTAAATTATACTTACAAGTGATCAAGAGGTTACCAGCATCGTCAATGGTTCCAGGTACCTCTGCAAGAGAAATGAGCATTTTTAATGTTTAAATTCAATGCTTTTAGAATTAAGTCCACCCTTAGTACATTACTTGTGCAATAAAGTTTTTTAATAAAATATATAAATATAAGTATATTTAGAAAATAGTGCTAAATGTATAAAAATACTTAAGAACTAACATATTGTCTTAAAATTGTAACGAGTACAAAAAACAATTTAGATTTATTCGTGGTATTGAAATATGTTTTTGAATGTACATAAATTGTTTAACATAAATAAAGAAATAAAGAAGAAGAAGGTGAATGTTACAGGTGTAGGTATAACTTACTTAATGATTTAAGCACTAGGAAATTTTAGGCAAGGTGAAGGTCACCGATAAGAGCAAGACTCTTCTATTTGAAGAAGAAGGAAGGCAACTAAAAAGTAGCGGCAATTGTGAACGATAGAGGACAAAAAAGGAATGGTACTTGTGACCGAAAGGGGACGAATAGGTTAGTGGCAATTGTGACCGAAGGGGGTCAAAAAGGAAGTGGCCATTTTGAAAGGACAGAAATAGGACGAAAATGTACAATTTATTGTTAGTGAATCAGAATAAAAAGTAGTGGCAATTGTGAACGAAAGGGGACGAATAAGTAGTGGAAATTATGATCCAAAGGGGACGAAAAAGCAGTGGTAATTGTAAACGATAGAGGACAAAAAAGATTAGTAATTAATAATTATGTATAGTTTATCGCAAATTAATACGATTAAGATTTATTCTATGATAACCTACTTTTTTATTTTACTACTAATTTGTTATTAATTGATGTTAAATCTATAAAAGGTCACTCAGTCGGCTTTATGTTACAAACGTTGACGGCCTAGTGTCCATTAAAGCTCGAAATAAAAAGTACGTCAGATACCCTATTTTGAACGAACGAGGCCAAAAATGAAAAAAATATTACTAAGTAGTTGTACTCACTCAAGTTAAGCAAGTCCTTGAGGATTGAGCCAGCATTACTGGCGACGTCTAAAAAATAAAAAAGTGTTTAGAATTTATTGTTACAATTTAAATGAAATGAGGAAAACGATAAATACACATAGGAAAGATACTTACTGGTAAGACCACCAATGAGGGTTTCTGAAAAAAGAACACAAATTTTTTTGATTAGTTTATACATCAAGACTTAGAAATAATACATTAATTTGATGGACTAACGTCCTTTGGGGTGAACACGAACATCTATCGTAACGTATTCGTAGCGTTTACCTATCGTTAAATTGTCAATTTGTATGGGGAAACTGTCAGTTTCTGTTTGGACGACACGAATACGTTACGATATGTTCTTGCTCACCCCACTCTTGTAACAGCCTTGTACTAGCCAGACTACTCGTATTGCACTAGAGTATACTACGTAAACTGAAGGACATAGTTTGTTTTCCCAATTTTTGAAGTGAAAACTTCTTTAGCGGCGTTGAGCACTTTTGTGGCATGGGTAGAAACTGTGAAACTCGCGTCAGGTCACGTGATGCTGATCGAAAAACCGTAAGACGGTTGTTAAGTTTTCACTTCTGCCGGCACTCCCGGAGTGCAACCCGTGTTAGTTTTTTTTATTAACCTATGTCATCCCACTGCTGGGCAAAGGTCTCCTCCAAACTCCTCCACTGTTCTCTATTGGCGGCTAAGGATTTCCAATCTGTTAGAAAACTCGTGAAATCGTCACACCATCTTTTTTTGGGTCTACCTCTACGGCGATAGCCATCTGCTGGTATCCATTGTATGACGATTTGAGCCCATTTATCCGGGATCCGGGTGCATCCTGCTTCAGACACTTCAGCTTTGCTGTCTTTTCGCCTACGTCCATTATGCCAGTATTGGAGCGTATTGTTTTCCCAATAATGTAACCAAAATCAATCCCTAAAGAAACTATATAAAAGTACGCTATATAACTCACGGATTAAAGCACCGAGACCATCACCAACATTGTTGACGACCTGTAAAAATAAATCCATAATTAAAAATCTATTATAATCGCGCCAAATAAAAAGATCGCTGGACCCTCAAGCGTTCTTTTTTCGCATGGGAGCATTCGCAGCAGTCTATCCCGCTCGCTTCGTTGGTGTAGTGACAAAGTTTCTGCCTTACATCCGAGAGGTCCTGGGTTCGAATCCCAGCTCGAGCCAAAATTGTTTGAGATTTCCTGTCATGAATTTCTCAAAAACAGCTCGGAGTCGGGAAGATGGCGGTATTACACCACGTGTCTCGGTGCGCACGTTAAGCCGTTGGTCCTGCACCTGATCTCTCTCCGGTCATGTCGGATTGCCGTCGCACCGAACTTTGAGAGTGATGGAACAGTGAGTGCACCTGAGTATTGCGCTCACACTTATGCACTATAATATCTCCTGCGTTCGCTGATCTCTGTTGAGATTTGCCGCCGTGGTTGAAATCGGCCAGGAGGTCTATTATCCCGCTCGCGATTTGTATCAACGAACACACCAATTACCTAGCCCCAACCTAAGAGTTATCTTGTGCTATGGTGACTAGATTAACGGATACAAAATACTTAAATACATTTATAAACACCCATGACTCAGGTACAAATGCTCGTACTCATCACACAAACATTTGCCCCTAGCAGGATTCGAACCCGCGTCAGCCGGTTTTGTAGTCTGGACCTCAGACCACTAGACCAAAGCTGTCGTCATTTGTCCTGTCATTTTTTTACAACAACAACTGTAATACAGTTTATGGTTTGAACGCAATATGTACCTGTCCTGTGCCTCCGAGCGTATTATTAACGACGTTTCCTAATCCGCTGACGACGTTTCCTACCCCGCTGACGACGTTTCCTGCCGTGTTGACAACGGTGCCGACAATGTTGCCGGCTGTTCCCAGGACATTACCGACTAGATTGCCCACTGCGCCAAGACCTTAACCAGATACAAACAGAAATGAGTTTATATATTTATTAAGTTTTTCTATCTTGTATATATATATGTAACCAATATCTCTTTTTGTAGCGTTCTTTGATTGAGCCGAAAGGATTTTCACAAAAAATAATTTCTCTAGATTTATTTTCAAATGGTATTTAAAATTATTTTAGTGTTTATTATGCTTTTCTTTAATAATTTTGATATGATTTAATGGGATCACAACGTTTCTAATAAGAGTATCTTATGAAGAATGGCCTAGGACCTTTTATTTTGACTTAATTTATTATAATTTAAAGTAATTTTATCAGTGATTTCCGGTAGTACCTGTGTTTGTTCCAGTGGTGCCAGTGGTAGTTCCGGTAGTTCCAGTGGTAGTTCCGGTAGTTCCAGTGGTAGTTCCGGTATTTCCAGTAGTAGTTCCGGTAGTTCCAGTGGTAGTTCCGGTATTTCCGGTAGTAGTTCCAGTATTTCCAGTAGTAGTTCCGGTAGTTCCAGTGGTAGTTCCAGTTGTAGTTCCGGTAGTTCCAGTGTTTCCAGTAGTAGTTCCAGTGGTAGTTCCGGTATTTCCAGTAGTAGTTCCGGTAGTTCCAGTGGTAGTTCCGGTATTTCCAGTAGTAGTTCCGGTAGTTCCAGTGGTAGTTCCGGTATTTCCTGTAGTAGTTCCGGTGGTAGTTCCGGTAGTAGTTCCGGTGGTGCCAGTAGTCACTTGACCGTTACCGCTGATGTTGATAGCTCCTCCGAGGGAGTTTGGTGTGCACTGGTCAATATTTTGGTAGATGGTGTTCAATTGGGCGGACAAGTCTGGAAGTTAATTGAGGAACTTGTAATTTTAAGGATACTTTTGGATTTTGACCAACGTGATAGTGTAAAAACAAAGTATTATGAAAAATATCCTTGAATTATTACGATAAAAACCTGTTTTTTTTCTAAGATATTTTAATGTGAAATAAATACTGAATAAATAAATAATTAAAATAGGCTAAAAGTGCGTATATTTATATATTTTTTTCAAAGTTTTACAGCCTTTTAACTTGCAATCAGCCAATTTATGCATGAAGTGAACGAAGAAAAAAAAATATTATGACAAAAAAGTGTCCTTTATCGATTTCGATCCTAATAAAAGAAAAGAAAAAGTTTTTTTTTTCGCAATGCTTAGCTCATGTTTTTTTGAAACCGTGTTAATTGTAATAGTTTCCTATCCATCAATCTATTCTGTCAATACTTAATTATCTTTGTTTTTCTTTATGGATTTGTCGTTAACGTAGCCATTATCAAGTAATACTTAATTATCTAATGGCCGGTTTTAATGTTATATTGACCGTAGACAAAGAGTAAGATAACTGTCAGTTTCAAAGAAACGTTTGAAATCTCTAATTTTTTACTTCCGGATAACTTTTATTATGAAACTGACATTTGTCTAACTGTAAGCCAAAGAAAGATTACTGAAACCAGCCGTAAGAACATGTTCACTTACCGATGTTGATTCCTCCAGCGGTATTAGCCTTGAGGTAGTCGCACAATTCTGAAAAAAAAAACAGTGTAGTTTGAATTCAATGAAAAGAAATCGCACATCTCGTTCTTTAATGTCATTAAAGTAAAAAAAAAAAACGTATAAGCACTTAATAGATTCGTATAAAAGAAAAATTGTAGCATAATTAACTCAATTTTAGATTTTTGGACATTTACTCGTATGACTTTAAAGGACTAGAGGTGCGAAATATAGATTTCGGGTGATAGATTTATATAATTTAAGCATTTAATTTAAGGAAGTGGCGAAACCACTCTATCGAAATAAGGCATTTTTCGGCAAAAACAAATTGAAAAAGAAGTACAGTGGCCAGCACATCAAGCTACCCATTTTTGTTGTGTCTACCGCAGTGTTTACCGTGACGTGCTGGCCACTGATCGTACTTAAAAAACTTATTGGAAAATTTGATGTCAAGTTTTGCGTTTAAAAACTTACTGGCAGCAATCTTGTCACCAACTGGAAAGAAAAAAAAACAACAAATTAGTGGCTTCTGAATAGAAGAAAAAAACCGGCGTAGTGCGTGTCGGACCACGCATAAAGTAGGGTTCCGTAGTCAATTTTGGCACCGCGCTGTTTTGCATTTCTGGCATCATCATCATCTCCCTAGCCGTCAATGTCATCATTGTAAAGTATATTTTTTTTATATTATTTATAATTTCCAAAGTATTCATCACAGGATACCCGAAACAATTTTAAATAAGAGTTTCCGTGCCTGTTTCTTTATGTGAGAGATTTGAAGTTTCAGGTCAAAGACTAGAAATTACAGAGGGGGGGGGGGGACACCGTGTAAACGACTTTGGCGGGCTATAACTCGCAAATGGTAAAGCTGATAAAAAATTGTTGTACGGAAATCCTATCTTATTTTCATAGTCCTTTTCAACGACATCCCACACAAGGGAGTGCACTCAAAAAAATAATTCACCCCCTCCTTTACATGTATACCCTTAAAAAGGGGTCATTTTAATTTTTCGTATTTTTAAAAATGAGATCTATATGTGAAGTATGGAACCAAGTTACATGCAAATCAGTCCATGAACGTAGAAGATATTCTGCTGTGGCAGACGAAGACTGAACGATCTTATAAGGGTTCCTTGTCGGACTACGGAACCATAATAAAAACAAGTGAATAAACAACACATCAGTGATTTGGAAACGAGCAATGTTCGAATCTTCTAACAAAGAAAACCGATTAACAAAATCTATCTAAAGCACATCGTCCATGTTTTCCATATGCTTATATCTACATACTAGGTATCTAGTAGAGATGGGCCGAGTAGTGGTTTTACCGAGTAACCGAGTACCGAGTATTACTCGGTTTAATGCTGGCTATACCAAGTACTCGGCCGAGTTACTTGGTTTAATTTGAGGCGCTCTTGTAATTAGCACTCGACTCATTTTTCCTTCTCACTGTAATTATGGATTGATTAATCAACATAACTTTACGAATATATCCCTTGAAGTACATACAGTAAATAAAGAAATAAATTAATAATTTATTCACCAAAAAACGTGACGATTTAAAAATGTTCATTCTTAGAACTATGGTTGATAATCGTGATAATCTTAAGAATGTCCCACAACAGTTTGTCTTGTATAAGTTGGCGATCCGCAGTGGTCTGGCTGTCCTGTTTAACCAATAGGAATCGACAAACACCAGATTAGTGGCGTGTTCATTGACTTTTCATTTGTGGTCATTGAGGTACTTCAATTTCTCCAGTTGGCCACTCACAAACTTATTGTAGACAACCTGTTTAATAAGTTTTCTTAATCGAATACTTGTCACTTGAACTGAGTTATTCGGCCAAGTACGAGTATATAGTAAACCATCGAGTACGCCGAGTACCGAGTAGTAACCGAGTACGCCGAGTACCGATTAGTAACCGAGAACTGGGCCCATCTCAAGTATATAGTGTTGAAGTAAAACTAAAACATTTCAAATTAGGTACTTACGTCCAACTTGGTAACAGTTTCCGATGCCTCCTGCGATTTGAACCACTGAAAAAGAAATATCGAATAAGCACAGGTTTGAAATAATGTATGAAAGAGCATTAGACGCACGCTAATTCTTTTTAATTTTATTCACTCCTGATTTTTCAAAGCAAACAAATTGTCGAATAGGATCATACTATTTGAAAATTTAAATTCTGTATTTTTTAACCTTCTACATCTATACATATAATAAGACTGTAAAAGATCGATTTCTGTACATTGAAGATTTTTATGAAAAATTGTTACAGGGGGTCTTAATTACCGTAATAGAAGCCAAAACAACAATTTTTAAAATTTTTGTCTGTCTGTCTGTCTGTTTGTCCGGGCTAATCTCAGAATCTACTGGACCGATTTTGACGGGACTTTTTTTATTTGACTCAGTATCACCTGGAGAGTAAACTGGGATATAAATAATCACGCCGATGAACTTAGGGGGCAGGCAGGAAATTGAATCTCAGAATCTACTAAACCATCCTTGAGTTGCGTACGCTGCGAAAACGGTTCAAGATACCAAAAATATAAATATGAAAGAATTATTCCTCTTGAAATGATCTAAAAAACTGTCTGCGACAGTACATGTCTATGCCCAAAATTACAACTCCACGCGGACGAAGTCGCGGGCACAGCTAGTCTTTTACTATTAGCGTTTTTTAAAAAAAAAACGTTATTTTTTAAACTTACAGAGTTGGGCCACAATGTTGATATCACCAACAGAGAAGTCGCCGTTTGGATCTGAAATATTTGCGATTTATTTAGTAACACACAGATCATTATGAAATAAAACAATAATTAGTTTTAGTAAACTTTAAACTCGCCATTTAGTCTTCGTAAAATTTAATAGTTTGCTGATTAAAAATAAGCACTTACGGTTCTTAACAAGAGTGGTGAGCTGAAGAATCCATTGAACGATGTATTGTTGAGATCCTGCAAGAAAATAATTTAAATATTACTGCTTATAAATCGGGAAAACATTACATGCATTGCTATGATTCCAAAGTAGCTAGTATAACGCACTTCTGATAAGCCGCTAGATTTAAGTTAGGATAGTTCACTATTGTACCAATAGATGGCGCTGTGCCCGGTTCACTCGCGGTACAGTATGTTTACACCGGCTGCATTATAAGACCGTCGTTCGCTGTCGTATTTAACTACCAATCATTGCTGTAACTGACTGTGCCGTGACGTAATAATAAACCCGTTGTGTGCTACGTTGGGCATTTATATATAACCTAGTACACTCTCGATTTCGACCTTAACTCCCATTATACATAGCTTAAAGCAACTGTGCCTTGGAAATCAGAAACCACTAAAGTCGAAAAAACACCCAGACCCGTGGCTACATAGAAAATTGGTTTTCTACATTGTCACCGTCCGGGAATCGAACCCGAAACCTCAGAGATAGATACACTACGAAGGACGGCGAATCAATAATATTATTTTCAACACACTTGCTCATAAAGTGGTTGTAATTTCAATGCAATTAGACTAATAATGACACCTATAATCAAACTGTGACTTTTTCATTGCTGTAACTCACTAGTGAGTTATGGATTTAAAAAAAGAAAACTTTAAAATCCCCATTTTGTACTTGGCAGAATAGGCGCAACCCCTATGCGCGGAAAATATAGAATTAAACTTGATTCTAAGGCGCTTCCAACTGACGAAACACCAAGTACATCCAATGATTGGATTTCACCTACCTACACGAATAATGAGCCATCAGAATATGAAAGTATTTCAAAAAATAATCTATCTGATGAGACCGCTATGCCATCAAAGCAGCAGGTAATTATAATTTTACTAACTGCACATTTACTAAGTAATTGTAAATGTTCAGTTAGTAAAATTATATTTATTTCTCTTAAATAAACTTTTTATCTACTAAATAAAATGAGTTTTTATTGTTATTTTATTCACAAGTGTGTTGAAAAACGTCGTATGATACACGTGTGTGTTGATGATTAAGACTCTCTTAAGACTCGCCTACGGCTCGGGTCTCACTGGCGCCTCGGTGGTAATCACCAACGTTACACACTAGTACCATAATGTACTATAATGTAAAAGCATTCCTTTTCCATTAACCTGTGTAGGGGTGCTAGCGCCTTAAGATACGATTGAAGTACCGTTTAAAAGATCTCCGGGAGTAGACTGGGCCCAAACTCTAACATTTGCTCGAACTTAAACTAAAGTAATAATAAATACGCGGTTGCAATTGCATAAGAAATCATTTGGTATTTTACATCACCTACATTGATCAGACTCTGTGGCAAGTAGTTTAAGCACTTGTGTTATGGAATTCAGAATCAACCGCGGCATAACAAATAAACTTAAATAAATACATATAACACGCAGACCATTACAAGAAGACATGTTCCTGCACACAAATGTTTGTCCAGTGCGGACTTGCGTTATGGATACTAGACAACGGATAAACATACTCAAATACTTTTTTTTTTGTAAATAAATACATATTATACATAGAAAACACGCAGACCAGTACAAACACACATGTCCATGTACACTTATGCTTGTACTGTGCGGGGATCGAACCCGCGACCCTTGGTTTTTGAAGTCCGACACGCGAACCACTGCACGAAGCGGTCGTCGGTCAATTCCTCGTGTTCCATCGACACGCTAAGAAGGAGACTAAGAAAGTAAAAGCTAACCTGTCAGACCGCTGATGCCTTGTCCATTGGTGACCGTGTTGAGAGCATCCCTGACGATATCATCGATGTCTCCCAAGTCGTAGAAGATGTAGATGGCGTTTCCGTCATTGGCGCCGGTGTACCCTGGGATTCCGTAGTAGCCGGACGCAGAACTGCAGATGGCTGGCACGTCAGCTGGGTTGCTGTATCCTGGAAGATTATTACGGAATTTAATATGAAGATTGAAGTGTTACAAATATAATATTGCTTCATCTGGCGACCTTCAGCAAATAATATCACCTAACCTGTGGATAGCGTAGTGGGTTACTCATTCATTAAGTATAATTTATATTTAAGATATTTTGTAAAAATGAGTAATGTGTAATTGTTTGTTATCCCCTTAACAAATAAAATAAAATAGTTTAAAAATATCAGCAGTGCTTCACAATCTCAGATTCACTGAAAATGATTATTTTACACATAAAAATATGGATTTTCTATTAAGAGGAAAGATTTGATTGTTTAAATAAATAAATTGTTTCAACGAACACACCAATTACCTAGTCCCAAACTAAGCGTTAACTTGTGCTGTGGTGGCTAGGATAACGGATAGAAATACTTAAATACGTGTATAAATACTCGAAAAATGTTCGTGCTCGTCACACAAACATTTGCCCCTAGCAGGATTCGAACCCGCGACATCCGGTATTGTAGTCTGGACCTCAGACCACTAGGCCAAAGCTGTTTTCATGAATTGGCTAGATGACACCACCAATCGTTGACATACTTTTTACTAACTGTCAAAACGGTCGGCCTCCATAGATTTTGTATGGGAATAGATGATCGTAACGTCACGGTCATGTATCAGAAATCGGAGTCAATTGACCGAATGTTTATTGCGTTTTGTATGTTTAAAAATTGGTTTCTACAGCTTTTTGGAAATATATTGGTTGTATTAACTGCATAGGGGCTATGTTTTTTGAACGCCATGATCTTGAAAATATTTAAGATAGGTGTCATCATCCCAATTGTACTCGTATAGGCTCCGAAACTACTGGACCGATTTAAACATTTCTTTTACCATTAGAATCCTACACTATCCCAGATGAACATAGGCTATATTTTAATTTAATGTATAATAACTCGCTTAATTAGTATATTAGGAGAACCGAATTCCACGCAGCCAAACCGCTGGCGGGAAGCTAGTGTTTTATAAATTACCTCCTCGGGTATCTCCAAGTACTTGTCCAGTGAGTCCTGGTGATCCAAGGACGCAGATGAGGATCTTCAATATTCCAACGACCGCTAGAAACAAATATTAAAATATATCAGTCAACATTCTCGAATCTCTTACTGCAAAAATACTTTCGAGGTTAATTTGTGGCGACCTCTACCGTTCGCCATCACAAGCGCATGCCTAACAGTGGCAAGCACGCCAGCGAGCACTGATACAGCTTCATAGGCTAGATGGCGCTGTTAGCCTAGTACCGCACATGAACAGCGACATATAAGATTTAGATTCTGGATAATATAGATAGACAAATCAAAATAATGCCTATCGGACCTTGGTCCCCGATCGAAATACCCAGTCGGTAGCAAGCGCTTCCCATTAGCTTGCAAACTCTAAATCTGTTGCGCCAAAAGTTATTTTGTCTCTTGGGTAAATTGGGTAAATTTTTACTAATAGTATAGTAAAAATTAAAAAGCGACTTCATAAAATTTGCATAAATCGTAAGATCTACTAGATGAAAAATTACAAAATGAAAAGACTAAATAAAATATTTGATGATAAGTATACTCACATTGACCGATGGAGGTTCCAGCTGTAAATAAAAAAAAAGATTAGAATAATTCTCGATTAAATAAGTAATCAAAATTTATTTATAATAGGCATGATGACACATATCGTAAATATTTTCAAGATCATGGTGTTTTAAAAACTGAACCTCTATGAAGCTAGTGAAACCAACTTATTTTTTAAAAGCTGTAGAAAGAAACTAATTTTATTTACAAAGAATTAAATTAAATTAAATAAATATTCAGTCAATTGACTTCCATTTCTGATACTATATTATGATGTCAAATTATAGTATACCCATACAAAATCTATGGGGGCAGATCGTTTTGACAGATGATAAAGATTATGTCAACGATTGGTGGTGTCATCTAGCCTATTGTTTAAAATAGGCACAAAAATAGATCTACTTACTTCCAGGGAGGATGGTGTTTACAATATCACCGACACCAGCTCCAACTGTAATTATCAAATTTTGTTTAGCAAAGGTATGTACTATCAATAAATAAATATACAACAACATCACATACATTGATCTGATTCCCTGGTAAGTAGCTTAAGCAGATATCAGAATGTTACAGATATCAGAATCAACAGTGGTGTTACAAATAAACTTAAATAAATACATATAACACCGAGACCAGTACAAACAGACTGTTCATGCCCACAAAATGTTTGCACAGTGCGAAGATCGAACCCGCGACCTCTTGGTTAATAATCAACTTCTTTATCATTACACCAAAGTGTTCGTCAAATAGATACTGATGGTACTGAGGTACTTATGTGCAGGTGGCGCTGTGAGGTGCTGGTGGCGCAGTGGCAGCATCGCTTTGGTGGTGATACCAAAAGTTAAGCAACCTAAGATGTATGTTTGGGACGGGCGACTACTCCGACCACATAAGTGATGTCTGTTAATCTCCGTGCTTCGGAAGGCACGTTAAGCTGTTGGTCCCGGTTAATATCGATAGATATTAGTCGTTAAGCCTGGTCAGAGGCTCTCGGGCGGCTTAATAACATCAGACGGGTAGGTGGGCCACTGTCCTTACAAACACTCCTCCCCCGCACCGCACCTCGCCCACGTGGTGGAGTATGGCTCGTACCACCTCATAGTTGAGGTGACGCCTGCACCCAGCAGTGGGACGTATATAGGCAGGTGACCGTTGGTGTAGTGGCAAAGTTTCTGCCTTACATCCGAGAGTCTGAGAGTCGAGCTAAAATTCTTTCTGAGATTTTTTGTCATGAATTTCTCAGAAACAGCTCGAAGTCCGGAAGATGGCGGTGTTACACCCCCGTGCCTTGGTGCGCACATTAAGCTGGTCCTGCGCCTGATCTCTCTCCGGTCATGTCGGATTGCCGTCTCACCGAACTTTGAGAGTGATGGAACAGTGAGTGTACCTGTGTATTGCGCTCACACTTGTGCACTATAATATCTCCCGCGTAGTTGGCTGATCTCTGTTGAGATTGGCTGCCGTGGTCGAAATCGGCCAGGAGGAATATAGGCAGGTTTTTTTTACAATCATGATTCATTTATTCATTTCCAAAACAATTAAGCTTGTTTATTTTAGCGTCAAAATAAATAAATAATAACACTCACCGGAGGTCAAGGCGTTGATAACATCGTCGAGGGTTCCTGGTACCTCTGAAAAAGGAAAAAATATATTCATTAGTATATTGTCATCCAATTCCAGAAAATAATAATGTAGAAAATTCTATTCAGTGGTGTGCGATGTGTGAAAAGTCAAGATACCTAATGTTTTAAAATAGTACTGCGTAGGTATTCTAGCTTAAGGCTGTGTTTCCACCAGAGATGTGTGAGGATACGTAGCGAGGGATGTGTTAGTAAAGAACCAATAAAATCGCCTCATTTACCTCGCCTCGCCTAAATGAAGCGATTCTATTGGTTCTCTACAAACACATCCCTCGTTACGCATCCTCGCACATCTCTGGTGGAAACGCAGCCTAAGAGTGTAGAGGTGGAAATACAGCTCGGAGAGCACATGCCTGTGCGGTGTATCCCCACAAGACAATGGCACATTTTTACTTTACACTTAGCTTCACATACACGCACATTCTCACACACACAAACACACACACACACACTTAGAATTGAATTATGTAGATTTCAACCTTATTTTGTTTTGTTAAATTTCGGTTTATATCGATGTTCATTGCGGAGTGTGCCATTTAGAGGCTTTTTATGAAAGAACTAGTGAAAATTTGTATCATGTTTCTTTGGAAAAAAGTTAAGTTATTATAACGGACAGAAGACATTTCTGTAAAAATCATAAAAAAAAATTTAAACTCAATCAATAAAGGAAAAAAATGATCGTAACAATTGGTAGAATATGTCTTATTCGGCTTCGTTAAGGTTTTTCTTACACCCTGTATATAGAGATATACTTTATACTCACTGAGGTTTGCCAAGTCGGTGAGGATGGAGCGCGCGTTGCCAGTGAGATCGGTGAGTACTCCGAGGAGTGGTTCTGAAAGTGAAAAAAGTCCTTTATTTTTAAGTAAAAGTCATAAAATCGAATAGACCCCACAGGGGGCACTTTTACTAGTCCCATTCCAACTCGTACAATTTGTGAACTGGTGCCGAAAAGTTGTGCAAAAAACTCGGTCACCATTAGAATTGCCACTACCTTTTTTTTGCAAATAAAGTACATTGGTTATTCTATAATGTGTACCTATGTACAAAAAAAGTACATAGTATCAAAATAAAGTAAAATTATTATTTATTATTATACATTTTTATTATTATATTTAAAAACATATTCAACAAATAATTATACTTCAAAAGTATAATTATATTAATATTAACGACTAAACTTCAACTTCAAAATCACAAAGAAGCCAAATAAGTTGTTAACCAAATAACTTTATTGTTCTCATAAAGTACAATTGCCTGAAATAACGTACAATACTTTATTATAAAGTACGGGTGGCAACCCTAGTCACTATATAGACCCACATGGGCACTTACACACGTCCCATAGAGAATTTAATCCAAATTTAATCACAGCTTAGATACAACTTGTGACTTCGCTACTCGGCGTATACAATTTCGAAAGAATGGTCAAATTATGTTTATTTTATTTTGCGAATTGAATTGTTTATTGTTACACACAACATAACACTTATGGATGCAAATCTAAAATAAATAATTTATTATTATTATTTTTAATGTCTCTGGACGACCGGTATTTTTAATATATAAATGATGGAATCAGGCGTACTTTGCGAAAATCCATGACTAAAGCTGAAAAAGAGGATTATTTTGCTTTAAATTTCCACTAAATGACGCCAGCGCAGGAACGAAAATACATCCAACTGTCAACTGTAATCACCTGAAAAAGCTAGAGCTGGAAGTCGCAGGACTACCAATACCTACAACTCACAATGTGTTACAGAAGATGCACCTGGAATCACAACACTGACACCAACAAAACACTCGACGCGTTTCGCCACTACACGTGGCATCCTCACCTCAGGAGATGTTGTCGCTTCGACAGACTACGAGCGACTCGTAGCCGCTCGTAGTCTGTCAGTATTGTAAGTCTGGCGACTTCCAGCTCTAGCTTTTTCAGGTGATTACAGTTGGATGTATTTTGGTTCCTGCGCTGGCGTCGTTTAGTGGAAATTTAAAGCAAAATAATCGTCTTTTTCAACTTCGGTATTTTTAAAGTTTACAACAAGACAAGTCCTAGAATAATAATCACACACGAATCAGCATTAGAACTACAGGTGTAATATAATAAATTAAATAACAAACTCACGGATTACACTGCCAAGACTGAGCGGGCTTCCGCTTCCGGTAACTGCTCCGAGAACGTTCCCGCCGGTGTTCAAAACTCCATTGACAACGTTGCCAACTGTTCCGACAACGTTGCCGAGGGTTGTGCCAACTGTGTTTTGTAGTCCGGTCGCGACGTTTCCAAGACCTGAAATGGGAAATTAAAAAAATTAAGTCACTTACGGTGCTTGTGGCGCAGTGGTTGCAGCGCTTTGGTAGTGATACCAAAAGTTAAGCAACCTACGGCGCGGTCATGTTTGGGATGGGTGACCATTCTGACCATAAAAGTGACGTCTTTTTACAAGCATCTCCGTGCTTCGGAAGGCAGGTTAAGCTGTTGGTCCCGGTTAATATCGATAGATATTAGTCGTTAAGCCTGGTCGGAGGCCCTCGGGCGGGCGGCTTTTAATAACATCTGACAGTAAGGTTGGTCACTTACCTTACACACACCCCTCCACCAAACCGCACTGAGCCCGCGTGGTCGAGTATGGCTCGCACCACCTCATAGTTGAGGTGAGGCCTGTGCCCAGCAGTGGGACTTATATAGGCTGATGATGATGATGATGAAGTCCCTTACGAGGTATTCTTTGTAATTAACGGAGGGTTTTAATATTCAATCTTCTACAAAAGTTGGATAACTATTAGTTTCTTAGTAACGGCTGTGACCTAACTTTTATTAAAGGTTAAATACAATAGGCAACCTTTTCGTTCTCCATTTTAATAGGTATATTGGCGTAGTTCGTGAGTGAAATTAATGAAAAAATATTTTGACGTGACAACGTCTTATAAATTGGTTTGCCGGGTGACACCTCAAGAAACTGCGTTACGCTGCTCCGCTCACGTTTCGCGCGAGAGAGACAGAGCGAGAGAGAGAGAGAGAGAGAGAGAGAGATAGGCATACACACCGGTTCATGTTATACGAATGAATATTCACATTAAAATTATTTTACCACTCAGAGTCGTTGTCACGTAAAACTTTCGCGCGTATACCGACTTTACAGGCAACCAATTTTTTTTTGAGATTCTTTTCAATGCTGGTAAGTTAAGAGATATGATTTTATAACTATCTAAGGTTTTAACTTTCTTTCCGTAATCGAAAACAGGTTTTCATAGTATTTACCTCCAGTTCCGGTAGTTCCGGTGGTTCCAGTGGTAGTTCCGGTGGTGCCAGTGGTTGTTCCAGTGGTACCAGTGGTAGTTCCGGTGGTACCAGTGGTAGTTCCGGTGTTACCAGTAGTAGTTCCGGTGGTACCAGTGGTGGTTCCGGTGGTACCAGTGGTGGTTCCAGTGGTTCCAGTGGTAGTTCCGGTTGTTCCTGTTGTAGTTCCGGTAGTTCCAGTGGTAGTTCCGGTGGTACCAGTGGTAGTTCCGGTGGTACCAGTGGTAGTTCCGGTGGTTCCAGTTGTTGTTCCACCGTTGACGTAAATTGTGAGGGCGCCTCCGAGAGAGTTTTGAGTGCACTGGTCAATTGCTGTGTAGATGGTTGGGAGTTGAGCTTGCAAGTCTGAAAAAATGCAGGTGACCTTTAATAACAGTTTGTTTCATAACTAAAAATAATATAATAACGAAATAGGTTCTTTTGTTCAGAAAAAAAAACGTTATTGTTCCACTTTGATTAATAATAGTAGTACATAGTATTTGTATTAGTATGTGCCACATAAAGGCCAGATAGACAGTTCAATCTAAAAGTAACAATATTTATTTTAACATTATTAAGTTAATTTAATTTAATATGTTGTATGAAAAAATCATTTTGACCGCTTATTCAATGTTTCTGTGCATGCATGAATTGGAATATAATTTAGTTTTGTATTTTGTGTTGTTTGCCTTATTATGAATAAAATAAAATAAAATTAAGCACAAAAATGAGGAATTTTTTGTAAGATAATTTTATCTTTTTTTTATTTATTTTTTATTTGGGATAGGTTTGCTCTTGATACAAGACTTAGCCCAACGAGGCAAACACTGAGTCTACGATGGAGTGAGCTCACCTAGAAGATGCCTGTTCACTCCAGCTTTGAAAATTCCTAGGTTGTTATTGCAGCAATTTAAGAGCACCGTTTTCAAGTGTATGCCTGAAGTACTGTACAGTAAATAGCAAAGCGAGAATTACAAAAGTAAAAAAAAATATTATTATTATTATTTTTTCCATACTCACTTATAGTGATGCTGCCTCCTTGGGTGCTAGAGTTTAGGTAGTCGACCAATTCTGTAATAAAAATGTTGTGATAGTAATATTGGTCAATTAAGTACAAGATGTGACAAATTGTCACGGCAACGATAATAAGCCTCGTACTTATACAGGGTGGACCACAATATGACAGTAAATTAAAATAGAGATAAATTATAATAAACAGTAAAATTTTACGGTCGCCGAAATGAAATTTCATTCCAGTGACAGCAAAATTGCAATCTCGATTATCTCCATATGACGTTATTTAAAAATATTTATCTGGGAGTTCAATATAATTAAATAAATACTAAGAAGAATATTACAGAATAGATTTGGTTTGAAAAAATTTAAATACTTTGTTGAACTTCAATGTTTAAAATGTAAAAACTACTTTAAACATTTAAGTTATTTTAAATGTGAAGATAAAGGGTTTCCAAGCGATCGAAATCACAGGCGGACTAGCCAAACACTAAAAACAAAAGCAATCGGCTTTTTTTACGGAAACTTTTTAAAACTTACTGGCTGCGATCTGGTCTCCCACTGTAAAGAAAAGAATATAAATTAGTAACTGGTAGATAAGCCGTAGAAATCTTCAACTAAAATAAAGTTCAACTAATTGCTATCATTAGTATATATGACATAAATCATTAAATTAAACATATTGTACTTACGTCCAGTTTTGTAACAGTTTCCGATGCCTCCGGCGATTTGAACCACTGCAAAAGAAATTAAAACATAAGATTTTCAATATAATATTGCCATTTACCGCCGAAGGCTTAAAAAAGGCTCAAAACCATAGTGGTCTTGAAGTTTTATTCTTATATAAATGGGACTACCATCTTGCACGTAATACTTCTAATATGGTGTGTTTCGCGAGTTCTTGAACACATAGTTATGTCATCCAAAGATATATTACTACCGCAGACGTCCTGCTCGTTGTTTTAAAGAAAAAAGTATATCTTTGTTATTCTTTTTTTTTTCATAAGCAAACCTTGGCCTGACAATATGGAAGACATAGAAAAAATCATCCAATCTGGTGCAGTTGGTCTGACTTAAATTATGCGCGTACATACATTTCGGCAATTCATTTTTACGAAATATGACTAGAGGACCCCGAAGTTTTCGCCCCATTGTTTTTTTTTTAATTCGAACGGTCATAAAGTGTGCTCGAACATATTTCGGCGTATCATTTTTATTTTTTTATACATTAGATAGATCTAACTCATTGATAGACTACGGAGGACTACTATAACTTACGCAGAGTAGTGATAGTGTTGATGTCGCTGAGGGAGAAGTCAGCATTTGGATCTGAAACAAATTAATTTTTAATTCTAACTTTGGCGTATACTGACAAAAAAGTTATTGGCAGAGCAGACTTAAAGCTCTTTTTCGTTCTTTATGATGAATCTTTCAAGAAAACTCCAAAATCACTAACTTAAAATGCATTGCTGCACAACCAGATATTAATAATTGATGTCATCTTTGTACCGACGCTAGGTAAAATGTACCTTTATGATATTATATTTCATAGAAAGATAAATTAATAAAATATACACTTACGGGCTTTACACAAACCAGTGAGTTGTAGGATCCAGTTGACGATGATCTTTTGAGAGCCTGCAAAAAAAGAAGATATTAACCAAATGCATTTGCGAATTTGACGATTGTGTCTCAAAAGGTAGCTACACAAAATTTGGCACCATCGATTTGAAACCCGAGGCCTGGAGTTTTATTCTCAATTTTTAGGTTTGGTTAACTTGGAATACATAGGACTTGTTCTTAGTCAATCTGCCTAACTTCCACCATGTTTTTTTTAAGTTTCTGATTGGCATCTTTAGCCCTATCAACATTAACACCTAAACTAAGTACTCCATAACCTACTCCGTTCTGTACAAAAAAAATCGTCATTCATTGGTTTATATCAAGGCTAAGAAGAAATTTTTGACTATTTTTCTATATTGTGATTATTATTTTTTCATACCACCACCTCATAGTTGAGGTTCGGCCTGTGTCCATCAGTGGGACGTATATAGGCTGATGATGATGAATTATTATTGTTTATTATTTTTTGGAAAACATACAGTCTTAACAGTACATAACAAAAAAATAATAATAATATAAAATAATAAAATATATTAATTTATTAAATAATACACGGTGTAAACCGACAGAAATTTTTGACGTGACAACGTCTTATAAATTGGTTTGCCGGGTGACACCTCAAGAAACTGCGTTACGCTGCTCCGCTCACGTTTCGCGCGAGAGAGAGAGCGAGAGAGAGAGAGAGAGAGAGAGAGATAGGCATACACACCGGTTCATGTTATACGAATGAATATTCACATTAAAATTATTTTACCACTCAGAGTCGTTGTCACGTAAAACTTTCGCGCGTATACCGACTTTACAGGCAACCAATTTTTTTTTGAGAAGATTATTATAACTCACCTTGCAGAGAATCAACACCGTTGCCATTGGTGTACTTGTTGATGGCGTCTCTGAAGATGTCATCGATCTGTCCGAGGTTGTAGTAGATGTAGATGGCGCTGCCGTTGTCGGCTCCAGTGTACCCTGGGACTCCGTAGTAGCCGGAAGCAGAGCTGCAGATGGCTGGCACATCGGCTGGATTGTTGTATCCTGCATAAAAGAATTGCTGGCTTGTCAGTCTTGGCTTTGATAAGTTACCTAAACAAAAACTGCATGATTTCACAGCTAACGCTTTAGACACTTTCTGAAATGCTTTAAGTGATGAGTGCTTAGAATATCTCGACTGCCTCGTTGGTGTAGTGACAATGTTTCTGCCTTACATCCGAGAGGTCCTGTTGGAGCCGAGCCAAAATTGTTTCTGAGATTTTCTGTCACAAATTTCTCAAAAACAGCTGGGAGTCGGAGAGTTGGTGGTGTTACACCCCCGTGCCTCGGTGCGTACGTTAAGCCGTTGGTCCTGCGCCTGATCTGTCTCCGGTCATGTCGGATTGCCGTCTCACCGAGCTTTGAGAGTGATGGAACAACAGTGAGTGCACCTGTGTATTGCGCTCACACTTGTGCACTATAATATCTCCTGCGTAGTTGGCAGATCTCTGCTGAGATTGGCCGCCGTGGTAGAAATCAGCCAGGATGACTATTATTTTTATTATTAGAATATATTTTTTTAATGATATTTCGTGATAAGCATTCAAGTTGTTAACTAAGGATGATATTTTTGCGGTAGAAAATAAATCAGCCGTCGGAAGCGCGGATCGAACCCATGGGAATCCTGATAAGCAACTTTCAACAGGCTTCGCCATTGTCAGTGGTATACATATAGGCTCATGGGCCGAATTCTCATGGGCGCTAGTGTTTAGAATAATTATTTTTAATAAATAATAATACATTATAAACATACAACAATACACACATAAATTGATCCGACTCCGCGGTAAGTAGCTTTAGCACTTGTGTTACAGATATCAGAATCAACAGTGGCATTACAAATAAACTTAAATAAATACATATAACACCCAAACCAGTACAAACAGACATGTTCATGCACACAAATGTTTGAACAGTGCGGGGATCGAGCCCGCGACCTCTTGGTTGATAATCAACTTCTTGACCATTTCACCGAAGTGGTCGTCATTGTTAAATTGTTTTTATTTACCGGGACGTGTGTCTCCGAGAATTTGTCCAGTGAGTCCTGGTGATCCAAGAACGCAGATGAGGATCTTCAGCAATCCAACGACCACTAGAAACAAATAATAAGTCAGTGTAAATAACATCTCAATAAAAACTCTAAAGCTCTGAACTTCACTAAAGACGTAAATGATAGATCTTTTCATTTTCGAAAAGACAACACTTAAATAATTCTTTTCGGCTCCGGTCATCGGGGAGGAATCGAACCCCCGATCTTTGGAAGTCCGGTCCAATGCTAGAAGATTTTTTAAGTGTTGTCTTTTTAAATTAAAAAATAGCGTTGTAAACGCGAAAAATACTTAACAAATAAAATTATTGCCTGTTTTATCTTAACCGATTGTTAAATATTTGTAAAAATATTTCTCTCGGGTGATTTGAGGGTGTCTCTCACAATCATTGATGAAACATACGCTGGCTCAAAGCGTTAAAAAGCACTTACAAAATTCACCGTTAAGGTTCTCGGTAGCTCAGTGGTCAGAGCATTGGACCGGACTTCCAAAGGTCGGGGGTTCGATTCCTCCCCGATGACCGGACCCGAAAAGAATTTTAAAGTGTTGTCTTTTCGAAATTAAAAAATAGCGTTATAAACGCGAAAAAAACCGTTAAGTATTTTTCGCGTTTACAACGCTCCGGACCGGACTTCCAAAGGTCGGGGGTTCGATTCCTCCCCGATGACCGGAGCCGAAAAGAATTTTTTAAGTGTTGTCTTTTCGAAATTAAAAAATAGCGTTGTAAACGCGAAAAATACTTAA
This sequence comes from Pyrausta despicata, assembly GCA_963921415.1. Classification (NCBI taxonomy): domain Eukaryota; kingdom Metazoa; phylum Arthropoda; class Insecta; order Lepidoptera; family Crambidae; genus Pyrausta; species Pyrausta despicata. The sequence goes on from OY992874.1 coordinate 5,531,036, forward strand.
CAAATAAAATTATAGGCTGTTTCATCTTAACCGATTGTTAAATATTAGTAAAAATATTTCTCTCGGGTGATTTGAGGGTGCGTCTCCCACAATCATTGATGAAACATACGCTGGCTCAAAGCGTTAAAAAGCACTTACAAAATTCAACGACTCCATTAAGTTTCTCGGTAGCTCAGTGGTCAGAGCATTGGACCGGACTTCCAAAGGTCGGGGGTTCGATTCCTCCCCGATGACCGTAGCCGAAAATATTTTTTTAAGTACTGTCTTTTCAAAATTAAAAAAAAAATAGCGTTGTAAACGCGAAAAATACTTAACAAATAGATCTTTTTATTCATTTAAAAAACTTCTGCACAAACTTGTGTACAGTGGCGAACTTAATGACGGAGGCATTCTCTACCAGTCAACCACAGGTCAAAGCAGAGAACATACATCTTTAAGCAGGACTATTCTTAGATCTTTTTTAAATGTCTTTCTATGATCTACATTGACAGTAAGTATGCTGTAGGTTGTTTAAAATAAATGCAAAAGTACGATTTGGCATCATAAATCCTGCCAGTACATTATAAATGTTTTAAAAGTAAAAAAAAACTTGAAAATAGAAATATAATTTTTCATTTCTCATACTCGGAAAGTAGTGTTTGTTTGATCAGAGCAGCGGGTCGAAAACGATGCTTCCCTCCCTTAGGCAGGAAAGACTCATAGTAATTGCTTCCCTCCCTAGGGCGGGAATGAATTTTAAAAATAGAACTAAAACTGGTTATTTAGTCGGCTATAAATTTTTTTACATAATTAAGAAAAATATCGATTAAAAAAAAAATGCTGAGGTCTTGTGAGAGTATACGGCCAATGTGAATTAAAAAAAAACCTATTAAAGTGGGATGGCCCGCGGCGGTGACGCGGGCGGTGTGTTCCATATTTGAAATTTAAATTAAAAAAGACTATTTTTTACTTTCCTTATATTTGAAATGAAAAGTAGAGTGTTTAACACGGGTGAAAGTCATCAATTCCCACTCGGACTATAGCCGCCCTCGCTTCGCTCGTGCGTCTAAATACCTCGTATGGGAATTGATTTCTTTCCACCCTTGTATAACAATCTACTATTATGCCATCTAACACCCCCCAACTGAGGTTGACTTTGAAAATGAAACAAGGATTTTATAAAATTGTGGTGAACATACGTATAAATACAAATTAATTTGGTTAGTACTTACATTTAGCGAGTGCGGATCCGGCTGAAAATTAAAGAAAAACGATTAGAATTAAAGTTTAAAAAAATAATAATACGTAAGTGAACAGTTCAAAGGCTAAGTAGGTAACTGGCCGAGTCAAATTAATTTAAGTGACGTCACACACTGCATACAAAGAAATAGAATAACAATAAACATGCTTATTCATAATTTCAACACCATGGTGATGGTTTACTCGTCATAAACAGAAAAGTAAATCCGATATTTTATTAATAATATTTTTTAAAACTATCTCTGGAACCCAATTTGACAAAACATTTTTCGGACAACCAGTATATGTGGATATAAATACTTACTTCCTGGGAGGAGACCGTTGATGATACCACCGATTCCGGCACCGACTGAAAGAGACAAAAGATTACAGTAAGCAGGGGTTGTATTCAAACACTTCGTCTTTAATTTCGCTGACTCGCATGGTTCGGTTATTATTCGTTGAGGTATTTTTCGCCTAATTTCCGTCACGCTTTTTATTTCTCAATAATTACTTAAACTGCTTATTAAATTTGGAAAGGACGTTAAAGAATACATTTCAATGCCAATAATTTATCATTGTAATTAATGTAACATATCATAATTTATTTTATATTTATTCTGCCTATTTAAATAAATTTTTGCACACCTGCATGCATGTTGAATACTTGTACTAAGCTTACGATAACATTAAGATCTTTAAAACCTGTATTCTTGCAAATAAACGAATTTCATTTCATTTCATTTTGTACTTTCTAGTTTTGGATTTATGAAGTGATAACATTTTGAGTGTAACGGAAATTAGATTCGCCATGATGGCAACGTGAAAATTGCTTCAAATTTAAATCTTTTACTGTCATAAAACTTTTTATTTTGGTTAATACATTTTCCACGCGCATTCAAATTTAATTTAAATTTTTCAAAAATGTATTTCTCATTTTTTTTGTGGAGTGGCGAAATGTTGCACTTAGTTTCGCCTCTCCACAAAAATTTCGAGAATCAGCGTGCCTCCGCCATTACTTGTCTCTTTTGAACTTTTCCTAAGCACGAATTCATGTAACCAAAATTACCGTAATTTATTACACGCAAGATTTCAAGATATTCAATACTTTTTACTCAATATTAACACCCTCTTCACATTTATAACAACGCATCAATAGTTACCTATTGATTGTAATTTTCAATTTTCAAACGTGATTCGTCGTCTCATTAAATTCTTTAGCAATATAATTAAGAGATGTAATTAGGTTGCCACCGGTACTTTATAATAAAGTATTGTATTTATTTCATGCAATTGTAGTTGTACTCTATGAGAAAAATAAGGTACACGAAAATACTTTATTTCGCATGATTTGGTTTCTTTGTGATTTTAGAACTTTAAGTTTAGTTTTAAGTATTAATGTAATTATACTTTGGAAGTATAATTATTTGTTGCATATGATTTTGAATATAGTAATGAACAAAAATAAATTGTACTTTATTTTGATACTATGTACTTTTTTTCGTACCGATGCACCCAATGTACTTTATCCCTTAATCAAACAGAATACTTTTTTATGAGATAAATGAAAACTAAGAATGGTTTTTAGGTAAGTTGGGTGTGTAGATTCAGAAAAAAAATATAAAAATTAGATAGGGGGTGGGGAAAGGGTGTTTTTGCGGTGGGAAATAATTTCCCATTATCCGTTACTGCATAGCAAAATTTTATGGAAGTGGGAAATTGTTTCCCATTGTCCGATACGGTTACGGACTTTTATTTTTACTAGTAGTTCCCCCCTGCTTTGCTTGAAATTTTAATTTTTGTTTTGTAAGTAACTCAAACTATGTAACATGCAAACCAAAATAAAAGATGTTTATTATTTATTTATTTATTTAATATTATAATAAGAAATTAAGAAAAGTATTAATACAAAAAAGGCGGAATTATCGGCCAGAAGTTGTATATATATATTACGGGAACAAAGAAAATTTTAAGTGCAGGAACGAACAATGGGAAATAATTTCCCACTTACTAAAACCTAAAAATTTTCTAGTAAATCGTACTGTTTCCGCAGTTCTTTTCAAGCCAAATATGCAGAAAATAAGTCTAGTTTATAATAGTGTTCACTATATGCACTTACCAGATTTTTTTTTCAATTTAACCTCAAAACACTGACGAGAACTGGTTTTTTGGCAAAAAAATCGTGACCTCTGACTTTCTCTTTGAAATTTGGTGACATATGGCGGCCATTAAAAAAATGTTGCCATTTTTCAAATTTTAAATATTATCAAGATTTTAAATTTCCATAGATGACATTCCTGGGTGTCGCCATTAAAAAAATAAAAAATATTTTGTGAATTAGGAGGAAGTGGGAAATAATTTCCCAATGTTTGATTAAGGGTTATTTGCAAAAAAAGGTGGCAACCCTAGATGTAATGTAAGATAGTTTTTTTTTTGGTTTGGTGTAAGAAAAATCTGCCATTTAAATACAATGACCAGTATAGATGATGAGTGATGACACTCACGTGTGATCAAGAGGTTGAGGACATCGTCGATGGTTCCTGGGATCTCTGTGAACGAAAAGAAAAAAGCAATTAGTACCTACTTAGTTAATTGTATCAAATTTAACTACATTAGTTTCGCAGATAAATTAAAATACTTTTTTTCATACCTATCAAAAGAATCTCTACCTCTATCTAATTGACTCAGTTGTATGTCTCGTTGCGACAGCATGCAATGCCTAAATGAATTCAAAGATTTTGGAGGATAGATGTCCATTTTTTCGGTGAGTTATGTATCCTAAATGCAATTTATATGGGTGGGATGCCCGATCTATCACCTGTTAAGATAGATGTCACAAAATTTAGAGGTCCGCAAAAGTTCCTAATACTTTGAATATCGAACACAACGTATTTTTAAATTTTTATTTTTCATAATTTGTAGACAACATTTCCAAGATTAATTTTTTTTCATAAATAAATTGTTTTGATTTTATATTATTGAAGTTATACAGTGATTTCGAAAAGTGGGGCATCTTCCTCGGCTTTACCCTAAAGTTATACATACTACTGCTGGATGAGGTAGTACGTACCGCCACAAGTCAAGCTAATCACTGTGGTATCTTATGCTTAAGCAATAAGGGTGATTTTGCAACGAAAATTAATAGCTTTATGTTGAGCCGTGTGCGAGTCAACTCCACCAGCATGCTTAGTGCGGTGCGATAGACATTTCAAGGATGTAACTTACCAATCGATCTATCTAAAATCGACGACATCTATAGATAGAAAAAGGGTTGTACTCACTTAAGTTGGCCAAGTCTTTGAGGATGGAGCCAGCGTTGCCAGTCACGCTGGTAAGAGCACCAATGAGTGGCTCTGTAAGCAAAAAATAATTATTTAAATATCATAAAACATTTAAATTGAATAAAAACCGACATGAGCAAGGAAGGAAGGAAAACAGCTGGCGAAGTTCAACGGAGGCTTAGGAACACTTTAGGAAAGCAGTAGCTAATTTTGATATAGTTGATGGAATCAGGCGTTACTTTGCGGAAACCCATGACTAGTTGCTAGCGTAGTTGGCTGATCTCTGTTGAGATCGGCTGCCGTGGTCGAAATCGGCCAGGAGGACTATATTTTCAAATCGATAATGTATAGAATACGTAATCTACTTATTTTGGTTTTCCATCGCTACTCTCTTAATGATACGTCATCGTTTGATTTATAAATTTAAAAAAGTACATAAGTAATTAATAAAACTTACGCAATACTTGTCCGAGACCGGTGGTAGTTGCGCCAAGGACCTGTGAAAAAATTCCGAATTTTATGTTCAGGTAGAAGACCCAATACTCGAGAGAAGATATAGGTACTCTCGAGTATTGGGTCTTCTACCAGACCTACACCTTTAAAATCACCTAAAGGTAGGTGAACGTGAACTGATGTCAACTATAATGAAGAGGAAGGTTGCCTTATTTGGACATATGCAGAGAGGTTCTCAATATGAGTTTTTAAGGCTGATCCTTGAAGGCAAGATTCCTGGCAAGAGATCACCAGGCCGACCCAGAAGAAAATGGATAGATGACATCAAAGACTGGACCAAACTTCGTTTTTATGACCAGCTAAAAAGAGCGGCTCAAGACCGCATCGGTTTCTAACATGCTGACCTCCAAACTTCAATTTGAAGATGGCACCCCATGATGATGATGAAAGGTAGGTACTGGCTGATGTTACGGAAGATACGGTAGGCCGTTCGATCGTCAACTTAAAAATAAATAATAGGTTAAAAACTTTATAAAAAAAAACGCTTTTATTGCTAACTGAAAAAGAGAAAATTATTTCTGCGTACAAAAAAAATCTATTACAGTATATCAAATAGCGTGGTTTAAAACAACTAGTATTTTTTATTTCTTTTTACTTCAAAAGGATAATGGAAAACTCTTATCAAATTATTGCATTGTCATCGGTCCTTGATACGTGTGCAAAGTTTCAAATTAATCCGATTTCTGGAAGTTGGTGAAAATTGAGCTCAAAGATTCCGTTACATACATACAGCCCGAGCTAATGAAAGCGTGTTGAAAAAAAAAATGGACCGCACACGCACGCACGTGTACACAACTCGCAGTACTGACGATGACTATAAACGGAGTAGGCCCATTAGACTCGGTTTAGTAGGACCGGTTTAATAGCTCATACCGTATCTGCTCGTCGATGTTGGATCTAGGAATGCTACATTCGTTGCGTTGCGTTTTTGCTCGTGGTTTGAACACGTAACAAAGCGTAATGCACGAATTCTCGCTATTATACATGCTACATCACACCACGGAACGTTAGTCAGTTCAGTATGGACTATGAGTACTATGTACTTTGAACTTTGTACTTTGTCCTATGTACGTTGTACTTATTACTTTATACTACCTATGTACTTTGTACTACGTACTTTGTACTGTGTACTAGGAGTACTGATTGTATGTGATATATGATATATGAGACTATGAGTGTGCCAGAAATAGGATGTTCTTCTCCTTATTAGTTTCATTTTGGCACCTAATTAGCGTACAGATGGTTCAACTGCTTTGGGAAGAAGCATGTGTAATCTATATTAAAAAAAGAGCACTGTTAAAACGTGTTTTTTGTAATTAAACCATTCAAGGTATGATAAGATATCTTCCAAGCCAGGAGCGGATATACCTAAAGGCTTTTTGGGCGTCAGCCCAGGGCCCCGTGCATACAGGGGGCCCCCAGCTTTTGTTAAAAATAATGAGAGATGAATCGTTATTAAGGCGTTACGTGTAACGAAAAAAAACATTCGTACGGTTGGCAACCCAAATCGATCAACCTTTTTGCCAACTGACAACGAAACTGGGAATTCCCCTGCCGCTTAGATTGTCTATGTAGTCGGTGTATTTTATAGCGGGCGTGTGTATTACACGTGTATTACCCTTTGATTGTACAAAGTCTTATTACCAATCATTTAAAGGAAAAAAATCACGATTCTACAGAATTATGGAAGATTATTGAGTTAAATGTGCGACCGCTCTAGATTTTGGGCTCCATGACGGTCTGAGGGCCCCCTAAGCTTGGAGGCGCCAATAAATAGAACTAAAACCCTGGCAAATTTTACAGGCTCCATTTTTTTTTCACTTCCTAAAGCCTACCTCTCAAACCGCTTTGGTATTACTATATCTGTGGCTTAGCTATCTTAAACATACCTTTTTGAACTTATGTAATATCACTAAGCTCAAAATTAAATTACTCGCGCTCTCTTTAATATACCTTAATGAACATCACTATTGGATATCACTGGATGAGACAAAGCTTAAACATTACTAAATAACTTTTGTACCTTTATATTTTGTACAATAAACACAAAAATTTCAGGCGCTCGCTTCGTTCGCGCACTAAAACACACCCTTATTAGTATTCTATGGGAGCCACAACGAATAATTTAATATCGTTGGGGAGCCATTATACCCAAAATTTCAAGGACCACCTAACCATAGGCTTATTCGTGTTCTAAGAGAACCACTATACCCAAATTTTCAAGCGCTAGCTTCGCTCGCGAACTAACTTTTTAACTTTAAATACAAGTACATACTTCGAGCGCTCGCTTCATATAAAATAGTGCGCGAGCTATACATTTCTGAAAAGTTTTTCAGAAAGATAAGTATAAAACTCAGTTCTCTCTCGAACTTTTGGTAAAGGAATAGTGGCTAATAAAGGATTTTTTTTGTGAACGCCATATATATTCAAAGACCGAAAAGATTAAAATGCAAGTCTCACCTGTGTGGTTCCAGTCACTACGTTGTTGACAATGTTGCCAGTTGTGTTGGTCACACCGTTGACAACGCCGCCAGCTGTGTTGACCACACCGTTGACAACGCCGCCGGTTGTGTTGAGCACACCGTTGACAACGCCGCCGGTTGTGTTGAGCACACCGTTGACAATGCCGCCAGCTGTGTTGGCTACACCGTTGACAATGCCGCCGGCTGTGTTGGCCACACCGTTGACAATGCCGCCGGCTGTGTTGGCCACACCGTTGACAATGCCGCCGGCTGTGTTTGCTATGCCATTCACGAGGTTGCCAGCTGCTCCTAGGACAGCGCCCAAGCCTCCTTGTGGAAGGGATTAAGATTAGTTATATACAGGGTGTGGTGCTTGTCGTTCGTCACTTTTTTATCAGAATAATTGGTTATGTTGATTATTTTTTTTATATTCATCCACTGTATCATAAAAATAACTTTGGCCCTTTGAATTCGGGTGGTAATTAACTGGCCAACAAAAAAGTTGCGATTTTTAAATTGTAAAAATCCCTTATTATTATATTCCTTATTATATAAAAATACTTATTGTACATCAAAATTGGCAATTAAAATATACAATATTTATTTTAAATGTTAATGTTTTTATGGATGCATATCAAATAATTACTGGTGCACAACAAACATTACATGATATAGATAAATAAATTTTCCGATTTTCCGAAGAATTTCCATTTTCAATCAAAAATACTGATTGTACATCAACTTTTGCCAATTTTGGCGTAATTTTGATACATTGGTTAGTTTTGGTAAAAACACTATTATTTTCGGTATATTTTCAATTATTTTCTGCAGTTCTAACTATTTAATTAATCGATAATTACGAATAGGCTTAATCGAAATAGTAGATATGCCATATACTTAATTCAACCCATTAACTATTTCGCAATTCATTATTTCGAATTCAATTGTTAAATCACAGCGCGAAACACATTTTTTCGCTGAGCCTACTAACTAAATCTCATCAATCGTATGATGGATATCATACGGTTGATATACACGTTAAGTTTCGATGAAAAAGCACAATTTTATTATTTAGCACTACACACTCACTCACAAATAAGGACATTTTCTAAGGCTGATGATAACTTTATTGAGTAAAAAGTTTTTACTAGCACGGAAGGTAATGAATAACTTTACCTGGGCACCGTCTTCTGAATCTAAGTTATTTTCTGTAATATTTGAAGATTCGTATTCATAAAACATAAAATAAAGGCCAGCCATTAGCCCACTTTTAATAGTAGGATAAATATTGTTACCCGTAGTTACTTTGAAGCCCTAAGTAAGATAGTAACTAAATTAGTATCTACAATAAATAAGGACTGTTTTTAATTGTATTTTGGTACTCTGTGTTATTTCGAAATAAATAAATGTTCTATTCTATTATATTCTAAAAGAGCCTATATACGTTCAAGGAAAAATCCGTTCTACCTCGCGAGCCAAATCAGTACATCGCCATCTCTGATCAACCAACGGTACTAAACTTAGTAGGCGCAGTGATGCAGTTGAATTATACACATATTATTGTTATAAAAATTCATACTAAATTACTAATTAAACATTGATTATAAAAGCTTGTTGAAAAAATATAATAGTTTAAAAAACTAAAAAAACACGCTTTTATTGATAAATAAAAAAAGGGAAAAAAATTAGAGTACACGGAATTTATATTACAGTAGAGTAAAAAGCGTGGGGTGCACTTTATGACGTTTTCATACTTCTCTTTTAATAGTTGCCAATAATAGGATGATTTTCACATACTAATATACCAAGCACCCCACGCTTTTTACTCTACTGTAATATAAATTCCATGTACTCAGAAATTATTTTTTCTTTTTTAGTTAGCAATAAAAGCGTGTTTTTTTAGTTTTTGAAACTATTATTATTATTATTTTTTAGTTAATAAGGATAATGGAAAACTCTTATCAAATTATTGCATTGTCATCGGTACTTAACACTTGTGAAAAATTTCAAATTAATCGATTTCTGGAAGTTGGTGAAAATTGAGCTCAAAAACTCCGTTACATACATACATACGTACACCCCGATCTAATAAAAGCGTGTAAAATTTTTTTTTTACTTTAGTACCCTAATTGTTTTTTTTTTGATAATTTTTAAATAACTACCTTTAGTTTTTGGAGGTTGAGCGACCGTGGTGCCCACAGTCCCGGACGCTTGCACGGTGCCTTGGACGGCTACGGGTGTTTTCGCCGGGATAATGGTCGGCGAGGAGTAGGCAACGGCGATCTAGAAAAATAAAGAAAAAAAATATTAAGTCACTTTATTTTTAGCATTAACTCAATTATTTAATTCAAATATTTATTTGACGACCGCTTTGGTCTAGTGGTTTGAGGTCCAGACTACAAAACCGGCTGTCGCGGGTTCGAATCCTGCAAGGGGCAAATGTTTGTGTGATGAGCACGAGCATTTGTACCTGAGTCGTGGATGTTTATAATGTATTTAAATATTACTATCCGTTATTCTAGCCAACATAGCACAAGCTTACGTTTAGTTTGGGGCTAGGTAATTGGTGTGTTCGTTTAAACAATTTATTATTTCTTTATTTAAGTGTACTATTATTATATATGGGTGTAATTTACCTGAAAAGAAAGATTTTTATTATTATTATTAATATTAACGATGCTAATAGGTCAGATGACATCACCAATCGTTGACATACTCTTTATTATCTGTCAAAACTGTCTGCCGCCATTGATTTTGTATGGGAATACAAGAACGTGACGTCACGGTCATGTGTCAGAAATCGGAGTCAATTGACCGAATATATACTAAAACAATAATTTACGTCGGCCTACAGCAGGCACCTCGCAAGTACAAACTGAGTCTGTCGGAACGACTGCAGCAACGATACCAATCTTTCAGATGTGGGGGGTGCCCGAGATAGACCTGTTTGCCTCAAAAACCGCACACGTGATACCCAGGTACGTTTCAATGGACGTGCAAGATCAACAAGCTTATCACCACAACGCGTTTTGTCACTATTGGCACTACAAACTGGCTTGGCTTTTTCCACCTCCAAATCTGATTCCCAGAGTGCTCAATCACCTCAACAAAGGCAGCGGTCAGTACATCTTAATCGCACCGAGTTGGAACAAGGTATTTTGGCAGGTAGATGTTCAACAGCGAGCACTACGACCCCCTTATCTGATACCAGACTTAGCCCATGCTCTGATAGACACGCGAACAGGAATTCACCCGCCCGAAATCCGCGACTTGCACCTAAAAGCATGGCTGATTTCGGGTGGAACGATCTTTTAACAGACTGGAATGAACAAGAGTAAGAACTACTAATGTCAGGTTGGCGGCGTTCTACGATCAACACCTACGGATCAGCGTGGACGAGATGGAAAAAGTGGTGCTCAACAAATTCAGTAGACTTTAAATTTCCTAATGCTGATCAAGTTGCACGATATCTTGCATATCTACACTGTGAAGTTGGTTAAGCTTACAAAACTATTTTGGTCCATAAATCATTAATTTCAACATTCACACATTTAAATACTAAAGTAGATCTTTCTTCCAACTTCTTTGTAAAACACATGTTAAAAGCAATTTCTGTTGCTCGCGCCAAACCGTCAAAACCACCTGGTCGTAGAGTACATGATCTTACTTTGTTGCGGTTGCGCATTGACAGCGATAAATTAATTGATGAGCAATCTAGTATCTTGCTTTGGCCAGCTTTTGGTTCTAAAACAGACACTTACAATCACCGACAATCTGGTTAAAGGATTAAGGTTCATCCGGACAAAAATCTGAATATTGTTTTCTAGATAAGGCAGTTGTTTAAATTATCTTGTGACCGTAGGGAACAGTTAAATGATTTGTTTAACACTGCAAGAGGCGACACTAAACCTGCCACTAGAACTGTAATTGGGGGTTGGGTGAAATCTATTCTGAAGGAAGCTGGCATCGAAGCCAGTCCTGGTTCGGTGCGTTCTGCTGTAGCCTCCTTAAATTGGTTGGAAAACTTTCCATTAGACAAAATTCTTCAAACTGGCAATTGGAAAAGTGTTCATACTTTTAGGACATATTATCAAAAAGAAATTCTAAACTCAAGTGCTGTACAGTCAGTTTCTTTATCTAATTATTTTGATGCAGTATGATTTCATTATACTTTTAATGATGATTGATGTATTATCTTACAATATTAGTATCTCTATCTATCAGTCTTGGCTGGAGAATTACTTGTATGATTTCAATAATAAAGTGTATAGAAATTGCTACCTAATCTCTTAAATTCATCATGAATATTTAAACCTACACAATATAGCGTCAATAACTTAAAGTTATTTGCACCAGGAGATAACAAACACATCACTCAAGATGGATTCCGGATATTGATACTAAACAAATAATAGAGAGTTTTACCAACAAATAAAACTTACCTATTATTTTTTATTCAATATCCGGAATCCAGGTAATTCCTACCTGGTGAATCATGAGTGCCATAATGACGAAACCTGTTATAACTGCGCGATCGCTGTTAGCACTCGCGCGCCGCGTGAGTAGTGCCAAACCGACACTATAGGCGGCGCCACCGTCGAAAAGGAACCGGAAACGCTGACTTAAAGGCAAGAAAGACAGGTGCTTGACTCAAGATGGATTCCGGATATTGAATAAAAAATAATAGGAAAGTTTTATTTGTTGGTAAAACTCTCTATTAAGTGGTGATAAGATTTTCAACATCACATACATTGATCTGACTCCGTGGCAAGTACTTGTGTTACAGATATCAAATCAACAGTGGTATTACAAATATTTTTTTTTTAAATAACACTTAACGAACACTTTGCGAGTCACAAAAAAACTAGATGAAAAAACTGCCACAAAATTTTTATTCGATAGACTCTAGATTATATGTACATCAACAAAAAAAAGCCCTTTAGATTTTTAAAATTAAATTTAAATTAAAATTTTGGTATTTTCTATGAAAAACAAATAATTTAAAAATAAACTGCAGGGAGTAGAGGGTGCTATGGAGGCTGAAGGAAAAGCAGTTGTCCCCTTCTAAGGGCGAATTCGTTTTGGCACACGTATTATATTAAGTCCTTACCTATGAAATTGGCGTTTTGTATGGGAGGAACAAAAAGTCGAAATTTTTTTATATAGCATATTTATTTAATCAAAGTATGAGCCATTGTAATCTATGCACTTTTGCCATCTCATAGGTAGTTCATTGATCCCTTTACTAAAAAAACCATTCGAACGGGAATCAATAAAATCTTTGAAAGCGACTTGGACTGCCCCATCTGAGTTGAACTTTTTCCCTTGCAAGAAGTTATCCAAATTTCGAAAAAAATGGTAATCTGTTGGAGCAAGGTCCGGGGAGTACGGTGGATGCCTTAGAGATTCCAATTGAAGTTCTTCTAATTTGCTAGCCGTCTGATGTGCAGTGTGTGGTCTAGCGTTGTCGTGAAGCAGCAGTGGCGTAGAGCGATTGACCAGCCTTGGTTGTTTAGCAACTAGCTTTTCCATCATGGTTTGCAATTGCTGACAATAGATATCTGCCGTAATCGTCTGGCCAGATTTGAGAAAACTGTAATGAACGACACCGGCGCTAGTCCACCAAACGCTTACAAGTAACTTTTTATTGGTCAATTTTCGCTTGGAGCAGGCTTTGGCTGGCTTGCCAGGGTCCAGCCATTGCGATGAGCGCTTCCGATTATCGTAGAGAATCCACTTTTCATCACAGGTAATGATTCGATTTAAAATCCCTTCGTTATTGTGCCGGTCAAGTAATGTAACGCAGCAGTTGACGCGCGTTTGCCGGTTTGCTTCACTCAATTCGTGAGGAACCCACCTTTCAAGTTTTTTAATCTTCCCAAGTTTTTTAATCTTGCTTCAAGTGGATTAAAACAGTTTTATCACTAACGCCAAAGCCTGCAGCTAACTCGGACGTGGTTTGCGATGGATCCGCTTCCACAATAGCCTTCAATTCTTCATTATCAACTTGGGTCTCCGGCCGTCCACGGGGCTTGTTTTGCAGGTCGAAATTTCCAGAACGAAAACGTTGGAACCAAAAACGCACTGTGTTTTCTTTTGCGACACAACCGCCATACACATCATTAACCCTTCGAGCCGTTTCCGCAGCACTGGTGCCACGGTGGAACTCGTACTCGTAAATAACGCGATATTTCAAATTTTCCATTTTGTAAATTGAGCGATGCAAACAGAAAAAAGATAAGTAAAAAAACAAATGAATGACGGTTTACGAAACACAACTACATGTGGAAATAGCTGTATAAATTTGAATTTCGAATTCCTAACCAAATAGGAAAAATTTGTGATCAAAGTGGCCAGTACGACAAAACGCCAATTTCATATGTAAGGACCTAATATTATATAAAATTAAGTCGGGGTTTCCTTTCTGACGCTATAAATCCAGAACGGCTGAACCGATATGAATAATTTTAGTCTCGAAAAATTTGTAAAAGTCTAGAGAAGGATTAAAAGATCAGAAAAAAAAAACAATTGGCAGGACAACGTCTACCGGGCCCGCTAGTATGTTACATACATCCATAAAAGAAAAGTTTATATTGTAATCTGTCTTCTGTAATAATAATCTATCGCACTGCGTGTAACAGTAATTACGACAGTTGACTTAACACCATAAAGCATCCTCTACCAGTCATATCCATGGGTATGCAAGTTAAACGTGAAAAGACCGTAGCAATCATAAACTGAAGTTACAAATGTCTTAAATCAAAATTTTTTTTTTTTAATTGAATAAAACTTACCAAACACGCTATAGTTATAACTTTAAGGCCCACCATCTTGACAGAGGCCACACTGATGTGATTAGCAACAAAATGGTACCAACTATTTATACCTAACATGTAAAAATTTCCCCGTGAAAATAGGCAAATAATATTTCATGTCGCGGTAATGTTGGTGATTTAGTCATTGTCCGAAAATGCCGAAATTTGTTAATGGCGGCAAATCTAAGCAGAGCCTCAATGGCTTTAAGGGGATGTTATTATACAGATGTCCCAAAAAGATCTTTTTTCATGTTTATTTTTGTGTTTGTGATGTGTTTTTTTTTTTTGTATAAATAAATGGTCATCTATTAGTCTATCGTCTCCTTAAGTTTTACACGCTTTTTTGTGACACCCTGTATTTAATAGTACACTAAGTATATACCTATGCACTTCTAATCTGACAAGACGATAATATATTGCGAATTAATTTCCTAAATCAATCGGAGCCTTCTAAGGACTGGTATACAGTAAAGATAGACCTGTAGCGATTTTATTGTAACACAATTATGTACAAACATTCTTTAATTTCTATCTAGACGATTGAGTACCTATTTATCAAATAGACGGGTAACAGGAATCCAGGTTTTTGAGATAATTTATTATTTATTTTTTGTATATTATAATATAATTTTATTTTATTTATTTATTGATATTAAGATATTATATCTAGGTATATATTATGTTTATTAAGTTTTGTATCATTATCTAACCACAATTAACCTTTAATTTTCACTGCACCCATTGCCTTCACTGACAGAAAATGCTTTTAGCATTAAGTCCACCCTTTGTACATTTCTTGTGCAATAAAGTTTTAAATAAAATAAAAAATAATGAGTGTTTTTGCCGCAATTTTATCTGTCCACAAGTTTAACTGCAACATGTACACAGTTGTAATTTTTCGTTTTGCTTCAATTATTATTTTTTTGGTAATAAATTGCCAATGCGTCGACAGCAGTATCAATATTGAAAATTTAAATATTTCAACATTTGAACAAATAACATAATAGGCTGATACTAAGCGACAAATACAATACGTCAATGAGTAATACTATTCAAATGCTGTTTTACACAAAGGTTGTTTGGAATTAATAAGGAAATAAATTGAGACAACATCACATAGGTACTTTGATCTAAGCCCTATGTAAGTAACATAAGCACTTGTTTTATTGACGTGACAACGTCTTATAAATTGGTTTGCTGGGTGACACTTCAAGAAACTGCGTTACGCTCCGCTCACGTTCCGCGCTCACAATGAGAGCGAGTGAGAGGCACGCGTCCCTTCGACAAGGGCATGGTTAGCCCGCCTAAGAGCGAGTGAGACAGACATAAAAAGTGAAAGGCACGCGTCCCTTCCACTCGAGCACAGTTAACCCGCCTAAGAGCGAGAGAGACAGAGCGAGAGAGAGAGAGTGAGAGAGATAGGCATACACACCGGTTCATGTTATACGAATGAATATTCACATTAAAATTATTTTACCACTCAAAGTCGTTGTCACGTAAAACTTTCGCCCGTATACCGACTTTACAGGCAACCAATTTTTGAAGTGAAAACTTCTTTAGCGGCGTTGAGCACTTTTGTGGCATGGGTAGAAACTGTGAAACTCGCGTCAGGTCACGTGATGCTGATCGAAAAACCGTAAGACGGTTCAAATAAATCAAAAATGCACAACGTTAATAATCAAGTTTTCACTTCTGCCGGCACTCCCGGAGTGCAACCCGTGTTTTTTTTTTGTTAAGTATTTTTTGCGTTCACAACGCTATTTTTTAATTTCGAAAAGACATAACACTTTAAAAAATTCTTTTCGGCTCCGGTCTTCGGGGAGGAATCGAACCCCCGACCTTTGGAAGTCCAGTCCAATGCTCTAACCACTGAGCTACCGAGAACCTTAATGGAGTCGTTGAATTTTGTAAGCGCTTTTTAACGCTTTGTTAATAAGCACTTGTGTTATAGAAATCAGAAAGAACATAGGTTTAATATAAAATAAAATTAAAATAAAATGCATTTATTTCAGGTCATATTAACCCATAATTTAAAATCTAACAATTGAAAAGTAACAATAAAATAAATAAAATATAACAATAATATATAAAAATTATATAATTTAAAATATAACAATATACAGGGTTACAAGGAATGGCATGCTAGATCCGTTAAAGGCGTGGAGTACTCATCATTTCTGACATATTTCACTATGAAACAGCCTATCCTAAACTTAACCGTTTTCGAGATTATCGACTTTTAATATTTTTATTAATAATTGCCAATTTTTAGTCCGACTACCAAAACAATATCCCGCGTTGTATTCCCAGCCCTAACCGGTAATAATATTTTTTAATAACCCTCCGAGAAAAATAAACTTACTGATATTTTTTTAATTTCTTAACTTTCACTTGTCTAATACGGACTCTTCAATTAACTTACTCACTGTTTTGATGATCGACGTCCTAGAGCATCTTATTACACATGTAAATATGCAATAATAATAATAATACGACACACAAAATAAACAAAATTAAATTTAGCAGCCTAAAAATTGGCATTTTTATTTAAAAAACATTAACGTCGAAAATCTCGAAATAACCGTTTTCGAGATTTAAGACTTTAGGATACTTTAGGAACTTTAGGATTTCATAGTTAAATTAATTCAATTCATTTTTATTTGTGCTAATATAGTTTTTTAAGAATTACTAACAAAAATGGATCAATGTAATCTTTTATCTTAAATTAATAATAATAATAATAGTAGAATGTGCAGAAATGATGACGAATGAATCTCCACGCCCTTAACGGATCTAGCACGTCTTTTACTGTAACCCTGAATGTTGTACAACAGACAACATAGAAAATTGTTTTCCAACGTTGTCTCCGTCCGGGGATCGAACCCGGGACCAGATAGCGGCACCTTGAAACCAACTACTACACAGGTCGTTAAGGAGAGATCACACTTAGGGGCAAGATCGAATACAATTTCTTTTAAAAGAGTTACGTACTGGGGCGGTTTGATAAGTCCATGACTTTGAAAAGAAAAACATATATTTTGTGTACAAAAACATTTTATTTTTCTACATACTCTCCTTTCAACTCTACACTCTTTTTCCAGCGATGCTCCAATCTCTTCAACCCATCCAAAAAATACTTTTTGTCAAAGCCTGCAAAATAGGCCTCGGTTGCAGCTATCACCTCTTCATTGGATGAAAATCTTTGCCCAGCAAGCCATTTCTTCATGTTTGGGAAGAGAAAGAAGTCACAGGGGGCTAAATCTGGTGAATATGGAGGGTGCGGCAATAATTCGTATCCTAATTCGACAAGTTTTGAAGTCACGACTGCAGACGAGTGGGCCGGAGCATTATCCTGATGAAATAGAACTTTTTTCTTTGCTAGATGCGGTCGTTTCTTCATCAACTCTTCATTAAATCTTTCCAGCAATGCAGCATAGTAAGCACCGGTTATTGTCTTGCCTTTCTCCAAGAAATCGATGAAAATAACCCCTTGACTGTCCCAAAATACTGTTGCCATCACTTTACCAGCCGAACATACCGTTTTTGCCTTCTTTGGTGCACGTTCGCCGGTAGAAGTCCACTGCTTTGACTGTTGTTTAGTCTCTGGCGTATAATGGTGGACCCACGTTTCATCCACGGTTACGTACCGACGCAAAAATTCACTTGGATTGCGATTATACATAGCCAGACATGCCTCAGAATTAGTCACGCGTTTTCGCTTTTGGTCGACTGTCAGTAAGCGCGGCACCCATCTTGCAGAAAGTTTTTTCATTCCCAAAATATCGTGCAAAATATGAAAAACTCGTTCAGTTGAGATGTGCACAGCCTCAGCTAACTCGCGTATCTTTACTCGACGGTCAGCCAAAACAATATCGTGGATTTTGTTAACAATGTCCTCAGTGTTTACGTACCATTCCATGAGACGGCGCTGAATCCCCGTAATATTTTTTCAACTTGTCTTCGGTCTGCTTAATGGTTTTCCCGCGTAAAAATAGTGTTTAATCAAGACTCGAAACTCGGATTTCTCCATTTTCACAGCCGCCAAACTTCTTTTGTTATTAAATATTGTTTTCGCGCCATATTTGAAAATAGAATTATTTTAGGTTCGCAAAAATATTACTTTTAAGAAAATATCATTAAAAATAAAAAAAGTTTCTATTCAGCCTGAAAGTCATGGAGTTATCAAAACGCCCTCGTACACTAACGGATCTTAATAAGTACCTCATTACCTATGTTGTTGACGTGACAAAGTCTTATAAATTGGTTTGCCGGGTGACACTTCAAGAAACTGCGTTACGCTCCCCTCACGTTCCGCGCTCACAATGAGAGCGAGTGAGAGGCACGCGTCCCTTCGACTCGGGCATGGTTAGCCCGCCTAAGAGCGAGTGAGACAGACATAAAAAGTGAAAGGCACGCGTCCCTTCCACTCGAGCACAGTTAACCCGCCTAAGAGCGAGAGAGACAGAGCGAGAGAGAGAGTGAGAGAGATAGGCATACACACTCTGGGGTCTCGGTCCTTGGCTTGCATGTACATAAGAAACACGTGTATTTTTGTAAAGTCACACCCAGAGTTCTTTCTAAATTTAACATGGTCAGAACTAGGAAACTAAGGGCTCAGTATATTAATCTGTTGCATAATCCTCGATGTCACACAAATATATATAAAATAAATGCCTATAATATGAGTATCACATTGTTTAATAACCTCCCGGATAAAATAAAAACTTTAGAGTGTAGAGAGTTTAAAATACAATTGACTGAATGGCTACAAGAAAAATGTTTTTACAGTGTGACTGAGTTTATGAATTATAAAAAATTGACATGAAATTAAAAACATTAATGTAACATTATCATAATTTATCATTGTAATTAATTTGACATACTTATCATAATTTATTTTATAGTTATTCATTCTGCGTATTTTAATAAATTTTTGCACACCTGCATGCAGGTTGAATACTTGTACTAGCTTACGATAACATTAAGATCTTTAAAACCTGTATTCTTGCAAATAAACGAATTTCATTTCATTTCATTTCATTTAGTACCTACTAAGGGAAGTACCCCGTGACTACGATATGTGATACATATATATTCTATATAAGAAGATTTATTTTTTCGTTACGCTCAAAGATCAAAAACGCTCATTTAGCAGAAAAATAGCTCACAACGCGTTGTGGTCACAGTAAAACATCCACATAGCAAAATTCGTGTTATGGCTCTAATGAAAACGCGCACGACGCGTGGTTGTTGAAAGACCAAATAGCAAAATTCGTGTCGTGGCTTACATGCTATTCGATCTTAACGCGTTGTAGCAATGAAGAAAAGCCATGCCGCGTATGGTGGTCCACAGGTCGGACTTCTAAAACCAAGGGTCGCGAGTTCGATCCCCGCACAGTACAAGCATAAATGTGTGCATGAACATGAATGTTTGTACTGGTCTCGGTGTTATCTATGTATAATATGTATTTATTTACAAAAAAAAGAATTTAATATTTTTTTTTGTTATACAAGAGTGCAAAGTTGCTTTTTAACCACGTGTTCAATTTTGATTGAAGGATTCTAAAATTGAATCACGAGCGCAGCGAGTGATTCGAAATTAGAATCCTGAGCGTTAGCGAGGAAAATCAAAAGAGCACGAGGTGAAAAATCTTTGCACTCGAGTGCAACACGTAACTTTTCATTCCACCTCAGCGAGGAAATTACTAAATACAAAAGAAAAAAACCTTTACAATCACAAGATAGGTACTTTTATTTCAATTTAGGTATAAACTACTACATTATGACAGGTACTTAAGTAATACAGAATAATCTTTAAATTAGAACAAAATAATACGTAGTTATAATTAAGAAAAATTGAAAGTAACGTTGCTACAGTTATTTCAACTTGAGTGTAATATTTTTGTTTGGTACTGTAATATTGGTGTCAGTCACTTGTGTACTGTTTTAAATACTTCTCGCGTGATTATTGAGGGAGAAAACTTATTTGCACATTATTAACAGTTTCAGTCAATTCTGTTGGCGTCAAACAAACTTCCTCGTCGCTAGAATCACTCATTTAGTTTTTTCACTTGTTTTCAAGTTTCTTGTTTTTAATATAAGGTTTTTAACAATGACGTAAAAAAATGCCGCGTAAAGAACCGCCTACGAAGCAAATTGTAAAAAGAACACCAAGAAGGTTCCGAGTCTGAGTTTTGGACAAATTAAAAAAAAATTGTATGATATATTCGGCACTATAGAGGTAGCAATAAATAGGTTTAATGATTTTTGAAGTGAAAACTTCTTTAGCGGCGTTGAGCACTTTTGTGGCATGGGTAGAAACTGTGAAACTCGCGTCAGGTCACGTGATGCTGATCGAAAAACCGTAAGACGGTTGTTAAGTTTTCACTTCTGCCGGCACTCCCGGAGTGCAACCCGTGTTTTTTTTTAATTCACAAACTTAGTGCACACGATGTTCTAAATTCAATTTACTTTATGCTCTAGTGAATAAAAACGGCTTTTCCACTCAGATATTGAAGAGCAAAAATACTCTTTCCGAGATGGTGGGATGAAAATAGTTATTTGTTATACAAGAGTGCAAAGTTGCTTTTTAACCGCGTGTTCAATTTTGATGACCGAGCAAGCGAAGGATTCTAAAATTGAATCACGAGCGCAGCGAGTGATTCAAAATTAGAATCCTGAGCGTTAGCGAGGGAATCAAAAGAGCACGAGGTGAAAAAATCTTTGCACTCGAGTACAACACGTAACTTTTCATTCCACCTCAGCGAGGAAATGACTAAATGCAAATAAAACCGTTGACAATCACAAGATAGCTACTTTTATTTCAGTTTAGGTATTAACTACTACATTAAGATAGGTAAGTATTACAGAATAATCTTTAAATTATAACAAGATAATACTTAGGTATAATTAATAAAAATTTAAAGTAACGTTGCTACAGTTATTTAAATTGAGTGTAATATTTTTGTTGGGTACTGTAATATTGGTGTTAGTCACTTGTGTACTGTTTTTCGAGTGCTTGCTTTCTTGTTCTCGGATAATTCTATAAAATATGCCAGCAAAACGTTTTCTGAGAAAGTTTTGGCTCCTTTTGCTAGTCGCCACGTGTTGAACATAACGTACTGTTTTAAATACTTCTCGCGTGATTGTTGAGGGAGAAATATCATTTGCGCATTATTAACAGTTTCAGTCAATTCTGTTGGCGTCAAACAAACTTCCTCGTCGTTCCTCATTTTAGTTTTTTCACTTGTTTTCAAGTTTCTTGTTTTTAATATAAGGTTTAACAATGACATGAAAAAATGCCACGTAAAGAACCGCCAACAAAGCAAATTGAAAAAAGAACACCAAGAAGGTTCCGAGTTTGAGTTTTTAACAAATTAAAAAAAATGTTGTATGATATATTCGGCACCATAGAGGTAGCATTAAATAGGTTTAATGATTTTTTTAATTCACAAACTTGGTGCACACGATGTTCTAAATTCAAATTTACTTTAACCTCTAGTGAATAAAAACGGCTTTTCCACTCAGATATTGAAGAGCAAAATGACTCTTTCCGAGATGGTGGGATGAAAAATGTTTTACCGTTGTCTTGTACCCATAACACAAGTATCGTAGCTTAATTTGGGACTAGATAATTGGTGTGACTGTTGTGAATTTTTTTTTAAACGTTTGCCGTGTCAGCTAATAAAATATATTAATGAAATAAGTCAAATACATATTAACCCCTTCCAACAAATAGGTATGTATATAGGTGAAAGTAACAGTCATCTTCATCGTTTTATGGAAATTCATCCATAAAATTCGGTGCACCAACTGTTCAGATACCTCTTCAACACAAAGTAAAATTGATCACGCGCAAGTTTCATGTTTCAAGTAAGGCCATATTCAATTAAGAGTCTACGAGCCATATCGTTTTTCAAAAAGTTTTGACAGGTAAGTAGTTTTTGACGTGACAACGTCTTATAATTCGATGGAGCCGGCTGCACGCACCAAAAACATGACTCATGCGGCGTTACCTTGCTCTGAGGCGTTCCATTTAAGGCTTGAAGTGCAAGCGGGAGCGCGAAATGAGCGACAAAGAGGCACAATCTTATGACGTTGTCACGTTCAACTATTGTCAGTAAGCCGACTTTACTGACACCTGATTTTTTGCCGTAAATTTGGCTTTCAAAGAATTAATCGAAAATATATTTTTTTTTGTTTCCGCCACCAATTAGGGTAAAACCGGAATAAATGACTTTTAGAAAATAAAGATTATTAACAATTCATTATCAAGTCAAGATTATTAACTTTTAGAAATATATAACTTCAATAATAAAAATCGAAACAATTTATTTATGAAACAAATTTACTGTTGGGAATTTTGTCTACAAATTTTTGAAAAGTACAAAACGTTGTCTTTGATATATTCTAAGTACCTATTGGGAACTTTTGCGAACCTCTAAATTTTGTGAAATCTATCCCATACAGAGGATAGATGCCCGACACATATATATACATTGCGTTTGGGATAGTTGACTCACCGGAAAAATGGGCATATGTCCTCCGAAATCTTTGAATTCATTTTGGCATTGCATGCTGTCGCAACGAGACATACAACTGAGTCAATTAATGTAGAGTTAGAGATTCTTTTGATCGATATGAAAAAAAGTAATCGAATTCATCTGCGAAACGAATGTAATTAAAATAAGGTCATCAATACCACTGGGGCATCTATCGCGGCTCTACTCTACACTGCACGACAAAAACAAAATAGCACTTTTTGCCTGATGAATGACATGCTGTTCACTAATTAGGGCTCGCTGATTTCAAACCTACCCTCAGATTTTTCTAGCAGCTCCAGTTTAGGAGATCCAAGTACCCTCTCAAAATCTAGTCTCCAGTCGACTTTGTGGGTCAAGTATAATATAATAAAGTTTTTTATTTCGTTACAAAGTTGTACTAGTACATTGGAGCTCCCATTTAGGCTAAACTGTACTTTAAAGGCCGCTGGTCTGGCGTTTCGTAATTTTTTGTCAGAAACTACACGATGCAAGAAGTCTTTTGGTGAAGTCGTTTTTTGAAGCAACCTTGTAGTTTTCGAGAAATAAATTATTAAAAATCGCAAAATTAGATCAAAATTTGACTATTTTACGTCACCATGACTGACTACCAACCTTAAAAAAACTATACGATCTGACATTTGCGTTTCGTTACGTGAAAGTTGATTCTATACAGTCAATTTGGACACAATTTTGGGGTCTTTTTGGGATATTTATGTTGCAAATACATTTTACATGTAAAATTTTATGTATTTACGTGTAATTTATTGAAAAGATTAATAATTAAATTTAATTTTAAATGAAATATCGTGTTTGTACTGTGCAAGAACGAAACTCAACGACGCCATTTTGTCGGAAGCCTTCAGTTTGCCAAAGTCCTGTAGGTCTTGTGATAGGTTAGAAATTTAAGGCGAGCGCGAAGCGCAGCGGAGCGTGAGCCTTGAATTTCGTGGTTATTTTTTTTTAACAGACAACAGTAATCTCTTTATTATACTCCTGAAAGGGGATAAGCAATTTTGTAGGGAATAGGCAAGTCTTCACTCTCCACTACCCACATTTACCCTCCCCCCCAAGGGGTAAAACTTCCTCCGCTCCCCCCACCTCTTAATTCGATGATCTAAAACTAAATTTTAACACTTTTATTACAGTCATAACCTCAAACTTCAATCATAAATATTTCAGAAACCAAGAGCTTGCTTCAAGAGGGGGGGTATCCCACTTCCCCCCACCCCTCCCCCTCACCCCCTCACCCCCTCACCCCCTCACCCCCTTCCTCGCGTCCTTTAATGTACAGTTTTACCCTTTTAGTACAGTCATAACCTCAAACTTCAATCATGAATATTTCAGAAACCATGAGCTTGCTTCAAGAGGGGTGGGTATCAGGGGGTACCCCACTTCCCCCCCCCCTCCCCCACCCCCTCCCCCCTACCCCGCGTCCTTTAATGTACAGTTTTACCCCCATTTAAGCAAAATTTGCCTGTGTTTGGGGGTCCCCTCTTCCTAAACTATATTTTATTGTAACAAGGCAGTATAATAATAAATAAATAAATATAAATATTTCACAACAATCACACCAATTCTCTAGTCCCAAATTAAGCTACGAGGCTTGTGTTATGGGTACTAGACAACGGATAAACATACTTAAATACTTTTTTTTTGTAAATAAATACATATTATACATAGAAAACACCCAGACCAGTACAAACACACATGTTCATGCACAGATATGCTTGTACTGTGCGGGGATCGAACCCGCGACCCTTGGTTTTAGAAGTCCGACATGTAGACCACTGACCACTTATTAGTATGGTGAACATGGTTCTTTCTTTACTCATTATTTATTCTTTTAATACTCTTACATATGGTGACTTATGTGTGTGTGTATGTGTGCGTGCGTGAGTATGTGCGTGTGTGTGTGTAAGTAAGTATACTCAGAAGGCTTACAGCGCTCTTCGTGTCCAGTTTAATAATAATAATAATGCATTCAGGATGCTGCTGCGGCTACCTCGGTTCTGTAGCGCATCAGGGATGTTTGCGGAAGGTGGCATTAGTATCATTATTATGACATTATTATTGTAATTTTGACATAATTTTATTATTAATTATAAACAGATTTATTCATTGATTTGTTAAAATGTTTATTACGCGTGCATGCAAGCTGAATACAGCTACTACCAATTTTAAGATCTGCAGTTGGTAGCTTACATACATATACTTTTGTGTATTCTGGCAAATAAATGATTGATTATGATTATGGCGTGGACTGATTTCACGCAACTATGCGTAAGCAGTGTGCATCCCTGGTGAGCATGGTGCGGGCGAGCAGTAACAGCATCCTGAATATGATCGCTAGCCGGCTCGACTGTATTTCCCCGTGCCTCGGTGCGCACGTTAAGCCGTCGGTACTGCGCCTGATCTCTCTCCGGTCATGTCGGATTGCCGTCTCACCGAACTTTGAGAGTGATGGAACAGTAAGTGCGCCTGCAATATCTCCTGCGTAGTTGGCTGATCTCTGTTGAGATTTGCCGCCGTGGTCGAAATCGGCCAGGAGGACGATTATGTAAGCCGTTTCTGCTCTATTTCGGGGGGACCGGTGCAGGAGTGACCACTTTAAATTATTTAAATCATTAATAATTTATTATTCTTACTAGCATAGCTTTTCTAATTTCTAATAACAAGTTGAGTCTTTGTAACTTACTGAATAAATAATACGATTACATACATAATACGCGTGAAAAACATTACCCTTGCCAGTCTGGAATAAATGTGGTTGATAAATTGTCATTGGAATCATAAAACATGACTGTTTGTGCCATTATGAATGTAATAAGTTACAATACAGAGAGGAAACGCTGCCAGCCTTTTGGGCACCATACCCAATGGCAGCGCTGGGGGTGATATTTTTTCTATATAGGTACCTAGTGTAATTTTTTTGTTTTTTTTTTCCTTTTTTTTGTTTATCTGTTTTTACACTTTTGTCAGGCTAGTTACCTATATTACATTATTTTCAGGTTTTCGCATAACTTTGTTATTTATTAAATGAACTATAAACTTAAATAATATTAAACCAGGGTTAGAATATAAAGAAATCCGCGCTCTCTCTCTGCGTCTTGTTAAAATGGCGTAATTGAATAAGTATTTATATTAATTTATTCATTGCAAATATACATACGAGTACAGTAGACTATTTATAGCTACTTACAAGTAAGCATACACCTACCAGGGTACGCACGTCAAGTTAACCACTGCGGTATCTTATACCTACGTTATAAGGGTGATTTTGCAACAAAAGTGAGTGGCTTGATGTGGAGCCGTGTGTATAGCAACATATTAATACTTTTGTGTAGGGGAGAAGGGGGCAGCTTTGAACAGGTGCAGCTTTGAATATTTGAGTTGACGAAGCCATTTTAGACAGTAATTTTGTGTTAGGTATGCCACTTGTCACTACTTCTTTCATTAAAATGCATGTGACGGTTACGGCTATGATTTGCATATTATTGGCAAATGATGTACTGCGATTTTATATCCGATTTTATGCGATTTTATATATTTATTATATATTGAATAGTCAGACTTAGCAATGTGAAACGGTACAAAGTTTAAAACTAGAAAATCTGAAAATATGGCGGAAAGTTTAAAAAGTGCTCTAAGGTGCCTTTGGGCCTAGCTAAGGGGGCCTACCTCTCTCTAAGATTTTTATTCGAACATTATAATCTAGCACATGAACAGGTACTAAAACTTAATCTTAGGTTATTTTTCAGATAAAACAATTAACTATCACAATCGATTCACAACATTACCTATGTAATTATAATAAAAATAAATATATAATAAATAAATAAATATTTTACAACAATCACACCAATTCTCTAGTCCCAAATTAAGTTACGAGGCTTATGTTATGGGTACTAGACAACGGATAAACATACATAAATACTATTTTTTTAAATAAATACATATGATACATAGAAAATGTTCATGTACACTTATGTTTGTACTGTGCGGGAATCGAACCCGCGACCCATGGCTTTAAAAGTCTGACCTGTGGACCACTGCACCAAGCGATCGTCATTAAATTATCTAGTAAAATTAAATATCGTGTCGCAAAGCGCGTGGTGTGGATTGTTTCGTGGTGTGGATCAAATAATCGTGGACCCGGCAGACGCTGTCCTTCCCGCTATTTTCGCAATTCATCAGTACGAGTATATTCTCATCGTTTACACCTTCCCTGAACTTCCACAAATAATTCACGGCTATAATGATTGAAATCGGTTTTGCGGTTCCCGAGTTTTAGTGAGACTAACGAACAGCAATTCATTTTTAGATTTTCAAAAGCGATCGGTCCACCTGAATTTTCCCATTGGAATGCGTCATTTTCCCGCGGTAAAAAGTAGCCTATGTCCTTTTTCGGGCATTAAAATATCTCCATTTCATGCAAATTGATTTAGTTGTTTAGCCGTGATTGAGTAACAGACAGAGACTTAGTTACTTTTGCAGTTATTAGAGGTATATTAGTATGGAAGTATGGATTGGTGTGGCATAATAGAGCATACTTTTTAACCGACTTCAAAAAAAGGACGCTCTAAACTGACGTGACTTTTTCCTAACTTTTTCCTAAAAAAAATTAATTAAAAAAAAACCTTTTTTCTGAATTTAATTCATATAATTTAGCTTTTATTCATATTTTAACCTTCGTTGTCTGCTTATTCGCTCATTCCGTTGGCTCATTATTTACACAGCTTGAATAACACTTTATTGAAATAATTGTTGCTATAAGATTCCAATACTTCCTTATACACATATTGTTACATAACATGTTTTTTCAGAGAATAAAACCAAGAAAAATGAAAAATTACTTCAATTTGTTTTTCTAATATCTACCTAAGTACGACGTACGTAAATAATCGTATTTAGCGTCTGAGAAATGTTACACCCCCGTGCCTCGGTGCGCACGTTAAGCCGTTGGTCTTGCGCCTGGGTCTTTAGCCAACGTGACATCGGTTCATAGCGAAACGATATCTAAGTTCGTTATCGTCTCCGAGATAACGATAACAATTTCGTAGCCAATGTAACACTTATGTCGTCATCGTTGTGTCGAGTTGTTTATTCGTTAAAAAACACAAATATTGGCTATGGTATCGAAAATTTAGCTGTCAGTGTCACTGTCAGTCAAGAAGCAGTGTTTCCACATTGAGGGGAAGTTCCCCTTTTAAGGGGAAATTAGGATCCAGAGGTGAAGGAAAAGGGGAAAGACTATATGAGAGGAAATTGCGGGAAATCATAGATAAAACCTAGCCAGATGAGAAAAAATGGCTCTAACTGCTAGGTACGTGATTGGTGAATTTTGACATTATCTAAGTATCAATGTTAGTTCCATTCCGTGGCTTAAAATAAAACTTATGCGCTGACAGCGTAAACTGACTTGGAATAAAAGTTAAGTATACACCTTCTATTATGTTTTTGGTTAGGAGCAATGATATTTAAAATAATAGATATGCTATACGCTCACGAAACAAACAGAAAATCTGTGCCGATCGAGAGCGAGTGCACACATGCGCAATTCTTATTAACCACATTAACAAATGGTGTGAAAGGAATGTCATAATTCAAACAGTAAGAACAAAAGAGATAGGTAGTAACTCTCTGTTCGGCACAAGTGTAAACTAAACGTCACTTTTTGACCAATTACTGCACTGCATTGCACTTTGACAAAGACTAATAAAAACAACGAAACAGAAGGCACAAACCTTACGTGAACTATCTGCCTTCTATTTCGTTCTAAAAACAGAATTTTACTATTTATTTTTTCATAATGCTATTTATATATTGTTTTATTCACTTGTCCACGCGCGATGCGCGTGGGCAGATGATGACGCATCGGGTGCGAGCGGCGCAGCGAGGGGCGACGGGGGCGGCGGCCAAGACGCCCCGCGAAGCGCCACCACTTGACCATCGAGCGGCGCGTACAACACCCGTGTCTATCCGACTCTTTGTACCGACACCTTTACCCTTAAACCTTTATATTTTACATTACCAACACCACCAGCTCGTTCACACTCAGTATAGTGCGAAGGTTCGGTTTTAAAATAAAACATTATTACAAATACAAAATCATTTATACCAAAAAAAAATTTTTTTAGTCACTTGTTTTGTTGACAAATAACTTTTTTTCTGTAACTGCTCCTTTTCAAATGTCAATTTACGCACACGTTTTCTAATTGCCGCCTTTCTGGGTGTTTCTAAAGCTCTGGTTTCCTCCAAAAGCGGTGCCGTCATGTAGCGGCCGTAATACAGCGGTGAATGACGTCACTAGAACGTTGTCTATGTAAACAATATGGCGCGGTTTCCTAGATAACGGTAATTGACACCGTAACGTCAAAATGCGGTGCCGCCATTTGCATGACGGCCGTCTTGCCGGTGTAGAATTGTCTGTCAACGTTTTTTTCATAGCGGTGAAGGTATTTTCAAGCATATAATATTTACGGCACCGCTTTTGGAGGAAACCAGAGCTTAAAACTTCTTCTATATCTGGTATGCTGAACGTTGTCAAGACTCGACGGTGAGATAAGGGTCTTCTTTGATTCAGATTTCTGAAAGAATATGATTAATATTTAAGTGTTCGTACAAATGTAATTATTGTTTGAATAAGTACGTTGATAATTAGATGTATGTACCTATTGATAAATAGATGTATGTACCTATTAACCTCAATTATTGGAATTGCATTTTCTTAAAAGCAATGTTCGACCTTTCTTAGAAGTATATTTATCATTAGCATTAAAATGGTCGCTTCATATTCTATTGCTTTTTGAAGGATTCCAGTCTGATTCGTTTATTTGCCCACTCACAATTGCAATCCAATCTTGGAGTTGAACCTCAGAGGTAGAAAACCTGGAACGGAGAGAAAAAAATATAAAAAAAAAGTGTTAGTTATAATAATAACCAACATTAATAAAAATAATTTATACTATAATAAACATTAAACATTAATAAAAATAATTTATACTATAATAAACATTAATATGTATCCTCTTTTCTTCTATTTACGTAACTAAATTTCGACGACTTTTTAATTAACTACCAATACAATTACATTCGGTACATAACAATAAATTAACATCACAAAAAGGCTAAAAGAATAAAACACAAGTATGCCGTAGGTATCAAACCAATGACATCGCATCTATAGTTTCTATTTTGTTAATCTTTGACCGAGCACTTGTCGAGGACATTGTGTCCTTGTCGCACTTGTTAAAAAAAACGATTTACTTTCTCTTTCACCTTTGTAACCGTATTTTGAAAAGGATTTTACGTAAAAATATTAAAAATGTAATGATTTAAACATTAATCTTGTTTACTTACATGTGATACGAGATCCCCTGACTTTTATTTACTTTCTTATCATAGTTTGCACATCTTCGAAACACACACGATGCCATTTTACTGGATTCACAATCAATAACAGAGACGTCACACTCGTTGTATCGCTTTATCCAGACTGGAGTAGGCTTGTTGAAAAAATATCGATATATCGATACATCGATATTTTTCGTTCGATACATCGATATTTTAAGTCGATATTTTTTGATCCGATATATCGATACAAAAAAGCAAATATCGAATTCGTATCAAAAACGATATTTTTTAAATTTTATTTATCTCATTAATCTTGTTAATTCGCTAGGATTCGACGCTGTAAAATATATTTAAAAAATTATTGTTGTGCAGAATTTCATTAATCTATTTCATTAATATGAACCTGTGGTAGTGAGTGCGTGACTAACTGCCCTGATTGTTACAGTCAGTCGTCAGTAAACAGTGTAAAACAAGCGTCAATACGTCACATTTAGCTGCACATTTGCGAAATAAGCATTACCATGCGTTCACAGAGTTTAAAAATACTAGTGCTAATGCTAAGACCAAGTCGAACTCTAACTTCTTGAACTTGGAGCGTGATATTAAAAAAAAAACCGCATTGGAACATCAAGTGCTACAACAAGGAACATTGCCGTTCAAAATCGAAACTAGTTCCTTGGACTGGTTCGTGAAATGTTGCTCATGATGCCTAGCCCTAAAATATTCAACTCCTACGGCTTCCTCCGTGCCGTCAATATGGCAGTTCCTAATAAAAGGAGCCGGCTATCGGGCGAGCAAAAAAAGTGTTTTTTTACTTTTATTGCCGGAAAAATACTGCTATAATTAACTGATTCCTTATTTCCTTTGATTTAATTCAGAATAAAGAATTGATTAGAATAAAAAAATTTTTTATTACTGAGCTCTAGCTAGCTCAGTAATAAAAAATTTTTTTGACTGACCTAAATTCATTTAAAAAAAGCTTATTTGTCGAAAAATTTTACCGATATATTGATATATCGATATTTTTTTCGCGATATATCGAGACCGATATTGATATTTTTTTAAATATCGATGTATCGATATATCGATATTTTCTTTCATTGCCGACATCCCTAGACTGGAGGCAAGACGTCCTAATTAGGACGTTTTCGCGTCTTCATTTTGTGCCCTACGGTAACATATCTATTATTTTAAATATCATTGGTTAGGAGGCTATAAATAAAACAAGAATTGTTTAGTTATACTTTATTCATGCTAAGTCTATTTTTTTTAGATTCGCTGACCTATTTACCAATTTTCTACCTGATTGTTCATTACTTGTATAGATATTACTCCCGTTCTTTTCGTAGAACAAGTGTTACCAACATTAAAATTGAAAGCTAGTGATGTGCATAGTATAGCAAAGTCGTCAAATTTTGCAGATGATTTTGTTGACGTATTTAGTGTTAATAATATTAATATAGCAAGCTACACAAGAAAAAGGCCTTATTTTGGATGTAGCGTGTAGTTTCAAAACTAAAAACTACAGCTTAATAACTTTTGAGGGGAAAAAAGTCCGGAAAAGGGGAAATCTGAATTGAGACGTGGGGGAATGAAATTATTATAGTGGAAACACTGTCAAGAAGTGGCAAATCGGATCAAACCCGCCAACTTTTTTGTTGTTGTTTTAAATAGTTTTACTATTATGTTTATGTGAGGGCTGCGTTTAATCGTTTTAAGATTAAGTATAACAAAAACACTATTTTGAAGGTGGTAAGTAAATGCAGTGTTATTACTTTTAGATGGTCTCCCAAACCTAACTTATGCTTTTCAAAAAAGATTCATTTTTATGTGATGGATGTTCAAACGATCGATGATGGAGTAATCTTTATTTTACTTTTTAGTGATAAAACATGGAATCAAGAGTCACGTCCAAGTCAAGTCCGGCAAGTCCCGCCGAACAATTGTCAACGCTGCTTGAGTATATGGAAACGTAAGTAAATTAAAGTTTTATTTATGAGTATGTAATGTAAACGAAGACGCGACTGTAACAATGAAATACTTGTATTGAAGTTTGTTTGTTTATGTTACAGTCATGGTGACCTGGCGAGGGCACTTGCTGGATCACAAGGTCGCGTAAGGTTAGACCGACTATGGACTGAACGTACTAACATTTTGAATGCTGTTGGTGGTGGTGTCAGCAAGACTACAGAGTAGTGGAAAAAAGTAAGGACCTAATGAACATTTTTGAAATGAGTGGTGTGATAAAAAAGTGGCTAGCAATCATAGCTATATTTTCAGAGGTTGTTGGTTTGATTTCCAAACAGGAAATCATTCATCTGGTTAATGTTTGTTCATGTGTGTTGGTTTTGTGTCTGAATAAGTGGACACACCCTTAAGGTTCTCTGTTATAACTAGACTGGACTATGATGATGATTATCAGTCTCTGACACTCATAGTACAAGTTATGCTTTGGAGTCAATATTTATTTTCTAATTAATTTCTAAATTACTTACCAAATAATTGGCTTTTTTAATCTCATTTATACTTATGATTATAACTACTCTTTATTCAATAAAGGTGTGAGCAGTTTAGAAGTCCAAGACACAAAAAAAGGCATTAGCCATAAGGCATCATGCAAGAGGGACTGGAGGTGGGCCAGCAAGCGGGCAAACTTTGTCAGCTAGTGATGAACGGGTGATATTACATCTGTGTGCCAAATTGCATCGAAATCCGTTCAGCCGTTTTCGCGTGATTAAGTAATTTTATTAAAAATTAGATTTAAGAAAACATTTTCAAAGTTTCCGTAGTTGTCCGTAAATTGACAAAAATAACACTCATTTTCTTTTGCAGACTCCGCACAACTGACTGGACCACAGCATTCCACTTCACAGCCCTCAAATATTTTGCTTCTGCCGTCCACGTCTCTAGTGCAGACACCACCACCCCTACCGCTCGGCTCTGGAATGACAGCCTACTTCGCCACCTCCACCAGCCAGCCCTAGAAGTGCCATCCCCACCAGCTGCTGCACCGCCCACTACTCCGAGGCGAATGCGTCCACATGCCCCCGCGCATCTGCTATTGACATGCGGTTGACATCGCCAGCGACACCGCAGTCTGCTGCCTCTCCCGACCGCCCTCGTTTGCGCGCCCGCCGCGCCGTAGACGCCACTGACTGTAGGAATCTATATGAAAGTTTATAATTAGGCATTTTTAATCAATTTAAAAAATAATTATGTTCACAATACTTTTGTTTGATTATGGAACTCTCGCGTGGCGTTTGTGGAAACACTATCCACCTGCTCTATACTATGACCCTGTTGCAAAAAAGCTAAGAGCACACAGCACCTGAAAAATATAATAATATATATGTAGGTTTGTTGTGCTTTTATAATTAACAGCGGTAACAATATGAAATAATTGAGGCTATGTAAAGGTACTTACACCGTTATTGTATTGAGTAGTAGCAAACATTAAAACCTGAGATTGGAAGTGCAACATTAGAACATACCTAGTTTAGAATGAAAAATTTTCAATAAATAAATATGAATATTTCTTACCTTTATTTCCACGGGGATTTCAGGGGAACCTTTTAATCCGGCATGACCTTTTAGGTCGTTACATAGCCTCCTAAAAGTTGGATAAACAATAATTTGGGCAAATCCTCGATTGTATCCTTCGTTGTATAAATCGCTTTTGGCGCCTCTATCACGTGTTCTCATCAATAAACGTAAAGAATGCATAATATTTCAACTTATTATTACCCTTTCAGCACTAAATAAATACCTACTAGCATGTACTAATATCACTCTGTGTTAAAAGTCAGCTACGAGTAGATGAAATCCGGCCATATTGTGTCGATAACTACAACATTTAAACATTCGGTTCGTTATCTTTTATAACGATCACGATCGAAGCGAAGACGAACATTTAAAGTGCAGCTTGTCTACGCATTCATATGGGATAACCGCGATAACAATTCGTTTCTTTATCGTTTCGTTACGAATTATAACACTAACGATGCGATGGTAGGGGTGGTGGTGTCTGCACTAGAGACGTGGACGGCAGAAGCAAAATATTTGAGGGCTGTGAAGTGGAATGCTGTGGTCCAGTCAGTTGTGCGGAGTCTGCAAAAGAAAATGAGTGTTATTTTTGTCAATTTACGGACAACTACGGAAACTTTGAAAATGTTTTCTTAAATCTAATTTTTAATAAAATTACTTAATCACGCGAAAACGGCTGAACGGATTTCGATGCAATTTGGCACACAGATGTAATATCACCCGTTCATCACTAGCTGACAAAGTTTGCCCGCTTGCTGGCCCACCTCCAGTCCCTCTTGCATGATGCCTTATGGCTAATGCCTTTTTTTGTGTCTTGGACTTCTAAACTGCTCACACCTTTATTGAATAAAGAGTAGTTATAATCATAAGTATAAATGAGATTAAAAAAGCCAATTATTTGGTAAGTAATTTAGAAATTAATTAGAAAATAAATATTGACTCCAAAGCATAACTTGTACTATGAGTGTCAGAGACTGATAATCATCATCATAGTCCAGTCTAGTTATAACAGAGAACCTTAAGGGTGTGTCCACTTATTCAGACACAAAACCAACACACATGAACAAACATTAATCAGATGAATGATTTCCTGTTTGGAAATCAAACCAACAACCTCTGAAAATATAGCTATGATTGCTAGCCACTTTTTTATCACACCACTCATTTCAAAAATGTTCATTAGGTCCTTACTTTTTTCCACTACTCTGTAGTCTTGCTGACACCACCACCAACAGCATTCAAAATGTTAGTACGTTCAGTCCATAGTCGGTCTAACCTTACGCGACCTTGTGATCCAGCAAGTGCCCTCGCCAGGTCACCATGACTGTAACATAAACAAACAAACTTCAATACAAGTATTTCATTGTTACAGTCGCGTCTTCGTTTACATTACATACTCATAAATAAAACTTTAATTTACTTACGTTTCCATATAGGTACTCAAGCAGCGTTGACAATTGTTCGGCGGGACTTGCTCGCACTCTTGATTCCATGTTTTATCACTAAAAAGTAAAATAAAGATTACTCCATCATCGATCGTTTGAACATCCATCACATAAAAATGAATCTTTTTTGAAAAGCATAAGTTAGGTTTGGGAGACCATCTAAAAGTAATAACACTGCATTTACTTACCACCTTCAAAATAGTGTTTTTGTTATACTTAATCTTAAAACGATTAAACGCAGCCCTCACATAAACATAATAGTAAAACTATTTAAAACAACAACAAAAAAGTTGGCGGGTTTGATCCGATTTGCCACTTCTTGACTGACAGTGACACTGACAGCTAAATTTTCGATACCATAGCCAATATTTGTGTTTTTTAACGAATAAACAACTCGTCACAACGATGACGACATAAGTGTTACATTGGCTACGAAATTGTTATCGTTATCTCGGAGACGATAACGAACTTAGATATCGTTTCGCTATGAACCGATGTCACGTTGGCTAAAGACCATGTCAACCTCATACATTTTGATAATATCGAACTTCGATATCGTTTTTAAGTTGTTACTTTGTCTCAGCCCCTGATCTCACTCCGGTCATGTCGGATTGCCGTCTCAACGAACTTTGCGAGTGATGGAACAGTGAGTGCACCTGTGTATTGCGCTCACACTTGTGCACTATAATATCTCTTGCACAGTTGGCTGATCTCTGTTGAGGTTGGCCGCCGTGGTCGAAATCGGCCAATAGGACTATTCATAATAAGTTAAATTTCTATTGCTTAATTTTGAAATAATCTCAATTTATTTCTAGGTATTCGAAGTGTAGGAAGTACCTATCATAAAAGAACAAAATTGCCTTCATTAAAATATTTGCTTAACAGCCTTATATGGCTATGGGCGTAGTCTTATATGGGCGACACAAAGCGACAAGTACAAAGCGACGCGACGCGACAATACTTGGGTCTATATCAATCGCGCTTCGTCACGTCATACACGTACATATATGTAGGTATATTATTTATTTTAATATTATTATTTGTGCTTGTGGCGCAGTGGTTGCAGCGATTTGGTAGTGATACCAAAAGTTAAGCAACCTACGGCGCGGTCATGTTTGGGATGGGTGACGATTCTGACCATACAAGTGACGTCTGTTTACAAGCATCTCCGTGCTTCGGAAGGCACGTTAAGCTGTCGGTCCCGGTTAATATCGATAGATATTAGTCGTTTAACCTGGTCGGAGGCCCTCGGGCGGCTTAATAACATCTGACAGTAAGGTTGGTCACCTACCTTACACACACCAATCCGCCTATCTACTACTACAATCTACCAATCCGCACTGAGCCCGCGTGGTGGAGTATGGCTCGCACCACCTCATAGTTCAGGTGAGGCCTGTGCCCAGCAGTGGGACGTATATAGGCTGATGATGATGAGTTTTATTTAAAACTTTAATTCACAACAAATGTATAAAGGGCGGACTTAATGCTAAAAGCATTTTCTGCCAGTCAACGTCAAGGTCATGCAGAAAGAAGGCAATGGGTGCAGTGAAAATTAAATGAGAGAGGTCAATTGTGGTTAATAACGAGAAAAATTAATAAACATAATCTTATATATATATATAATATACATACAGATATAATATAATATATAGATTTATTTGATATTGTCGCGTCGCACTTGTCTCGTTTTTCACTCTCGTAGAACTACGGGTTGAACGAATGAATTAAATGCCCAAGCCTAGGTACAAGTTTTAGTTAGGTAAAATTTTATTTCCAGGTCTTGGATTTTACATGTCGAGATATACCAATACTTTCCTGTTCATTAAGATTTATCTTTACCCCAGTCCCAAAGGTTGACCGAAGGAAATGGCTCTCAGCGTTAACACCGCCTAAATTGTGCATCTTTTTAACACGCTCGGGCTTTACGTGTAATGTAACGAAATCTTTGAGCTCAATTTTCGCCAATTTCCAGAGATCGGATTAATTTGAAACTGCACACGTATCAAGTACCGATGACAATGCAATAACTTGATTAGAGTTTTCCATTATCCTTAATAACAAAAAAAAAATTGGTTGCCTGTAAAGTCGGTATACGCGCGAAAGTTTTACGTGACAACGACTCTGAGTGGTAAAATAATTTTAATGTGAATATTCATTCGTATAACATGAACCGGTGTGTATGCCTATCTCTCTCTCTCTCTCTCGCTCTGTCTCTCTCGCGCGAAACGTAAGCGGAGCAGCGTAACGCAGTATCTTGAGGTGTCACCCGGCAAACCAATTTATAAGACGTTGTCACGTCAAAACACGCTTTTATTGCTCACTAAAAGAGAATAGTTATTTGTTATACAAGCTTGCTTTTTAACCGCGTGTTCAATTTTGATGACCGAGCAAGCGAATTCAAAATTAGAAACCTGAGCGTTAGCACGGGAATCAAAAGAGCACGAGGTGAAAAATCTTTGCACTCGAGTGCAACACGTAACTTTTCATTCCACCTCAGCGAGGAAATGACTAAATTAAAAAAAAACGTTTACAATCACAAGATAGGTACTTTTATTTCAGTTTAGGTATTAACTACTACATTATGTCAGGTAAGTATTACAGATTAATCTTTAAATTATAACAAAATAATACTTAGGTATAATTGAGAAAAATTTAAAGTAAATTTGCAACAGTTATTTAAATTGAGTGTAATATTTTTGTTTGGTACTGTAATATTGAGTACTCCATAGAGGGCATGTTTTCTTGTTCTCGGATAATTCTATAAAATATGGCAGCAAAACGTTTTCTGAGAAAGTTTTGGCTCCTTTTGCTAGTCGCCACGTGTTGAACATATCGTAGGTACTGTTTTAAATACTTCTCGCGTGATTGTTGAGGGAGAAAGCTCATTTGCGCATTAATACCAGTTTCAGTCAATTCTGTTGGCGTCAAACAAACTTCCTCGTCGCTAGAATCACTCGTTTTAGTTTGTTCACTTGTTTTCAAGTTTCTTGTTTTTAATATAAGGTTTAACAATGCCGCGTAAAGAGCCGCCAACAAAGCAAATTAAAAAAAGAACACCAAGAAGGTTCCGAGTCTGAGTTTTAAACAAATTAAAAAAAAGTTGTATGATATATTCGGCACCATAGAGGCAGCAATAAATCGACACCTTGGGGTAGAAAGGTTGTATAAACCATTTTACGCAAAACTGAGTTATGAATGCAGTCTTATTCAGAATTTTCCGCTCTTTCGATTGGTCTATGTGACTGTCTTAATTTCGCAAAAAAATGGTTTTTACGGCCCAGATGACTTCAACGTCTAAACAAAGTTTTTGTTGTTAACCGCTTGAGAAAACGATAATTGAAACGAAAGTACGAGTATTTGAACATGAATCTTACTATATTCTATAAAGTTAATCGGAACTAGAAAGGGCGACCCGTGACTATTGCACAATTAACCTTATTATTACGCAATCATAACGTCTGAAATTACTCTCGGCGCGGAGTTTGGTTTCAAAAACATTTTTTTGAACGGTGTAAGTACTTTTTAATTTATTTGTTAAAAAATCGTATGAGGATGTAAAAGCCAATATGCACTTGACGAATTTGTTAAGGATGGATGTAAATACTTTACTGTCAGTTGCTCTACATGAGCTCAGGGCGTAAAAACCAAATTGTAGAAAACATAGAAGTAAAAAAGGCTGTAAATCAAAATCCTAATGAACTTTGATTTTTACGACCAAGCGCAATTAGTTAGTTTGTTTATACGCCATACTGGCTCATATATACCGTCTTTTACAACCCGGACTTTTACCCGGAATATGGCGATACTCCAACTTGTCATCCTAATAAATTTTTTTTTGGTTTTTACATCATAGCCGCTGCAATTGTTACTAATCTGTGCAGTACAAACTAATGTGTGCAGTTGTAAACAAACAAACGTACCTACTTAGGGTCGGTATTTTATGTAGCGTCGTATATTGAATTTGTTATTACTTCTTTTATAAATAAAAGTGATGGTGTAACTTATTGACTGTCGTGATGGATCAGAACCTGAATTCATTACTTACTTGCTTGGTTTATACACCCCTTTTGCTTTCAGTATTTTTTTAGTTTTGACGGTCGTAGTGGTTTATACGACGTAGTTTACTACTTGTGAAGCCTTTTACTTCCTAGTCACTTTTTGCCTTCGAAATAAAAATTTCTATAAATGAGAATTTCTTTTTTAATATTCAGATGAATCAATTGAAATAAATTAGTTAGCTCTTATCTGGATTATCACCGGGATCTTCCCACCCTCATTGACATTACTCTTACTCCTGTTAGAGGCAGGATCTACAGGGGATACTATGAATGGAAAAGCACAGTCTATTATTATGTTAGAATTAGAGATATATGGTTTAAACACCCCTTTTTCTTTCAATATTTTTCTGGTTTTGACCGTCTCAGTGGTTTATACGACGTGGTTTACTATTTATCAAGGCTTTTAATCCCTAATCACTTTTTTCTCCCGAAGAAAGTGTCTTAAAATGATATTTTCTTTTAATATTCAGATAAATAAATTAGTTGTTTAAACTATCGCGATTTTCACTATGATCGTCCCACCCCCATTGCTACTCTGACTCCTTTTAGAGGTAGGATCTAAAGTCGATCTCATAAACGACAAAAGCACAGTCAATTATTACCCGCAGTTGACTATTACATATAAAGCTTACGTATTTAACTCAAAGATTGCATCACGAACTTAAAAGGTGAATTTGGCAGAAGAGGGAAGGATAAGAAGCAAATTTACAAAAGCATTCATAAAAATAGCAATGATGTTAATCAGTGCACATACATCATAGCAGAAAGTGATACTGAAAGTCAACCGAAAATAAAGTAATAAAAGAAAATATCATAATACATAGCAGCAGTGAAAGTGACTTCAATAATATCTGTACCCCGATCAAATACGTCTGTCTTACGAGATGAGAATGTTGGTGATCCGAACAGTCCATTAAAGAGTTCTAATGCAAAGAAGCAAAGTAAAATGAAAATAATTTCAGACAACGTAATAAAACATGAAAACAGTACTGAAATCACGAGTTAGAAGCCACTTGTACAACCAAACTAGTATTTTTACCACTCTTCAACTACTTCTAGCAATACCCAGCCATCAGCTTTGTGCTCCCTGCGTCCTGGTGAAACCCTGTGCTTAAAGAGTAAGTTTACAACTTTTGCTTCCGACGACGCGCAGCCCTTAGCTTCGAGCTACCTGCTTCCTGGAAAAAATCCGTTATTGACGACGAGCTACTTACCTGCTGCTTTCGACGACGCTCAGCCCTCAGCTGCGAGCTCCCTGCTTCCTGAAAAAACTCCGTTATTAATAAAGAGCTACTTACCTGCTGCTTCCGACGACGCTCAGCACTTAGCTCCGAGCTCACTGCTTCCTGAAAAAACTTCTTTCTTGACGACGAGCTACTTACCTGCTGCTTCGGACGACGCTCAGTCCCCAGCTTCGTGCTCCCTGCTTCCGGACGAAATTCCGTCATTAAGGACGAGCTACCCCCCTGCTGCTTCGAACGACGCTCAGTCCCCAGCTTCGTGCTCCATGCTTCCTGAAAAAAACTCCGTTATTGACGACGAGGTACTTGCCTGCTGCTTCCGACGACGCTCAGTCCTCAGCTGCGTGCTCCCTGCTTCGGGACGAAATTCCATTATTGACAACGAGCTACCCACCTGCTGCTTCGGACGACGCTCAGTCCCCTTCTTCATGCTCCCTGCTTCCTAAAAAAATTCCGTTATTGATGACGAGCTACTTACCTGCTGCTTCCGACGACGCTCAGCCCTCAGCTGCGTACTCCCTGCTTCCGGACAAAATTCCGCTATTGACGATGGAACTTGCATCTACATCTTTTACAAAAGATACACTAAAAAAACCAACAAATCAGGATTGCGATATTTAAAAAAATAAGTGCAAATAAGGTAGAAATTAGGTACTCAATGTGTGAAGACGAACTCAAAAAAACAGCAATCTTTATGAAAGACCTATAAAAATAAAGGGAAAGGAAAGGGAAAGACCGGAGGAAGATTTCACAACGACGACACAAATAGCGAACAAAGTTCCATCCAAGGAGAAGAATTGGTTTAGAGAAAGTTCTATGACCATCGGCTACCCATTTGAACTGCAAAATACAACTATTTAAAACATTTATATGAAAAGGGAATCATACCAAAACCATACCAACATGAATATTTGAATTAACCTTATGAAACTTTACAAGACTACCTTATAGATACAGATGAAGACGATGAAGATGATCAGGATGAAAATTATTATTAATATTTGTTTTACGTACAAATTGTGAACTGGGTAGTTTTTAATTTGTAATTTACAATTGCAATTTCGGTACTACCTTTTATTAAATACGAAACTAAGTGATTTATTCCTTGTTTAGATGAGTGAAAGGACGACTCAAGTAGAAGATCCTAAATTTAATTTTAATAATGCCAGACGGTTACGTGCCTAAATATGACATAATAATAGTTTAAACTGTTGAGACTGATGATTGCTTAACTTTGATCTGAATGATTATTCTTTGCATAGTATGTAAAACTAAATAATCGTAATCCCCTACAGCAATTCCAACAAATTATTTACTATTTTTAAAGCTATAATGTTTTTAACGTTAAAATTACTATCACATTAATGTTGTGTTTATGTTATCTATCGTCAAATAAAAAGAACTTGGTTGAAGAAAAAGAAATGTTTTCGGTATTTTGTATTCAAATTTTAGTAAATTAATCATTATTTATTTTTGTTTTTTGTGAAAAGCATTCACTATGCAATAAAAATCAACTATCTGCAAAAGCGGAAATGCAAAAGACGCGCGGTTCAATTCCCGCTTCAGAAGGTTGCTTTTCCTGTTGCTTTAAAAGTGTTGTCTTTGAATTCATTATTTTATTCATTAACTGAACTAGCTGAAAGAGCTGAATAAGATTACGATTGGAATGATTTTACACATAAGTACAAGTAGGTGCAATATTAATATGATTATACTGGCTTTTGTTACCAAAGATTATAGTAAGATATGTAATATTACTATAAATTCGTCAAAGTTACGACTTCCAACATTCAAAAGTTATGATTTTACGACTTTTTTCATTTTATGTTAATGGTTTTTAATATCCATATCAATGACTTAAATTTAGTTACGACTCATCACGATTTGTCAACTCGAATAGTTATGGGGTATATAAACCATTTCATGAAAAAAAAATGGACGTAAATCCATGCTAACTTTTAAACTAAGAAGCTGATGATAAAACAAGGGTTTCCATTGCAAAGAACATAAAAAAATAACAATTCTCACTTAATAGGGTCAATATACCTATAAGAACGAAAAAGTTGTAAGCCAAAATGTTAAAAAAAAGTTGTTTTTTGCTCGTCCTGTAAAGTTGGGTTTATGGTTTTTACAACCTTTCTACCCCAAGGTAGCGAAATGGGTTTAATGATATTTTTAATTTACAAACTAAGTGACAACGATGTTCTAAATTCAATTTACTTTATCCGCTAGAGAATAAAAACAGCTTTTGCACTCAGATATTGAAGAGCAAAAATACTCTTTCCGAGATGGTGGGATGAAAAATATTTTCTGAGTAAAAAGAATTTGTGCTTGGTATTAATATATATTAAAAAATTTCTGTTATTAGCAACTATAAAAAGAGAACCATGAAAACGACATAAAGTGCACCCCACGCTTTTTACTCTACTGTAATATAAATTCTTTGTACTCAGAAATTATTTTCTTTTTTAGTTAGCAATAAAAGCGTAGTTATTTTTAGTTTTTTAAACTAGGTATTATTTTCTCTCTTAAGCCATCAGTTAGCGTTTTGCGCTAAGATTCTAAGATGTGCCCTACCCAGTGCCACTATAGCGTATTTGATACCACCTACATTTTATCAACTGTCAAAACACGTACTGCGTAACACCTATCACAGACACAGTGTGTGGACTTAAAAGAAGCGTTGGCCTCTACGTTACCGCCGTAATAGGTACCTAGTTTCGAAAAGACATAACACTTAAAAAATCTTTTCGGCTCCGGTCATCGGGGAGGAATCGAACCCCCGACCTTTGGAAAACCGGTCCAAAGCTCTGACCACTGAGCTACCGAGAACCTTAAAGTCGTTGAATTTTGTAAGTGCTTTTTAACGCTTTGAGCCAGCGTATGTTTCATCAATGATTGTGGGAGACACCCTCAAATCACCCGAGATAAATATTTTTACAAATATTTAACAATCGGTTAAGATGAAACAGGCTATAATTTTATTTGTTAAGTTTTTTTTTCTCGTTTACAACGCAATTTTTTTTTAAGTTCGAAAAGACATAACACTTAAAAAATTCTTTTCGGCTCCGGTCATCGGAGAGGAATTAAAAAAAAGAGTTGTAAACAAAAAAAAACAACTTAACAAATCAAGGTACCTAGTTGTTTGATGGTGGAGCTGAAGCTTCGTATCATTCCGGAACAGATTCTGTTTCGAGTTCATGCTCAAGACCCTGACTGTCGTTCTCCACGGGATAATCACGACTTTCACGAGGAGGTATACCAGACGGAGCTAAATGGCGATTTGAGACCGTAATCTCGGCTCGAATTCTTCAGCCTCATCTACGAACGGCTAAAAGAGTGCAATTTATATGAATAGTCAGGAACCAATTTAGAAGAATGAGCCAAAAAAACCTATGGCTCTTTTCCGAGATGCCGAATTTTGAGGAACTGGCATAGCTAGAAAAGTCTAAAGGTGTTCAGGGTCCGGCCCGACTTTGCCTTCGCTGAATCTATATCCAAGAATTATAAGGTATATTCTCGTTGTTTATAGTAAATGTTTATGATAAATTTATTTAATTTTTATCTTGATCTGCTCTGCCTATTACACATACAGTTATGTCATC
This sequence comes from Pyrausta despicata, assembly GCA_963921415.1. Taxonomy (NCBI): domain Eukaryota; kingdom Metazoa; phylum Arthropoda; class Insecta; order Lepidoptera; family Crambidae; genus Pyrausta; species Pyrausta despicata. The sequence continues at coordinate 5,575,113 of OY992874.1, forward strand.
TAGGTATGGAAATACTTATTCTAAAACAGACTTTGAAATGATATCGTTGATCGCCCTTTGGAAACATGAAACACCATTCCTTTACTCCAAATGGAATCCGGCAAAATTAGTACAAATTCCCACAGGCTTCGAACGCGGTGAAAGTTTTGTTACTATCAAGAATGGGAATTTGATGATAAGCTGATTTTATGTCGATCTTAGAGAATTATGACTTCTTCCAAACTCCGCAAGCAAGACAAGATAAGATTCAAGCAAGATACGCATTAAGAAATGTAAATCTTTTAATAGTTTGCCAGTAATCAATGCACATTTCGTACATCTAGTTCTTTGAAGTCATAAATATAAATGACATTTATGACTTTAGAGAACTAGATGTGCGATTTGTTTCTCGTGCGACCGTCCAGACGTAACGAGTACTTGGGCTCTCTATAGAGAGTTGCTCTTCTCAATAATTCTGTAATCAAGCAATCTTTTCATTTAACTTTGAATAAATTTAAAATGATCTGGTGAGTGCCTTCAGGAATTGGGTGATGCTTGCATCACCAAGTCCATCTGGCAATCTGGGTTTTATAACCGCAATATTTATTAAATTTTTTTAGTGAGGCACGTTGGCCCAATTTACCGTGGCCAAGTATTACTTCACTACACAGCTCACTCGAAGCGGTGTAAAAATCTTGATTATTAATTTTAATTGCCGATAAGCGAACTGATTTAATATCTAAGCGGAGCGAGGAAGACGCCATAGATACTACCTGATGTCACGATTCTGTGTACAAATTATTTCGAATTACAACACCTTCATTAATAAAACTAGCTGAGCTACCTGAATCAATGAAAGCTTTGAGCCTTATTCCATCTACTGAAATGGGCAGCGTACATTTATCCAAACCAGTAGCAGTAAAAGGACAGACGGTGCTGGTACTTCAGTTTTCGCAACTGCTTGAGAGGTTGATGGTTGGCTTTTGCATAGAGGCCTCTTTTTCCACACTTCAAAAAGTTCGAGTGTTCCACAAAATTAGCACTGATCGTTAAGTGTAGTTGCCGTGCTTATACATAATTTGAATAGAATAGAATAGAAAAAAACAATACTAATAAAATTATTTTTACAATTATTGAGTACCTACCTACATTTTTGGTGAAACACATTTTATGAATGGTCATCCACTCAGCAAATGCCACCGAATTTTATTCGAGTAAAACTGGCGGAAACTGTTCTGAGAGTTTGTTGCAGCTGCTAAATATAGTAAAGACTGCTAAGTACTCGACTTTGGAACGGACTCCCTAAGGAAATCCAGCGGTCGTCGTCGAAATTATCCTTTAAAAAGTCACTGCAGTCCCACTACAGGAATAAACTGTCTCTCCTGTCTCAGTGACACTGTGTTCTTCCATGTGTACCATCCTTATTATGTATACGTAGTAATGTATGTCTATGATTTTTTATGTATTTTTATTTCTTTTTATGTAAGTAATTTAGTTTGTATGTTTATAAATTTATTTTGTATTTAATTAACTTCAGTTAAGTAAATTGTTTGTTTTTACTTTTTACTTTATGTGCACCGCCTGAATTTTCCTTTGCTTGGCCCTATGGTTGACTGGTAGAGAATGCCTTCGGCATTAAGTCCACCATTGTACACATGTTTGTGCAGAACTTAAATAAATAAAATAAAAAATAAAGAGAGGGTTCAGAGAGAGCTTCGTCAAGTGTTACTGATAATTTTTTTATAGTTAAGGAGTTTTGGCGATAAACGCACGCCGAATTGTGTCATTTTTATTGTCTTGGGCTGATACTGTCTTCAATATTTGCCTAGCACAGAGGTTACCATACTTTTTTTTCTCATAGACCACTTTAAACATTTTGCTGGATCTGGTGGACCCCCTGCAGCTATTACATCTACTAACTTACTTCCAAAACCCGAAAAAAGGATATGTCTATGTAAATCTGTGTTGTGGCTATTTTTCAATCAACTATGAGTTAAAAGTTTTCGAAAAAAAGGTGAGAATTTATATTGCTTTGATTATGCTGTGAGTATTGTCATTTAAGCTAAGTTTCAAGGCCAGTCTAAAAAGCGTCTTCATCCAACAGTTGGATTCCTACTTTACTTTTTTGTATTCTAAGATTGACTCACAGTACAAGAAACCAATAAGCTTCCACTTCGGAGTGGTAAAAAGTAAAAATAAATATTTTCTTGTTTTGTAGCTATTTATTCAAACACAAAAAATACTACATAAAAATTAGGACTATCCATACAAAACGCACGCATCACTTAAAAATACTTAAAATCAGATAGTTGAAGAAAGTAAAAAAAATACTGTTATAATTTTCCTTGACCTATGAAATCATTATTCTTGGAATGGTTCAGAACCTACTGTTTGTGGGTTTGTTTTTCCCGCAGATACAAGTCGCTAACAAATAGATAGGTAGGTACTTACTTTTCCAACACTGGCAATATCATTTCACTTTAATTTTCATAAGTCTGAAAACTACTTCCGTCACTGGTGAACACTTTATAGGTACACTTTCTTTTTGGAAATTCCGGAAACAACTGAGTAATGTTTATCATTCGCATCGCATTCGTATTTATATTAGAGAAAAATCCAACAAGTTCATGCAAGTTCAGACACGACTTTAACTAGGCGGGCGGGCGGCCCCCCTGTCGGATCTCCACCTTGTCGTGGAGGGGGGGCTCAGTAACCGTGGCTTTGCCACCCACGGTGGGGCTGAGCGGGGTCCCGAGAGGGGGCGCTCCGCGTGGGCTTGGGGAGGCCTGCGCGGGATGCGTCCAGGGGTGCGGGTGTGGGGGACGGTTTGGCTGTCCCTCGCAGTCGGGTGCGGTCGCGGGAGGAGAGACGTCTCGGTGTGTCGTTGCCGTGCGGCCTATCTCCCGCGACCAAACGGGGGCGCACCGTTTGACGGCGCTGCGGTGGGGCCGCAGAGGAGGGGGAGATGCGGTGTGTCGTTGCCGTCCTCCCTGTCCTCTGCGGCCGTGTGGGAGTTGGTTTTGGTGGCGAAGCCCAACACCTTGCTCCGCCGCCAAGGAGTTTGTGGCCCTCGGGCTATCCGCCGGGGTGCCGTGGTGAATGCTCACGCGACCCCATGGCGCCCCACAATGGCGGAGTGGCGGAATGCGCTGTGGTTAAAAAAAAAAAAAGCGGGCGGGCGGCGCGGCATCGGCGAGTCTTGACACGCTCTTTCTGAATATGGAATATGCAGCTTCTTATAATATTGTCTTCCTATATTCATAGGAGAAGTCAAGCTTCTTATAATATTGTCTGCCTATATTATTGTCTCTCTATATTCATAGAAGTCAAGTCGGGTCACCTAATACATTTTTATAGACCCCCGTTAACGAGTTGTGGACCCCCATTTTTTTTTCCACGCAAGCGTAGACCCCTGTCGGGCTCGCTTAGACCCCTGGGGGTCCACCTGGACCACTTTGGGAATCAATGGCCTAGCAGATGCTTTTTTTAGCCTAACTTGAATGTATAGTTTCGCTAATCTGTTGAGTTCGAGTTGCTAGTTTATGGCGAGCTTATATTACACTCTTCGGTTTAACAAAAAATCCTACTAATCTAATACTGTGATAGCGTATGTATGAGTAAGTATAATAACAAGATGTGACGTGTTCGTATACGGAGATATGTGGTTTATAAGCATAGACTTAGGTATATGTATTTTACACATAACAACAACATAACAAAACATAGAGGTCGTTGTTTAAGTAGTTGTAGTTTTACCGCATCAGTGTGTTCCTGAATACCCATCATTGTGAATACCTGTTTCGGACGAGGTTCGAGATTGTTCAAGAAAATTTTCAAAAGTTCTTTTCCAATGGATCCATTGTCAAACCAATACGGTTTTCGGTATCGATACATATAAATTTTAATATAACATAGAAAGAGAGCCTTGCAAATAGTAACCCTTTCAGAACTGGCCTTACACGATTGTGTGGTTTACTAGATTCATTTTCTTCCAAAAACCGTTTCTTTTATATGAACGGGCTCGACACTACACGATTGCGCGTGAACCGAACATTGACCTCTAGTTTGAATTTCGCGCGTCCGTCAGTCGGTTGGCAGGCAGTGACCCGTCGAGTGCAGTGTTATTTTGCGGTCCCGCCTAGAGATGGGCGGGTAGAAAGATTAAGGAAGGGTAAAAATTGGTGGAATAGGTAAAAAAAGGTAAAAATGAAAAAAATACCCATTTATACCCAAATTTTTCTTTAAATACCGGGTAGCATCAATTTTTAATAAAAAACAGTGCGTTTTGGGCTTGATTAGTAAAGATTATTTTGCTGAAATGCTGTATCCTAAGATAGTTTTAATTTATTAATTTTCGCACTGTATATATCTACAAAATTACTCACCAAATGACTGATTAACGTAATTTTCTCCCAATAAAAACCAAGACGGGTAAAAGTGAACAAATAAAGCTTCAAACTCACTGACTGTGATTGTCACAGGTTTTCTCAAAGAACGAACACAAGATGATTGAAAGCATGTATGTATTAAAAATCTTGAGATCAACTTCACACAATAAAAAACTTAAAATAAGGCGTATTTCAACAGCAGTCTTATGATTATTATACAAAAGTTTTTAATAAAACATACAGTGACTTGAAATTACTCATACATCAACAATAACAAGAACTTTGAGACCAACTATAATTTAGCTTGATACTATTAAAAAATTATCACATATTTTAATGGGAAACAGTCTTTAAATCAATATAAAATGTTATTCCAAAATACACAGTGAATTCAAAACTTCTACGTCCATTGAGAGCAGAGAATGATTCGTTGTCATTGCTTTACCGACGAAATTACAAAAAAGTGATTGTCTTCTTATACCTTTTTTCATCTGCATATATTTTCATCTGCATCTGCATATCTTTTCACAAATGTGAAAAGATATGCAGATGCGTCCAAGTTAAAAATTGTTTGTACTTATTTGTCTTAAATTTTGTAAATAAAATAAACAATCAACATTTAAAATATCACAAATTAACAATCAACATAAAAAACTTATCAAATACTGTTTAATAACTATATGTATAAAAATTGTGTCAATTTCTTCTTTTAAATGTAAATAAACATATTTTTACTTTAGATGAAACCTCAATCAGATTTAGGATTGATCAGTTTCAGAAGTGATAAAATATTCATCACTATTAACAACGTTGCCACAATTCAGGAATTCTATGTCATATCCTCTGGGTACAGCGCTTCTTTCTGAGCAAACGTTGTTCTGAGAATCCTGTAGACTATCACTATCACAACATTCAACTTCACTGACGAAGTCACTTTGTTAGTCTGCAAGCGTCAGAGATTCGTTTTCTTCGGATTCTTCTCTCTCATCATACTCGTGCTTATGTAAAAGATCCCAATTATATGACACATAAGTTAATTTTGCTGCGCGGTCTGGTGTTAGCCTGTTTCTTTTATGGGAATGCATATGACCATGTTTACTGAATGACCTTTCCGTTGCTGCTGACGTGCATGGAGTAGTTAGAATATGCACAGCAACTTTACTTAGCTTTTTTGTTGAACTAATTTTGACAGAAAAAACTCACATATCATAAAACAAATTTCAGATGATATAAAAAGTGATTTAAATTAAAAAAAAAACCAACTGTAGTTGGTTGGTAGTAACCAATTTTTTAATAAAAATTTTAACTAAAGTTTGATACTTTGTCATTTTTAAATATTTAAAGTAAAATTTCATAAAATATAAAGATAATTATATTGCAATTTATACCCGGAGTAAATTAAATTTGGGTAGGTAAAAATGGGTATAAATGGGTATCTACCCGAGAATCGGGTTTTTACCGGGTAGGTGCCCCTTCGATGAATGTAAGTAGAATCACAGGAGTATTTGTTCGTGTTTAGTATCTTTTAGTGTACTAAACATAAATTTAATGTCCTTTTTCTGTTGTCTTGTGTTTTTAACACTGTTATCGCTAAATTACGCTACCGTGATGAGTTACCGAACTTTTTCGACACAATTGTATGAAACGGGGCCTAAGGCTATCTCTTAGCGAACTAAGGACCTGAAAATTCTTATATTTATTTTACAGATTTTTCAAAGATAGCACAAAATTTAATCGAGGAGAAAATTATTTAGATGGGTCTAGAGATGAAGTAAGTGATGACCGGGACCTTCTGTACTCGACTTCAATACTTCGAACAATATTTTGCAATGGAATTAATTGAACAGTTTGCGCTACTACTACAAATCAATATTACATGATAGAAACTGGTCATCAATTAAGCCTGTTTGTACATCTGGGGATATCAATAAGTTTTTTAGTATTCATGGTTTGAAGGTGCTTTAGCTATCCAAGAATAAAATTATTTTGGAACCAACATTATAAATACGACCCTATAGCAAGTACCATGTCAAGAGATAGTTTTTTCCTCCTTTGGGTAAATCTACATGTTCTTAACGTCCATGCTGTAAACAAAGAAGAGGAGCAAGCAAAGAACAGACTATTGAAAGTTCTGGTTGAACTGGGTTGGTTGGTTCTGTGCATTATCGTTGCCTGCAGCTAGCCTGTGATGATGTCCACTTTTCAATTGATGAACAGATGGTTCCATTTGGAGGAAGATGCGCGGGGCTCAAGGTGGTGATAAAAAATAATATTTATTGGTTGATTTTATAAGTTGGAAATGTAAAATGTACTATAATGGAGTTTATGGTAATAAACGTTTTATTATTCAATTAAAATTTTCTTTCGTTTAAAATATATATAAGCTTTAGCCCGCCTTGATACAATTGTGCCATCTTACAATTGTGTGGACGCTGCCTTCGGCACTGGATCACACAATTGTGTGGGCAAAAATTTTCCAATATGGCGGCCGGAAAATGGAAAAACGACCTCAGATTTGCTATCAGCAGCTTATTTTTAGATTAGTATGACTTTTTTTTCACACAAATTCTATGTATTTTCGACGCCGGTCTGAAAGGGGTAAGGCTTTATTCAAGCAAAACATTGCAATGGATAATATAATTACAAGTTGACAACAACAACATTTTTCATAAATATTAATATATTTTAGTAGACCATCGACAATCCCCACATAAATTAGAAAGACTTGACTGCCTCGTTGGTGTACTGGCAAAGTTTCTGCCTTACATCCGAGAGGTCCTGGTTTCGAATCTCGATTCCCATGTCGAGCCACAATTGTTTCTGAGATTTTCTGTCAAGAATTTCTCAAAAACAGCTTGGAGTCGGGTAGTTGGCGGTGTTACATCCCACGTTAAGAAGTTTGGTCCTGCGCCTGATCTCTCTCCGGTCATATCGGATTGCCGTCTCACCGAACTTTGAGAGTGATGGAACAGTGAGTGCACCAGTACCTATATTGCGCGCTATAATGTCTTCTGCGTAGTTGGCTAATCTTTGTTGAGATTGGTCGCCGTGGTCGAAATAGGCCAGGAGGACTATTTTTAGAAAGCTTCCTTATTTTTCTCGCAGATTTAAAATAAATCAATTTAGAAGCGTTAATTAAACGATGCAGTGGCGTAACGGCAAAACAGCGGGCTTATTCGCTAACTCGAATGACAGTTGAGAATGATGATCACCGAGTATAGTTTCCAACTTACAACTGTCAAAACTGACATTTCGTATTCGCTAGCTTCGGTGAGGAACCGTAAAATTTCAAGATGGCGTGTGGTTCAGTGATCATCACTTTGATAGGTCGATATCCACTGAATGCCTATCGATTGCCGGTATTTGGTATTCAGTAAGCTCGGTGTATAACATTATGACGTTTAACTGTGGATCACTCAAGTTGTCAAAATAAAAGTTAAAATCACTATTCGACAGCAGTTATTTATGAGTGGACAGTGATAATCACTCTTAATTCTAACTTTATTTGTTTGAGAAACACAACTTGGAGCTACCTCGCTAATTTAGTAAGTATCTTTTTAATATGATTGTTGAATAAAAAGTGAAGTGAAACAAATTGCCTTTGCTTTATGAAGGGAGACTTAAATCTTATTGGAATTTGTTATGATGTTATTAGAAATTTGTATTAAATATGTTTTAAGTTAATCATTAAACAAGCTTAAAACAAGGATAAATCATTAATATCTAAATCACACTAATATTGTTAATTTTAGGTATGGCACGCGCAAATTTATTGGGACTTGCAAGAGCAAAGGCAAATCTATGTCTTGCCCAGAGAACGTCGGGCAAGGCGTGTTTTGTCCGACCGCATGCATTTGCATGAGACAGATAATGACCGGAAACGTCGTTGTTGCAGTTCCAGCCAATGTTGATAGGGCAAGAGACAATTTAGTAAATAGATTGTGGAAAGCAAGATAGTTCTTAATTTAAATTTAATTTTTTTTTATATAAAATGTATAAATCCTATGTATTAGTTACTTGTACTCCTTTATTTTACTATACTTACTGTGTACAACTTTTGTTAAGTCTAAGTCTTAGTTTGTGCTAATTAAAGATTAGCTATTATATTCTATACCCGACAATTCTAGACTTGAATAATAAGCTGTGATAACTCTCGCACTCCGTTTCCCTTGCTCCACTATGAAAACTTTCCACTTCCCAAAGGTTGTCTGGAAGAGATCGCTTTTGGCGATAAGACCACTTAAATTGTGTATGTTTTTACTGTATTTTGTTTCTGTATGTGTGTTTTGTGTACAATAAAGAGTATTCTATTGTATTCTACACTTAATATTTTAATAATAAAGTACAAATATCATGGAGTTCTAAAAAACCTTTTTGCTGCAGTATTAAAACACAAAACTTAGATACTAAATATTTATTTACTAACTACATATATTAAACAGTCATCAATTTGAGCCAGTCTTCTGTCCACTATAGCTGATAATGCCTCAAGCACTCTTGTATGCCTCTTCTCAACAGTTATTCTCCTCTCTTCTAAGCTGCAAGCCCATTGAGGTACATCACGATTGTGTATGACTGAAAAAATTATAATTTATTTCAAAAACTCAATTAGAAAACCCACCCTGACATTGAAAGGTAGCACTCTAGACTCTCTTTAAATATAAACACAAGATATTTAATAATTTTGTAACTAAAAGTCATTTTAGATGTGTATTTTTATGTAATATAGATTAGATGTAGTATATTGTTAGATAAAATAATGTGCGCTGTAATATAACTTATAAGCGATTTTAATTTGTAATTTGTTTATTCTGTGAGATCATTTAACTGGGATGTGTCTGGACTCCAGGCAAACCCTCTGCCACGCTTACACAACCAATGAGTTGTAAAATTTTCTCTTCAAACTCATTTCAGGGTGTCAGCTTATTAGGCCCTCCGCCTGTTCTTGAGGCGTTGCGCCGAAAATCTGCACCTTTTGCCTTGGTCTTCGTTTTTAACTCCACCCAGTACTGTAAGAATATTGTATTGGTGATTGAGAGGAACAATGATACCTTTTAAGGTTCATAAGAAGATCGATCGAGTTGTACGACTTACCTGAGGCGCTCGCGTACATCGCCCTAAGGCAATGTCTTTATTGGCCTCTGCAAAAGCCAACAACAACACCTCAAGCTGCCTTTGGGAGATGCCTTTGCCGGCATTCTAAAATATTGATAAAATCGTTGAATTATACATACAAACGCTACACAAATCTCAATTACGTATCATAGTAATAACTACACTAATATTATTGGTCGAAATGCAAGCAAATACATGAGTTTTTATGTAAAAATTCAATATATCTTGGACTTTTACTCACCTTACTTGTTGGATGTATTTCGTATAAAAACAAACAAAATTACGATGCAACCAACAAGACTGAATTTGGGGCATTGGTAAAATTGTTATCAATTTAAAACACAAGCACTTCAAAACATTATTTCCAATATCCCAGCGTTTGTGGATGTTGTTTATGTTTTTCAAGGAATATTTTGGCACTCGACATTTTTGACAACTCAAGTGGCGAACGTATAAACCGCAAAAATTAACAAGTGAATGATATCGTTAAATTATTTCGTGTTGCCAAGGATATCAAATAAGTCGGGTAATAACTAGAGTGGTAACAATTTCATGTCGATAAGCACCGGTAGTTTTCGTTATTCACTGAACGATCACGTGACATAGAAGTGATACTGAATACCAAAATACCGGTAAGTTCGGTTGCTCACTGAGCTCGGTGATGATCACTAGAGTGTTGATCACTTTCATCTGTCAAAATTAGCGAATAAGCCTGCAGATCAGCAGGCTTATTCGCTAATTTTGACAGATGAAAGTGATCAACACTCTAGTGATCATCACCGAGCTCAGTGAGCAACCGAACTTACCGGTATTTTGGTATTCAGTATCACTTCTATGTCACGTGATCGTTCAGTGAATAACGAAAACTACCGGTGCTTATCGACATGAAATTGTTACCACTCTAGTTATTACCCGACTTATTTGATATCCTTGGCAACACGAAATAATTTAACGATATCATTCACTTGTTAATTTTTGCGGTTTATACGTTCGCCACTTGAGTTGTCAAAAATGTCGAGTGCCAAAATATTCCTTGAAAAACATAAACAACATCCACAAACGCTGGGATATTGGAAATAATGTTTTGAAGTGCTTGTGTTTTAAATTGATAACAATTTTACCAATGCCCCAAATTCAGTCTTGTTGGTTGCATCGTAATTTTGTTTGTTTTTATACGAAATACATCCAACAAGTAAGGTGAGTAAAAGTCCAAGATATATTGAATTTTTACATAAAAACTCATGTATTTGCTTGCATTTCGACCAATAATATTAGTGTAGTTATTACTATGATACGTAATTGAGATTTGTGTAGCGTTTGTATGTATAATTCAACGATTTTATCAATATTTTAGAATGCCGGCAAAGGCATCTCCCAAAGGCAGCTTGAGGTGTTGTTGTTGGCTTTTGCAGAGGCCAATAAAGACATTGCCTTAGGGCGATGTACGCGAGCGCCTCAGGTAAGTCGTACAACTCGATCGATCTTCTTATGAACCTTAAAAGGTATCATTGTTCCTCTCAATCACCAATACAATATTCTTACAGTACTGGGTGGAGTTAAAAACGAAGACCAAGGCAAAAGGTGCAGATTTTCGGCGCAACGCCTCAAGAACAGGCGGAGGGCCTAATAAGCTGACACCCTGAAATGAGTTTGAAGAGAAAATTTTACAACTCATTGGTTGTGTAAGCGTGGCAGAGGGTTTGCCTGGAGTCCAGACACATCCCAGTTAAATGATCTCACAGAATAAACAAATTACAAATTAAAATCGCTTATAAGTTATATTACAGCGCACATTATTTTATCTAACAATATACTACATCTAATCTATATTACATAAAAATACACATCTAAAATGACTTTTAGTTACAAAATTATTAAATATCTTGTGTTTATATTTAAAGAGAGTCTAGAGTGCTACCTTTCAATGTCAGGGTGGGTTTTCTAATTGAGTTTTTGAAATAAATTATAATTTTTTCAGTCATACACAATCGTGATGTACCTCAATGGGCTTGCAGCTTAGAAGAGAGGAGAATAACTGTTGAGAAGAGGCATACAAGAGTGCTTGAGGCATTATCAGCTATAGTGGACAGAAGACTGGCTCAAATTGATGACTGTTTAATATATGTAGTTAGTAAATAAATATTTAGTATCTAAGTTTTGTGTTTTAATACTGCAGCAAAAAGGTTTTTTAGAACTCCATGATATTTGTACTTTATTATTAAAATATTAAGTGTAGAATACAATAGAATACTCTTTATTGTACACAAAACACACATACAGAAACAAAATACAGTAAAAACATACACAATTTAAGTGGTCTTATCGCCAAAAGCGATCTCTTCCAGACAACCTTTGGGAAGTGGAAAGTTTTCATAGTGGAGCAAGGGAAACGGAGTGCGAGAGTTATCACAGCTTATTATTCAAGTCTAGAATTGTCGGGTATAGAATATAATAGCTAATCTTTAATTAGCACAAACTAAGACTTAGACTTAACAAAAGTTGTACACAGTAAGTATAGTAAAATAAAGGAGTACAAGTAACTAATACATAGGATTTATACATTTTATATAAAAAAAAATTAAATTTAAATTAAGAACTATCTTGCTTTCCACAATCTATTTACTAAATTGTCTCTTGCCCTATCAACATTGGCTGGAACTGCAACAACGACGTTTCCGGTCATTATCTGTCTCATGCAAATGCATGCGGTCGGACAAAACACGCCTTGCCCGACGTTCTCTGGGCAAGACATAGATTTGCCTTTGCTCTTGCAAGTCCCAATAAATTTGCGCGTGCCATACCTAAAATTAACAATATTAGTGTGATTTAGATATTAATGATTTATCCTTGTTTTAAGCTTGTTTAATGATTAACTTAAAACATATTTAATACAAATTTCTAATAACATCATAACAAATTCCAATAAGATTTAAGTCTCCCTTCATAAAGCAAAGGCAATTTGTTTCACTTCACTTTTTATTCAACAATCATATTAAAAAGATACTTACTAAATTAGCGAGGTAGCTCCAAGTTGTGTTTCTCAAACAAATAAAGTTAGAATTAAGAGTGATTATCACTGTCCACTCATAAATAACTGCTGTCGAATAGTGATTTTAACTTTTATTTTGACAACTTGAGTGATCCACAGTTAAACGTCATAATGTTATACACCGAGCTTACTGAATACCAAATACCGGCAATCGATAGGCATTCAGTGGATATCGACCTATCAAAGTGATGATCACTGAACCACACGCCATCTTGAAATTTTACGGTTCCTCACCGAAGCTAGCGAATACGAAATGTCAGTTTTGACAGTTGTAAGTTGGAAACTATACTCGGTGATCATCATTCTCAACTGTCATTCGAGTTAGCGAATAAGCCCGCAGAGCAAAATCAGATGCAGACGTCGTACGAGGTGATGCATGTTGGGCTTACACGACTTACTGCATCTTATAATTCGCTCCATCTCCTTCCATCTTAAAATTCGCTCAATTGACTTTTCAAATCAAAATGAAATGTATAAAATATTTTGTTGCTTAAAAGTTTCGATAAATATATTATAGCTGTATCCGTGCGAATCCCACGCCGCTAAATAAAAAAAAACAAATGTCACACAAAATTCAACATGGCGCTGTTGTACTGTTCATTGTTGTGTGTCGTTTTGTTAATTCATTAATTTGTGGTTGTACGACAAGAATTTTCACCGTAAACCAATAACCAAATCGTTAATTATAATATGCAATATGCCATTCAAATGTTAAAAAGCTGATACCGTCTAGTTTTTGATAGAGAAAGTGTGTACAGCGAACTGTTCAAGGCAAGTTTCTACTCCATGCATTTCCGCATTGTTTTTAATGTAATTACATAAACAATTGCCTTTTAACCCTTCCTAGAAGCTAGATCGTGAGGTTTTCTGCCTCATGTTGTCTCTAAAGTCGATATTTGACCTTAAACTTGAAACTAAAAGGTGTCAATTTCATCCTTCCTTTTAATTTAGTCTTCCCCAAAAAGGATGTTGCTACATACCTTTAAATTGACTCACTACTGTCTTGAAATAATTAATTGGCTCGAGCGACAGTTATGAGTTCTTATTAAAGGTCTGTGAGGCGATATGTGTGTGAGATATGGTTGACAAAACACATACAGTTGCTGTCATAAAGTAGCAATTTTGCAAAAACTACATAACCTTGTGAAATGCTGTATTTCTTTCTGAGTTGCTTCTAGCAAGTTCTAGTTGACCTTCAGATACGGCAATTCTCTTAAGCAAAATATAGACTATGTTTATCAAGTATAATGTAGGATTCTATGGTAAATTTTTTTTTGAATTGGTCCAGTAGTTTTTGAGCCTATTCATTTCCATCAAAAATTCAAAGCTTTCCTCTTTATATTATCCTAAATATCAACATTAGTATGGATTTAAACCAACATACTCAGATAAACCACAATTGGTATTAGCATTTGCAATTAAAAAAAGATGTGTGACACTCGGGGGACTGCCGTGGTAAATCTTTTTGCAAGACTACACACTGAAATCTCCTGAACTGAAACAACATTAGACGCTGTGTTAGGTTTTTTTAGTTACATAATTTCTTGATTTGGTCTCCAGGCTCAAAGCCCGCGATAGAAGCTATGCGATAGCTAAAAAAAATTGGTTTAATCCATTCTCTATCTACTTCCAGTGCACTGAATGGTTATACTAAGGCATCATAATGTCATACGGACACGACGAAGGCCCTGTCTACTACAGGGAGATACAGAAAAATGCATACCTTAAAAGGATACCAAATGAGACTGGTGGGAGCAAGCTCCGGCCGTTGGGGCATAAGGTATTTATTAATGTTTTGGTACTTGTGTATGATGTTGTTTAGTTATTGATTTTTGTGTCTTGTTGCAGCCTATACAGTAGATTTTGTAATACTGGTTTTTTAATCAGAGGATCTTTGTTTTTTTTATAATTATAATTTTATTTATGACTGTTTATTTAAAGTAATTACTTTACATCTTTAAATTAGTTTCATTTGATACCAGTATTTTAGTATTGAATAAAAAAATTTTACAACATACAATGGTGTCACACAGCCGCCATGTTTGTTTTTAGGGTTCTTTAGTCCAATAAGGAACCCTTATAAGATCGTTCAGTCCGTCCTAGTCTGTCACAGCAGAATATCTTCTATGTTTATGGACTTATTTGCATGTAACTTGGTTCGAGGATACTTCACATATAGATCTCATTTTAAAAATACGAAAAATTAAAATTACCTCTTTTTAAGCGTATTTTTTTGAGTGCCCCTTGTGTGGGGTATCGTTGAAAAGGAATATAAAAATAAGATAGGTTTTCCATACAACTTTTATATATCAGCTTTACCATTTGCGAGTTATTGCCCGCCAAAGTCGTTTACAGGGTGTCTCCCCCCCCCCTGTAATTTCTTAAGTCTTGGACCTATAAACTTCAAATCTCTCACGTAAAGAAACAGGCACGGAAACTCTTTTTTTAATTGTTTCGGGTATCGAAAGAAAGAAAGAAATATTTATTTGCTCAAAACATGGTGGCAATAGGTGGTAGGTACAGATACAATAATAAGTCCTCACATTTTACCAAAAATTATGGCATGCAAATTGTTATATGTAGTAACATTAAAAATATAATAATTATAGATCCATTTAAAGTCACATTTACATTATTATTTTAGCAATTATGAATTAAAAAAAAATATAAACATAATTGTCAAAATCTGATAAAATAATTCAAATTAAACAATGTCCAGAATAAATTAAATTAGTCCTATACTAAACAAACAAAACTAATTAGGCAAAAATGTCACTGATTTTATAGAAATTATTTTCTTGAAGCCATTTCCTGAGTCTGTGCTTAAATAAATTCTTTGGAAGTGATTTAATTTCATCTGGAATCGCATTAAAAATCTTTACACACATTGCATTACACTGTTTCTGGTAAAAAACCAATCGTGGTGTATTATTGCAAACAAGTTTGTTTTCACGCCTTAGATGATACCGATGCTGTATTTGGTGTCGTTTCTTAAAAAGATCATTATTGTTTTTGACAAAACAGGCAATTTCCAATATGTACATGCAAGGAAGTGGCAAAATTTTAAGCTTTTGAAACAGTGGCTTGCAAGAGTGACGAGGTGTTTTACCACATATGGCACTCGCACATTTTTTTGGTGTTCTTAATAAAAGAGGAGAGTCTGTTGAATCTGGTGAATGGTATCCTGTGATGAATACTTTCGAAATGATAAATAAACTCGTTTGCAAAAAAAACGGGCACTTAAGATTTTTTCCTCTACTTTAATGAAGAAGAACAAGAAATAGGTTTTATTAATTTGACGATGTATTGGCATGTTATTTGAAGCATCCTGGCATGATTCTTTACGTTCCAAATTTAAAATTTGAAATTAATAAAAGAAAAATAATGATTATTGTGGATTATTCTAAAATTGCTTTACTAATGGCGCGAATTGCTGAAACGATTTTTAACTGATTACGATATTTTAAAACTTTTTGGACATTTTCTGCAAATTAAACAATTTAATCTTTATTTTTACATTAAATACCACTTTTTGATATGAGTGATAAAGCGATAAGGGCCGGTAAAATTATAGCCCTACTTGAAGAAGGTTGTTCGCAAACTTACGTGTCTCAGCGGCTAAATGTGAGTCGTTCAACTGTCCAGAGGACTTGGCAACGGTATCAAGAGACCGGTTCGGTCAAAAGAAGACCCGGTTCGGGAAGAAAACGATGCACAGAACCAAGAGATGACCGCTTTTTGGTGAGTCAGGCGTTGCGGAATCGTAAGGCGTCAAGTGTGGACCTGAAGAAGAGCCTTGAAGAAGTAAGAGGAGTAGAAGTTAGCTTGTGGACGGTCAGGAGGAGGCTTTTGGCTGCCAATATCAGGAGTTACCGCCCAGCTCGGGGCCCTAAATTACTCCGTGAGCACCGTGTTGCTCGACTTCAGTTTGCTCGGAACTGTGCTTCATGGACTCTGGAGGACTGGAATAAAGTATTATTTTCTGATGAAGCTAGAATCTCTTTGTGTGGAGAGGACCGACGCCGGCGAGTGCTGCGAAGACCACGGGAACGCTATGCGGAAGTGTGTTTCGAAGAAATCACTCCTTATGGCGGAGGCTCCGTTATGTTTTGGGCAGCAATTAATTCGACGGAGCGTACGGAGTTAGTTTTCATAGAAAATGGAACATTAAATGCACATCGGTACATAATGGAAGTCCTAATTCCATATGCACAACCCACATTGACTGCACTTGGGGAAGATTCCATTTTTATGGACGACAATGCTCGCTCGCACCGTTCTGGTGACGTGGAAGCGTACATGCAAGAAGTTGGGATCCGTCGTTTAGATTGGCCAGCTCGAAGTCCTGACCTCAATCCAATTGAGCATGTCTGGGATGTTCTAAAGAGACGTGTAAGATCAGTGCAACCTGCTCCACAAAACATCAGGGAGCTAAGAAGAGTCATTGCAGAAGAGTGGGAACGAATTCCTCAAAACGTTATTAAAAACATCGTGGAAAGCATGCCCAGAAGGATTCAAGCTGTGATTTTGGCAAGAGGAGGTCACATTCGGTATTAGGTTTTTACATTTGTAACTTTATTTAATTAAAAAAAGTAAAAAAAAATCTTATCTTTATTGCCGACCACTTCTTATTGTTTGGGCGTGTACATCGGTTTTAAAGAATCCATCGTTTTTTTTTTCTTTTAGTTGCCCGAACTCACTTCACGCGCATTAATTTACACGATTATAAGTATACAGACTACGTCAAAGAAATAAATTTCATTTAATTAACTCAAATCGACCTTAGAACGTAAATTTCCTTAGGTGCCCGTTTTTTTTGCAAAAGAGTGTAATATAAAAATATATACTTTTTTCCAAAGGACTGAATAAAGCTTAAAATTTAATTACTTTTTAACCTGATACTGAAAATTGACTATGGAACCCTACTTTATGCGTGGCCAGTTTTTTTAAATGTGGGCGACATTGTCTCAGAATACTTGGGTTACTAAGATTAATCTGATGATGCCTTAATCATTGGCTCCGTACAGGTTTCAAATCCTTGTGAAAAGGCACAGTCTATATTTGTGAACTTTCTCATTGTATTATTTCATTACTTTAGAAGTTACAAGTAGCCCACCCGTGACTTCGTCCGCGCAAACGTGTTTATCCCAAGGGAGCATTTAATTGGGATAAAAAGTCTGTATACCAAATTTCATGAAAATTCGTCAAGTAGGTTCAGCATCATTGAAGGACAAATGTCAGATCAATGTATGTGATGTTGTTGCATAATTATATTTTTTTTTTCAGAAACCACCCCTAAAACCAATGTGGACCCTGTTCTGTGTACACAACGGACGCTCCCCGTACCTTGAACAGTATCCGCTGGCCGAAAGTCCAGCCACGCTGTCTCACAAGCCGGTGTGGAGGGCTTGTTTGAAGACGGCCAGACACGTCACGGCTAGTGTCAAACCGCATACTGGCTTGGAGTATGACTTTCTGGTGGATACTGATCATGGGCCGGTTAGGATGATCGCTCCGGACTGGTGAGTGAAAAACGAGGTGTCAAAAAAATAACAGATAACTCATATACTTACATTACTTACATTTTTTGGAATGCATGGTTTTATTTATTAAAAAAAAACCACTGCACAACTTGTGTACAGTAGCGGACTTAATGCCGGAGGCATTCTCTACCAGTCAACCACAGGTCCAAGCACATACAGGCGGTGCACATACAGATAAAAAAGAAAATGAAAACATACTACTAATTACTTACATAAATATATATTATATACATGTCACTATATATCCTATAAATATATATATATATATATATATTATATATATGTTTTCCCGTAATACCAATTTTGTATGGGGTACATTCAAAGAAAGTTTGGTAGCTGAATGAAAGTCACTGGTACGAGATAATAAATTGTTCTATTCTGGTTAACTACTACGCTAATATGGTAAATGGTATGAATGAGCTCGCGCGAATGGTTTGGTAGTTAGTCGAGAACTGGTGAAATATTGAAACTAATTGTGAATGGAAAATTTGATGAATGACCTGAAAAATGCTGACGGCGCGCTGATGCGCCGCGACTTATGAAATAATGTACGTAGCTCGTACAAATTTTATCCAAATATAATTCAAATATTTGGTAATTTAGGAGTGAAAGTGAACAGATTCCCTGGAAATTATTTTTTCCCATGGGAATGCGTTTCTTCCCCGCGGTCAAAAGTAACTTATGTCCTTTCTTAAGACTCAAACTATCTCCTCACCAAATTTCATTTAAATCTGTACAGTAGTTTAGGCGTAAAAGCGATTGGCGCACCTGAAATTTCCCATAGGAAATTCATTTTACTGCGGAGAAATGACGCATTTCTCCGCAGTAAAATGAAGCCAATGTCCTTTCTCAGGTATCAAAATATCTCCATACCAAATTTTATTTGGTATGCTGTTGGATTACTCTCCCAATTGAGCTGCCGTGACACTTACTCATCGTTCCGAATTTCTTTAAGTGCTCCTTAGGCTGCAGCCACCAACCATGTTTCACTGTTCACGTCAGCTCTTGATTTGCCCGGCTTACGGAAGGTTGCGGGTTCGAGTCACATCTATTACCGTCGAAATTTTAATGTGTGTCACAATTTCTTATTATTTCTAGAGTAAATGTTTTCACTGATTGTATTTTGTTGCCCTTAAGGCAAGCACCCACAGGTCGGCATTGCACGCATCGATTTTTAGTTTGTCTTCTATCAAAAATGATACAACGTTCACCGATTCGCACCGCACGGATTGCTCATCGGCATTGCCTACATGTGATGCGTACCGATCACGTCACGCCGTGCTCAGCCACGAATATTATCGTAACGTATTCGCGTCGTCCAAACGTCAGATAATGACAGTTTCCCCATACAAATTGACAAGTTAACGATAGGTAAAAAACTATCGTAGTTGTTCGTGCTCTGCACCCCACCGATCTACAAGAAATCCGAATGAAAATGGCATCGGCAATTTGATATCTGATACTCACGACGGCAATCCCATCGCTGCCGATACAGTGGACGCAGTAAAAAAAATTAATCCGTCACGTGCGATGCGTACGATACTGACCTGCCTCGTCGGTGTAGTGGCAAAGTTTCTGCCTTTCACCCGAGAGGTCCTGGGTTTCTGAGATTTTTTGTCATGTATTTCTCAAAAAACAGCTCGGAGTCGGGAAGTTGGCGGTGTTACACTCCCGTGCCTCGGTGCGCACGGTAAGCCGTTGGTCCTGCGCTTGATCTCTCTCCGGTCATGTCGGATTGCCGTCTCATAAGAGTGATGGAACAGTAAGTGCACCTGTGTATTGCGCTCACACTTGTGCACTATAATATCTCCTGCGCAGTTGGCTGATCTCTGTTGAGATTGGCCGCCGTGGTCGAAATCGCCCATGAGGACCATTACCGACCTGCGGACGCTTGCCTTAACAACTACCCAATTCAAATTGACGACCGCTTGGTGCAGTGGTCCACTTGGTGCAGTTGGTGCATGTCGGACTCCTAAAACCAAGGGTCGCGGGTTCGATCCCCGCACAGTACAAGCATAAGTGTGCATGAACATGTGTGTTTGTACTGGTCTGAGTGTTTTCTATGTATAATATGTACTTATTTACAAAAAAAAGTATTCAAGTATGTATATCCCTTGTCTAGTACCCGTAACACAAGCCTCGTAGCTTAATTTGGGACTAGAGAATTGGTGTGATTGTTGTGAAATATTTATTTATTTATTTAATTCACACTCGATTACCTTTTCAAATATACAGGGAATCAATGCAAGACTGGGTGACGACGCTGCGGAACAAGCTGCACGAGCTCCGCATCCTGTCCAAGGGCGAGAACGTGTACTGCAGCGCGCCCGCGCCCCCGCCGCCCCGCGCCGCGGCCCGCGACCCCACCAGCCCGCTGCCGCCCACGCCGCCCGTGCCGCCCGACCGGTGAGTGCGCAGCCCTGCAGCTCATTGCACATCAGTGCCGAGGAACTCGTACAGCGTCAGGTCTTGGCATTGCAATTGCTGGGTTCAGCGATAGTCGGATCCAGCATCCTACGATACAGCTGGATGCAGTAATCCAACTGCTTCCAGCAATCCAACTGCTTCCAACAATCCAACTGCGTCCAACAATCCAACTGCATCCAGCAATTCAACTGCGTCCAACAATCCAACTGCATCCAGCAATTCAACTCCTTCTAGTAAACATGTTGCTTAATTTGGCACTAGAGAATTGGTGTGATTGTTGTGAAATATTTATTTATTATTATTAACTGATTTTCATCCGCTTTTAAGTTTAGAATAAAATACTATTTCTACTTACAGGGTGCCAGGCATAGAGCTGACGACGCCGGTCCGCGCCCCGCCCCCCGACCCCGCCCCGCCCGACCCGCCTGCCCCGCCTGCCCCCACCGTGCCCCCCGCGCCACAACACATAGGTATGTACTGATAAGTACTATATAATAACATAGACATTAAATGTGAGGCCATATTACTCTTGTACGCGCCTAGAAGATGCGCGCGCAGGACAGCGTCAAAATTATGACTAACTAACTTAACTATCGCAAAGCTGAATTGCTTAATATACCCGTACTCACTGCTCGGCTCTTCGTGAATAATACTCCTGAAAAGTGACCAATACACGTTTCTAATTTAGTTAGTGTCCTGGAAACTCCTACCCGTTGTCCTACATGAATGACAAACGCGCAAAGTGCGACGCGATAATATAACATTTATGTAAGTTTATGACAGTGTCCTTAGTGATGAAGCGCGATTGACACTGACACAAGTATTGTTCGCATCGCGTCGCGTCGCACTTGTCGCGTAGCGTAGCCCACATAGGACAACGCCTTACTTAGACACCAGAATAAATTAATAAAATGTTGAGACACTTAGAGAGCAAAATGTACTATACAATCTTTTTATTCTTTATCCGCCAGCAAGTATTAAATAATATTCATGATGACACCTATCTTAAATATTTTCAAAACCATGGCGCTTAAAAATCATAGCCCCTATGAAATTAATGCAACCAGTATATTTCCAAAAAGCTGTAGAATCCAATTTTTAAACACACAAAATTCAATAAATATTCAGTCCGACTCCGATTTCTGATACACCACCGTGTCGTCACGATTTTGTATTCCCATACAAAATCTATGGAGGCAGACCGTTTTGACAGATAATAAAGATTATAGTCAACGATTGGTGGTGTCATCTAGCCTAATATTGTAGATATTAATAGCAACCTTTTTCTACAGACATATCAAGCTGGGACGAGACGCCGTCCCTTCCTTCTACGAGCCAAACGACAGAGCCAACGAAAAGCGTAGCCAAGATTTGCGGACAGAACATCTGCTTGGATGACTCCATACTGAAAAGGAATAATGCTACGGACAGCGATGAAGAGTTCTTTAGTGAAATTGACCGGTAAGTGTTATATATCAACCCCAAAATCACCCCTTAAGGGGGTAATTTTTAAATCAAAGCCGGCTCCACACGTTGGGCGAACAGTTGGCCCAAAAACTGACGCTATTGGTCATTACAGAAGAGCACCAACAAAGCACCAATCAGCGTTGAAGCCAACAGTTTTTTCTAGGTCCACTCATTGGGTAATAGGTTTTTGAGCCAACGTTGGTGCCATAGTGTGGACCCGGGGTAAGTAAGCACTTACGTCCAAAAAAGAACTTAGCACTTGAGGTTTCTGGGATTGCGTTATGATTAATTAAGTGATTAAATGAATGAGTCAGTGAATGAGTGAGGTTAGCTAGTGAATGAGTGAGCGACTGAATGAAAAAGGGGTTGATGAGTGAGGGAGTAAACTTTCGCTCTATTGATATTGAAAAGGCTTTTTTAGAATGTAGCCAAGATATGCGGACAGAATATTATGCTTGTATGATTCCATACTAAAGAAGAATACTGCGATGGACAGCGATGAAGAGTTTTTTTTTTTTTAAATTGACCAGTAAGTGTCATATATCAACCCCAAAAACCCCCAAAAGGGCTTATTTTCACAATACTCCGTCTTTGTTAGAACATTACGTCTTAAAAAAACCCTGTCCTGCGATTTCGTGATCTACTAAAAGCTACGTACATCAAAAACCCATCGTAGTGACCATCTTCGTTCAAAAAAGTAATTGAATGAGCGAATGAATGAGTGGTCGAATGGGCACAATAATTGAGTAATGGAGTGAGTGACCTTTTATTTTTAAACGTGATGATGCTTGAATAAACGATTTTTTTTCCTTTCCAGAATAAGTGACTCTGTAGAAAAAATCGACTTCGAAAACGGGTACAAGCAAACGGTGGTTGTGGCTGACGAGGCCGCGTCTGCTGTCAACGATGCACCAACGTGAGTCTTATCACCAGATCACCATAAATTACTGTGACTGTGACGGATGAATACGAATCTCTGTAATCCTTCTGCAATTTAATTTCCTTATTCTTTATTAAAGTGCTTGTGGCGCAGTGGTTGCAGCGCTTTGGTAGTGATGCCCAAAAGTTAGGCAACCTAAGGCGGGATCATATTTGGGATGGGTGACCATTCTGACCATTTAATTGACGTCTATTTACAAGCATCCCCGTGCTTCGGAAGGCACGTTAAGCTGTTGGTCCCGGTTAATATCGATAGATATTAGTCGTTAAGCTTAGTCACATGCCCTCGGGCGGCTTAATAACATATGACAGTCAGGTTGGTCACTTACCTTACAAACACCCTTCCACCAATCCGCACTGCGCCCGCGTGGTGGAGTATGGCTCGCACCACCTCATAGTTGAGGTGAGGCCTGTGCCCAGCAGTAGGACGTATATAGGCTGATGAGAGATTCATTTTATAAAGATGGATTACCCCGCATTTATAATTGTAAATGGTGTGTTTTCGGGTTTCAGGTTGTCTTGGGAAATATTGAGTGTTGTGGTGCCTATATCAGTGAATCATAACTGTATTGCATTTGACTAAAACTTAATTTCAATTCCACAGCGAACGCCAAGCGACCAACGTCACAGTGATACAAGTATCCAATAAGCCCCCACACACCGCCATCCCGGTGCTGGGTCCCGAGACTGACGTTTTCGACTTCACCTTCACCCGAAACGTCACCGATGACAGCGAACCGTCGTTCGTGAACATCGTCAACACGGAAGTCAACGTGAGCCAACCAGAAAACGGATACGGCACCGTGTTTTCGAATCCCAACGACTCCGGTTACGGTCATTTGAGTTTGACAACAACTGTCAATTTGACAGACGAAGTGACAGTGACAGATAGGAATGGCGTCTACGAAAGGTTGTGTATGGCGTCGACTTCGAATGAAGGGGCGGTTTCCAAATTGAAGAAGTTGGAGAGAGTGAGAAAATCTTCGCTACCAAATTTGGAAGTATCATCGGAGTCAACTTATGAGTACTTATACCCTAGTCAAAACGAAAATAGCGAACGAACGACCGTTACGCTTAACGGACGAACGGAGAATCAAAATGGCCGAATAGACGTTAATTCAAATTCGAATTCGAACAGTGAGAGTGCAGTGACAGTGGCGAATGTGAGCCTTAATGCGAGGGTGGTAAGGGCTAGTATCGAGCGGTCGCACAGTCAGAACGCGTACGACGGCTCGCCGAGAAGAGAGTTGAGACAAGTACAAAATTTGAGTCCGAAACGAGAGGCGAGGATTGGTGAGTTATTTTTTTTTATTTTTTATTTGGGAGATGTTTGCTCTTGGCCCAAGAGTAAGCCAAACGAGGCAAAGACTGAGTCTACGATAGAGCGAGCTCACCTGGAAGATGCCTGTTCACTCTAGCTTTGCAAATTCCTAGGTTGTAATTGCAGGGAAACACTGACGCAGGTAGTGAGTTCCACTCTTAGTTAGCCTTTGTTTCTGTTAAATATTAATACAGGGTAGCCAGAAATGCAACTTCTAAAAATCAAAGGTATCTGAAACCGTTCTGCAATTTTTCGTAGTTTACGAGCTACGGTTATTTTATGAATTATTCCAAATTTCAGTTTGAAAATTAAAAAAAAAACAAAGCAAAGGTTTTGCAATTTTTTTTTGTTCTCTAGAATTTATGTTAAGTTATTTATCATTTAATTTTTTTAATGATAATAACTCAACATTAAATCTCAACTTTAGGTCACAAGTGTTATGCGGCTGGTTATTTTATGCACTAATGGACATTTCATAGAGCTTTAGCTGCAAGTTTTTTTTTTTTTTTAGGAAATCTACTTTAAAGAAAAATTGATCTTATAAATTAGTGTCAAATATTGATGGTGTGAGAGAGCATAATTCTAATTTTATCATTTTTATTTAAATAAAATAAAATAATTTACAATAGATTTCCATATTTATATTTGCATTTAATATACCGCTGGATATGGAAGAACTGTATGTGTTATTGCAAACAAACGATTCTATTCTATTCTTTTATTACTTTAGATCTCGAATCTAATATCTCGATTTATCAATAGGATAAGGGTTTTAAAGTGGTTCTAAGTTTAATAATTGGATATTACTCATCCACAGAAAAAACCGAGTCGCACCAAGCCAAGCCGATCTGGAAACGAGGTTTGACGGAGCTTTCGCTGCTGACGCGGCTGCGCGGGATGGGCCACAGACGACACAGCCCCTCGGGCCACGACGACAACGATAGGTAAAACCATTTCAAACTATGGAGAAATTCTCTTTGTTTCTCTTGTTATCTCTCTTTGTTGTCGTATACAATTACTATTATTATTATTATTCTTATTTTATTACTTTTTGGGAAGGTAATTAAAATAAAGTAAGGAGTCGGGCAGTGGTCGGTGTTACACCACAACCGTGCCACGAAAAGCACGTTAAGCCGTTGGTCCTGCGCCTGATCTCTCTCCGATCATGTCGGATTGCCGTCTCACCGAACTTTGAGAGTGATGGAACAGTGAGTGCACCTGTGTATTGCGCTCACACTTGTGCACTATAATATCTCCTGCGTAGCTGGCTGATCTCTGTTGAGATTGACCGCCATGGTCGAAATCGGCCAGGAGGCCTATTATTATTATTATTTTATAAAATAAAGAAAGAAAGAAAGAAAACATGTTTATTCAGTATCACACACTTTACAAAATAGAAAAACACATATTCAAAAGCGCATACACAAGATACTGAAAATGTGGGCCACTCACCATAAATAACAAATAACACATGTACGAGCAAGCATCGTACCGTTTTAGTTAAGTCATCAATTTACACGTTGACCTCATTTACCTGTATTCATCATTTTTCACTCGATCAAATCAGTTCGCATTTAGCCATTAGAGCGCCGCGCATACTCATTCATTTTATCATAAGTTCCGTTTGTACCAAGTTTTAGTCTCCAAATACACATCAGTTTTATAATAATCAAGTTTTATCATTTATCAAATTTGTTTCGGTTCACCCCGAACAACATAAACCAATTAAGTTTTGTCAGCTTAAATAATACATGGAGTAAACTAGAGATGGGCCGAGTAGTGATTTTCCCGAGTAACCGAGTACCGAGTATTACTCGGTTTAAAGTTTGCCATACCGAGTACTCGGCCGAGTTGCTCGGTTTAATTTGAGGCACAAAACAGGAATAAAAAACACGACCGCAACACACTGCCGTGATCCCTCCCGCGCCAACTGAAGCCGCGCGTTGTCCTATCCGGGTAATTAGTCGTTTTTAATATTTCAAGAATTAGTACGGCACGCGAACAAACGTCCAGAGAGCCTTGTTTTCCTGCATCATAACTTGCCCTTGTTAAATGTCAAATATTAATTGGCACTTGAATCATTTTTCAATACCTACTCACTGAATTGATCTGACGACTGCTCTGACGACAGCTTTGGTCTAGTGGTCTGCGATCCAGACTACAAAACCGGCTGTCGCGGGTTCAAATCCTGCTAGGGGCATATGTTTGTGTGATGAGCACGAGCATTTGTACCTGAGTCATGGGTGTTCATAAATGTATTTAAGTATTTCTATCCGTTATTCTAGTCTCCATAGCACAAGCTAACGCTTAGTTTGGGGTTAGGTAACTGCAGGTGTGTTCGTTGAAAAAATAAAAAAATCCTGGATAAAGAAATCAATACTTTACACATCTCTTGAACTATATACAGTTTTTTTAGTATAGGTTGGCGATCCACAGCGGCTTGTTCATTGCCTTTAGTTTGTGGTCATTTAGATACTTTTATTCCTCTAGTTAACTTACTCCAACTTATTTAGTTTACTTAACCGAGTACTCGTCACTTAAACCGAGTTATTCGACCGAGTACGCCGAATAGCGAGTAGTAACCGAGTGCTCGGCCCATCTCTAGATAAAACCAATAAAATTTTTGTTGATAAAGTTAAAATATGTGAAATTATAAAAAGATGACATAAAGCCAAAGAAACAAAATTACTTATTATTATTGACTTGGATTATCCAATCTATACGTTATAAAACGATGTAATGGTCAAGAAGTTGACTATTAACCAAGAGGTCGCGGTTTCGATCCTCGCACTGTTGGTCCTGCGCCTGATCTCTCTCCGGTCATGTCGGATTGCCGTCTCACCGAACTTTGAGGGTGATGGAAGTGGATGTGAGTGCACCTGTGTATTGCGCTCACACTTGTGCACTCTCCTGCGCAGTTGGCTGATCTCTGTTGAGATAAGCCGCCGTGGTCAAAATCGGCCAGGAGGACTATTATTAGAAAGCTTCCTTATTTTTCTTGCAGATTTAAAATAAATCAATTTAGAAGCGTGAATAAAACGATGCAGTGGCGTAATGGCAAAACAGATCAAAACAAAATCAGATGCAGACGTCGTACGAGGTGATGCATATTGGGCTTACACTACTTACTGCATTTTATACTTCGCTCCATCTCCTTCCATCATAAAATTCGCTCAATAGACTTGAGGACTATTGTTCAAATCGGCCTTAACAAAAAAATCTATTACAGAAACGCCACGGTGCCCGTGAAGGTGGTACATCGATCCCGGCCGGAAGCGAGGGTGGACAGCACCAGGCGGAGAAGCAGCTCGCTAAGTAATGGCAAGTGATAGCGACTTTTGTTATAGATAAAATATCATTATCTGGTTCGTTATTCATTTATATTCAACTAACGGCCGTCTCGCGACTTAGTTCGCTTTAGTTTCGGATATCCAATGGCTTTACATTAGAAATCTCGAAATTGTCAGTAGTTCTCTGCATCAAAATACATTGAGTAGTCTCTATAATCTAAGCATACATACTGTTACGCCGGTGGGCTAGTGCTAAAACTTTGATCGTGTTTTTCCGTGCCTTGGAGGCGTTTTCAGCAGGCTGAAATACCATTTCAGGCCGTTTAAGAGAGTGCTCTAACACATACTAGTTTGTCGAAATTTCACCCAAGTTGCCGTTGTTTTCAGGCGCCTGAAACATGTTTTCAGTCCGTTTCAGGCCACCCTCTATCAGATGACGCCATAACCTGAAAACCCGTTTTCAGGCGTTTTCAGGACCCCTTATGGGCCTTTGAAGCCCACTTCAGTATATGACGTAATTTTCAGTAGGAGTGAAAGAGATAGCACGATTAGAGAGAGGCAGCTATACTAAGAACATTCGAGAAAGGTCTAGGCTAGGCAAGACGGCATTTGGAAGGATCCCGAACAGTCTCGTACTGGGTAGTAGGTACCTACCGAATATTCGGGAGTCCTTGACGGCCGGTATATAAGGAGCCCGGGAATGCGACCGAGTTGGAGTTTAATTTGGGAAAGCGACGAGTAAACATCGAAGCGAAAACTGCGACAAGAAGATTTTGGAGTGCGACATAAGTGTTTGTGTACTAAGTGTTGTAACGTAAAGTGTGTACAATAAATCCTACTCTACTTCATCGGTTTAGAAGTGCATTTCAATCTAGATCCCACACCCCTAGAACATAACATTTGGTGTCAGAAGTGGGATTGAAAATGCCGATTACTCCGCGAGAAAAAGAGAAGGAGGGGATGCAGACCCGAAGCCGCACCGCTGCTGGAGACTCTGCGGGCACCGCCGGAACGTCAGACACAGCGGTACCAGCTTCAAGGACGCCGGAGATAGACGTCAACGCCATTCTGATCCTCCTGAAAGAACAGGCTAGAAGGCAGGAGGAACAAGCCAAAATCCTGCAACAAGAGCTACGGGTTCAGCAGGAGGAACAGACCAGAAGGCAGGAGGAACAGACCAGAAGGCAGGAGGAACAGGCTAGATGGCACGAGGAACAAGCCAAAATTTTGCAGCAAGAGCTACGGGACCAGAAAGAAGTCCTCCGTGAGGTACACGAAGTAGCTGCAGAATGGAAAAAGGAGATGGCTGAGGTGCAAGACAAAATTGTGGGCGTTGAAATTAAAGTTGAAAACCACGAGAAGCGCCTCAATGGACTGAACGAAAAAGTGGAGGGCCAGGAGAATCGCCTCCAGAAGTTGGAGATCAAAGTGGCCAACGGCACCACCAGTGTATCAGGTGCACCAGCCACAGGAGGTGAAAAGTTAAAGGTACCTCCATTCGATGGTACCTCTTCGTGGGCCGCATACAAGCTCCAATTCGAGATGGTTGCCGAAGCGAATGGCTGGAGCAAGGACTATGCTAAAACGGCACTGAGTTTGGCGCTGCGGGACGAAGCTCTCACTGTTCTGGAAGCGTTAGGAAAGGAGAAGACATACGACCGTCTTCTTGAAGCTTTAGAGGCACGCTTCGGTGACAGCCATCTAGAGCACGTTTACAGAGCCCAGCTGAAGAATAGGACTCAGGGGCATAATGAGTCGTTACAAAAGTGGGCACTTGAGATAGAGAAGCTCGTCCGGAAGGCGTACCAAGGTTCCGCAGCGACTTTCATCGATGGAACGCTAGTACAGGCATTCATAGATGGGATTCGGGACTTCGAAGTAAGGGCTGCTGTACGGCTGGGACACCATGGGACCTTGAAGGATGCGCTCGCCCATGCCCTGGAGGTGGAAGCTGTACGCCAAGACTCAACAAAATCCTTTAGGGTGCGCGAAGTTGCGGCCAGGGAGCCGATTGCTCCACCTCGAGAAACTGGGCCTCGATGCTACAACTGCGGGGAAAGAGGACACATACAATCAGGCTGCCCAAAAAGATCTTGGAGGCAACGGGACTCGGACCGAACGGAGAGGCCAGCAAGCTCTGATAGTTCAGAGCGGCAACGAGTAAAAGCCAGGACTGAGGGACGAGTGCTGGCTGGTGGTCAAAATGTCCCAGTTATGATCTCGCAGGCGAACGACGGGAACAGTCTGGCTGTCAAAGGAGAAATTGGTGGAGTACCATGTCACCTTACTATTGACACCGGAGCTTCTCGGACCGTGATCAGTTCTCGACTGCTGAAACACCTGTCCAGGGATCATCTAGTCCGACCAATGCATCTTCAGCTGCAAACGGCTACCGGCACGTACATCTCCGTCCAGGGGGAGCAGGAAGTGTCAGTGAAGATGGGAGAAAAGAAGTACTGGCACAAAGTCATCATTGCTAACATCGTAGATGACTGCATTATTGGTCTTGACTTTATGAGGAAGTACGAGTGTAAGATCGACATGAAAGGAGGCGTGCTGAAATTTGGGACTTATGAAGTTCCTATGGAAGGTGGAGTGAGTGGACATGTCTTCTGCGCTAGAAGGACTACACTTCAACCGAGATCGCAAGCCCTAGTTCCGGTGACATTGCCGCACGGTGCGAGACAAGGATCTCATTCCTGCGTGTTAATAGAGAAAATGGACGGCAGTAAACCATGGATGCCAGCTCGCACAGTGGTAACGACGTCATCTGCAGCATTTATAAGGGTGCTAAATCTAAGTGACACTCAACACGTCATAAGTAAAGGAACCCTTATGGGAACATGCGAGGCAATCTCTTGGATTCGGAGTTGCCATGGGTCGAAGGAGAACAAGTTACAAGAAGAAGTTGTGGAAATTGGAAAGTTATTGGAAAACTGCCAAAAAGATCTCACAAAGGAAGTACTTCTTAAGGCACGTAATTTGCTAAAGCGCTATAGGAGCGTCTTCTCTGCACATGACAGTGATATCGGGAGAACTGGGAGTAGTGCAGCACGAGATCGACACCGGAGATGTTATGCCTATTCGACAACGACCGCGGCGAGTTCCAGTAGCTCGAGAGAAGGAAGTGGAAGACATGATCAAGGAAATGAGGAGAGATAAAGTGATAGAACCGTCGACAAGTCCTTGGTGTTCTCCAGTAGTCTTGGTGAAAAAGAAGGATGGAACCATGAGATTTTGCGTAGACTATCGTCGACTCAACGATGTGACTAAGAAAGACAGTTATCCATTGCCTAGGATAGATGACACTTTGGACACTCTGCATGGAATGAAATGGTTTTCCACGTTGGATTTGAAAAGTGGCTATTGGCAAGTGGAAATAAAAGACAAGGACAAAGAGAAAACAGCCTTTTCAACCGGTAAAGGACTTTGGCAGTTGAATGTAATGCCGTTTGGATTGTGCAACGCACCAGCAACGTTTGAGCGGTTGATGGAGCAAATACTGACTGGTCTCCTGGGTGATACGTGCCTAGTGTATCTGGATGACATCATAATTGTAGGCAAAGATTTTGATGACCACCTCAAGAAGCTGGAACAAGTTTTGTCCAAGTTGCGCGATGCTAACTTAAAACTAAGTCCGAAGAAATGCTCATTCTTCAAGCGCAAGGTTAACTACTTGGGACATGTGATTTCATCAGATGGCATCCAGACAGACCCTGAGAAGATAAGTGCAGTTAAGGACTGGCCGACACCGAAAGACAAGACAGCAGTACGTGCCTTCTTGGGACTTTGCTCGTACTACCGACGATTTGTAAAGAACTTCTCAGATATAGCAAAGCCTTTGCACCAGCTGACAGAAGAGAAAAGACAATTCAACTGGGATGATCAGTGTGCAGCAGCTTTCTCAGACCTCAAACAGAGACTTTGTGA
Organism: Pyrausta despicata; assembly: GCA_963921415.1. NCBI lineage: Eukaryota > Metazoa > Arthropoda > Insecta > Lepidoptera > Crambidae > Pyrausta > Pyrausta despicata. The sequence continues at coordinate 5,606,561 of OY992874.1, forward strand.
AACACCGATTTTGGGATATCCAGACCCAGAGAACGAGTTTGTTGTTGACACTGATGCAAGCAAAACTGGCATTGGAGGAGTCTTGTCACAGAAGAACGGTGATCAGGAAGTTGTGATCACCTATTTTAGCAAGTCGCTATCGAAGCCGGAGAGAAACTACTGCGTCACTAGGAGAGAATTGCTGGCAGTCGTCAAAACTCTGCAGCATTTTAGTAAATACCTGCTTGGACGCAAGTTCCGAATAAGAACTGACCACGCTGCTCTAAAGTGGTTGTTAGAGTTTAAGAACCCTGAGGGTCAGGTGGCACGCTGGATCGGACAACTGCAGGAATATGACTTTGTCATCGAACATCGCAGTGGAAAGTCACATGGCAACGCAGATGCCCTCTCTCGAAGACCTTGTCCTGATGATTGCAAACACTGTTTAAGGCAACAGGGTAAGGACTGCGTGAAGATGTTGAGGACAGACACTGTTAGCGAAGAATGGAGTGATGAAGCAATGCAAGAAGCACAACAGGAAGATTGCGATGTAAAGCCCATTTACGATTGGATCAACGCTGGGGCGCCCAAACCAAGGTGGTGTGAGGTAGCTCCGATGAGTACCGTGACAAAGAGCTACTGGGCGCAATGGGAAAGTCTGGTTATGCACAATGGCGTACTGTGCAGGAAATGGGAGTCAGAAAACGGAAAGGATGCTCATCTTCAAGTGGTTGTACCAAGAAAGAGAGTTAGCGATGTTTTAAGATCCTTTCACGACGACGCTTCCGGTGGACACCTAGGAGTAAAAAGGACTCTGATGAAGATTCGGCAACGTTTTTACTGGATAAACTGTCGGGACGACGTGGAAGACTGGTGTAGGAAATGTACTAGCTGTTCGTCAGTTAAGGGACCACATACACGCAGTAGAGGTGCGCTTAAAGTTTACAACATGGGAGCGCCTTGGGAAAGAATTGCTTTAGACGTCGCAGGCCCGTTCCCGAGCTCTGACCGTGGAAACAAGTACATCCTGGTGGTCATGGACTATTTCACCAAATAGCCTGAGGTATTTGCCATTCCGAATCAAGAGGCAGTCACAGTAGCGGAAACTGTAGTGACTGAAGTGTTTTGTCGGTATGGTGTGCCTCTTGAGATCCACAGTGATCAGGGAAAAAATTTTGAGTCTCTGGTGTTTCAGGAGACTTGCCGAGTCATGGGAATTCATAAAACTCGGACTACGGCCTATCACCCACAGTCAGACGGAATGGTTGAGAGATTCAATCAGACTGGAACGACATTTGGCCAAAGTAGTTGACAACCATCAAAAGGATTGGGACAGGCATATTCCGCTCTTTTTAATGGCATATCGGACAGCAGTTCATGAAAGCACGGCCGTAACTCCTGCGTGTGCTAATTTTGGAAGAGAACTACGTTTACCTGCAGACCTTCTGACCGGACGTCCTCCAGATGCACCAAAGACGGTTTCGGAGTATGCAAGTGAACTGCGAAACCGGCTTGATGATGTTCACAGGCATGTTCGTGAACATGGATTGCAGGCCAGCGAGAAGGTGAAGACCAGATACGACCGGAAGTCTAACCAGACGAGGTTTGAGGAAGAATCATTCGTGTGGCTACATAACCCTATGCGTCGAAAAGGAAAGTCACCGAAATTGTCGCTGAGTTGGGAAGGGCCGTACAAAGTAGTCACAAGGATCAACGACGTCACTTATCGGATACAGCGCAACGCACGTAGCCCCTGTAAGATTGTTCATGTTGATCGGTTGGCCAAGTACCATGGAACGAATGATGCTCGGGACGAGCATGTCTAAGGAGGGGGTAGTGTTACACCGGTGGGCTAGTGCTAAAACTTTGATCGTGTTTTTCCGTGCCTTGGAGGCGTTTTCAGCAGGCTGAAATACCATTTCAGGCCGTTTCAGAGAGTGCTCTAACACATACTAGTTTATCGAAATTTCACCCAAGTTGCCGTTGTTTTCAGGCGCCTGAAACATGTTTTCAGTCCGTTTCAGGCCACCCTCTATCAGATGACGCCATAACCTGAAAACCCGTTTTCAGGCGTTTTCAGGACCCCTTATGGGCCTTTGAAGCCCACTTCAGTATATGACGTAATTTTCAGTAGGAGTGAAAGAGATAGCACGATTAGAGAGAGGCAGCTATACTAAGAACATTCGAGAAAGGTCTAGGCTAGGCAAGACGGCATTTGGAAGGATCCCGAACAGTCTCGTACTGGGTAGTAGGTACCTACCGAATATTCGGGAGTCCTTGACGGCCGGTATATAAGGAGCCCGGGAATGCGACCGAGTTGGAGTTTAATTTGGGAAAGCGACGAGTAAACATCGAAGCGAAAACTGCGACAAGAAGATTTTGGAGTGCCTAATAAGTGTTTGTGTACTAAGTGTTGTAACGTAAAGTGTGTACAATAAATCCTACTCTACTTCATCGGTTTAGAAGTGCATTTCAATCTAGATCCCACACCCCTAGAACGTAACAATACATACATACATACGGCCAAAACGACTTTGCTTTATTACGTGTAGTTAAGTAGGTATTACCTACATTGTTTTAATAACATGTATAGTCGGTCTTTTTTATTATTTATTTACCGTCTGATAGGTCGATTGGAGCAAATTACCCACCAACTTCTTGCGCCATTCACCAAAAGTTAACGTCCCGTAGACGCTAATGGTCGTGCTTGCGTAGAAGTTGACGACATTTGCGGTATTTTCAAAGACTTTAAGGCCAGTACCCGTGCTTTCAAAGACGTTGACGCCAATGGCCGTGCTTTCGATGCCGTTGACGCCAGTGGTCATGCTTTCGAAGCCGTTGATGCCAATGGCCGTGCTTTAGAAGAAGTTGACGCCAGTTGCCTTGCTTTTGTAGCCGTTGACGTCAATGGCCGTACTTTGAAGCCGTTGACGTCAATGGCCGTACTTTGAAGCCGTTGACGTCAATGGTCGTACTTTGAAGCCGTTGACGTCAATGGTCGTACTTTCGAAACCGTTGAGGCAAGTGCCGCGCTTTCGAAAACGTTGACGTCAATGGCAGTGCTTTGGAAGCCGTTGAAGTCAATGGCCGTGCTTTCGAAGCCGTTGAAGTCAATGGCCGTGCTTTTGAAGCCGTTGAAGTCAATGGCCGTGCTTTTGAAGCCGTTGAAGTCAATGGCCGTGCTTTTGAAGCCGTTGAAGTCAATGGCCGTGCTTTCGAAGCAGTTGAAGCCAGTGGTCATGCTTTCGAAGCCGTTGCACTAATGTCCGTGCTTTCGAAGCGATTCGATTAGCTCGCATGGAATAGGAAGAATTGAACTGTTCAGGAAATGTTAGAGTTTTGGCCCAGTCTCCTCGCCTCGATCTTTAACCTCACTCGTACCTCAATCATATTTCTGTTGTCGCGGGGGCAGGCCAGTCGCCCCCCGCGGCGCCGGGCGGGCTGGTGCCGCTGCGCGTGCGGCAGGCGCGGGCGCTGCAGGCGGAGCTGCGGCGGCGCTGCGCGGTGCCGGCCGCCGTGCCGCAGCGCCGCGCGCCCGTGCTCGCCGCGCACGACGACCAAGTGTGGTGAGTCTTATTTACAATACTTCATAGATCTCGCAATCGAACATTCTTGCAGGTCATAGATCCCACCCCACATAAAACAGCCCTCTACAGCAACAGCATTCTTGCTATGGCCCCAAGGGTATATAATAAAATACCTAAATATATTAAAGAATGCAATGAGTTTGTAACGTTTAAACAAAGACTTTGTACGTTTTTGATCTCGCAATCATTTTATTCTACAAAGGAATTCCTAGAGTCTCGTTCACCTTAAAAATGAAGTTTCACATATCCGTGTGACTGCCTGCCATTAACTTATTCGACATGTTATTTAATTTGACTAATACATATATATTTGACAGGCATAGCCTAGTTTGAGTAACTCTGAGATGTTATGGCTTTTTCTTTATATTATAATTTATATGAAATACGTGTATGTTTTTAGTTGTCAATAAATATATTTCTATTGCTATATTATTTCGTAGATGCTGTATTATGTTTTTTTTTTTCACTACATTTGTATGCCGACAAGGCTGATCATAGCGCACTCTTTATACCTGTATTTGTACATTGACATCTATTCACCTGTGTATCACAAATAAATAATTTGAATTGAATTGAATTGAGTGATCACCATGGTTACCTCCTAGTGACTTCTGGAGTATGTGTGTACACACACACACCTTCATCCGCAATGTTAAGTTATGTACCATAGATAAATTCTGATTGTAATACTCGTAGTAGCACTTATATAAAATCCTTTAAAAGTGGAATACTGTTTGTCTGTATCTGGAGTGTGGGCGTTAATAGCTGCAACACAGTTTTATAAACTATAGCGGTTATTTTAGGGTTAAAGAAAATTTATTCTCAAAAGAAATAATTACATTTCACTTACATGAGAACTTAATAATAAGACAATAAAGGGTATAATAATAATTAAATAACAATTTTGAGAGGCGCGAACTACTTAAAATAAGACTTTTAAAGTCAAGCATGCAGAATTGTCTGTAAATAGGTAAGTACCAATAATGAGAGGACGAACAGCGAGCGTTAGCGAGCGGCTCGCGGGCCGACCGAGCCGGCAAAAAAACAAACTGGTTTCGGCAGCGACGCGGAATAAGCGCGACTAGATGTGCCACTGTAACACTCCTAACGTATTATTAGTATAAAGTGTTAGTGATTATTTAAATGCAATTGTAATTTTTGCTTAACTATGTGTAAATTGTTTAATTACTCATTTTAAATTAAATTAATTGTTTAATTTGATTATCACCTGGAATTTAATAAATAAATAAATATTTAAAATATAATTAGTTAAATGCATTAAATGTAAATTATTATAATTTATTAAATTAATTATTTTCAATCACATGCAGAAATGATTTTATTTTATTATAAATTAATTATTTTACCCTATTATGCAATAACTGTGTAGTTTAATTATTATTACATTTTTAATTTAATTTTAATAATTGTTTCATATAATTATTGTACTCAATGTGTAATTTGATTATTATTGTTTGATTAGAATATTTAATTAAGTATTTATTGTTTAATAGTACGAAATGTTAATATTTGCTTATTTCAGTTGTATTATAAATTAATGAGCTGCATGTACTACTTCATCAGATGCGATTTTAAAAGTTTTTTGAAAATTTTAATGTTTTTAGCTTCTTTGATAGTATTGGGCAATTTATTGTAAATTTGGGCGCTTTCATATGTTATGTTCTTTTTTCCGTAGTTTGTTCGAGGGGGACGAAGCACTAAGTTATTTGCACTCCTTAATCGTTTCAATGGAACGTGTTCACTTTTAGTTTTAAATTTAATATTTGAGTGTATTTCATTATGTATAATTTTTCTTATCAAAATACAGGAGTAATACTTGAAAGTGGTTTCTATATCTAGTAATTTTGTCTCTTTATACAATTTTAAGGTTGGTGTGAAGTAGTCATATTGAAATAATGTTTTGATTAATTTATTTTGACATATTTGAACGTCTTTGAGATTTGTTGTAGCGGCTGAGCCCCAGATCTCAATTAGATAGTCTATATGTGGTTTGACCATGGAATTATATATTCTGTAACGTATGTTACGAGGCAAGCACCGGGCTATACCTCGGAGAGCGCCTGTCAATGACCTCAATTTAGTTTTGATTTTTTCTATATGTGGCCCCCATGTCAAACGTTTGTCCATAATTAAACCCAAATACTTTTCACTGTCAGACATACTGATGTCAACATTATTGATATGTAGTGGTTGAAAATCTGATATTTGTTTATTATTGGCAGCAAATATTACATAATGTGTTTTTTGTACATTAATTGTCAATAAATTTAACCGAAACCAATCGTCGAGCAGGTCAAGATCACTTTGGGCATCCTGTATTATTGGTTCTATTTTTGGTCCAAAATAAAATAAACAAGTGTCATCGGCGTAGAGTGATAAGTTACCTTTAAATCCAGACTACTGATATTATTTATATAAATGAGAAACAGCAGAGGGCCTAGAATCGATCCTTGAGGGACACCACAGGTCACAATCGCTGGTGAACTTTGACAATGAGAAATTTTCACTACTTGTGACCGATTTGTGAGGTAAGATTCAAACATTTTATGAGCATTTCCCTCAACACCGATGTCTTGTAGTTTTTTAAGAAGAAGTTTGTGGCTTACAGTATCGAAGGCCTTCTTCAAATCTATAAATATTCCAAGGCAAATATCTTTTCCATCTATGCTATTCTTAACATTAGTGACTAGGTCGGCAGTCGCCGACAGGGTATTTGATTTAGGCCTAAATCCGTATTGCTTGGAGGAGAGAAAATTTATTGAATTTAGGTAATCATACAGTCGGTTGTGAATAATTTTTTCGAAAATTTTTGACAACACTGGCAGTACTGATATGGGCCTATAGTTGTTCGGGTCTAATCGTGATCCTGATTTGTAGATCGGTGTCACTTTTGCAATTTTGAGGCTACTTGGAAATTCACCTATTTTAAGACAATAATTAATGCAATTTGTTAGTTCTTGAGTAATTTGTCCACTAATACATTTGATAGATTTTGTGTTTATGTTATCCAAGCCCGAGCTAGTGTTGGAATCTAATTCATTTATAATTTTTAGTACTTCATCGGCAGTTGCCGGTGTAATTTGAGATAATCTAACATCGTTCCGACTGCAGACAGCCACCGAAGCAGCGCTCGTCCCATCATCATGGTACCTACCAGGTATTTTGTTCGCTAATTGTGACCCAATGGTCGCGAAGAAGTTATTCAAATGTTCACAAATTTCCTTTTTATCTGTAATAGTGCGCACTCCATCCGTCAGTTTTGTAACCGAAGAGACGTCTTTTATTCTATTATGAGTCAGATTATTAATCAAGCCCCACATTTTTCTTGATTTATTTTTGCACGCAAGGAATTGCTTGTAGTAATATTCTTTTTTCATTTTTCGGATCTCACTAGTCACCAATTTCTTCTCTGCTACTAGCTCGTTTTTTAATGCCTCATCATTTGGATTCTTCTTGTGCTTCTTGTATAAAAGATTCTTCTTATTTATTAGACCTATAATACTTGCGTTGATCCAATCCTGTTTTGGTGGATTCTGAACTTTGGTTTTTAAACGTTTGGATTTTCTAACAGTTTCATGGAGCATATTTTCAAAAGCGGTAAAATCCTCATTATTTCTGCCAGCCATATTCTGTTTCATCTGGGATTGCAGTTTTCCGTAATCTATAGATTCATACGTTACTTTAAGTTTTATTGGGGGTTCGTATTTACTCATCTCAATGAAAATTTGCTTGTGGTCTGACATAGACGAATCAACTATAGCCAGGTTGAAGTTTGTATCTTTTAAGTTTGTACAGACATGGTCAAGTATGGATTTTTTGTTGATTGTTTCTCTGGTACAATACTCTGGACTGATTTTGTTAATTATTCGGAAACCATTTTCTTCTAATGTCGCCTTGTATTCATTTACTTCGCTGTCCGAATCCAGCAAGTTGAAGTTAAAGTCACCAATAACTACTGCTCGTCTCTTTTGGCTTAATTGTAACGCAAATGTATCCAGGAAACGCTTTGTATTCGTTCTGCCAGGTTTGTATACTGCACCGATCTCCATTGAAAACTTTTTAAGGTTGATCCAGAGGAAGTTGTTATCGTCGTCGGTTATCTCTTCAACAAATGAGTGTTCTAATTGATTCATAACTAAGATTGAGACTCCACCACCGACAGTACCTTGTCTATGATGGTAATAATGTGTATACCCTGGGACTTGAATAAGCTTGGCGTCTTCGTCCGATTTTATCCATGACTCCGTTAGCACTATTATATGGATAGTTGTTCTCAAGGACTCCATCACGCAGCATAGTTCGTCAAACTTCCCTGGTTTAACAATGCTTCGAGCATTCGCGTATAGGAATTTGAGAGACTTTCTATGGAATTTTAGATTATCATATGTATCGAGATTTTGGTGCGTTAGTCCTGGTTCAGGTTGATGAGAGCATCTATCTTTTCTTAGTTTTTTGGAAAGGTTTTAACGATTTGTGGGATGCCTTTAATATATTTTATTTTGATATTGTCTTCACCATTTGAGATGCGATTAGCTAATTCTTCTTTAAGCAATTTAAATTTGTTTACTTGGTGCGGCGTTTGGTCAGAGTAGATTTTAATTGATGGATTTTGTTGCTTATTCTTATTCCGTAATATCAGTTTAACTGTGTCTTCTTTCTCGAAACAGACTTTGATTGGCCGTGTTTTATTAGGCTTATATTTGCCAATTCGCATAACTCTGACTGGTGCAGGACAGCTGTCAACCACACAATTGATGGCTTGCATTATTTCGGTTTTATCGGAGACACGGCGTTCGTCACTTGAACTAGATTTAGGTTCAGGTATGCCGACAATTATGACGTTCTTTTTCCTTGTGTTCTGTTCTGTAAGCTCTGCAAGTATCTCGTCATATTGTGGAATAGTACTGTGAGTGGGTACAGAGTTTGAAAGTTTTAGTGATTGCACATCATTTTCCAAAGTTGCGAGCCTTTCATCTGTTGTGTGCATTGATTTCACTAATTGTTGTATATCAGTTCTTATTTCTGTTTGATCAGCTGCTAAGTTTGCCAGCTTTTGCTCAGTGAAACCTATACCTTTCTTAATGTCAAGCATTTGATCTTTTATGGTGGCCATATCCTCTTTTATTTTCATAGTGCTTTCGTTTTGAGCTTTTATCGACGAGTTCATCAGCTCCATCATTGCACTCATTTGATACTGTATGTCAGCCAGTTGCGACGTAAGTGAGTCTTCTTCAAAATTATGCTTACGCTTGTTTCGGAAAGTGACGGTTGTCAGCTCAGATGTCGTTTCCGCGCTTGTACTGAATAAGTTGGTTTGTGATTCACAGCGTCCCTCGTTCATGTCGCTTCCAGTAGGTGTTCTGCTCATTTTGATCTGTGGTTCTGTGATTCACTAGCCGATGAGTTACTTTGGCTCGATAGGTAATTTGCAAATCACTGTCGAGACAAATGATGTTTTGTGCCGTTTCGTAAGGGTTGAATTTTGACTGTTCGCAAATATAAAATTTTAAAATATTTTGCCACACGTCTGCTCTGTTCGTCGCTCGCGCGCTCACATATTTTCGTGCACAATATTTAATGTTCATTTGTTTTATTCCCAAATAAACTTTAGTATTATTATGGAGGCTTACCAAAACACATATATATTTCAGAAAGAAAGAAAGAAAAATATTTTATTTGGTATTACACAAAGAACAATGAAAGTAGAATATTATTTACAGAACCAAATTGGATCCCACTCAGCTTTGTTGCCATGGTGACCCATGGCGCTGGTTTTCAGTGGAAACCATTGAGATTGAGATGTAACCTTTAAATTAACAAAGTATGTGTGTGCGTGCGTATTTCAGAGTGATTAAACACCCCCGACCCTGCTCACACACATTTACATAGATTTTAGAAATAGTAAATTGAACAGTAGTGTATATTATATATCACTCACTCATCAGCCTATATACGTCCCACTGCTGGGCACAGGCCTCACCTCAACTATGAGGTGGTCCGAGCCTTACTCCACCACGCGGGCTCAGTGCGGATTGGTGGAGGGGTGTTTGTAAGGTAAGTGACCAACCTTACTGTCAGATGTTATTAAGCCGCCCGAGGGCCTCTGACCAGGCTTAACGACTAATATCTATCGATATTATCCGGGACCAACAGCTTAACGTGCCTTCCGAAGCACGGAGATGCTTGTAAATAGACGTCACTTTTATGGTCAGAATGGTCACCCATCCCAAACATGACCGCGCCTTAGGTTGCTTAACTTTAGGTATCACTACCAAAGCGCAGCAACCACTGCGCCACAAGTACCTCATATTATATAAAATGTAGCATTATTTTATTAATTTTTATTTATTAATTATATTATATATAATGTAGCATTATTTTATTAATTATATTGTAAGCATGTGGTGTACACTGATCCTGGATTTCTATACTGTTTGTAAATTTTATTGTTTGTGTGTATTGCATAATATGTATTTACAGATATCTGTTTGTGTACCAAACTTAAATAAATATATAAGACACCCAATAGTGCAGAGCGATGACCCTGTAAATTTAAGAGACTGCTGAGTATTTTAAAGTGATGATCCTAGACTGGAATAAAAAAAATAGTAAAAACACTTTTTTAATCCTAACTAAAATATTTTTTTCCCTTAGTACAAAGAATTTATATTACAGTGGAGTAAAAAGCATGGGAAGCACTTTATATCGTTTTTATACATAGTCGCCAATAATAGAATTAATTGTACTATACCAAGCACCCTGTGCTTCTTACTGTACATATAAATTCTTTGTACATACTCAGAATTTTTGACGTGACAACGTCTTATAAATTGGTTTGCCGGGTGACACTTCAAGAAACTGCGTTACGCTCCGCTCACGTTCCGCGCTCACAATGAAAGCGAGTGAGAGGCACGCGTCCCTTCGACTCGGGCATGGTTAGCCCGCCTAAGAGCGAGTGAGACAGACATAAAAAGTGAAAGGCACGCGTCCCTTCCACTCGAGCACAGTTAACCCGCCTAAGAGCCACTACACTAAAGTGGTCGTCCGTGGGGTTCCGGGGGTTCGAATCCTCCCTGATGACTGGAGACGAAAAGAACTTTTTAAGTGCAATGTCTTTTCTAATTTAAATGTGAACGCATAAATTTACTTAATAAATAAAAAAAATGCCTGTTTCCTAGTAACCAATTGTTAAATATTTGTAAAAATATTCCTCTCTGGTGATTTGAGGGTGTCTCCCACAATCATTAATGAAACATACGCAAAAACGCATTACAAAATTCAACGACTCCATTAAGGTTCTCGGTAGCTCAGTAGCATTGGACCGGACTTCCAAAGGTCGGGGGTTCGAATCCTCCCCGATGACCGGAGCCGAAAAGTAAGTCTAACCTCATTATTTCCCCTCGCAGGATAGCGTGGTGGCCGGCGGGCGGCAGTCAGTGCAGCGGCAGGATGGGTGACCGCCTCGCGGCCGTCCGTGGCACGCAGCCGCGGGACATACACCACGCCAGACAACTGTTCAAGACCTGCCCTGCACCCGTGGTATGTCGTTAGGCCATCTATCTTGTATGTGACATGTGCCTGAGAGAATTTTAATTGAGGAAATAAATAATTGTTGGAATCAGGCGTTACTTTGCAGAAATCCATGACTAAAGCTGAAAAAGAGGATTATTTTGCTTTAAATTTCCACTAAACGACGCCAGCGCAGGAACCAAAATACATCCGACTGTAATCAAAAAGCTAGAGCTGGAAGTCGCAGGACTTACAATATCCACAACTCACAACGTGACACAGAAGATGCACCTGGAAACACAACACTGACACCAACAAAACACTCCCGCGACTTCCAGCTCTAGCTTTTTCGGGTGATTACAGTTGGTTGTATTTTGGTTCCTGCGCTGGCGTCGTTTAGTGGAAATTTTAAGCAAAATAATTATCTTTTTTAGCTTTGAAAATGAATAAATTAAAGTCTGCTGTTGCTAATGCTGTTGTGCCATCGTATCACTCTCCAAATATTTTTTATGGGATTTAGTAAATACATTTTTTACTTAGTGCCTTTTTTGTAAGTTTTTTTTGTCTTTCGAGGTCCTTTTTTTTGGGGCTTAAGTTATACAACCGGCTTTCATACTTATTTTTTTTCAATAAAAAAGCTTTATTGCTTTGTTCAAAAGGAGTCCTTAACGCCTTAATGTTTTATCTACCAGTCACATCTTAGGGCCAGACAGAAATACCACACATGTCCATGGATCATGCTTTTTTACTTTTTTACAGGTCGATATATTATTCCATCGAGTTCCTCTAGCAAAAATATACGTGCTTACCAAGAGAGACCGGGAAAGTATAGGTATGTCTTATTTTTTATTTTTAGCCCTCACTCAACGAAAAATAGTGGTGTTACAAGTTTGACCCGTCTTCTGTTTGTGTGTGTCTGCCCGTGGCAACGTACCTCCCGAACGGATGGACCGATTTCAGTGCTGTTGTTTTTAGGGTTGCGTAGTCCGACAAGGAACCCTCATAAGATCGTTCAGTCCGTCCTAGTTTGTCACAGCAGAATATCTTTTACGTTTATGGAATGATTTGCATGTAACTTAGTTCGAGGATACTTTACATTTTTAAAAATACGAAAAATTAAAATTACCCCTTTTTAAGGGTACCTCCCTATACATGTAAGGGGGAGGGGTGAATTATTTTTTTGAGTGCACCCCCTTGTGTGGGGGTAGGACTATGAAAATAAGATAGGGTTTCCATATAACACTTATATATCAGCTTTACCATTTGCGAGTTATAGCCCGCCAAAGTCGTTTACACGGTGTCTCCCCCCCCCCCCCTGCAATTTCTAAAGTCTTGGACCTATAAACTTCAAATCTCTCACGTAAAGAAACAGGCACGGAAACTCTTATTTAAAATTGTTTCGGGTATCCTGTGTTGGATACTTTCGAAATTATCTTATCTTTTATATAAAAATGAATTGCAGTTCTTTAGTCTCGCTAAAACTCGAGAATGGCTGAACCGATTTGAATAATTTTAGTCTTTAAATATTCGTGGAAGTCCAGGGAAGGTTTTAAAGATCTAAAATTTAAAAAAAAAGGAACGGGCAGGACAACGTCTGTCAGGTCAACTAGTAAATAATATAAAAATACATATATACTTTACAATGACGGCATTGACGGCTAGGGAGATGATGATGATGCAACGCAAAACAGCGCGGTGCCAAAATTGACTACGGAACCCTACTTTATGTGTGGTCCGACGCGCACTTGGCCGGTTTTTTTTTAATTCGAAAGATAATTAAATCACGGTTGTTCATAGGTATGGCTGATCAAAATTCGTCCAGTCGTTGAAGCTCAACAACTGTATTCCATGTCGGGCGTTTTTAAATTTTAATATTTTCATCTAACATTGTGTATCTTATACATAAAACTTCTCTGTTCGTATTTTTTTGGCATGCAATAAAGAGTTATCTGATCATATGTAACAACAGTTAATTGCTAAATGTATTGTTGTTCGCATAACATAATTTGCATTGTGTAATATATTCTATAGTATAATATCTTCTGTACCTACCTTATATATGTAAAACTAGATGTGCCCGCGACTTCGTCCGCGTGGAATAGTTATTTTGGGCATAGACATATACTGTCGCAGATATTTTTTTAGATCATTTCAAGAGGAATAATTCTTTCATACGTATATTTTTTGTATCTTGAACCGTTTTCGCAGCGCACGCAACGGAAGCCCTCAAGGATGAATAATTTTCCCCGTTTTTTTTTTACATTTTCTATTATTTCTTCGCTCCTTATGATTGCAGCGTGATGTTATATAGCCTAAACCCTTCCTCGATAAATAAATAATGATAATAAATTCGTTTATTTTCCAAAAGTATTTTTGTTCATTATGTTACTGAGTATTTTTGTACATTATGGTACTGAGACTTTTGTATTGGGAACTAGTGGCCCCCCGCGACTTCGTCCGCGTGGAAATCCTTTGTTTTCAAAATCGCGGTAGAACGGGATAAAAAGTATCTTATGTCCGTTTCCTGGTTCTAAGCTACCTCTCCACCAATTTTCAGCCAAATCGGTTCATCCGTTCTTGAGTTATAAACAGTGTAACTAACACCACTTTCTTTTATATATATAGATAACTCGCTCGTTCCCTCGTTGGTTAACATAAATAGTCTATTCAACACAAAAAGAATTTTTCAATTCGAACCAGTAGTTCCTGAGATTAGCGCGTTCAAACAAACAAACAAACGAACTCTTCAGCTTTATAATATTAGTATAGATAACAATAATCTTGTTGGCAATAAAATATTTGTATTTGTAACACATCTTGACGACCGCTCGGTGCAGTGGTCCACAGGTCGGACTTCTAAAACCAAGGGTCGCGGGTTCGATCCCCGCACTGTACAAGCATAAGTGTGCATGAACATGTGTGTTTGTACTTGTCTGAGTGTTTTCTATGTATAATATGTATTTATTTACAAAAAAAAAAGAATTTAAGTATGTTTATCCGTTGTCTAGTACCCATAACACAAGCCTCGTAGCTTAATTTGGGACTAGAGAATTGGTGTGATTGTTGTGAAATATTTATTATAATTATTAATTATTTTCCTAGGCATAAAGCTGGACGGCGAGTGCACCATCGCGGGCGTGGCCGCGGGCAGCCCCGCCGCGCGCGCCGCCCTGCCGCGCGCCGACTGGGCCGTCACCGAGGTCAACAACCGGCCCATCAACTTGCTCAAGGTTATATATATATTATATATACGACAGGTCTTGAGGTGCTTGTGGCGCAGGGTTGCAGCGCTCTGGTAGTGATACCAAAAGTTAAGCAACCTACGGCGCGGTCATGTTTGGGATGGGTGACCATTCTGACCATAAAAGTGACGTCTATTTACAAGCATCTCCGTGCTTCGGAAGGCACGTCAAGCTGTTGGTCCCGGTTAATATCGATAGATATTATTCGTTGAGCTTGGTCGGAGGCCCTCGGGCGGCTTAACATCTAGATATCTGACAGTAAGGTTGGTCACTTACCTTACAACACACCCCTCCACCAATCTGCACTGAGCCCGCGTGGTGAAGTATGGCTCGCACCACCTCATAAATGAGGTGAAGCCTGTGCCCAGCAGTGGGAAGTAAATACGACAGGTCTAGTGGTCTGAGGTCCAGACTACAAAACCGGCTGTCGCGGGTTCGAATCCTGCTAGGGGCTTATGTTTGTGTGATGAGCACGAGCATTTGTACCTGAGTCATGGGTGTTTATAAATGTATTTAAGTATTTCTATCCGTTATTTTGGCCAACATAGCACAAGCTAACGCTTAGTTTGGGGCTAGGTAATTGGTGTGTTCGTTGAAACAATACAAAAAAAAATTGCGCAAAACTGATGTCAGGTGTCAATTCGACTGCATTAATAATAGTCTCATATTAAGTTACTTTATTTGTTAAACACGCTTTCATTAGCTCGGGCTGTATGTACACTGCTCAACAAAGTCTAGGGAACAAGCCAACTATATGACTTTATTTGTAAAATCTTCTTTAAAAAAGTACTGATCTCTTTGAGGTAAACAGGTAGGCTGAATGTTTATCAAACGTTGTTCGAATTAAAAAAAAAAATTAGAAACAAAAGAATTTTCGTAAAAGGCGGGAATCTTTCACTTTGATTGCTGTGTAGTGATACTGTATGAGAATTTTAAAGATAAAAATTTGTTTTATTGTTTTATGCTTTTATTGAAAAACAAAATTAACTGTTGTTATTCGTAACTTTTGCGACTACGGCCATTATGTCACGACGTCATTTAACGCGGGAAGAAATGATTCGAGCTGTAGGAATGTTGGAAGCTGGGCTACCCCAACGCGAAGTTGCAGCTGCTCTGAATTCTCACGCGAGCGTTATCTGCAGACTGTGGGCACGTTACAGACTTACTGGCGATGTAGCCGAAAGGCACAGAGGCAGGTATAGGGTTACTACGGAAAGGCAAGACCGTTTTTTGCAAAATGTCGCAAGGAGGCAACCCACCATTACGGCTCGTCAGTTGGTAGAAGACCTCCAGTCGCAGCACCAGGTTGCTATCAGTGACCAGACTGCTCGGAGGAGACTCCATGAAGCTAATCTTCGTGCTCGCAGACCACTAAGAGTGCCCGCGCTGCGTCATGGAAATCGAGGACGTCGATTATTGTGGGCACGTGAACATTTGCAGTGGACCGTAGATCAGTGGGCACATGTACTGTTCTCCGATGAATCTCGCTTCGGATTTCATCCAGATTCAAGAAGAGTGCGTGTTTGGCGGATTCCTGGTCGGCAGAGTCGGCTTCAAAACCCACAGGAGGTGCATCCCTACCAAGGTGGTACAATCATGGTGTGGGCTGGAATCCGCCTGGGTGGACGGACGGATCTCGTTTTGATCAGGGGAAATTTAAATGCAGAGCGATACTGCGAACAGGTAGTCCAATCCGTGGTTATCCCGCACCGACAAAATCTGGGCGCGGATTTTATTTTTATGCAAGATAATGCACGACCACATACTGCGAGTCAGGTGATGGATGTGTTCCGCGAGTACAACATCGAAGTGCTGGAGTGGCCTGCTCAGTCCGCGGACCTCAATCCCATTGAACACGCGTGGGATTTACTAAAGAGAAGGGCTTTTAGAAATCTCCCTCAAAATTTGAACACAGCAGATGAACTTTTTTCACATCTCTCCAGAGAATGGAGTCTTCTTCCACAAGAGACAATCGATAGTCTCATAATCAGTATGCCACGACGATGTCAAGCTGTTGTTAATGCCTTAGGGGGTCCAACTGATTATTAAAAAAGTCCCCGCATATTTGTTCTTAACTGTAATGTTTTAATTTTTAAGAAATTTTATTAAATTAAATTTCTTTGTTTAGTTCTGTAATACACTTTCTTTGTTTTTCATTAAAATTACCTCGTAATTCAAAAACTGAATCCTTTATTTATATACGCAACTAATTAAGCATTAACTTGCGCATCGATTGGTATATAAACTTTAAAACAAAAATATATAAAAATAAAAATATTCCCTAAAAACCTCCTGTTCCCTAGACTTCGTTGAGCAGTGTATGTATGTATGTAACGGAATCTTTGAGCTCAATTTTCACCAACTTCCAGAAATCGGATTAATTTGAAACTTTGCACACGTATCAAGTACGAATGACAATGCTTAATTTTTTTAAGAGTTTTCCATTATCCGTATAAACTAAAAAAATAATATAAAATAATTGTTAAAAAAAACGAAAAATACACACGCTTTTATTGCTAACTAAAAGAGAGAAAATAATTTATATTACAGTGGAGTAAAAAGCTTGTATGTTAGCATTTACATTGTAAAATTAAAACACTTTTAACAAAAAATCTGACTGCCACAGACGTAACTCGGCCCCGCACCTCTCGCGAGCCGGGCGATTGCTAAATAAATTTTCCATTTTTCTTTAAGTGTATTTTAATTGTACATTGTAATAGTCTTCTGACTGATTTCGACCACGTCGGCGACCAATCTCAACAGAGATCAGCCAACTACGCAGGAGATATTAAATATACCTACAAATTAAACATACAAAACCAACATCACACACATTGATCTAACTCCGTGGTAAGTAGCGTAAGCACTTGTGTTACAGATATCAGAATCAACAGTGGTATTACAAATAAACTTAAATAAAAACGTACCTATAACACCCAGACCAGTACAAACAGACATGTTCATGCACAATAATGTTTGTACAGTGCAGGGATCGAACCCGCAGCCTCTTTGTTAATAGTCAAGTTATTAACCATTACACCAAAGCGGTCGTGTAATAGTAACAACTAGAGATGGGCCGAGTACTCAGCGTACTCGGTGGTTTTCTTTATGCTCGTACTCGGCCGAATAACTCGGTTCAAGTGACGAGTACTCGGTTAAGTAAACTTGATAAACAGGTTGTCTGGAATTAGTGGCCAACTAAAGGAATTGCAGTACCTCAATGACCACAAACTGAAGTCAATGAACAAGCCGCTAATCTGGCGTTTGTTAATTCCTATTGGTTAATTACAGGACAGCCAGGCCGCCGGATCGCCAACTTATACGAGAAAAACTGTATGTAGTTCAAAGAATATATCATAAAAACGAACACTATAATTATGTTGATTCGCAAAGTTATGATTAATCAATCCAAAATTACAGTGGGAAGGAAAAAATGAGTCCAGCGCTAATTACAAGTGCGCTTCAAATTAAACCGAGTAACTCGGCCGAGTACTCGGTATGGCCAGCATTAAACCGAGTAATACACGGTACTCGGTTAAACCACTACTCGGCCCATTTCTAGTAACAACAACAAGTGGTCGTCAGTCAATATTTGGAGATAGGAACTTTCGAAAGAGAATTTAATCACCAGCGGTTTTTGAATTAAGAATATTGGTATAGTACTACAAGGATCATACTATGGCACTTAGATGACATTGACGGGGGGGGGGGGGGGTGATTGTGAAAAAAGGGTTGCCAGTGAATAATTTCTCCTTTGATTAAGGGAGTTTTTTTTTTTGAGACAGAGATTTAGAGTTACAAAACTATCAAGGTTTATGCATCTGCATCATAAGCTATTACAAAAATAGGTTTTGAAATTAAGATCTAAAACCGATTAACTATCCATAGACTATACTTAACAGAAGGTCAATTTTGTAAGAGGAAATTAGTAAACTCAGGTTTGTATTCAGGTTAAAAAAAATAAATCATAAGTAAGGAAACATCGGTTATTTTCAAACATGTTTTTTAGTAACTAGTTCGGTCTTCTAGTACTATTAGTTCATTGTAGTTCATTCACATAATTATAGACCTTATTACAACCACATAACGTAAAATTTCGTGCAACAAACTAGTTTTTCCGTCATCTAGTACTATTAGTTTATTGATTAATACTTAAGAACGCAACGAACGCAGTCTCCAAATGCATATGTTTTCCTAATTTATTCACTCAAACCATTACTCAAACTATAGTGATTCATAAATATTCTCCTCCCAACTCTTCTTCATGCTGTATGGGCTTAGTCCCTTTGCCTTCCCAGTTCAGGGTAAATTGTAAAAAAAAACAATGACCAGAAAGAACGACTAGCAACCATTTTTAATGATTAAAGACTTTATTACATGCAGAATAAAGTAAAAAATCGTAAAACTCGTTCGGTCATCTTGTCTTAGTAGTTCATTGTAGTTCATTCACTTCATTATGGACTTTATTACAAAGGTAATAAAGTAAAAACTAGTTTTGTAGTTCGTCAGGTCTTAATCGTTCATTATTGTTTCTCTCGTTCGCACGCCAGCGGGTCCTCATATCTTATCTCTCTTGCTCCGACTCTCGTACTTATTCGTTCGGAACTAGGTTCCCGCGACTCTGCTCTTTCATTGGTGGTTAGTTCAGTGTACTAGATGACCGATTGGGTTCTACGAAACGGAATAGTTCGTTCTCGTTCACATGAAGGAACTAGTTCCTAATAGTTCGTAGGACATGTACTACACAAGCCTAATCATGTCATAATCTTCATCTTCGAATTCACTGTTTTTCCCTGGCGAAACTTTTTTGGAAGATGACGCTGGTAGCACCTTCCCTTCAATCCTTGCTACAGTTCTTAATGATACTCCTGAAATCGTATTAACTTTTAATATTTTTGCAAAAAATTTAAACTAAATTGTTAAGTTTTGGAAAAAGACGGTATCACTAACCAATCGCAGCTGCAACCCGCTCGTTCACTTTTTCAAATGGTATTATCGGGGCCCCAGACTGTTTCTCTTTCGTAAAAAAACTCTTAAACTTTTAGCACCACTTCTCTCACGCCACTTCTTGTCACGTTCATGTTTTACACATTTGAAATGTAACAAAATCACAATAGAAACGCAACAAAAAGCAAAGCCCCATCAACGCACTGTCACAATAGGGAATATTCATGTTTTTCTTTTTTGTCTTAAATTAATAGTTTCCTATTTTTTAACATAGAAAAAAATATTAATGGGCTTCAAAGTACTCTAGATATTTTTAAAAATGAAATTTAAAACTTTTAAAAAAATTAAGCAGTTCAAACGCTGCCATATTGCGCGCGCTTTGCGTGACGTCACATGACACGTCCAGTGGGTGTTTACCTTAGTGTTTACTATGGACTTTTCAGTTACTTCGTAATTTTTACAATACAATGTAGTGTCAGATGACGTCACATTTCGTTCGACCTGTGGTGGCGCGTTTTGGAAGTTTGAATTTCGCTCCCTTATTTTGCACTTTTTGAATATTATTTTAGGGGTTTAAATAATAAGTTAATAAAAAAAATCTTTTCATTATAATATTACGATAATAAGTATTCGAGAAAAAAATATTTTACGCCATTTCAAATTTTATGCATATTCCCTATTGACAAGTTATGTCAAATTTAAAAATTAATCCACCTTATAAAAACATTTATCTTTTCTCTTATTTCAGGGCGGCGAAGAGGAAATGAACCGGCTCAGCCTGCACGGCACCGAGGTGTCGGTGCTCATACAGCCCTCGGCGCTAGTCAAGAAACTGCGCGCCGCGATCAAAGCGAACAAGAACCTTATAACGATGAGGTAGACTGCTATTTTGGGTACATGCCTTTTTTAATCGTACAATTGTACATGGCTAGTTTTTCTTTAGGCGTTACACGTAACTTTGATTTTATCAAAGAACTAACTTTTACCCGCGACTTCATCCGCGTTAAGTAGTTTTTTTTGTGGAATGCATTGTTTTCCCGTAGTACCAATTTTATCCAAATATAACTCAAATCTTTGGTAATTTAGGAGTGAAAACGATCAGATGCCCCGGTAACTAATTTTTCTCGTGGAAATGCCTTGTTTTCCTGCGGTCGAAAGTAACTCATGTCCTTTCTCAATTCGCAAACTATCTCCTTACCAAATTTCATTTAAATCTGTTCAGTAGTTAAGGCGTAAAAGCGATCGGCGCACCTGATTTTTCCCATGGGAATGCGTCATTTTCTCGCGGTAAAAAGTAGCCTATTTCCTTTCTCGGGTATCAAAATATCTCCATACCAAATTTTGTGCAAATCGGTTCAGTAGTTTAGGCGTGATTGAGTGACAGACAGACAGACAGAGTTACTTTCGCATTTATAATTTTAATATGGATTGTGAATGGTAAATACATTTTTTTTAAATACTCGTTTACTCCGTATCGTTTCGCTTGTATTTTCGTGTACTACGCGCTCAAAAGACATGTCTAAATCTGAAAAAGTGAATTATTTTGCTTTAAATTTCCACTAAACGACGCCAGCGCAGGAACCCAAATACATCCAACTGTAACCACTTGAAAAAACTAGAGTCACTCGTAGATGTCGCGGGAATTATAGTTGATTATAAAAAGACATGTGTTTTATCGCTAGCTTAAATATCTGAGCAACTAATTGTCATGAATTGTTTATGATACAAGAATGATGACACCACCAATCGTTAGCATACTCTTTATCGCCCGTTAAAACGATCTGCCTCTACATATAGATTTTGACTTCAAAAACTCAATTGTGACGCCAATTTTGTGTATCAGAAGTCGAAGTCTGTGTACTGAATATTTATTGAATTTAATGTTATTTAAAATCTTTTTTTTTGGAAATAAATTGAATGAACTAGCATCTTTAAGGTTAAGTTTCTTAAACGCCAACGGTTTTTAAAATATTTGCGATAGGTGTCAACCATGCGTATTCACTGTGAAGCGTTATATTATATAGATTGTAAGTTTTTTTTAGATAAATTTTACAACGTTGTGAATTGTAGCGTAATTTTTCGAGTACATTTTTAATATTTTTAAGTCGAGAATAAACTTTTTGAAAGATATATTTGAAACAAGTCCAAAAATCTATAGATATTTTAACGTGTAGGTATATTTATAGGAATTTTGTAAAAAATATTAGAGACACGATTTTACATTTTCGTTAAAAATTAATGCATCTAAACTTTTTTAATATGTTACAGTTATTTTACAGTTACATGAATGAACTGAGACTTTACACAAAGATAAATCACTCATTGAAATCTTGTATAAATGTATAAATTCATTAACTGTGAATTCTATCATTTTACGACACATTTTCATTAAAATTTTAAGTATTTCAAAATAACCCGTCCAGTTTTGTCGCCTGCAATTTCGACATTTGTTGATAAACGAGTAATGTAGTCATTTTTAGGGACCTCAGTTTATTTAAAATTATGACTGAATTCACAGTTTATTAATTAAACCCGACTACGGCAAAGCAAAAAGGAGGGTTATGACTTTTACCGGTATGTATGTATGTTCATCTATTCCCTCATAACTTCTAAACCCTTCACCATATTTTGACAAATGAGGTGTCATTACATGCGCCTAAGCTGCCCGCTGGTTATAGGCTAGGATTTGTTGCAATGTATTGCACGTAACGCCCTCTAGGTCACATTAAGTCATGAACGAAAAAAAATTTGTAAAATATAACGTTTAATTATATGTTTTAACGACATAAAGTTTGTTTCAACAGAAGTGGCATACGACCACGGCTATCATTTGAACATCACTATTAATCTTGTTTCATACTTTTGAGTAGGCGGGTTTTTGTTTTGGAACATATTTTTGTATCATACAGTGCTGAATTTTACTTTTGCCAATAACTGTATGGCTCAGTGGTTTAGGCACACGGGCCGAATTCGAATGGAAGCGGGTTCGATACCCGCCTCAGACAGTTGATTTTTTTCTACTACAAAAATATTACCAAATAACATAAGTTTGGAAGGTGAATGCTTATCACGATAAATCATAAAACTATCCGTAGTCAAAACAGCTACATATCATATTGATTTTCCTCGTGTTGTTTTTACTACAAACGTTTTAAAACATACCTCAGTAAGGTAGCTTTTAATTAAAAAAAATAACTGTAACTATCATTTTCATGCCCAGCTAAATAATATAGCTTCTAAGTTCACTTTATTAGTTAATTTAACACAATCATTGTTATTCTGGGTGACTCGGTGGCGGTGCCGTCAGTGGGAGGAAGTCTTATCATGAAGGAAGGGTTATCATGAGAGATATCACTTTGAGAGTTACCGTCCTTATCCAACCCTTTCCGAGATTTTCTAAAAAAAAAAAACAAATTGTAATAAATCTTAAACATAAATCACTTTGGTCTACTTTTTTGGTTTGCAACAAATCATATAAGATAAGATATTCCAAATAGATAATATTAAATGTTGCAACTTCGTGTGTAACTGTCGTAATAACGATTTTTGGTCACACTCTTTATGTAGAAATATCTTAGAAAGTGATAAATAAGGACGGTAGGTCTCAGAGATTCTTTCAGAATTACCCTAGACTGCCTCCCCCTAATTAGGAAACATATTTTATAATGTATATATATGTTTCATACTATTACAATCAGCTTGGTGAAGGTCAATTTAATTTCGTATCTTCTGCTATAACGGCTCCGCCACTAATTGCCAGTCACCCTCTATAGCAAGGCAACTGTGTTCGTGATATGCCTGATGTACCAAAAGCATGGACGTATCACGTACCAACGTCATAGCCTATATTTAACACGTATTCTACACAATTCTTTTTGAGTTCTACTCTTTAAATGTAACTGTGAGCAATCTCAATTGTGATAATAATGAATAATAACTATCATTATGTACGTGTCAGTCATATTTTAGACACGAATTTGTTTATTATTTTATTTAATAAGACTTTGTATTAGAATTTAAGTTATGTATTCTAAATTATGATTTTATCAATTTTGTTTTAAAAATGTGATCCTTGAATTCCTCAAACATTCTTTTTTGCACTGTCTGCTATACATTCCGTAAAAAAGTATGAGCCAGTATAGGAGTGCCTGTTAATATTTGTTTTTAAAACATGGGTCTTGAAAATATTTACGATTGGTCATCATGCCTATTTGGCTCCCACTTTTTTATATCCTGTATAATTACAAAACTGGAAATGTTTTTAAAAAAATTAATTTTGCAAATGGCGAAACTAATTTTGATGAATGTCGTGTTGTAGACCGGTCTGAGGCCTTGCTACCTAACGTTTCGTTCGTATTTTCGTGTCCAGCCAGCGCGCTCGCTCGCGCGTATAAGAATCTTGACAGAGTGACAGGGATGCCTACATCCGAAACTACGGACAAAGGCTCAGTGAGTAGGAGGCGATTTCAAAGATCTCTGAAACATATGTTGTATTTATTGGCAATTTATTTACTTTTTAGTTTGTAAGCACAATGTGATTTAACCATTCTCCGAGCTGTACACACTGTAGCACATATCGCTCTATTGTGATTTATATCTAATAAGTTTACAAATAAATGATGGAAACTTGTAATCCTCGTATTTTATTTATTAATTTACTAGTGGACTCGTCAGATGCTAAATCAATAAGACCTTGAATCACTCGTATCTATTTAAAAAAACTGCATCAAAATCCGTTGAGTAGTTTTAAAGATCTAACTCAGCAGACATACATACAGACATTGACAGACATATGTGTACACATTTTGTGTATTTCTCTCAAGCTCGAGTCAGTGTTATACTTTGAAAAAATACAACCTGATCACCACTTTCAAGTCAGTATATGAAACTCGCGTATCCTGAGGGTGTTCGAAATTTCTTTTAAAAAAAACAAAATGATTAATTAGGTTTAATCTTCACGAGTATATAAATAAAACCACAAAATCAGCTATAATATACATTTTACTTACGAGATACGTCGTGACAACCTCGGCTTACGACATACACACAAAGTCTAATATAATATAGTAATACAAGATACTATTTTAGTGGCGCTTACAGTGAAATACTTAATAGTCGTTTCCGTTATTTGCGAGATCATTTTTCTCGCGGTAAGTCCCTGCGTCCAGATAGTATTGAAATATTGCCAAAATTGTAGAACACAACCTTCATAATATAAACTCATCTGTCATTCCAAATTGTATAGAACAGCTTCTTCATCTCCAATATTCGATGGATTTTATTCTTTACGTCAAAGAAATAACTACAACTTTGGCAAATCATAACATAAAAACTTCGATATTGAAACACATTTTGTGACCAAAAAAAATTACAAATAATCGAATATAACATAATTGCGTATGAAACAAATTAATATCAGCTTTGACTTCGGGTCTCTTTAAACATAATGTTGTACTTTTCGTATTGTATTAAGTAAATACGAAAAAGATATTATATATATTACGAAAAGCTGAAACATCACATTTACAAAAAGATTAATTTTTAATCTAACAGTGACATGCATAGTTGATTTTTTTCATTGGAATCAATTTGATGTAGGTATAAGTAAAAAAATGGCTTTAGAATATCAATCAATACATCAAATTAAATCCAACATATCACAATAATCGCTGGACGAAATTAAAAGTAGTCAATTTTGAGTTTTGTCAAGTTACAATTGAGTATGTTTCACCGAAATCGGCGCAGTCAAAATTGGGATTAGTGATATAAATTTATCACATTTTCATAACCATCTGCACAGAGGGCACTACTAGCGTAAACAGTAAAGAAGCAGCATTTGTATAGTTTCTACATTGTAAACGGTTTTACAACCTTTGTGTGTCGGTGGGAGTCACCACTCATCCAAAAGTGGGTGGTCTCACACACCCACCTCCAATTTATATTTCTATTTATCATTTGTTTGTGTACCAACCTTAATAACAAGTGATTTTATATATTAACATTATGTGGGCTCTGCCTGCACTTCACTGAACTCCTTTGCAAATACTGTTTTATTGTTATAAGCTAGTGCTGCGCTCTGGGAGTGTTTATAAGTGTTCAACATTGTCTACTGTTGGCAAATGTACTGTAGAAGCTTGTTCCATTCACTCGCAGTCGGCGTGCTGGCGGGGCGGCCAGCCGCGCGCCGCGGGGAACAGCGGCGCGCCCACAGCCTCCACCCGCTCCTGCAGTAGACAGATAATAATAATAAAATTATTTATTCACAAAATGATTGTTAACATGATTTTAACACTTACTTAACTAACAAGGTGTTTAAGTACTTGGGTATTAAGTTAACTCATGATATTATGATTACATGGAACAATACAAGTGAAGACGCTGATTTCCAAACTAGGCGAAGCCTGTGTTTCGGAATTCAGTGTTCGACTATATAGAGGGAACAATGTAAAAACTGATAGACTGGATATTACATACCACAAAACTGGTGGATGGCTAGTTAAGTTTAAGGTGAGCAAATCAAACAAAAGATTGGTAGAGAGTTTAGAAATATTACACAAACATAAAAAAGCGTAAACAAACATAATGATTGAGTTGCTAGTGAGTGAAAGAGGTTGTGGTGAGTGGAAGAGTTTGAGAATAAATGAGTTGACGCGTGTGTGTGTGTGTGTGTGTGGTGTGTGTGTAGTATTAGTATTGCTCATGATCCGTCCAGCCGATGAAGCTAACCAGCTGTTTTACTGGCTCTTGAGAGCAGAGAGTCTTCTAGAGTCCTTGAACCAGCAAATGCCTAAGTCAACTAGCACTGTCAAGTTTGACCGGAGAAGGGCCGCCCTTGACTCTGATGATGATGATTTCTAGCAGACTGACACTAGCTTTAAGTTATCAAGCAATAAAATATCACTACTATGTTGCAAAGACTCAATAAATAATAATAACTTCCATTACTTCTAATATTATGATTATATAATGATGTTATTCTATGTGTTTCGAAAACACACAGCGTTGTTTGAAGAACGCATCCATAGATCTTACCATTTTATGTAAATAAACATGCACTTACCCAAATGAAACTTCAAATAAACTTTCTTTCACCACCCTTGTGGGTGTTTAAGCGCGTTAAAATGGGTGATGAAAAAAGTTCGAACGCCGCCGCTTCGGACAAAAAGCGTACAATTCGACCGCCAAATTCGTGAAGTGATATGACGAACGAATCTTTATCCTCATCTTCGAAAGATGAGAAGCGAATCCCTCATTCGCTTCTCCGCCACCCAATAAACGTAGGAAACGGAGGCGCACAGAGGACCTACGTATATTCACTTTGGTAAGTCAAGTAAATTGCATTTTTAACTACTTGACCAAGTTGCCCGAAAATTTTAACTCGTTAGGAACTGCAGTTACGGCCAATAACAATACTTCCCAACAACATGCCTAATCATCAGGCTCAATAACATTTTTAGCTAACCCATGTAGCTCAGATTTAAATATTGGTAGCTTACAGACAGATTTTGATGACAAAAGAATAGTTCCTCAGGCTAGCAAGGAAAGACTTGCAGAGTTGAACAATCTTCAACATTTTGATAAACAATCTTGGAAGGGGATCCGCTATTTATAGCGGGCTGTTTTGAGAGGATTTGCTGCAACACCAGGTTTTGTAGGATTAAAACTGAATGATGAACTTTGTCATTTCAATAAAACCAAAGATTACTTAGCATCTGCTGAGAACATGTTAGCGGGGTTAACTGATGCAGCCTTAGAGCAGCGTGAACTGATGAAGAAATCACTGCATGACCTAATTAATTGGGCTGCAGCTTGTCCAGGTGACTTAAACCCTACTTTTTTATTTGATAAACATACAACACTCATGGGGTCCGGACACCCAACTGCATAAATGTACAGAAAAGATTATGCAGATCATTTGTGTAAGAAGTGAATGCATTGAGATAAGAAGAGAGCGGATAACAACATGAATTTGAGAAGTACATTGAGAAATATTCCACCAAGTTTAGAACATCTTTTTCAGTCGAGAAGCCTTGCAGCCTGTGATACAATCTCTAGGTGGTTCTCAATCTTGGTTGAATACTCCTACATATTTGAAAGAGCAAACACAAAACACGGATTTGTGTGATTTTCCTTTTCGTCTACCACGAAACAATAGACAAGACAGAAGGCCAGGTACTACTAATAGAAATAATAAAATTGAGAAGAGGCCTAAGCATACATCTAAGAAAAGAAATAATTTTCGTCGCTTCAACAATAACCAGGAAGAAAACTCCAACTAGTACCACAACAAGCAAAAGTGACAATGCCCAAAAATCAGGAGTCTTTCAGGGGGGTTGTCTGCGATATTATTCCCAAGCCGGGAAAAAAATTAGGTGCAAACACTTTTGTTTTAAGAACTGTCACAGCAGGTTGCATTCCATTCAGGTTAAAACCCCCAATGATTTACCCAAGCCAAGGCATGTTAAGAAATTTCTCAACAAAGATATCAGACAATATGACATCAATAATTCAGGATTTGAAGGCAAATAAAATATTGGAGGTACCACCAGAATTGAATACAGGTTTCCTTTCAAAGATGTTTTTAATAAAGAAACCAGATGGGGGCATTCGCCCGATATTCGACCTAGGGGGCCTGAACAAATATGTGGCCACCAAACATTTCCAACTCATTTCTCAGGTGGACGTGGCAGAGGCCTTACAAGACAGGGACTGGATGGCAAAGATAGATCTGCAGCAAGCATACTTTCATTTACCAATTGCAGAGGATCACCACAGGTTCTTGCGAGTGGTATACAACCAGGAGATACTTCAACTAACGGCCCTCCCCTTTGGTCTGTCTTCGGCTCCGTTAACTTTTGCAGCTTTAAGCAGTTGGATAGCAGAACTTTTGCGCTCAAAGTGGATCAGGCTCCTTGTGTATCCTTCTACTTATTCGAAGTCAAAGCATATTATTAGAGCAGACAGCAGAAACTAGTATCCTAGAACGATTAGGACGGCATGTGAACTACCTGAAGTCTGTATTGACATCTTGCCAGGAGTTGGAATACCTAGGCATCTGCGGTAATACTCAGTCCAAAACAATGGCCGTACCTCTTCAAAAAGAGCAGAAAATAAGCCAAGTCATAACCAGCATACTCCAGCGAAAGCGGGCTTCATTACGAGAAAAGCAGATAATATTAGGTCTATTGAATTTTGCAAATCTAATCTAGTGGTGGCAGCACTCCATACAGCACTGTGTGGTGCCTTTGTTCAAAAGAGAAGTGACTGACTCATTTCTTAGTAACAGACGCGGCGGACTGGGGTACCTACCTCAAAGGGAGGTATCTTTCAGGGAAGTGGTCCCGAAAGCAAATGAATTGGCACTCAAACCTAAAGGAAATGTTTGCAGTGTACGCGACAGTAAAAAGATCAAATCTCAAACACGCACATGCTTTAGTCCAGTCAGACAAAACCGGACACTCGTAGCATACATCCGGAACATGGGCGGCAAACGATCAGTCGCCTTACTCGAACTGACGACGATGCTGTTAGAGATGATCGAGCGTTTCGACATTACGCTCTCGGCGGCGTACCTCCCGGGGAGGTACAACGGCATAGCCGACCGCCTATCCAGAGACCGACCAGTGCCGGAATGGCACTTGTTGCTCCAGGCCTCGGAGGCCATATTCAAAAAGTGGGGCGTTCCCGATGTCGACCTATTCGCTTCCCGAGAAACCGCAGTTGTGTTCCGGTACGTGACTTGGGATTGCGAAGATGGCTCAGCAATCTTTTGCGACGCCTTCAGCCGCCCGTGGCGATTCAGGCTGGCTTGGGTGTTCCCACCACCGAGTCTTATGCCCCGAGTGCTACGTCATCTGAACACCGCCCAGGGGACGTACATCATTATAGCTCCTTGATGGACCCAGTGTTTCTGAATGCCCGATCTACAGTTGAGGGCGCTAGTGGAACCAGAACTGATAGAGAATCTTCCGGCCAACCTGATAGATCTAACAACGGGCTTGAAGCCACCACAGATACAGAAGTTGGAGCTTGTAGCATGGAAGGTTGAGGGTGGTCTGGGCAGATAGCCCACTGGTCACATCAAGAAAAAAAATTATTATGTAAAAGCTGGCGAGATCCAAGATTGGCCACATATAAGGCACCAATCAAAAGGTTGATCAGGTTGTGCAATACAGACAAGATCAATCACAAATCACCACAGGGTGAAATATAGCTAGGTTTTTGGCAAAGTTATATTTAGAGGACAACCTGGCATATCGCACCATACTTTTACATAAGTCTGCTATATCTACATACTGTGCAACTAATTTTGGAAGTCTATCAGACAACTTTTTTGCACAACAGGTCTTGAAGGCCATTTCCTTAGCAAAATCACCTGTCTCTAAATTACCAATTTGGGACACTACAGTGCTTTTTGACTGGGTTGGCGAGTACATGACGTCACTTTGCTGGAGTTACCTGATACAAATAATGATGAAGAAATATATCTATTTGTGGCCATAGATATATTTCTTGGCTCTAAAACAGACAATGCAAATAGTAGACAATCAGGATGGTTGTTACAACAACACCCTGAAATATCAATTTGCCCTGTTCACCATGTTAAAAAGTTAGTCCAACTCACAGAGAGTAGACGGGCTAATAACTCAGACATCACAAGTCTATTTATTTCTGTAACTGGAGATCTAAAAAGGGCTACTAGAACTATTATAGGAGGATGGATTAAAACAGTTTTTAAATTGGCAGGTATTTTAGTAATTTTTAGTTTAAGACTTCACAGGCGTTTTGATCTCAAACTTGAATTAAATATATAAAATTAGTCAGTCTGAATTTATGGTGTTATGTTAGAAGTTTCAGTTTTAGGTTGTTTTGGTTGATTTTACTTAAGTACATTCTCAGACTGCATTCAGAAGTTTTTATTTCATGAGCATTTTCATATATCACATAGCATTTGATCTTTCTTTCACCAGCAGATATCAAACAGGTCTTCAAACAACGCTGTATGTTTTTGAAACACATATAATATATCTGTTTTGCATTATTATTATTATTAGTTTATTATGTGTGTGAGAAAACACACAGCGTTGAGCAAGTAGCTTGCAGGTGTTTTTAGAAGACTGTGAGAATGACAGCTGCATTTTTCTCAGTGTTGCTTCAAGTGTTAAAGGTAACATGAACATGCAGCCTATGGGTGAGTGAAAGAAAGTTTATTTGAAGTTTCATTTGGGTAAGTGCATGTTTATTTACATAAAATGGTAAGATCTATGGATGCGTTCATCAAACAATGCTGTGTGTTTTCTCACACACATAATAACTGTTTTGTTGTAATGCAAAACAGATATATTTTATTTATTAGGGTTACTACTTGGGCAATCGGATTACTGCTTCGGACGAACTATTGAATGAAAAATCTGGACAAGATGTTAATTTCATCTAATCTGGACAAGCTGTTAGTTTTTCTTTATTTATTTCTCATATTAAATAAAGGGATTTCTCATATTGAGAAAAGGGATAATGTAGAATTCTAATGGTATTTTTTTAAAATCTGTAGTTTCGGAGGCCATTCAATTCAAACAAACAAATCAAATCAATCCTGCTTATAATACGATCGTTGATAGGCAATTTAAATTACAGGAACTATGATTAGCTTAAGGCAAGTCACAGTTGATTCTGTAAGAGAGATCTCGACCCAAAGACCATTGGAAATCTTATTGCCGAGGACGGCTGCCGGCCGACACTGCGCGCTACGCATCTATTCGCTGACGCGTGTGATTTGGGTTTTATATTTAACTAGATTCTGTAATTTTTATTATTCGTATTTATGTTATTCTTTAAGGTATTTATAATATGGACCTGTATTTTTATAATCTGTTGCCCAATATAAATAAATTATAATAATATAAAATAACTAATAAAATTTTTGTTGTTACAAAAAATATTGATCAACCAACCTGTCCTTTATAAAACTTGGACTCCGTCACGTGATGGATAGTGACCTCATTGTTCAATTTCGATCCGACACGCAGCCTCTGAAAATACGGCAGCGAGTCCCCGTTGGCCATATGGCTAGCCATATCGTCAAACTTGCCGGAATTAGCGCCAACTTCACACTTATCACTGAACAACGCACTCCGAAACACGTTCCTATCTTCGTGGCCGAACGGTGTGTATAGTCCTGTGAAATCATTTCTTTCCTCGTCACGTTTCAACGGAGTTCCTATAGGTTCCGGTCGTTGGATCGGATTGGCAAACAAAGAGGAATCGTTCGAATCGAACGATCGATTCGACTCGTTATTCGGCCGGGTTCCGATCGGATTTGGTGATACCACCGGCTTCGGGCTTGCGTTGTCGACGTAGTATTCCGGCGATAGAAAACTCCTCTGCTGATTATCGTCATTCGTTTTGAACAGTGAATAACCCTCGTCGTTCTTCTGT
Source organism: Pyrausta despicata (assembly GCA_963921415.1). Lineage (NCBI taxonomy): Eukaryota > Metazoa > Arthropoda > Insecta > Lepidoptera > Crambidae > Pyrausta > Pyrausta despicata. The sequence goes on from OY992874.1 coordinate 5,638,281, forward strand.
GTGAACGACGCCAAATTCATTATCCTATTTTGGAACTCGTCCTGTTTGGGCGATGTCCTCTCCACGTACTGGTTCGGTACTGTCTGCACTGGGGTGTACACATTGGGGTTGACATAACCGTACTGTGGATTGTACATCGGATTCATTTGAGGTGTCTGCGTTCGTATGCCGAGTAACGATTGCTGATGCATCATCGACATGAGTGGATTTCTAATTGTGTACATCCCGTTGGACGTTGGAGTAATGGTTGCTTGACACGGCGCTGGCGGCATGGGTATAGGGTCCGGAATTCGAATCTGCTCCGCTTTCTTCTGCACCGGAGTGGTTGATATCTGCACGGGGGGTAGGTTGGGGTGGAACATCGGGTTGCGTAGGGTGACCATCTTGGCGTCCTGTTTCGCGTCTTCTGAGGCGGCCTTTTTGGCCTTCTTCTTGGCCTTCTTTGATTTGCCCGCCGGCGGTGCTGGTGGGTCGGGAACGATGATTGGCTTTGGGGGTGGCTCTGCAAATAAGAAAATAGGAAATGTAATTGTAGGCTATTTCATTTTATATTTACTATAATACTTTTACAGTGTGATAAAGCTGTTTAACGTATGATACAGATAACCAATTAATTTTTAAGCCTTTTACTGCCGAGAGACTAGACACAATTGAAATAATATTGTTTGGGGGTCACCGGTGACCACCATGGCGTTCAATCTGTTAAGTAACTTTTATCGGGTTGAAATTTTCACGAGCATCATTTTGTGGCTCAGTTATTTGCGCTATGATGAGATAACGTTCACATACTGTAAAAACATGTTTTCTCTTTTTTAAGTTCCTTCACAAACTGTACCGTACTATGCCCTAGACTCTGCCTGTTGCCTGTGCAGTTCAGTACAAAACAAATGCTATTTGGATGTTCGAGACATGATGTTATTTAAGATAGTATTATAAGTTCAGTTATTATTTATCCAATCAGGTTAACATATTTGTTTCTTCGGTTTGTGTAGATAGGAACGTAATTTAATGTTTTTGAGTGAGCGTAGTTTACAATTTATTCAAAACTATGTAATGACAACTAACACCTTAGTCTACTTGTGACTAAGGTTGCAAATGGCTAAACGCCGCAAATGGCTCGAAACGTCAGGTTAAATTAAAATGTAAATAAATCACGAAATAATTTGTAAAAAAGTGTATTATTTTGAAATCAGGTTTATTTCTAACGGTAAGATTAGTAATTTTATTATCTTAACAAAAATCTTAAAACTGACTGACTGTCTGACTGACATAGTGATCTATCAACGCCCAGCTTAAGCCACTCGACGAATCGGGCTGAAATTTGGCATGCAGTTAGGTGTGGACTAAGTAGGCCCGGAGGCAGCCGCTAAGAAAGGATTTTGATAAACTCTACTCCCGAGAGGATTATTATATATAGTATAGTCCTCCTGGCCGATTTCGACCACGGCGGCCAATCTCAACAGAGATCAGCCAACTACGCAGGAGATATTATAGTGCACAAGTGTGCGCGCAATACACAGGTGCACTCACTGTTTCATCACTCTCAAAGTTCGGTGAGACGGCAATCCGACATGACCGGAGAGAGATCAGGCGCAGGACCAACGGCTTAACGTGCTTTCCGAGGCACGGGGGTGTAACACCGCCAACTTCCCGACACCGAGCTGTTTTTGAGAAATTCATGACAGAAAATCTCAGAAACAATTTTGGCTCGACCTGGGATTCGAACCCAGGACCTCTCGGATGTAAGGCAGAAACTTTGCCACTACACCAACGAGGCAGACAATTTTTATATATATTTATTCTATATATATTATTAGTAAATAGCTATCTAGACATTAGGCCACAATCTTACCTAATGGTAAGTGTCGGTGTGGCCGAGTTTGGATCATGTCTGATGGATGGATGGATAAAATAAAGGCTACAAGTTTGTATGAAACTAGGTGGCAAAAGAGCAAAGTACACGAGGAATAAGTCGCGAGCGGCTATGGTCTATGGATAAGTGTGACGGTACCGTGGTGCTGGTGCGGCGCGGCGTGGATGACGGGCGCCGGGCGCGCCGCGGGCGTGGGCGGGGCCGCCAGCGCGCCGCACTTCCACAGCGGCTGCAACGAGACAGTGCACTTGGGACTGGCTAATCATTTTTGTGGGACGACCGCTTGGTGCAGTGGTCCGCATGTCGGACTTCTAAACCAAGGGTCGCGGGTTCGATTCCCGCACAGTACAAGCATAAGTGTGCATGAACATGTGTGTTTGTACTGGTCTGGGTCTTTTCTAGTTATAATATGTATTTATTTACAAAAAAAAGTATTTAAGTATGTATATCCGTTATCTAGTACCCATAACACAAGCCTCGTAGCTTACTTTGGGACTAGAGAATTGGTGTGATTGTTGAGAAATATTTATTATTTATTTATTTCCGTTCGGGATGAGAGCACAAGGTACATATCTATCACCTGTCCTATCTATCATTGATCTGACTCCGTGGTAAGTAGCTTAAGCACTTGTGTTACAGATATCAGAATCAACAGTGGTATTACAAATAAACATAAATAAATATAAATAACACCCAGACCAGTACAAACAGACATGTTCATACACACAAATGTTTGTACAGTGCGGGGATCGAACCCGCGACCTCTTGGTTAATAGTCAAAACCTTGACCATTACACCAAAGTGGTCGTCTAAATAACTACAACTCATTATAAGTAAAATTACACGTACCACGGATTTGATCTGTGGCGGGTCCTTCTTCTCGGCGGGCTGCACCCGCGTCAGCGTTATGCCCGGGGGTAGTCTCAAATCCGCCACCTGAAGACACAAAATTACTTATTTACTTACGAATTACAGAATTGGGCCGTCGGATAGGATTTTTAAAACTACACAATTGAGTTTAACTCATTTAATGGAAATAGAAATACATTTATTTGCACAAAACATGGAATTTTAAAGTTGTTACTAGCAGGGTGTACACATGTTTTACCTTATTATTAGGCATGCAAATATAATTAATTGGTTAGGTACCTACTATTTATTATTATTATTATTATGATTATTATTAAATAACAATATGTAAATAAACCTAGTATCTACGTCAAGAGATTTTTAAATGTCATACAATAATAATTAACTTGATTACAATATTACTATGCTAATTTAATCCCGATTGATCTGGTCTTAACTAACGTCCTGTCACTTCCGCGATTGAAGCTAAAAAGGCACCCGAAACTGTCCCAAAGTTCCAATGTGAACAAAAACTGCTATCCATTCACTTTCGGAATTATTGCCTAATCTTTAACACCTGCACTTGAACAACAAATATACACTGGTGACGCATAGCAATGATGTAGACGAGGCATGCACTCATAACATACGTTTGACCACGTATAGCGTGTTCACGTAAGAGTCGTTTGCGCGGTAACGAAATATTAAACATGTTGGCAAATTAAACAAGTGATCCGCTTAAGATAAAACCTACATCACGTTATTCTTATCTTAAAACCCGGACCAAATTCAGGGTAGATAATGTGTTAGTTTCTAATAAAGTGCGTTGACACCCTTTGTTATTTAAATAAATAAATAAATATTTCACAACAATCACACCAATTCTCTCGTTCCAAATTAAGCTACGAGGCTTGTGTTATGGATACTAGACAACGGATAAACATACTTAAATACATTTTTTTTTGTAAATAAATACATATAATGCATATAAAACACCCAGACCAGTACAAACACACATGTTCATGCATACTTATGCTTGTACTGTGCGGGGATCGAACCCCTGGGTTTAGAAGTCCGACCTGATACATTGATCTTTAAAAACATTGATGAAACATCTTTAACAACGATGTTTTATGAAAGATTATGTGAGTGTGTTTTAATTTCACATTGTAAAGAAATTTGCATTGTTAATGCTAAAAATATTGTAAACTAATTTAGAGAACTGTCACTTTCATCGTCATCAAATCGGTTACAATGAATCTAATACCTATACGGTGGCATATAGTTTAGACTTAATCTCTCTGGCAAAAAATGTGATTCAAATTAAGCCATCCTACGGAGTTCTACGAATATTTCAAGACTAAAATTATTCAAATCAGTTCAGCCGTTCTCGACTTTTAGCGAAACTAACGAACAGCAATTCATTAATATATATATAAGAAGATATATACACTCGAGAATCTATTTTGAGGCCGTACTCCCCAACGTTTCGTGTGTATTCTCGGGTCTCGCTAGCGCGTTCTCTCGCACGGTAAAGCTTAAAAGTGTGACAGGGATGGCTACATCCGAAACTACGACAACACCTTAGAGAATAGAGAGACAAATATAATTTACTAGCGGTCCCCGCAGACGTTGTCCAGCTGACGGTGGACAACCCTTATTAATAAGGGGTATGAAAAATAGATATTGGCCAATTTTGGACCTACTCAATATGCTCACAAAATTTCATGGTAATCGGTCAAGCCGTTTCGAAGGAGTACGGGAACGAACATTGTGACACGAGAATTTTATATATATAGAGATAAAGGTAGCGTAAAAAGGAATCGAACCTGCACTCCACAGCTAAGCTGCTCCATTATACTGCACGATGCTGGCTTATCACTCTCAACGTTATTGCACTGATTCTGTACAAAATTAAAATAACATTATACATGGTGTTACAAAAAAAACAGTAATGGCTGAAGGGTGTTATTGTGCCCGTAAAACTTAACCACTTTCCCAAAGAAGCCTAGGTCGAAAACTCTAAAAAAAAATTGGCTCTCCCATAGTAAATTGAATCAATTTTTTGCTTTACTAACCACAATTTACCTTTCTCATTTAATTTTCACACACATTGCCTTTTTTCTGCATGACCTTAAAATTGACTGGCAGAAAATGCCTTTAGCAATAAGTCCAACCCTTTGTACGTTTCTTGTGCAATAAAGTTTCGAATAAAATAAATAAATCGATCGTTTATTTTATTTAAAACTCTATTGCACAATTTTTACTTAGCAAATTTGTATCTTACTGAAATAAATGGCAATTTTGTATCTTACTGAAACTGCAGAGGGTACCTTTTTGTTGACGAGTTCGATGGTAGTGTCAGGCGTGATGTTGACAGCCTTGGACTGCTGCTCCTTCTTCTTTTCCTTCTTTTTGCTGCTCGCCTCCTGCTGGGGCTGCTGCTTGCTCTGCTTCGCTGTTGGCGCCGGTGCTGCTGCTAAAATTTAAATAAATAAACAACAACATCACATACATTGATCTGACTCCGTGGTTTAAGCATTTGTGTTACAGATGTCAGAAGCAACAGTGGTATTACAAATTAGGTTAAATAGTGAAATCATTACACCAAAGTGGTCGTCACCTACACTAAATAAGAATATTAGATTGACGTGTTGTATTAGATAATTATGTTTATTTACTAGCCGGAAACAGTTAGAAAACTACTAAAAAGTCGAAAACCTAAGCTTCAGAACTGAATAAGATATTCAGTTGACCTACAGGAAAAAAACGATAACTTTAAAAAAACATACAACACCAAACATTCATAAAAACACTCACCATTCTTCTCCTGTTTATTCTCCTTCCCCTTCTTCTCTTTCTCCTGCTTCTTCTCTTTCTTGCTCTTGCTATCTTCTGTCTTCTGCTCGACCTTAACGTCGGTTTTCTTGTCGGCCTTTTTGGCGGGCTCCGGTTTGGGCGGGTCGGCCTTTTTCGTGTCGGATTTCTTGTATTTTTGCTCCTGTTGTAACCTCTTCCTTTCTTCTTCTTCGGCCTGTTTAGAGTATGATTTTAATATTATAGTAAATAAATAAATATACTAGAAAATCGCGTACATTGATCTGACTCCGTTGAAAGTAGCTTAAGCACTTGTGTTACGTATGTTATGTTTATGAAGGAATCAATGATTGTGATTATTATTACAGATATCAGAATCAACAGTTGTATTACAAATAAACTTAAATAAATACATATAACACCCAGTCCAGTACAAACAGACATGTTCATGCACACAAATATTTGTACAGTGCGGGGATCGAACCCGCGACCTCTTGGATCATAGACAACTTCTTGACCATAACGCCAAAATTATTTAATTCATCTTCCTTTATCTTCTGTGCACGTTTACCTGTTGCTTGGCGAGCGCTTTCCTCTGCTTCTTAGACAATGGCGGCGCTTCTTCTACTGGCTGTTGCTTCTGCTTCGCTTCGGCCGCTCGCTTCGCTTCCTGCTTCGCTTCTTTCTGCTTTTTCTGACATTCGTGTGATAGATTTAATTTAAAAAAAAAGTAAAACGTACGATGGCGGTCATCGCCGCGTAAACACTTTCAAACGAAAATCGTTTGCATCCATATCGACACACGCGGAGCAATTAGCAAGCGGGATTGCGCGCGAAGTGCAAATGATTTTCTTGTTAAAGGTGTTCACGAGGCGCTGACTGCTATAGTACGTGCACTCAACACTGTGTTTGATTTAGATGATTAGTTTTAAGATATAACCCACCAGTCTTACTCTAGCTAGACTACAACCTTTCTACTACTAAATAACTAGGTGTGATTAGTGACTATCTCTTTATTATACACTCTTTTGCAAAAAAAACGGGCACCTAAGGAAATTTACGTTCTAAGGTCGATTTGAGTTAATTAAATGAAATTTATTTCTTTGACGTAGTCTGTATACTTATAATCGTGTAAATTAATGCGCGTGAAGTGAGTTCGGGCGACTAAAAGAAAAAAAAAACGATGGATTCTTTAAAACCGATGTACACGCCCTAACAATAAGAAGTGGTCGGCAATAAAGATAAGATTTTTTTTTTACTTTTTTTAATTAAATAAAGTTACAAATGTAAAAACCTAATACCGAATGTGACCTCCTCTTGCCAAAATCACAGCTTGAATCCTTCTGGGCATGCTTTCCACGATGTTTTTAATAACGTTTTGAGGAATTCGTTCCCACTCTTCTGCAATGACTCTTTTTAGCTCCCTGATGTTTTGTGGAGCAGGTTGCACTGATCTTACACGTCTCTTTAGAACATCCCAGACATGCTCAATTGGATTGAGGTCAGGACTTCGAGCTGGCCAATCTAAACGACGGATCCCAGCTTCTTGCATGTACGCTTCCACGTCGCCAGAACGGTGCGAGCGAGCATTGTCGTCCATAAAAATGGAATCTTCCCCAAGTGCAGTCAATGTGGGTTGTGCATATGGAATTAGGAATTCCATTATGTACCGATGTGCATTAAATGTTCCATTTTCTATGAAAACTAACTCCGTACGCTCCGTCGAATTAATTGCTGCCCAAAACATAACGGAGCCTCCGCCATAAGGAGTGATTTCTTCGAAACACACTTCCGCATAGCGTTCCCGTGGTCTTCGCAGCACTCGCCGGCGTCGGTCCTCTCCACACAAAGAGATTCTAGCTTCATCAGAAAACAATACTTTATTCCAGTCCTCCAGAGTCCATGAAGCACAGTTCCGAGCAAACTGAAGTCGAGCAACACGGTGCTCACGGAGTAATTTAGGGCCCCGAGCTGGGCGGTAACTCCTGATATTGGCAGCCAAAAGCCTCCTCCTGACCGTCCACAAGCTAACTTCTACTCCTCTTACTTCTTCAAGGCTCTTCTTCAGGTCCACACTTGACGCCTTACGATTCCGCAACGCCTGACTCACCAAAAAGCGGTCATCTCTTGGTTCTGTGCATCGTTTTCTTCCCGAACCGGGTCTTCTTTTGACCGAACCGGTCTCTTGATACCGTTGCCAAGTCCTCTGGACAGTTGAACGACTCACATTTAGCCGCTGAGACACGTAAGTTTGCGAACAACCTTCTTCAAGTAGGGCTATAATTTTACCGGCCCTTATCGCTTTATCACTTATATCAAAAAGTGGTATTTAATGTAAAAATAAAGATTAAATTGTTTAATTTGCAGAAAATGTCCAAAAAGTTTTAAAATATCGTAATCAGTTAAAAATCGTTTCAGCAATTCGCGCCATTAGTAAAGCAATTTTAGAATAATCCACAATAATCATTATTTTTCTTTTATTAATTTCAAATTTTAAATTTGGAACGTAAAGAATCATGCCAGGATGCTTCAAATAACATGCCAATACATCGTCAAATTAATAAAACCTATTTCTTGTTCTTCTTCATTAAAGTAGAGGAAAAAATCTAAAATGCCCGTTTTTTTTGCAAAAGAGTTTATATAACCCGGCCAATTTAAAAGTGACAGCGCAAATGACATAACGTAAGCATACGTTTCAAGTTAGGTTGAATAATATATAAACAAGGGATAAATACTGCCCATTTCTTTTGTAGCAAAGGGACAAATCTTTGAATAATAGGCATGATGACACCTTTTTTTTCATCAGCCTATATAAGTCCCACTGCTGGGCAGAGGCCTCACCTCAACTATGAGGTGGTGCGAGCCATACTCCACCACGCGGGCGAGGTGCGGATTGGTGGAGGGGTGTGTGTAAGGTAAGTGACCAACCTTATTGTCAGATGTTATTAAGCCGCCCAAGGAGGGCCTCTGACTAAGCTTAACGACTAATATCTATCGATATTAACCGGGACCAACCGCTTAACTTGCCTTCCGAAGCACGGAGATGCTTGTAAATAGACGTCACTTAAATGGTCAGAATGGTCACCCATCCCAAACATGACCGCGCCTTAGGTTGCTTAACTTTTGGTATCACTACCAAAGCGCTGCAACCACTGCGCCACAAGCACAAGCATGATGACACCTATCTTAAATATTTTCAGGACCATGGCGTTTAAAAAACATAGCTCCTATGAAGCCCAGTATATTTCGAAAATTCTGTAGAAACCAACTTTAAACACATAAAATTCAATAAATATTCGGTCAATTGACTCCGATTTTTGATACACCTCCGTGACGTCACGTTTTTGTATTCCCATACAAAATCTATGGAGGCAGACCGTTTTGACAGATAATAAAGAGTATGTCAACGATTGGTGGTGTCATCTAGCCTATTGGAATGTACTCTGTGACAATATTTATTAGATAGCTTTTTATCTATACCTTCTGCGTCCCCTTGGCGATTTGGTTGATGTGCGCGAGCGCTTGTTCCCAGGTTTGCTTCGCGCCTGTGTCTTTTGGCTTCTGTTTGTTGTCCACATCCGACATGTTCAGTACTATAATAAAATAATAATAATAAATACAACAACATCATATACATTGATCTGACTCCGTGGTAAATAGCTTAAGCACTTGTGTTACAGATATCAGAATCAGACAGTGGTATTCCCGATCCGATAATGATGTTCCGCTCTAATATTAAAAGTAGCTTGTTTCTCTTTTTGTTTCTTCCCTCAAAATGTATTTTATCCAAAAAAAATCGAAGTATACCTTTTTAAGGTAAGCGTTCACAGGTCCGCATCACACGTAACGGATTTTAGGTAGCCTTGTATAAAAATTCCTACAACAGCGTCTACTTATCCGCAGATTTTTATGCAAGGCAAATAAAAATGCATTTCGTGCGTCCAATGCGGGTTCTGTGGACGCTTACTTTTAAGATACGACTTTTTCCAACTGGGTACAGGCCCGTAAGGTCCATTTAAGCCCGTAAGTAATTTATATTTATTACAATGTGCTAATATGAAGCTTGATGTTTTCTTAACGGCTTATTTTTCGGTAAATAATTATTGGACTGTTAAATATAAGTCGAACGAATTGAAGATGGCATTCGGTGCGACCTTCTGCATAATTAAGTCTGACATTTCAAATCACCCATCTTGGAATTTTATCGGACTGTTAGCGCTATTTGACTAAAATCGAAAATCTTTGCTTGAAAATCGACCCCAAAATTAATAAAATAAAGATGATAAGGGGCTATTCAAGTACTAATTACAATTATTAACTTAAACATCCCCCTTGTCAGCAAAAGTAACCAAAGCTTTTACGCCCTCCCCCCTTGCTTACGTAATTTTTTTTTGGAAATTTAGACAAGTGCATAGTGCGCGGTAATTCCTCTACTCGGTTTAAAAAGCGAGTGCCTAAACGTATGCATCGTTTGCGGGAATTCCCGATAGTGCGTTTCGTGTTCAAGCAAAAACAACGTGAGGGTTGCCATTCGTGTAAAATTGTTAAGAACTACTGATGACGTAATCATCATCTAGACTCTCCTACCCCCCATGTCATCTAAATAACCCAAACAAAAACCCCCCGCCACTATGGGAATAGTGCTCACGTAATACTTGAACGTCCCCTAATGACTACGTTCATGAGCAGACTTCCAACAAGGTGACCCGATGAGCAGGTTTGCCGCTGGATGCGGGAAGTGCAGACGCGGGGAAGGCACAAGCTCAACAGGGCATAGGACGGCCGGTATGATGATTTATTTATATATTATGGTACAGTTAATAATAATGATTTTTTATTTTCTCATCACAAACATACATTTACAGTTGGACAACAATTGAGGCACATCATCAGCCTATATACGTCCCACTGCTGGGAACAGGCCTCACCTCAACTATGAGGTGGTGCGAGCCATACTCCACCACGCGGGCTCAGTGCGGATCGGTGGAAGGGTGTGTGTAAGGTAAGTGACCAACATTACTGTCAGATGCTATTAAGCCGCCCGAGGGCCTCCGACCAGGCTTAACGACTAATATCTATCGATATTAACCGTGACCAACAGCTTAACGTGCCTTCCGAAGCACGGAGATGCTTGTAAATAGACGTCACTAAAATGGTCAGAATTATCACCCATCTCAAACATGACCGCGTCGTAGGTTGCTTAACTTTTGGTATCACTACCAAAGCGCTGCAATCACTGCGCCAGAAGCACCTCTTTGATTGAGACACAATTAAATAAAATGTTTGTGTGAGACTGGTGCCTATGCTAGGTATAAAATACCTGTGTTACAGGTCACCAGTTACAGCAGGCAAACTTAAATTCTCATTATAAGAGCTTACACACTTTTGAAGAATTTAAACAAATATATATAAAAACAAAAGTTTGAATTTAAATTGCAATAAATAAAGCTAACATATATAATGGTATGGTACACATATGGTACTGCTACGAACGAATAAATAAATATACAATAACATCGTCATTGATCTGTCTCTGTGGTAAGTAGCTTAAGCACTTGTGTTACAGAAATCATTATAATATTATTCGTATTACAAATAAACATAAATAAATACATACAACACCGAGACCAGTACAAACAGACATGTTCATGCACACAAATGTTTGTACAGTGCGGAGATCGAACCCGCGACCTCTTGTTTATAGTCAACTTCTTGACCATTACACCAACGTGGTCGTCAAATATTTATTTATTTATTTTCCAAACTTATACCTATCATTACAGGATAACACCCAATGCGATAGTATAACTCTATGTGTAGCAATACAAATCTATGTGTAGCAATGATATGATGGTGGTGATGGTGGTGATGATGATGATGACAGTACTGACCAGCAGTGTTCCCGTGCAGCAGCTGCGCGAGCGGCGTGTCGCGCGCGCGGCCCGGCACCGAGACGGTCACGGCCCCGTCCGCGCCCGACCGACGCACGCACACTATGATGATGACAGTACTGACCAGCAGTGTTCCCGTGCAGCAGCTGCGCGAGCGGCGTGTCGCGCGCGCGGCCCGGCACCGAGACGGTCACGGCCCCGTCCGCGCCCGACCGACGCACGCACACTATGATGATGACAGTACTGACCAGCAGTGTTCCCGTGCAGCAGCTGCGCGAGCGGCGTGTCGCGCGCGCGGCCCGGCACCGAGACGGTCACGGCCCCGTCCGCGCCCGACCGACGCACGCACACTATGATGATGACAGTACTGACCAGCAGTGTTCCCGTGCAGCAGCTGCGCGAGCGGCGTGTCGCGCGCGCGGCCCGGCACCGAGACGGTCACGGCCCCGTCCGCGCCCGACCGACGCACGCACACTATGATGATGACAGTACTGACCAGCAGTGTTCCCGTGCAGCAGCTGCGCGAGCGGCGTGTCGCGCGCGCGGCCCGGCACCGAGACGGTCACGGCCCCGTCCGCGCCCGACCGACGCACGCACACTATGATGATGACAGTACTGACCAGCAGTGTTCCCGTGCAGCAGCTGCGCGAGCGGCGTGTCGCGCGCGCGGCCCGGCACCGAGACGGTCACGGCCCCGTCCGCGCCCGACCGACGCACGCACACTATGATGATGACAGTACTGACCAGCAGTGTTCCCGTGCAGCAGCTGCGCGAGCGGCGTGTCGCGCGCGCGGCCCGGCACCGAGACGGTCACGGCCCCGTCCGCGCCCGACCGACGCACGCACACTATGATGATGACAGTACTGACCAGCAGTGTTCCCGTGCAGCAGCTGCGCGAGCGGCGTGTCGCGCGCGCGGCCCGGCACCGAGACGGTCACGGCCCCGTCCGCGCCCGACCGACGCACGCACACTATGATGATGACAGTACTGACCAGCAGTGTTCCCGTGCAGCAGCTGCGCGAGCGGCGTGTCGCGCGCGCGGCCCGGCACCGAGACGGTCACGGCCCCGTCCGCGCCCGACCGACGCACGCACACTATGATGATGACAGTACTGACCAGCAGTGTTCCCGTGCAGCAGCTGCGCGAGCGGCGTGTCGCGCGCGCGGCCCGGCACCGAGACGGTCACGGCCCCGTCCGCGCCCGACCGACGCACGCACACTATGATGATGACAGTACTGACCAGCAGTGTTCCCGTGCAGCAGCTGCGCGAGCGGCGTGTCGCGCGCGCGGCCCGGCACCGAGACGGTCACGGCCCCGTCCGCGCCCGACCGACGCACGCACACTATGATGATGACAGTACTGACCAGCAGTGTTCCCGTGCAGCAGCTGCGCGAGCGGCGTGTCGCGCGCGCGGCCCGGCACCGAGACGGTCACGGCCCCGTCCGCGCCCGACCGACGCACGCACACTATGATGATGACAGTACTGACCAGCAGTGTTCCCGTGCAGCAGCTGCGCGAGCGGCGTGTCGCGCGCGCGGCCCGGCACCGAGACGGTCACGGCCCCGTCCGCGCCCGACCGACGCACGCACACTATGCTTCCACTGTTGGACTCTGTAATCACAATTTTTATTTGAGAGAACAATTTTTATTTAATTACAAAATTACTCCACAGACGTTGTCTTGCCCCCTGTTTTCGCAATTTGTCCTTTTCCTTTCTCATCATTTAATCCTTCCCAAGACTGCCACAAATATTTCAAGACTAAAATTAGTCATAATTCGGTTCAGCCCTTACCGAATTATAGCGAAACTAACAAACAGCACCTTATTTTCGTATTATAAGATTATTCAACAATGTACCCTTTGCGACACAATATACCAATTCGTACCATTTTACTGTTTTTTTCTTATAAAAACATCACATTCATTAAAAAATCTGACTCCGTGGTAAGTTGTTTAAACACTTGTGTTACAGATAAGAGTCAGCAGATGTACGATCAATAACATTTTTACGTCAATAGTTGGTTCTAAAATTTGCCAACAGATGGCGCTGGTCGTAGTTAACTCACGCTAGCGACGTTTTAGCTTATGGTTATACATACGAAATTACTTTGACAATCTGTCGACACAACATACCGTTGACTGCAAAGTTGGCTTTTATTTAAACAAAGCGACCTAGCATTCTCTTGACTGTGACTTTAACAATGTGAAATTAAAACACACTTAAGAAAAATTTACTGCCACAGGAGGAACTCGAACCCGCACCTCTCGCAAGCCGGGCGATTGCTCTCCCAATTGAGCCGTGACACTTACTCATCAATTTGCATTGTTGCAAAGTTAAAGTAACTTAATAAATTAGTTAATTCATCTTAACCGATTGTTAAACAGATGAAAAGGTGTTTCATTCGGATGTTTTAGGTATCTTACCACAACAGTGAATCATGGCCGACTGTGAAATCATACTATAAGTACTAGCCTCGTTGGTGTAGTGGCAAAGATACTGCCTTACATCCGAGAGGTACTGGGTTCGAATTACAGGTCGAGTTAAAATTATTTCTGAGATTCTTCTTCTTCTCAGAAAAGACAGAAATTTCGGAGTCGGGAAGTTGTCGGTGTTACACCCCATGCCTCGGTGCGCACGTTAAGCCGTTGGTCCAGCGCCTGATCTCTCTCCGGTCATGTCGAATTGCCGTCTCCCCGAACTTTGAGAGTGATGGAACAGTGAGTGCACCTGTGTATTGCGCTCACACTTGTGCACTATAATTTCTCCTGCGCAGCTGGCTGATATCTGTTGAGATTGGCCGCCACGGTCGAAATCGGCCAGGAGGACTATTATAACTATGGGCCTTATAATGAAGCTCAAGATAACACAACGAGCGATGGAGAGGGCTATCCTCGGTATTTCTCTACGAGATTGAATCAGAAATGAGGATATACGTAGAAGAACTAAGGTAACCGACATAGTCCTGAGAATCAGTAAGCTCAAGAACAAAAGCGCAGCGTAGGACGTCCACCGACAAGATGGACAGACGACCTTGTAAAGATCTCAGGATCACACTGGATGCAGACCGCTTGTGATCGGTCGATGTGGAAAACTGTGGGGGAAGGCCTATGTTCAGCAGTGGACGTCCTTTGGCCGATAATGATGATGACTATTATACAAGACTGTGTACATACTGCACCCAGCTGCAGCGTCAAGCGCGGCGGCCCGCTTCCGTTTCTCCAGCTCGATCTCCTGTTGCAGTTGCTGTTGTTGTTGCAACTGCATTTGTTGTTGGTGATGTAGCATCTGTTGTTTGTACTCCGCGCTCTGTTGCTGTAAGAGCGTCGTTTGGTCCAACTAGAATGAAATACATATTAATATACATACATTTTCTTGGTATAAAAATAAATGCGGATTTTATGTTAGATTTTCAACATGTCGCAGGACTTTGAATAGGATACACAGCGACAGAAGTCGTACCCTTTTTGTCAGCTAGTGAAAATGTTATTATGTTGCAAGACATGCAAATAAATCTATCCAGAATGATCAGAGTGGTGCTTGAAATACTTTAAAAGCTTAGTTAAGTGGACTTTCACACCAAGCCACAGAACAATTATTCCACCCCTTGCTATGACTCTCTCTCTCCCTCAACCCCTTCTCTCCCTCCCTCCCTCTCACTCTCCCTCTTTTCCCCTCTCTCTCCCTCTCTCTCTCCCTACTTTTTAACACGCTTTTCCTAGTTCGGGATGTATGTATGTATGTAACGGAGTTTTCACCAACTTCCACAAATCGGATCAATCTGAAACTTAGCACACGTGTTAAGTACCGATGACAATGCAATAATTTGATTACAGTTTTCCATTATCCTCAACTAAAAAAACTTTAAAAAACATGCTTTTATTGCTAACTAAAAAGAGAAAATAATTTCTGAGAACAAGAGAATTTATATTACAGTAGAGTAAAAAGCGTGGGGTGCTTGATATAGTATATATTTAAATCATTATATTGGTAACTATAAAAAGAGAACTACGAAAACGACATAAAGTGCACCCCACGCTTTTTACTCTACTGTAATATAAATTATTTGTACTCAGAAATTATTTTCTCTTTTTTGGTTAGCAATAAAAGCGTGTTTTTTTTTTCATTTTTAAAACCATTATTATTTTTTTAGTTTATAAGGATAATGGAAAACTCTTATCAAATTATTGCATTGTCATCGGTACTTGATACGTGTGCAAAGTTTCAAATTAATCCGATTTTTGAAAGTTGGTGACAATTGAGCTCAAAGATTTCGTTACATACATACATCCCGAGCTAATAAAAGCGTTTTAAAACACACCCTTAGCGCTCGTGCAGACGGTGCCGCCACCGCTGCGTAGTTACGCTGTACAGACTGGTTAGTTTAGTGCACAATGTCAATCAAATGCAAACGTGCAATCTCATTAAGCAGCAATTTAAACAGGGTGACCCTAAAACAATGGATAACCCTGTAAGTATCGAACATTCTGGATAAATTAAGTCGCATGTCTTGCAACGTAATAAGATGTTTATAGACAAAATCGCAGGACTTCTGTCGTCGTGTATCCTATGGAAAGACCTGCGACGTGAAAGTGTGAAGAAATCTTACAAAAACAATCCGCATTTAAATTTAATTATATACTCAGAAAATGTGTGTATTTTAATTTTTTTTTAGTTTTTTAAACTATTATTTTTGCTGTTCATAGCCGCACAGACAAAGTCGCGGACGACCGCTAATCGTACGTAGCACATACCTGTTGGTGCGGCTTGCCCTGCGCGGCGCGCGCTTCGGCGAGTTGTCGCTCGCACTCCTGCAGCCGGGACGTCCATTCCTGCACTTGCTTCTCTGCCGCTGCCGCTTCCTGTTTATATTCATTCATTATCAAGTGTAGTACAAAAACATATACATATACTAGCGGACCCCGCAGACGTTGTCCTGCTGACGGTGGACAACCCTTATCACTAAGGGGTATGAAACATAGATGTTGGCCGATTCTCAGACCTACTCAATATGCTCACAAAATTTCATGAGAATCGGTCAAGCCCTTTCGGAGGAGTACGGGAACAAACATTGTCACACGAGAATTTTATATATAAGAAGATATGTAATGAAATATATATTATTCATCAATTTGAATTCCGCGCAATAATGGTTCTTGAGCTGACCACAACATTAGAACAGATTATAGTTCTACGTTTTAGTCTAATCTGTGGAAAAGAAAACTTTAAGGTAATTTATGGACCTAACCAAAAAAAGCGCTCGTCATTGTGGATAAAATTACTATTGATACTTTATTGTGATTTAATTAAGAAACGACACGATAATAAACATTAGGTTTAAAGATGATTTATTCTCACAAGAAAACATATTTTTCACTTACATGAGAACATAAATTAAACAATATCAATTAATATAACAAATTAGAACGCGCGAGCGAGCATTATAAATCGTTAAGTTCAATTCCTAAAATGGGTTGTTTGTTTGTATCATTCATAACAAGACGAACACTGCAGTCAGTTATTGTGCGCGCGAAGCGACCGCTCGCGAAACAAAGAAACTGGTTTCGGCCGAACACGGATAAGCGCAACAAGATGTGGTATGCAGAGCTAACTGCGAACAGCACACTTGCATGTGATAAATACGCATCAGTAATAATAAGGAAGTTTTGTTCATATAGTTCAGATAGTTTTTACTTTATGTATTGATATTATTGATTATGTATTGATATATTATTATAATATTTTTATGTATTAATAGTTTATACATTGATATTTTAATCAGGTTTTTTTTTAAATATTCTATATTATGTTAGGCAATTGTATGTATTTTATTATATATTTTTTTCACTTATTTAGTCCCAACAAATGTTTCTTTAAAAGATTTTTGAATTTTGATGTATTTTTTGCGTTTTTTATACTATTTGGCAAATTATTATACATCTTTGCACTTTCATACGTAATGTTCTTTTTACCGTAATTAGTTCGAGGGGGGCGCAGTATCAGATTATTCGCACTCCTTAGCCGCTTAAGATGGACATTCTCATTTTTAGTTTTGAAATTAATATTAGAATGTATTTCCTTTAAAACAATTTTTCTTATTAAAATACAGGAATAATATTCAAAAGTAGTTTCGATATTCATTAGTTTTACTTCTTTATAAAGTTTCAATGTCGGTGTAAGGTAGTCGTATTGGAATAGAGATTTGATCAATTTGTTCTGTGATATTTGAAGTTCATTAAGATGTGTCGTAGCAGCTGAGCCCCAAATCTCAATAAGATAGTCTAAGTGCGGCTTAACCATAGAATTGTAAATAGCGTAACGTACTTTATGTGGTAGACATCGGGTTATTCCGCGGAGAGCACCACTAAGAGATAACAATTTAGCTTTTATTTTTTCTATATGTGCCCTCCATGTCAGACGGTCATCCAGAACTAGGCCCAAATATTTCTCACTTTCTGATTTACTTATGATATTATTATTAATCTTAAGGGGTTCAAAATCCGGTATATCTTTATTTTTAGCTGCAAATATTACGTAATGTGTTTTTTCAACGTTAATCGTTAATAAATTGCATTGAAACCAATTATTAAGCAGATCAAGATCATTTTGGGCATCCTGAATGATTGAGTCGATTTCAGACCCAAAGTAAAATAAGCAGGTGTCATCCGCATAGAGGGACAAATCGCCTGTCAGTTCGAGATTACTAATACCGTTTATATATATAAGAAATAAAAGGGGACCCAGAATTGATCCCTGAGGGACCCCAAACGTTATAGCGGCAGGTGAACTTTGAAAATTAGAAATCTCCACTACCTGTGACCTCGCCGTGAGATAAGACTCTAGGATTTTATGGGCATTGCCTTCGACACCAATGTCGCGAAGTTTGTTTAGAAGGATTGTATGGCTTACGGTGTCGAATGCTTTTTTCAGGTCTATAAATATCCCCAGACAGATGTTTTTCTCATCAATGCTGTTTCTGATTTTAGTGACTAAGTCAGCTGCTGCCGAAAGGGTACTAGACTTAGATCTGAAACCGTATTGTTGAGAATAGAGGAAATTTATCGAGTCAAGATATGTCACAAGGCGATTGTAGATAACCCTTTCAAAAATTTTGGATAATACTGGGAGTACCGATATTGGCCTATAGTTATTCGGATCCAAACGAGAGCCTGATTTGAAAATCGGTGTTACTTTGGCAGTTTTCAGACTAGTCGGAAATTCACCTGCATCGAGACATAGGTTTATACAGTTGCTTAGTTCGCGGGCAATGTGGTCACCGACGCATTTGATTGATTTTGTATTAATTCTGTCAAGGCCAGAGCTAGTGTTTGGATCTAATTTATTTATTATTTTTAATATTTCGTCGGCCGTTACAGGAGCGAAGGAAACAAGACCAAAGGCATTTGTATTACGGTTAGCGATCGCAGCAGTGCTCGTCCTATTATTATGGTACTTACTCGGTATGGCTTCCGCTAGACGTAACCCAATCGTGGCAAAATATTTGTTGAAGTGTTCACAAATTTCGTGTTCATCAAAGATTGTGCGAACCCCATCTGTCAGCGTCTTTGGTGATGAGTTTTGTTTCACTTTGTTGTGAGTCAAGTTGTTAATGAGACTCCACATTTTTCTTGGATTGTTCTTACATGTAGAGAATTGTTTGCAGTAGTAATCCTTTTTCATTTTTCCGATTTCATCAGTCACCAGTTTCTTCACGGTCATAAGTTGGTTTTTGAGGTGTTGGTTATTTGGATTTTTGTTGTGTTTTTTATATAATATGTTCTTCTCGTTTATTTTATTTAAGATTTTTGCATTTATCCAATCCTGTTTCGGTGAATTAAGAATTTTCGTCTTAATGCTTTTGGATTCTTGAATAGCTTTACAGAGAGAGTCTTCAAAAACATTAAATTTATTGTTGCTGCTGTTGACCATGTTAAATTTCATCAGTTCATATAATTTTTCGTAATCTATTGATTCGTATTGAACTTTTTGTTTCAACGGAGGTTGGTATTTTTTTATTTCTAAAAAGATTTGTTTGTGATCTGACATACTCGATTCGATGATAGCCATATGGAATTGGTTTTCCTTAAGGTTTGTGCAGACATGATCGAGTAAAGATTTTTTATTCATTGTCTCTCTTGTACAATACTTAAGACTAACTTTGTTAAGTATGCGGTAGCTGTTCTCTTCTAAAGTAGCCTTATAATCATTAACTTCGGTGTCCGGTTCCAAAAGATCATAGTTGAAATCTCCTATTACAATTGCTCGCTTTTTTCGGCTCAGCTGCAACGCGTAGGTGTCCAGAAAACGCTTGCTATTTGTCCTGCCAGGTTTGTACACCGCACCTATCTCTATAGAAAACTTCTTAAGGTAGATCCAAATGAAATTGTTATCATCATCATCAGTCATTTCTTCAATAAGACTATGTTCAATTCGATTGGTCACAAAAACTGAGACTCCACCTCCAATCGTACCCCTTCTATAGTGGTAGTAATGCGTATATCCTGGAATCTGAATACACTTGGCATCATCATCTGATTTAATCCAAGACTCCGTCAGGACTATCACGTGAATGGATGTGTTGAGAGAGTCTATGACGCAGCATAGTTCATCAAATTTCCCTGGTTTGACAATGCTTCGAGCATTAGCGTACAAGAATTTTAAAGAATCAATACCGTATTTTAGTTGATCGTATGAGTCGAGAGCTTGATACGTTATTTCTGGTTGTGATTGGTGGGAATTTTTGAAGCTTCTGAGTTTTTTGGTAACGTCTTAACTATTTTTGGCATGCCTTTTATGTATTTGATAGTAATATTGTCATTAAACATTAAATGTTGTTTCTTTATTTACAGATAAGATCTTATGTAGTACTAACTAAATGTGAAATTGTAAATCATATAGCTAAAACCTAACTAATTGCAATAAAACTTTATTTCACAATGTTCGTTCCCGTACTCCTCCGAAACGGCTTGACTGATTCTTATGAAATTTTGTGAGGTAACGCCGCATGCGTCATGTGTTTTGGTGCGTGCAACCGGCTCCATCGAATTGGGATGATGACACCTATCTTAAATATTGTTAAGAACATGGTGTTTAAAAAACATAGCCCCTATGAAGTTAATACAACCAAAAAGCTGTAGAAACCAATTTTTAAACACACAAAACGCAATAAATATTCGGTCAATTGACTCCGTTTTCTGACGCATGACCGTGACGTCACAATCATTTATTACCATACGAAATCTATGGAGACAGACCGTTTTGACAGATAATAAAAAGTATGTCAACGATTTGTGGTGTCGTCTAGCCAATTATAAGACGTTGTCACGTCAACAACAATTGATTAGAAATCAGGGGAAATTTACCTTGGCAGTGGTGTTGACAAGGGTAGTCAGCTCGCCGAGCTGCTCGGCCACCTGTTGCGCCTTCGCCTGCTGCGCCGGGTTCAGTTTCTGCTTCTTGCCTGAACAAATAATAATAAGTTGTGTCAAAGAACCCACCAATTACCTAGCCCTAAACTAAGCGTTAGCTTGTGCTATGTTGAATAGAAAAACGGATATAAATACATATAACGCTCCTTCTAGCCTGAGATACAGGTTCAACCTAGTTCAGGCATCTCGGTGTTATTTTAAGAATAAATTATTCATTATTTATTATTTTATTCATCATCATCATCATTATCAGCCAAAGGACGTCCACTGCTGAACATAGGCCTTCCCCAGTTTTCCACTTCGACCGATCACAAGCGGTCCGCATCCAGTGCGATCCTGCGATCTTTACAAGGTCATCTGTCCATCTTGTCGGTGGACGTCCTACGCTGCGCTTTTGGTCGAAGGGTCTACAGTCCAGAACTTTTCTGCCCCAACGGCCATCATTTCTTCGCGCTATGTGCCCTGCCCATTGCTACTTGAGCTTACTGATTCTCAGGGCTATGTCCGTTACCTTAGTTCTTCTACGTATCTCCTCATTTCTGATTCGATCTCGTAGAGAGAAATACCGTGGATAGCCCTCTCCATCGCTCGTTGTGCTATCTTGAGCTTCTTTATAAGGCACATGGTCAGAGACATTGAAGACTTTCGTCTTCAGACACTGAGGTAATTGAGACGAGAAGACACTCTTGCGCAATTTCCCGAACGCTGCCCAGCCGAGTTGGATTCGTCGATTGACCTCTTTCTCAAAGTTGGACCTATCTAATTGGATTACTTGTCCCAGGTAGACGTACTCGTCAACAACTTCGAGAATTGAGACCCCAACAGATACCGGAGTGGGTACAACACGGGAGTTCGACATAATTTTCGTCTTATCCATGTTCATTTTAAGACCCACTTGTTGGGATACTCGGTCAAGGTCTTCGAGCATATTGCCCAGATTATCCAGCGTCTGTACCACGACGACTATATCATCGGCAAACCGGAGGTGTTTAATGTATTCGCCATTAACGTTGATGCCGATTTCATCCCATTCCAGGAGTTTGAAGGCGTCTTCCAATGCCGCTGTGAACAGTTTCGGAGATATATCTCCGAAATTCTCCGTAATGGAATCGCCCTCGTGTTCTGCTCCTGTACTCGGACCGACATGGTGGCGTTATTGTATAGACACTTCAACACCTCTATATACCTATAGTCTATGTGGCACCGCTGAAGACTGAAGCACCGCCCAAGTTTCGATCGAATCGAAGGCCTTCTCATAGTCCACAAACGCTAAGCATAGAGGCATATTATACTCCTCGGACTTCTGTATAATTTGCCTTAGCGTATGAAAGTGGTCTATGGTACTACAGCCTTTTCGGAATCCGGCTTGTTCGGGAGGCTGGAAGTCATCAAACCTACGTGCGAGACGATTCGTGATGACCCTTGAAAACAGCTTGTAGACATGACTCAGGAGTGAGATGGGTCTATAGTTCTTCAACAAGGTTTTATATCCTTTTTTGAAGAATAACACCACCACGCTCCTGTTCCACACCTCAGGCGTGACGCCCTCTAGCAGCACGGAATTAAAGAGTCTCTGAAGGACTTTAAGTACCGGTGTTCCACCCGCTTTCAGAAGTCCTCGCCAGGTGCCTTGTTGTTTTTAAGCTGTTTCAGGGCCATCCCAATCTCGTAGAGGCTGATGTCCGGAATGTCTTCGGTATAGTGTCGGGTTAAGATAGCTCTTGGGTCTCTGGCCGAGCTATCAACGGGTTTAGAAACTGTGGTGTACAACTGTCCATATATGCGGCGGTGTCCCCGGCAGCTGTGTGTACAGTGTCCGCGGGCTACCTCGTTTCCCCTGCGGCTTGCAGGCGGCGAGCTGCAGCTTGGCGTCGCGCAGGCGCGCGGCGGCGTGCGCGTGCGCAGTGCGCAGCGCGGCGGTGTCCCCGGCAGCTGTGTGTACAGTGTCCGTGGGCTACCTCGTTTCCCCTGCGGCTTGCAGGCGGCGAGCTGCAGCTTGGCGTCGCGCAGGCGCGCGGCGGCGTGCGCGTGCGCAGTGCGCAGCGCGGCGGTGTCCCCGGCAGCTGTGTGTACAGTGTCCGTGGGCTACCTCGTTTCCCCTGCGGCTTGCAGGCGGCGAGCTGCAGCTTGGCGTCGCGCAGGCGCGCGGCGGCGTGCGCGTGCGCAGTGCGCAGCGCGGCGGTGTCCCCGGCAGCTGTGTGTACAGTGTCCGTGGGCTACCTCGTTTCCCCTGCGGCTTGCAGGCGGCGAGCTGCAGCTTGGCGTCGCGCAGGCGCGCGGCGGCGTGCGCGTGCGCAGTGCGCAGCGCAGCGGCGGCGGCCCGGGCGCGCGCGGCGCCGCTCGCCAGCGACGCCCGAGCTTCCAGCAGCCGCGCTTCCGTCTGCAAACACATTTGTTTATTTGAAGACACATTAATGATAAAGAGAAGCAAATTAAAATCTTAGAAGCTAAACGATCTCCTAAAAACTTATTTATATACCGTGCACCTCACTAGTTTAACATGTGGCGGCGCGTCACTAGTGCGCGCGCCCATCACTACTACCACAGACCTGAGGGGCCTGCGGCGCGGCGCGAGTCACCGGAACCTGCTCCCAGTCGCCAGCGCCTGCGCCAGTGGCCGTCCAAACGCGATCCACGACAGACCTGTGCCGCGCTCCGCTAACTCGCTAACAAATTGCCCACGCGATCTATTTTTCTATCCCCAAATTCACTCTTCGCTCTCAACCTTTATCTATCTTCTTCTTTCATACTTCCTCCTCCACATTCTGTGCTCAGTGCTTACTTTTTGTTTGCCTTGCTTTGTAAAGAACTATTTATATCAATAATTTATGTTTGAGTCGTGTTCTTCATTCCACACTCCATAAGCATTATAAGAATGTTAAAACCCACCTAAATGACGTTTTATTTGACGTTTATCAAAATCGACATTTAAATAAATTTATATTGTATAATCATAATTCATAAAGTTTATTAATTTGCATGCTGTTTGATGCGGCAACATAGGTTGAAGCACAAGTAAGATGACCAACAAATCGAATGTTAACCGTAACCTTTTTACGCATATAAATACGAGCCCCGATGCAAAATAGTTCGTCTAGTATGAAAAATAAGATATTATGAAATAATGTTAAGTGAATTTGGGAAAAGTAACTAAAAAAGTTAAGGAGACAGTAAACCACAATTTGAGTAACATTTCAAAGTTTATTTTAACGTATCTCAAAATCTTTCATGACCTTACATAACATAAATAAATATACTGAAACACATGTCGCAAAAGTATTCGTCTAACTAGCTCTCACGCAAAATAGTTCGTCTACCACTTAGTTATGTCGCTTTTGCTTTCAATTACAGCTTTAATGCGAATAAGGATGGTCGCAACCAACGCTGCACACTCGTCGGTCGTAATTGACTCCCACACAGCCAAGAGTTTAGCCTTCAAGTCGCTCTTCGATCTTGATGGATTTTTGCAAAGGACTTTCTTTATTTTCCACCATAGGGTCTCAATCGGCGATAAGTCCGGGCTGTTAGATGGCCACTCGATGGTTGGGATGCTTTTTGACAGCAGCCATGTCTTTGTTGTCCTTGCAGTATGGCAGCAAACACCGTCTTGTTGAAAAATGAAAAAATCTTGATGTTTGAGTGACGGAATGGAAGGCAGTAGAATTTCTTTCAAAATATTTTGATATCTTGTTGCATTGATGGAACCATCCACAAACTGCATCCCACCAACACCTTGCGTAGACATGCAGCCCCAGATCATGAGAGACGTTGGAAACTTAACTTTTCTTTTAATGCAATCAGTATGAAATGCTTCATGTTTATTTCGAACCACTTTTTTTCTTTCACCGCCGACTGTGACTTCAAATTTAGACTCGTCACTCCATATGATACTACGCCACTGATCAAAGTCCAATGAAAGTGATCACGAGCAAACTTCAATCTCTTTTTCTTCTGTAAGGCAGTCAATAGTGGTTTTTGCTTAGCTGTGTAAAATCCGTAGCCCTTTTTAACACTCTTTTGCAGGTATCAACTGAAACATCTTTGTCAATCATGTCTCTCCATTGCACCGTTAGTTCTCCAACTCCAGCTCGAGCACGGCGATTTCTTTTGACAATTTTCTTAAGAATTCTGTTTTCTGCTTTACTGGTGATACGGGGTCGGCCAGTTTTCTTCAAGCAAAAAGTATTTCCATTCGTTTTAAAGTGCTGAATGATAGATTGCACTGTAGATCTGGGCAGTGTCAAGTCTTTTGAGATTTGGTAACTTGATTTGCCCGCCTCAGTCCCACAAACTATTCGCTTTCGAAGTTCTTCTACCACTGGTTTGCCACGACCCATTTTTACTTGAAAACTGAAGAAATTAACAGAATTTTTCAGAATTTATACGATCTCATTTGTCAAAATGACTGAAAAATTACTTTTCCAAACTTAAATTTTTAAAAATAAATTTTATAAAGGGAAAACAATATTTAACGCAATGATAGACGAACTCTTTTGCATCGATTAGCAACTAAATGAACTATTTTGCTTACGATTTGCTCAACTTAAAAGCAGGTTATCTCTTAATTTAAAAGGATGAAATAGTTTATTGCTTCAACAATGAATAGTGCATAAGTAACCGAATATGAGATGGTGGAATAGTTTTTCTGTTTACGTACTCTCCTCGCACTTGGCTGATCTCATTTGAGAGCCGCCGTGGTCAAAATCTGCTGGAAGGACCTTTACTTTCTAATTAACTATGTGCCTAAACTCACTTTCTTAGCCTTCTGTCCCTGCTTCTTAGCTCGCTTCTTTGACTACAATAACGTGTCCAAATAGCGAGGACCTTCAGCTCTAGAACCAATTACTCCCTCGCACTTAGCTGATTCCATTTGAGATTTGCCACCGTGGTCGAAATCGGCTAGGAGGAACTGAACTTTCTAATGAGACAAAACTGACTTTTTCAGCCTTCTGTCTCTGCTTCTTAGCTCACTTGTTTGACAACAATAACGCGTCCAAATCGCAAGAATCTTCAGCTCTGGAACCAATTTCTCCCTCTTACTTGGCTGATCTGAGATTGGCCACCCTGATCGAAATCGGCTAGGAGGTACTTTACTTTCTAATCAACTATGTGACAACACTCACTTTCTTAGCCTTCTGTCGCTGCTTCTAAGCTCGCTTCTTGCCTCTATCGACGTGGCGCGAAGGGCCCTCGATGTACTGCAGTAACGCGTCCAAATCGCGAGGATCTCCGCGAGATTGACCGCCGTGGTCGAAATCGGCTAGGAGGAACTGTAGGTACTAATTAACAATGTGACAAAACTCACTTTCTTAGCCTTCTGTCGCTGCTTCTTAGCTCGCTTCTTTGACTACAATAACGCGTCCAAATCGCGAGAGTCTCTAAATCTCTAACCAATTTCTCCCTTGCACGTGGCTGATCTGCGACTGGCCGCCGTGATCGAAATCGGCTAGGAGGAACTTTACTTTCTAATGACACAAAACTCACTTTTTTAGCCTTCTGTCGCTGCTTCTTAGCTCGCTTCTTGCCTCTGTCGACGTGGCGCGAAGGGCCCTCGATGTACTGCAGTAACGCGTCCAAATCGCGAGGATCTTCAGCTCTGGAGCCGCGCCAGCATGATCCACTGTCGACGAAATAACGTGAATAGTTAAATTCACTTTAAAACATCTGTTCTCAGTAACAATGCAAAAATTAACAGCTTCACAACATAATATAATGCAAATTCGCTCGCGTCTCTAATATGTATGCTTAGATCTTCAAAACTTCTCAATGCATTTTTATGCAGTTTTTTTAATTGATGATTTAAGAGGAAGGATTAAGGTTGCGGGGTTCGCTAGTCTATTATATAGAAATGAATCGCAACATGTGTTGGTAAGCGCATAACTTAAGAACGCCTGGACCAATTTGGCCAATTATTTTTATATGATAGGTAGATAATATGTTCTTTGGGGTCCAGACAGGAAAACACGCTTATTTCACAGTTAACTCGTTTTATTGAATTTATGTTACAATCGCACACTGTTCGGTCAAAGCAGCCAGGGAGAAGAGAACGTCGATAAAACCATGAAGCAAAAACAAAGAGGAGTCGTAACAGTCAAATTTCTTTATGAAACGACGCGTGATATTTTGCGGGGTGCGGGGGTGTTCAGCTCTGCCCGTGGCTCCGCCCACTTCGCAATATTTAATCTATCGGCTAATAGCAAAAATACTAGTTTAGGTGTATGTTGATGTTACTACTAGTTTAGCTATCTCACACTAGATGTCGATAGTCTTGAATATGATGGGACGTACTCAGAACTTTAAGCTTAAAAAAATGTAATATGTATTTTTTTTTCTCTTTATTATCATGTAAAAACCGTTACATTACAAAACACTTAACTAACATACTTAGTACAAGTGAACCACTTGGGTTTGTAATAATTATACTAAGGGTTACAAATAAAGTTAGTAAATACATAAAAACAAGAATTGGACAAATAATATATGTAAGCCGTTTGGTTAATAATTGAATCATTGCTAATTACAGGAAAGAAAACCAAGAAAGTTAAGCTTTAATTTAATATTTTTAAAAGATAAATTATCTCGTAATTCTCTTGATAGTTTATTTATTAGGCGAGGCACAATAAAATCAGAAGTTCGCTTACCGTAGTCATTATTTACGCGAGTCGAGCTGCACCTCAACTCACGTCAAGCTACCGATCGTGTGTATACAGGGTTGTTTGTTTGTGGCTGATTTTTACACGTCTTGAAGAACAGATTATTTAGTAAAATGAATTTAACTTGGATTTGAACAGGTTGATTACTTTACAATATTCAAAAAGGCCGGAAAAGTCATCACTATAATGTTGCCTGTGGGTCTAAAACGGCCGCATTTGATGTTTCATCTTAAATATGATTCATTTACTGAATTGTAGCAGAACTCCTATGGTAACCATAAAACGGCAACATTAGTAGATGAATCATCTGCAGTTCATTTCATCAAGTGAATCACTTTTGATGTCGACATTGCTAGATGAAAAAAATATAGTGATGCGTGGAACCGATTTAATCGGTTCTTGTTAAAATGTATCTTTTTCAACAAAACCACGAATGTAAATGTAACATTAAGCCTAATTTAAGTGTTTTATATAACAACAGTAGTAAATATTTAAGATTAATGGATTTATTGCGTTTAATTTCAAATCTATTTTCTTTTTTATTTTACGTCTGGCAATAATGTTTGTGTCAGTCAAGTTGAAATTATTTGTTTACAAAGCTTACAAAAACTTTACATACGCGACAAAAACAATTTGTTTTAAGTGTTTCTGGGTTAGAATTTTAAGTTAAGTGTGCTGAGGGGTCAGGCGCCTCTACAACGCCTAAGGATTAGGCAACTGTAAGTAAAATTGTTATAATTTTTATTTGCTGGGATCGCAATGTAAATTTTTCTTCAAAATATTGATAATTCTCATATTTACTACTTATATTTATTACAGTACTTCAATAACTTCAAATCAAAGATATAGAAGATGTTGTCTGACCTCAACGCTGATGCTACTGCCACAGGTGGAGGTTCACCCCGGGCTGAATCAATGTCTGATACGGAGCAAAGATTTTTGGCCATTATGGGCCCAGGGTTTGGCCAGGGTAATCCCAATGTGAGGGTTAATCCCTTTCCCAATAAGGTAATATAAACAATTACTATTATCCAAGAGCTTGTTTTTTTTAATAATATAATATAATATTTTTAATATTGTGTAGAACAACACAAGCATTTGTTAGGTAACCATCCATTGAGGGATGTTCATGTTATTTTCTATCCACTAAAAGACAATGCCATTGTGACTTTAAAACTCCAATGCATCTCTCAACTGTATTTCTGACTCTACAGTGCATGAGTATCAGGTTCAGTGTCTAATCTAAACTAATGGAGTCATCAAAAAGGAGTGTAGTGGATAGCCTGAATCACCTTAAAATTAAATAATAACTTATTGATTCTCTCTTTAAATATAGGAAATTTCTCTAGTATATTATAGTAGTATAGTACCTATCTTACCTAATAACCATAATGTTTCATTTTCAGATACATGGAGATTTGCAAGACAGCGCTAATTGTATGAGCATTCCACACATAAGAGCCGTGACTCGCTCCACCATGGCTGGAATCTACACTCATACTGAATTACTAAAAAGGATAATGTTTTACTTGTGATTGTATGTTTAGTAGTAAGCAGAGTGAAAATTAAGATATTTTTTTTATTTAGTGTAAGTAGTAATAAATATAAAATGATTACTTTGCAACTATTATTATTTTTGCCACCGTTTATGTACAAGTAAACATTGATTTAAAATATTTAGCCAACAATAACGTTGTCATTAGATAGGTAATGCAATATTTTCAAACTCTTAAACTTTGACTAGAATCTTTTTATGGTAACTAAGCAAGGACATAATATATTATACTAGCTCCTATAAATCTTAGATAAGACCCAGATGCATAAAAACTTAGGGCAGTCAAAACCTAAAAGCTAAATAGTATTCTGTTGACTAATGTGATATGTTATGTACCATAAAACCAATAAACATAATTATTTTATGTAGGTACTTATTACGTGCTTACTTTAGACTCAGCCTTCTTTACTAGAAATATAGGGCATTAACCCCTCTATAAGATTAGGAACCAAACTCTTATTCAATCTATACAGTCCTACGAACTTAGTCAAAAGGCCTTTCCATGTGTCTGTTGCGTCTTCTATACATAAGAGCTTCCAACCAAGCATGTTCTAAAAAGTTGTTGTACAGTCCTAAGTCTGCTATTGTCCCAGAAATGCACAATATTTACGGTTAAAACACAAAACACTCAGCAACATCCAGTAAAACTGAGAATATGAAGGTAAAATGTTGGTCATATACTAACATCTAACAATTCTCCAATTTGACATAAATTATGAATTCTCCATTTCATCTTAAGTGCGCCATATTATGCATTCCCATACAAAACTGTCAAATAAGATGAATCACAAAAATGAAATGATTTATGTTCATTTTATGATTCATCAATTAACTTGTCATTTTAAGATTTTAAAAATGAAACATATTGTGAATGAAATATGAAACATCAAATGCGGCCATTTTAGACCCGCTGATTCCTTTTGGTACTATATTATTTAGTATTCTTACTTGAAGATCGTATATTTTATTTAAGTATGTATTACAGGTGCGTCCATAGCTGCATAAACCGTATTGGATGTACGATTCCGCTAGAGAATTATACAGCATCATCCTCACCTTGTACGGGATCCGGTTTTTAAGAATAATTATGTTTGCCAAAACCTATCTCAACTTATTACACACATATACATTATGATTGTACCAGTTAAATTTATTGTCAATCTGTAGACCTAAACATGTTTGGCAATCTACTATTTCTACGGGAGTACACATTAACAAGGGTTAAGCGAAACAGATGAGTGAAAGTATTTATGGTCATGAGCCAGAATGCCCTTTAAGGGAACGCTTTTATTATAAGGTGATTTAATCGGCAGTAAATTTGTTTTTGAAGCGTTGACAACTAGTCCTACATCGTGACACTACATCAAAAGAGCGTTAAAGTCCGATTGCAGCATAGCCCATGCTTCATTAGGGCCACTATGGGCAGCCACTAGGCAGGTGTCATCGGCAAACTGATAGCATTTACTATTTTTATTGTAATTGTTCATGTCGTTGACATATGAAAGAAAGTGTAGGGGCCCTAAGACCGATCATTGGGCCTAAATAAGAGATGGTTTGGCATTTTGACCGAGTAAACTTAATTTTAAAATATTTAGAGTAGATTTAAAAATAATAGACAAAATTTTATTCCAAACATAACTTTGTTTAAAAAAATCAATTACCAGTAAAAATAATAGTTTTGGTTAGTTGTTGTCGGTTAGTTGCCCGTTCGATTTGTATTGTTGCAAAGTGCTTAAAACGAATATCAATATATTTTTCTGCAATCGATTTCATCAAAAGTACAATATGATTAGCTGTAGGTGATTGGTCAAACATATGATTGGCCGATGGTTTGAAACAATCTTTGTTGGAGATAGCAATGTCACATCACTAGTAGTTAATGGGTCGAACCCCATCACTATTGATGGTCTATGTCAAAGGTGTCTTTTATCTATGGCCTCTTCTGAAAAATGTGCGATCGTAATGGCGGCGTAGGTTTCTCTTGTTCTCTATTCTCGAATTTCCTTTCCTCTGACCCTTAGCCTATATCAATCTTGTCCAATAAGAGATTGTAATGTATACGATACAATGGTATGTTTACGAAAGTTAGGAGTATTCAAAGATTGCGATTTAACAGAACGAATACTGCATTCGGTCCGAATACATATTTTTATGACATCTCTAGATGGCAAAGTAAGACCACCCTTATTTTTTGTATTTATCAAATCCAGGTCACTATCATTATAATTATCAGCATATAACTCTTTGCCTTCATTTACCTCATTTACCTACTTTTTCAAGCGCTTAACTTGCATTTGTAGTCTTCTGATTTTTAATCCAGCCCTTTTTTCTTTAGATCGAAGTTGTCCTATTTCTTGCTTTAACTTCTTTTTTCTAGGCAAATCATTTAGTATCAGAAATTCATTTAAATCACTTGTGGTAGGGTCTACAGATGATTTTACAGGCTCTGGTAATTTTCTTTTAAGCTGTAATATAAAAAAATAAAATTAACTAGTTATTTTTTAAAAATTAATTAAACTCGGTCACGCAAATATCATTTAAACAAACCGATAAATCCAGTTTTAAAGTAGGTAAAATGCCCTTATTCAATTTTTTAAGGCCCTTTTTTGTCACTATGAAGTCCACGTCAATGAAATGGCCAGAACAAATCTTTGTATATTTTGTTGGTGTCCAATCCGGTCTATTAAGTTTTGAAATCCATTGCTATTTTAAATTTTGGTCAGATGGAAATCTGAAACGAACATATAAAAATAAATATTTTTTCATAGGATCATTTAATTCTTAATACGGCCCTGGATATTTGTTATATTTAAAATAGTTATTCTAGACGACGACAGATAGCGGCCCGTTAGTAATATAATAATAAAAGCTATAAAAGTACTGTTTTAGCTACTAAAAGGTATTTAATACTAAGTTTATAACAGTTTTCAGTTTAAACGCATGAGTATTACAATATACTACTGCAAAATGATACGTAAACTTATGTTTTTACTTCCCAAAACTGTCGCCATCTAGTGTCAAATAGAATAATTTGAACTGAACTGAAGCTGAAAGCTGAGAATGTTATAGACTTTTTATTTTTAATTTACGATTAAAATTACTTACAAATGAAATGTGATGCCATCCATATTATCAGAACGTCTGTCTGAGTAACTTTGACATTGTAAAACACAACACTTCATCCTTTTTTTGTTAAAACGCAAAAAACACACTTACAATGCGAGTCTCGTTACGTGTGCATCTGACGAACGCTGACAACAAACTAAGCTAGGCCCCGCCCACAATGATGACGTCAGGACCTAGTTGAAAATCACAGTGCACAGTTGCTTAGGGCAGCTCCTCTTTGTTTTTGCTTCATGGATAAAACCAATCGAACGCTTATTATATGACACGTAGCGCCATCTATTAGTATTATTAGGATTTACCTCAAACAATTGAAACTACAAGCTTATCAGTTTAGCGCTATACAGAAAGTACCTAATACATACGATAGGTTTCGTATTTACCAATAGGAACGTATTCCTTAAAGTACGGGGATGTTTCTTAAGAAGGAAAAATTAAAAAAAAAACAACCGGCAGGACAACGCCTGCGGAGTCCGCTATCTAATAATAAAGATGAATGTTAAAAAAAGGGATTTATAGAAAGGGTGTACAAAAGGGGAAGAACTTTGTATAAAACTTCGTCAGTTTGTTGGACTTCGTCAAAAGTTGGACTAATGAAAATGAGTATTATTCCTACAATTGCGCGGACCTCTAGTCACTGCACATATTTGACAATTAAAAAATCACCTCTTACAATTTATTGTGGTTATTTTTGCTTTTCTTCAACTTACCCAGAACAACCAGATGACGTCGAGAACACACTAGTATCTCTACTGGACAATGAAACAGCGGCTTGTTGTTGCGGCCGACACATCCTCTGCTGTTGTTGTTGTTGTTGTTGTTGTTGCAGCTGCTGCTGCTGCATCTGTTGTTGGTGCAGTTGCTGTTGATGCGCTTGTTGCTGCTGCAACTGGTGTTGTTGGGCTTGTTGTTGTTGCTGTTGTTGAAACTGAAACATGTATGTTTATGTCACAGAATGATCCTACATCAGTATTTCGGATCTTATGTCGTTAGTAGATATAAATAATACCTGCTGTTGTTGTTGTCTAATCTGTTGTTGCTGCTGGGGCGTCAAAGTAGGTTTGTTGTGTATCGGCAAGTCGTAGATAGGTTCGGGCTTCTTTTGTTGTTGTTGTTGCTGCTGCTGTTGCAACTGTTGTTGTTGAAGCTGGGCTTGCTGTTGTTGTTTTAGCTGCTGTAATATTGTAATTTGATATGAAAATAAACCTATAAACGTTATAAATTAGTGGCCATAAGCAAACTACAACATCATCTGCTTTGTAGGATCATCGAGGAAAAGCTATAAATTCTCCACTAATTAATCGTTACCTGCAACCTTATCTGTTCCATTGCGCTCGCACTAACTTTCCCCTCGGGCTTCGCCGGTTCGCTGACGGCCATTTTGGACATTTTCTCCGCCAACTGTCTCTGTTGAGCGTCGAGACTGGCACGTTTCTGTTGCACTTGGGCCGGCGTGAGCGACGGTGGGAGGGTTTTGGGTAATGCCTGCAAGATATTAAGATATCAGATATGAGGGGATACGAAAACTAAAACATAGAACGGGCAACTGATAAGTAGGCTCAATTGATTAGTGGGTAGGGCACTAAGGCGTTGTCCTACGTGAGGGATTCAACGCGACAGTCTCCTCTCGAGGTATGAAATAATTGTGCTTACTTCATTTGTTTATTACAATTATGTACTATTGTTAGATATGAGGAATCGAAGTTCACGGATATACCTATTTTGGTGTTAATAAAGTATTGCCAGATAATAATAATAGTCATCCTGGCCGATTTCGACCATGGCGGCCAATCTCAACAGAGATCAGCCAACTACGCAGGAGATATTATAGTGCACAAGTGTGAGCGCAATACAGGTGCACTCACTGTTCCATCACTCTCAAAGTTCGGTGAGACGGCAATCCGACATGACCGGAGAGAGATCAGGCGCAGGACCAACGGCTAAACGTGCTTTCCGAGGCACGGGGGTGTAACACCGCCAACTTCCCGACTCCGAGCTGTTTTTGAGAAATTCACGACAGAAAATCTCAGAAACAATTTTGGCTCGACCTGGGATTCGAACCCTGGACCTCTTGGATGTAAGGCAGAAACTGTGCCACTACACCAATGAGGCAGTCTAGATATACGAGAATTTAATGTATTCTCGGTATCGACCTGAAGCAAAAGTCGTAATTTTTTGTCAGTCAAATTATTTATCAGTGTATACTCTTTTTAAGCATCAATACACTCAACAGATCATGATCATCTTTTCAATTTCTGCGGCAGTGCAACTAACCATCCCGCCCCGACCGAGAGTTTTTTTCGATATTACCTCTGTTTTATTTAATATTGACTTGACCAACTTTTTATGATAGATTATAGAAATTAGCTGTCTTTTAATGCAACCACAGGTTTTTCAATAAAAAAATGGTGATTTTTATTTGTGTAATGCGTAATTTTAACGCAACGCGACGCAAAATTTTCGTTGTCTTTGTCGCGTCAAACGTTTTGTCATAGTTAAATATTTATTACTTAAAAAAATAATGGTCACAATTAAATGAAATTTTGCATATAAACCCTCAAAGGGTGTAGTTATTTGTAAAAAATATTAAACAAGCCGTATTAGGTACTAACAGATGATATCGATAACGAGAATACATTGTACGCCCCTCGTAATACAGTAGTGCAGAATCACCACGGTAGCGAATATCAGCGCCAAAACAATAGATAGCATTTTAACAAACGTCATTTGTGGAAATTAAGTAAATCTTACCGGAGGCTTCGGCGACGGTTGCTGCGGCTTCGACACCACCTGAGCTGGCTTTGCCACCTGCTGTGGGGGCTTCGCGACAACTTGTGGAGGCTTCGCAACAGCCTGGAGGGGCTTGGCCACCGCCTGGGGGGGCTTCGCAACAGCCTGTGGGGGCTTTGCCACCGCTTGAGGGGGCTTCGTCTCCGCTTCGCCGCTGTGAGCGCATTGTTGCTTCTTCTTATTTAAAATGGACCGTAGCCGTTCGCGAGTCTCGTTGAAGTTTCGCGGTACCGGTGTGGTCAGTGGCGGCTGTTGATGTAAAAAGTCTTAGTTGGTTTTAAAAAAATCTAGGTAACAATATGTTTTAAATGTCATGCGGGAAGTGTTAATAAAAATAATAATAATTAATTTCGTTTCAAATGGACAATAGTAAATTAATATAAGCTTAAAATTAGATGTATAGACCGATGACTTTCTTTACCTGAACTAGGTTACACACCTGTGTCTCAGACTAAAGAGAGCACAAATATTTTATTAAGGTATTATTGTCAGCATTGCCGTGCTGAGTCGCGACGAATGTGACTCACTACGACATTTCTTGGTCAAGTCACTGTATAGAGAGCTGTTGTCCAATACTTAGTAAAAGTGTTAAAATTATCAATTACAAATTAATATTTAGAAGTATATACGCTAAGCACAGATGTTAAATAACTTACCGCGTGTCCAAAAACAGTGCAATAGCAGCACGTGCAGGGCTGGTCGGCGCCGTCGCCTGCGCACGCGCCGGCCGGCCCGTGGCCCACTGCAATATACCAAAGCTATGTCTTACGCTGCTCCAAAGAACTGCGATATAGCCTAGCGAGGGACGCGTTTGTAAAGAACCAATAGAAACGCTTCATTTTCGACATTTTCATTTGACGACCACTTTGGTGTAATGGTCAAGAACTTGACTATTAACCAAGAGGCGCGGGTTCAATCCCCGCACTGTACAAACATTTGTGTGCATGAACATGTCTGTTTGTACTGGTCTGGGTGTTATTTGTATTTATTAAGTTTAATACCACTGTTGATTCTGATATCTGTGACATAAGTGCTTTAGCTACTTAGCACGGAGTCAGATCAATGTATGTGATGTTGCTGTATGTATGTATTTTTTTAGCTGAATTCGAATAAATCTATTCTATTGGATCTTTACAAACACATCCGTCGCTACGCATCCTCGCACATCTCTGGTGGAACATCTCAAACAATAAAATTAAACATGAAAACGCTGATAAAACTGACGAACGTTCAGATAAACATTCCTCGATAACAAATACGCTACATCTGTTTCTAAAATTCTGATTTTACATGAACAAGTTTAATTAAAACACACTTAAAGAAAAATGGACAGGTGGGAATCGAACCCGCACCTCTGGCAAACCGGGCGACTGAGCTACCGTGACATTAACTCATCGGTCCGAATTTATTTTAGTGCTCCTTAGCTACGGTCAGTCATAGTCATTATATAGTCATCTAACGATACAAACAAAATTCAGTCAGTATGATTTGTGCCTCTACTAGCCTTTTACAGGCAAAACAACTTTTATGTAAGTTTTGCAAGAACTCAAAAATATTACTCAGGGGTATTTTTTAACCCCGGACTAAAACATTCAGCCACTACACGCAGTCTTTTGTCTACACCAGTACATAGGCAACCTGTACTACAAAATAACTCGCAAATGGTAAGGCTGATAAAAAAGTGTTGTATGGAAACCCTATCTTATTTTCATAGTCATTTTCAACGATACCCCACACAAGGGGATGCACTCATAAAAATAACTCCCCCCCCCCCCCCCACTGTACATGTACCCTTAAAAAGGGGTAATTTAAATTTTTCGTTATTTTTAAAAATGAGATCTACATGTGAAGTATCATTGAATCAAGTTACATGCAAATCAGTCCATAAACGTAGAAAATATTCTGCTGTGACAGATTAGGACGGACTGAACGATATAAGGGTTCCTTGTCGGACTACGGAACCCTACAAAACGATAAAATGACCAGACTAACCTTTACAAACGTGCTGCTGATGCGTCGTGTTCTCGCAGACCTTGGGCGGCGCTTTCGCCGGCTTCGGCACCGGTTTCTTCAACTCCTTCTTCTTCTCTTCTAGACCGCACTTGCCTTTGTCATAGCACTGCTTCACTATATCACCTAGACATACCGAATTCGAATCCGTATCTTTACACGAATTGCACAAACAATCGTTCGTCCATTTGCAATCGTTCTTAGGCGTATCACAAGCGTCAGATTCCGATTTGGATTGTCCGTTTCGCATCATATTTCTAAACGCCACTGTATTTAAAGTTTGACGCGCATTCCTTAGCGCTTGGGCCGAATATTTGGCTAGTAGCTCCGGATTTTGAGACCCGATCACCGATAGATTCTTCTCTTTCGCACATTCATCTATTTCGTCCGTGACTTTTAGAGTTTCTAGTAAATCTTCGTCTAATAATCTCGCGTCAATACTAGAACAGATTGATATGACGTGCTTTTTATACGTTTCGGGGACCGGTAAACCTTGCGTGATGTAAGATTTGATCGTGTAGAAGCTATCTAGTAGAGATTTCTCGCCTTTCGACGCGAGTATCGCTTCGCATTTCGCTAGCAACGCGTCGTTATTGCATTTCTTTTCTTCGTCTTCTTTTTCTAATTTCTCAATCGCTTTTTCTTCTTCTTTAACCATTGGTTTTGACTCCGTTTTCTTAACAGGTCTAACATTGGCTTTCCCAATGATTTTGCTTAGACCTTTTGCCGCTAAGATTTCCGCTTCGCTCGCGTTGGTTTGCGTTTGACATTTGACAGGTGGCGTCACTTTCGCGAACGCTTCTTTGAGTTTAGCTTCTAACTGCTCGAGTCTATACAACATCACTAGCCACTCGTCACCTGTCAACGCTTTCTTAGGCAAACTCTCCATGTACACCCTATTCATTTCCGTTAACCTCTCAATGAAATAGTCTTTTTTCTTATCGTTCGATAGCGTCGTGAAATCCGGCACGTTTTCTGTCTTTTTAATGGGTAAACCT
This sequence comes from Pyrausta despicata, assembly GCA_963921415.1. Lineage (NCBI taxonomy): Eukaryota > Metazoa > Arthropoda > Insecta > Lepidoptera > Crambidae > Pyrausta > Pyrausta despicata. The sequence goes on from OY992874.1 coordinate 5,676,266, forward strand.
GTCAGTTCTTGAATCACGTTCGCCGCTATTTCTGGATTGAGAAGTATCCAACCGGTTAACTGCTGCGATTCGGCACACCTCTTAATAACGTCCATGTATTTGAATTTCAGACTTTTCACTGAAGATTTTTTGTCTTTCGACATTTTAGATAGCTTCATTATTAGTAAATCGAACGTATTCCCCGCGGATGTGCTGAGAAACTTTGTTATTTGTTGCAAAGGCTCTTTAGAGTTGCAGTTATCTAGATCTGTGTCTTTCAAATCCTTATTCTTTCTCAATTCGTCAATTTTCTCTAGTATTTTATCACTGTCGTTGACACACTGCTTGCCGGCTAGATCTTGGATGTAGCTATAAAACTTATCGAGCATCGCTTCAATTTCGTTTTCGAGTAATTCAATAGGTATGCTCTTAAATTTAGTTGCTACATAATGCTTCCACGAAATGAATCTGGATTTAACTAGCTCTCTCAATTCGTCCATGCTGAGTGCGTCTTTCACTGAATTGTCAAAAAGCGTGGAAGCTTTGGAATACATTTCTGTATTGATCGCGTTTTTTGGCAGCGCGAAAAACTCCCCATCTTCTTCTAAGCATTTCGCTAGCTCGGGACTTTTACTCTGTTTTAGATATTCAAACACTTTATTTATAACTACTTGAGCTGATATAGAAAATAGTAGATCTTTAAAATCTTCTTTGTTATTCGATTTGTTTTTCATTAACGCTTGCAACTCTTTCTCGTCTTTCAACAAGTCCGAAATGTCTTTAGAATCGAATTCGAATGTCATTGTTCCTATAAAATCTGGGTCGATATTATTCTTAATTCTACGACAAGTTTTACGTTTCGCAGTGTTTTTAGTAACTTTAACATTATCCCTATACTTGTGAAGTTTTATATCTCTAATCTGTTTCAAAGTTTCCGGTGTGAATTGCACCTCGTTGGGTATATTATTCATAATCGAATCGAAATCGGGCAGTTCCAAGTTCATTTTGGACGCCATCTTGGGCATGTTCGCTATAATCTGTGGCATGTGCTCGACGAAGAAATTGGCGACTTTCAACTGTCTGGGATCGTCCAAATCGAGTTCAGAGTCGTGAAACTCAGCGAAATCCTTTTCGTCCAAGTTTAGAACTTGCTCGCAGATCTGTTCCAACGATAGAGGCCCTTCGTCGTCTTTATTTCCATTATTGATGTTGTTGTAAGAGTTTATGATATTCTGACACTCCTCCATGGCTTTTTTGATTTCTAAACCGAACGTGACATATTTGTACGTGTTCGGATCTTTATCGTTCTCATTCTCTTTGTGTTTCTCCTCGTCCTTTTTGCGTGCGTTCAACGGTATATTGATTTCGGGCGCGATCTGAGCATCTTTGTCGTTCTTCATCAACTTATTGACGGCTAACAACCTCTGACTCGGTTTTTGGAACGCCGTAACCGGTTCGGATGTCGTCGGCGACATTTCCTGCAACGGCGGACTGACCGATTCCGGATACTTCGTCTCCCCCTCGGTCTGCATCTCGTATTCCTGCTGCAAATTCGTGTCAGTTGTTAGCGCGAAGTTCGCAAACTTAGCTAAGCACTCTTTCATTTCTTTGCCAATGTCTACTGTCTCTTTTTCGCCTACTATCGTCTCCGTATCACTGATGTTGTCTTCTTTATCGAGCGAGAACGCTTCGGGTGGTTGGACTTCGGGTTTAAGTTTATCCTCGTCTGATTTCTCATCGGTGGGCGGCTTGTATTTGAGCATCTGCAGTATTTTGTTAGGGCGCGCGAGGGGGGAGGGGTGTTTAAGGCGACGCTTGGGCGCGGTGGCGAGCCGCGGCAGCTTAGGGCTCAGGGTTCGACGCTTGCGCCGGGGCAGGTCTTCCACTAGTGTCACGTTGCTATCTGGTAAGCTGTGGAGAAACATTTATGATAATAATAATAAATAATTAAACCATTTATTTCAGATACACACATTCCATAGAGTAAAAATTATAAAAAGTAAACAAGAAAACCAATAAAGATTTATAAGTCAGTTACATCATAAGGCCTATAATTTTTGTCGTAGGCGCACAGCACTTGGAAAATCATGATGTTTTGACATTACAAGTGGTGGATTGAGGAGATCATCCACTTAGTGGTGTGAAAAGGATAGCGAAGTTACCTCTCTCTCTCCCGCCTCAACTGCTGTTCGAGCCACATCCGTAGACGATGGTAGTAGAGCTGCTGATCTCTCATATGCATCACCTTGCGTCGAACCTAGAAATAAACAGTAAAATCATTCATAGGGAGGGGGGGGGGGGGGGGTAATGAAAACATAACAACTAAGTACATAGATAGTTAAGTACATAAAAAGAGTTGCATAAAGCCCGTGAATTGTATGTAGTTACACAGTAGAGTACAGGCATTTTGGTGAGGCGCTTGTGGCGCAGTAGGAAGTAGAAAATCCTGGAATCAGCCAAGTGCAGTACTAAGATTTTCGGGAAATCACGGGATCTCTAGCGGTGTTGCACCCCCGTGCCTCGGTGCACATGTTGAGCCGTTGGTCCTGCACCCGATCTCTCTCCGGTCATGTCGGACTGCCGTCTCTTCGAACTTTGAGTGTGATGGAACCGTGTGTGCACCTGCGCTCACAATAGGCTAGGTGACACCACCAATCGTTGACATACTTTTTATTATCCGTCAAAACGGTGTGCCTCCATAGATTTTCTATAGGAAAACAAGAACGTGACCTCACGGTCATGTATCAGAAATCGGAGTCAATTGACCGAATATTTATTGAGTTTTGTGTGTTTATAAATTGGTTTCTATTCTTGTATAAACTTCACAGGGGCTATGTTTTTTAAACGCCATGGTCTTGAAAATATTAAAGATATGTGTCATCATGCCTATTGTTCACTATTAATCTCCCGCGTAATTGATCTGCTGATCTCTGTTCAGTCGAAATTGTCTAGGAGCAACTTTACAATCCATAGTTTTATTTTTATTTGGGATAGGTGTGCTCTTGACCCAAGACTAAGCCCAACGAGGCAAAGACTGAGTCTACGATGGAGCGAGCTCAACTAGTACACACATACCTCCTGGAACCTGCGCAGATGGTACTCGGGGCACAGGTTCCGGCACGGGGGCGCCGCGTGCTGGTGCTGCGGGGTGGGGGGCGGCGAGCCCGGGGGCGGGGGCGCTGGGGCGCTGCCCCCCACGAGTTGCATGCACACCTGGAATACCAAATGATTGTTGTATTACATCTTCTTCTTCACCGCGTGTCGACTCAGGCTTCTGAAAATATTTTTAAGGACCAGTACTCGACCACCGATAAAGAATTACCAGTGGCTAGCCAGATCCTCGCGTGTACAGGTGCTGGGACGTATTCGTAGTTATCCTTTTATAGTTGCCAATAATAAAATGATTTTGAAAATAATTTTTCAAAATCATTTTATTATTGGTTTTTTATATATATATTTTTAGTTAATAAGGATAATGGAAAACTCTTATCAAATTATTACATAGTCATCGGTACTTGATACGTGTGCAAAGTTTCAAATTAATCCGATTTCTGTAAGTTTGGAAAATTGAGCTCTAAGATTCCGTTACATAAATACAGCCCGAGCTAATAAAAGCGGGTTAAAAAAAAGCTCACCGTCGACAGCTTCTTCTGTTTGTTGTAAACCTGCAGCTGCCTCAGATGCACTTCCGGCAGCCGTCGGTACATCGCCATCAGCTTCCGGTCCACCTCAGACAAGCCTAGGTCCACGCGTTTCCTGTGACAAAGATTAAACAACTATAGTTACGTACGTATTTAGCACTAAACTAAAGATTCGTGGCACCTAATTGCTTATCAACTGAAAGTCGACGAAACACTTATTTTTCTTCTACTCTCATTTTCATGGAAGAATCTATTGATGTCAATGTTTTCTCTAAGTTCCTACTTCTGACTGCTATTTCATTTGTTAGCATCTAGTTGCTTAAATCTCTAGAGCAAGCTACTTCATTTCTTTCTTAATTAAGCGCTACCTAGTGGCTTTTGATGACAGTCCTGACCCTCAAAACTCATATTACGTTAGCGCTATTTTTACTGATAAAACCACTGTCATACTCAACTTGCATGATTCCGATTACCGTGATATTTGACACCGCCTGATTGCTTCATAATCCGCAGCTAGCTACACACTTCGTTTCTCTTTACCCTCATTTCCACTGAAGAAACCCAGCTACATACTTCATTTTTCCCTACCCTCATTTTGACTAAAGAAACCGTCACCAATTTGCACTAACCTCGCCTCCTGGTCATTTCTGGCGGGCGGGACGCTATGGACCGCATGAGCTGTCCTAGGGTGCTCAAATTTAGCGTTACCTAGTTGCTCTTACTAACTATCTAGACCCCCAAATTCATTTTACGTTAGCGTTATTTCGACTGAAGAAACCACTGACATACTCAACTTCCATACTTCCGATTTCCGTGATATTTGGCACCTGGTTATTGCTTTTAAACCCGAGCCCAGCTACATACTTCATTTCTCTCTACCCTCATTTTGACTGTAGAAACCGTCACCAATTTGCACTAACCTCGCCTCCTGGTCGTTCCTGGCGGGCGGCGCGGGCCACTCGTCGCAGTGCTTCAACACGCGATCCATCAGCCGCTCTATGGACGCTATGGACCGCATAAGCTCTCCTAAGGTGCTCAAATTTAGCGCCACCTAGTTGCTTTTGCTAAGTATACGTTAGCGTTATTTCGACTGAAGAAACCACTGACATACTGAACTTTCATACCTCCGACTGCCGTGATATTTGGCACCTGCTAATTGCTTCAAGACTCGAACCCAGTTCCATACTTCATTTCTCTCTACCCTCATTTTCACTGAAGAAACCGTCACCGATTTCCACTAACCTCGCCTCCTGGTCGTTCCTGGCGGGCGGCGCGGGCCACTCGTCGCAGTGCTTCAACACGCGATCCATCAGCCGCTCTATGGACGCTATGGACCGCATCAAGTGACGCACTGTGCGGCATAGTTCACCTGTTGACAGAATTTACATTTTAGTGTACCTAGTTCTTATAACCAGTATTCGAAATCTAACGAAATGTCATGTTGTTTGATATTTGCTGGATTAGCGGGTATCCAGTGCTGGAGCCTTCTGGATTGTTAAATGCTGGATCTAGCAATTCTAATCTCTAGGTGCGACCCTGTACACGTGTGTAGTGTGTTCCCCATTTTTTCCAGCAGAGTCACGCACGAACTTATTGGGACTAAGGCGTTGTACTATGTGAGTGTCGCAACGCGACCAATACTTGTGTCAATGTCAATCGCCCTCCGCCACGTAGGATGGATAGTATCATATACGCACATAGATTTGTTACTGCCGCGTCGCGTCGCACAAGCACTTACTTAAGACAACGGGCAAAAGAGCTATGTTGCGCTTGTTTTCACAGGGAAGAGACCCGGACAAACTCATCAAACTATAGTGATAACTCTGGCAATGGCTCTTCTCAGCACTAGATTTAGATTGTGGTAAGGACAACAGTACTCACTAACTCTATACGCTAAAATTAATTAATTTCAGTGATTTCAAGTTAGTTATACTACACTTATATACCTGGAGCGGGGTCTTGGTCCTCTTGCGGGGAGTCCACCGCGGCGTGCGCGGCGAGCAGCAGCTCCGAGGCCGAGTCCAGCGACGACGAGCTGGACAGCCCCAGCGAGCCCGAGCCTGAGTTCGCGTCGGAATCGCTCACTGGAAGACAGATACGCTTTATAATAATAGTCCTCCTGGCCGATTTCGACCACGGCCGCAAATCTCAACAGAGATCAGCCAACTACGCAGGAGATATTATAGAGCAGAAGATATATAATATTATGACTTTTGCGGACCTCTAAATTTTGTGACATCCCATAGAGGGGATTGAGGCCTGACCCATATAAATTGCGTTTCGGATAGATGACTCACCGGAAAAATGAACATCTATCCTCCAAAATCTTTGAAATCATTTTGGCATTGCATGCTGTCGCTACGAGACATGCAACTGAGTCAATTAAGATAGAGTTAGAAATGTAATCTAAATCGGGTCATCTATACCACTGGGGCATCTATCTCAGCTTTAATTCAATTCAATTCAATTCCATTTATTTACTTCGAAACATCCTACACTTTACCCTATAGTGTTGTTATTCTTTTCCCTACTTCGAGCATTCGTTTCATTCTATAAAAAAAGTAAACCCTGAACTGAGTTAAACTTTTAAACTATAAGTCTAGTTTAGTTTACTAGTTAGTTTATGTAAAAATGACTTACGGTCGTCCAAGTCGATGGTCCGGTTGGAGTCCGTGTCGGGGGAGGCCCCCTCCGCCTCCCCCTCCCCCTCGCCCGCGGGCTGCCCCTCCGCCGCATCGGGTGGCCTGGGAACAATTACATTATATGCATTGACTGGCATTACGCTGAGTGAGGTCCTCTTGGTTTGGACATCATAGACACACAATAGGGGCAGGCTGGCTGATTTACACTGCAAAATTACTTTTTACTTAAGTACTCGGTACTCGGCGTACTCGGTGGTTTTTTTAATACTCGTACTCGGCCGAATAACTCGGTTCAAGTGACGAGTACTCGGTTATGTAAATTTAATAAACAGCATGTCTGGAATAAGTTTGCTAGTGGCCAACTGGAGGAATTAAAGTATGTACCGAAATGACCACATACTTAAGTCAATGAACAAGCTTCTAATGTGGCGTTTGTCTTATTGGTTAATTATGGGACAGCCAGGCCGCTGCGGATCGACAAACTGTATGTAGGTAAAGGATATATCAGAAAATCTAATTCATATAATGTTGATTAGTGAAGTCATGATTTATTAATTCAAAATTACAATGAGAAGTTATTGCTGGCAGCGCGTTGCGATCATGTTTGATCTTGTTTTAGGACCTCAAATTAAACGGAGTACTCGGTACTCGGCAAGCTTTAAACCGAGTAATACTCGGTACTCGGTAAAACCACTACTTGATTTATTTCTACTTTTTACCAATTTCAAATTACTTGTGTTAAGTTTATTCCTTTTTTTTCGTTTTATTGTTTGTTTGTTTTTGTGTTTTCGTTTCTTTTATTCTGTAGATTTTGTATCTACTTCTTTTCATTTCGTTCAGTATATGTGATGTTCTAAATTAATAAACGTTTTTCTTTCTTTCTTATACATACATACAGTTCAAAGGGCATCGATTTAAATGGACCTAGACCTCTCCAAACAAAGACAGCAAATGCTCAAATAAAAATCACTCATTAAAATTGCGGTTCATGTGCGGTAGCAGGCTAACAGCGCCATCTAGCCTATGGAGCCGTGTCAGCGCTCGCCGTCGTGCGCCACCGTTAGGCGTGCGCTTGTGATGTCGTCATCACGGTAGAGGTCGTTTTATATTTAAAAAATAAATATTACGTCCAGCGTAGCAACTCACGCAAGACATAGAAAAATCGGTTGTCTGTAAAGTCGGTTTACTGACGATAGTTGAACGTGACAAAGTCTTTGTCACGTTGCCTCTTTGTCGCTCGTTCCGCGCTCTCGCTTGCACTTCAAGCCTTGAATGGAACGCCTCAGAGCGAGGTAACGCCGCATGCGTCATGTTTTTGGTGCGTGCAGCCGGTTCCATCGAATTATGAGACGTTGTCACGTCAAAACTATACAAATAAAGTTCAACTCACTTATCCTGATGGAGATTTTCTTCGCTGCTCTCAGTACCTTTGGCCCCGTTGAATTCGTTCACCGCTTGCATCATACCGAAGAACGATATTCTAGAACAATATGAACTGCAAACACGGGTTGGGTTAGTATGGTGATTTTAAAGGTTCGATCGCCGTCAGAAAATGTCTACCAGTTGTAAATTTAGATTCTGTATTGCACTTTTTTCAAGTCCAAAATGCAGTGTTTTTGCTTATTATTTAATATGATCACTTTTGGATGATCGAACTCATTTATTTATTGGTTGAAATGTCAGTGAGTGTAGTGAGTGACAGTCAACCTTTTGAAGAAATAATTCGTGTTTATTTAATGATCTATGGTCAATCAAATTAAAATTAGAACTTTTTACTTAAATGTGTGCAACTGATTTTGATACTTAAGGTGGTAAATATTATCTGACGGCGACGGTGCCTATAATAACAATAATATTTATTTATTTATTTATAACTTTATTGCACAAGAATTGTACAAAGGGTTGACTTAATGCTAAAATTATTTTCAGCCAGTCAACCTCAAGGTCAAATACTAAGGGGAAAAGACAACATTTCACTACCATTACACAAAAAAATAGTTAGACCTTTTATAAAAATAGTTAATTTTAAGAACTGATATCTACAGTTGACTTAAGGAAATGGAAACATATATTCCAAATGGTCAAAAATCTATCAAATAGTTCTTTTGAAATATATCAGACTCTTTAATAAGGCTCCGACTCTTTCTTATAAAAGAAAGTGTTACGTTTCCTGGTTCTAAGCTACCTCTCCACCAATTTTCAGCCAAATACGGTTCATCCGTTCTTGAGTTATAAATAGTGTATCTAACACCACTTCCTTTTATATATATACATGATGACTAACCTTAAAAGTTGCTTCCTCTGCTGAGCGCACAGTGTTCTCGGCGTGAGGCAGTCGCAACGGTGCTTGTAGCCGGCCCAAGCGTTTACTGAAACAAAATAAACGTTAATCAAGAGTCATTTAGAGGTGCTTGTGGCGCAGTGGTTGCTGCGCTTTGGTAGTGATACCAAAAGTTAAGCAACCTAAGGCGCGGTCATGTTTGGGATGGGTGACCATTCTGACCATTTAAGTGACGTCTATTTACAAGCATCTCCGTGCTTCGGAAGGCACGTCAAGCGGTTGGTCCCGGTTAATATCGATAGATATTAGTCGATAAGCCTAGTCAGAGGCCCTCGGACGGCTTGATAACATCTGACAGTAAGATTGGTCACTTACCTTACAAACACCCCTCCACCAATCCGCACTGAGCCCGCGTGGTGGAGTATGGCTCGGACCACCTCATAGTTGAGGTGAGGCCTGTGCCCAACAGTGGGACGTATATAGGCTGATGAGAAGAGTCATTTGAAATAGGCTGCAGCCTGAGGAGCACTTAAAGAAATTCGGACCGATAAGCAAGTGTGCACGGTAGCTCAATAGGGATGTGGACTGTACTCAAATAAGTCTATAATTTTACCATTAAAAGGTAGTTTCTATAATAAAAATAATAAAAAACACAATATTCTCTTCAAAAACCAAAGGATTAATTTTTTATTTAATATAATGTAATTAAATATTTCACCCTCAAGGCACGTGACAATCAACGCCAGTCAAATTGCGTGACTTCACTTGTTGCCAAACAAGAATTTTAACAATATTATTATTTTGATTATTTCTTCGAAATTCGTTCAATTATCTTATTGAATTATTTTTTTTAAGGCTTTCCTATCATAGTAAGCGGATATATTAAGGCAGATAGTTCAAATTTGCCATTAGTTGTATGAAAAAAATAATAACAACTAGTTTGGGCTATATTTGGTACTTATGCATGGTTTTAAACACTTTCCCAAAAATAGTCCGCATCCCTATTGGGAGAGCGATCGCCCGGCTTGCTAGACGTGCGGTCTCGAGTTCCGCCTGTGTGTGTGTTAATTTCACATTGTAAAGAGATTTGCATTGCTAATGCTAAAATATATTGTAACTTAATGTTGGGTTCACAAGATGGTGATAGGTAAGGGAGCAATGATATCTTTTGCTTCACAGCGTTTCTTTAGCTTGATTTGTTATTTCGTTTTGACGTGACGACGTCTTATAAATTGGTTTGCCGGGTGACACTTCAAGAAACTGCGTTACGCTCCGCTCACGTTCCGCGCTCACAATGAGAGCGAGTGAGAGGCACGCGTCCCTTCGACTCGGGCATGGTTAGCCCGCCTAAGAGCGAGTGAGACAGACATAAAAAGTGAAAGGCACGCGTCCCTTCCACTCGAGCACAGTTAACCCGCCTAAGAGCGAGAGAGACAGAGCGAGAGAGAGAGAGAGTGAGAGAGATAGGCATACACACCGGTTCATGTTATACAAATGAATATTCACATTAAAATTATTTTACCACTCAAAGTCGTTGTCACGTAAAACTTTCGCCCGTATACCGACTTTACAGGCAACCAATTTTTTAACTGTAAGTCCAAAATGCAATGCTTGTAAGTGTTATTATTATAAGATAACTTATAATAATTAGACATAGCCCTCTAATAATAATTTTTAATAATTTATGCAATACCCAAACTGAAATGGGTTACTGAGTTATAAGTGCAATTGTCTAGCATAAGACCTGCTATATGTATGTAACACTTAGTTGGCAAATAAATGAATATTAATAAAATTTGTTCCTACACAGGCATCGGTAAACTTAATAATCTGCAGGCTTAGCGTTGCCGTGCAAATTCCTATAGAGCATCCCCAGCGTTTATTCGTAAGCAAGACCGATGTAGGATGAAGAAATAATAATGATGATCGCATCATTATTATGTCATTCGCAGCCGTGCCGTGCGATCTGTCTTGGAATTCTACCTAAAATAAACTTACGATGAGGCGGCGTAGTGCGAGGGCGGATGTCTCGTACCGAGAGGTTACTTGTAAGAACTAGTACTGAGTTGCTGATCCGTAAGTAATGTTCGCGCTAAAACCCAGCCTGGATGACGGCATGCGTTTATTTGTATAATTTATTAGTTTGCTTTAATATGATCGTCAAGTTTTATTCTGTCCCCATCTCATAGGTACTTCATACGGAACGTTGCGAAGTCTCGTCTCTTTCTTGACCCATGACATATCGTCCCCGTCACGACATGTCGTCATCGTCCCGCCCCTGTCTCGTCTCGTCTCGTCCCACATCAAGTCCCTGTCACGTCTCCATTCCATCCCGTCTCTTACTCGTCTCGTCACGTTCCCGTCCCTTTCTCGTCTTGTTCCGATCGCCACCGTTACCGTCCCGTCCCGAAAAAGTGGCCGTTGGATGAAGTAATAGCAGGACCGGTCGCAGTGAAGATCCTTGGAAGAGGCCTACGTTCAGCAGTGGGCGACGGACGGCTGATATGATAATGATAAAGGGTGGTACTTACGATGAGGCGGCGTAGTGCGAGCGCGGATGTCTCGTAACCTCTCACTAGTGCTGCGTTGCTGATGCGGATGTAATGTTCGCGCTAAAACCCAGCCTGGCTGCCGGCCCGCGTTCGTTGGTATCATCTCCACCTTGATGAACAAAAAACAGATTAATATAATTGATGGAATCAGGCGTTACTTTGCAGAAATCCATGACTAAAGCTGAAAAAGAGAATTATTTTGCTTTAAATTTCCACTAAACGACGCCAGCACAGGAACCCAATTACCTCCAACTGTGACCACTTGAAAAAACTAGAGCTGGAAGTCGCAGGACTTACAATACAACTCACAACGTGACACAGAAGATGCACCTGGAAACACAACCCTGACACCAACAAAACACTCGACACGTTTCGCCACTACACGCGGCATCCTCAGGAGATATTGTCGCTTTGACAGACTACGAGTCGCCTGCGCTGGCGTCGTCTGGTGGCAATCTAAAGCAAAATAATTCTTCAGCCTTTGACAGAATTGTGATTGTTGAAACTTGAATACATACACTAAAGATAGGCGGGTGAATAAATACAACAACAGTTACCTTGAAGTTGATAGTAGAAGCCATTTTGAAGTTCTCCAATATTTTGAAAAACCTCTCTACAGCGAACCTGAAATAAATAATTCGGTTAAAACATAACAACATCAAACAACAAAATTATATTCTAATAACTGACCAAATTCTAAGTAAGTATACATGATGCTTTAGAGAAGTGAACAGATGGCACAAAATGTATGTTTTATTTTATTAATTTTTGGGAAACACACAGTTTAAACATTAAATAGCAAAACAGGTGAATAAAATACCACATAAACCAATTATGTGTCCTCAGCTTAAATAATAGATAGAGTAAAACAATTCAAGTTTTGTTGAAAACATTAAAATATGTAAAACTATAAAATTAAAAAAATGACAATGCCAAAGAAACAACAATTACTTATTATTGGGATAATTTATGGATTCAAGTTGACGCTAAAATGTCAACTGACTGAAAATTATTATTATTATAGCCATGGCAATAACGAGTTACCAGCATACTAAGTCCTATAAAGTGGCACATGAAAAAGACACTAATGACGGGCAGTTAAACTACTAGTAGCTGAAGTAGTACTTTAGCCACTAGTAGCTAAGGTAGCTACACACCATACTTCCTATCGTCCGATTGGCATGACGCAACCGATTGGATCAGTCAGAACTGATCGTGTGTGGGCTTGGGTACACAAGACAGTTGCAAATGTCATGCGAATCCACGCAACGTGTGACGTGAGCATTCTCGGCACCCACCTTACTCACACTTTTGACATGAATCCCTACCTTGCTTAAACAGGTTGTGCCACTTGTAAATCATGGTTTTACCAGAGCAAGAGTCCCCGTAAACAGAAGACATCTCTTTCAAAATAGTCTGGGGAGGTTTTCCTTGCTTGGTAAGGAACTTGATGACTGCGCGAAAGTCAATTTATTCCATGTTGCAATTTTTTTTCTGGATTGACTTGTTGATTGGTGTGTGGCTCAGTGAAATTTGACCTAATTTTCTTTTTTTTCATCAGCCTATATACGTCCCACTGCTGGGCACAGGCCTCACCTCAACTATGAGGTGGTGCGAACTCCACCACGCGGGCTCAGTGCGGATTGGTGGAGGGGTGTGTGTAAGGTAAGTGACCAAACTTACTGTCAGATGTTATTAAGCCGCCCCAGGGCCTCCGATTAGGCTTAACGACTAATATCTATCGATATTAACCGGGACCAACAGCTTAACGTGCCTTCCGGAGCACGGAGATGCTTGTAAATAGACGTAACTTTTTTTTTATGGTCAGAATGGTCACCCATCCCAAACATGACCGCGCCGTAGGTTGCTTAACTTTTGGTATCACTACCAAAGCGCTGCAATCACTGCGCCACAAGCACCTCTAATTTTTTTGAAACTTAGTATTTATACTCTTATTGAGTGTCACAGCTAGTGCAGGTGGTAAAAAGTTGCCCTTACCCTCTCCATACCCCTCATTCCGCGAACTTTTTGACCCACCCTCGTAGGTCGCGCAGAAAATCGACCGACTAAAGCCCCGAAGTCAGTGCGACGTAACAAGGTAACTCACTCTTTCTCCAGCGGCTTGTCGAACTCCCGGCATATGCACACTTGAGTGACGATCTCTCGCGCGATGTCACTCTGCTCGGCCAGTGATGTAAGTTGCTCGTGGATTATTGATGCCCCTGCGAACATAAAAAAACAATATCAAAACACACAATATCAAAACAACGTACACTAACACAACATATACTTTCCTACTACTGCAATAGGCTTGTTTCCACTATGAAAGAAATATTCAAAAACTGATTTTCTCTAAAATAATTCATAATTTCAGATGCCTTTACACTAATATTTTTCTGCAGTTCGTATTATTTGATTTTTAATTGGAATTCAAATGATAATTAGTCACTCAGTCGGCATTGCACGCGGTGACGTCAAAGTGTGTTATTCCCATACAAGCTCTATGAAGAAAAGCGTTTTGACAGTTGATAAAAAGTACGTCAACGATTGGTGGTGTCAACTACCGTATTGTTGAGCACATACTTTTTAACACGCTTTTATTAGCTCGAGCTTTATGTATGTGTGTAACGGAATCTTTGAACTCAATTTTCACCAACTTCCAAAAATCGGATCAAATCTTTGCACACGTGTCAAGTACCGATGACAATGCAAGAGTTTTTCATTATCCCTATTAACTAAAATAATAGTTTAAAAAACTAAAAAGAAACACGCTTTTATTGCTAACTAAAAAAGAGATAATAATTTCTTAGTACTACAGTACAGTACAGACTACGACGCTATTATAGTCATTTTCGTAGGAAAATATCACTGCTACGGGATTGCTACGACGTTTGCCCTATTATTGCCCAACTTGAGCGCCCAGACAAGCATTTTTGTTATAAAAAAAATGAAAAACAATTATACAAGGTGTAACAAAAAACCCCGTTATAACTGAAGGGTGTTGTTGTGCCCGTAAACCTGAACAACTTTCGCTAAGAAACCTAGGTCGAAATCTCAAAAAATCTTTTGGCTCTCTCATAGTAAATCGATCAGCTGATTGGCAATTTTGTATTGGAGCTCCGTTTTTTTTTTTTGAGATTTTGACCAAGGTATCATTGGGAATGTTATGCAGTTTTCCGGGCACAACAACACCCTTCAGTTATAACGGGGTTTTTTGTTACACCTTGTATACCCGCGTTGCCCAACTGCAACCGCCTAAGCCTCGCAAGGTCCCAAGTTCTGCGGCGTAAACTCTTCAGAGTCGAGTTTGAGCGCGCGAACTATCATGCTACGGAAGTTACGACTGCTACGGATTGACTAGGACGCTATTATAGTCATTTTCATAGGAAAATAGCACTGCTATTTATCTGCGTCGCCCAACTGCAGCCGCCTCAGCCTCGCAAGGTCCCAGTTCTGCGGCGCAAACTCTTCCGAGTCGAGTTTGAGCGCGCGAGCTATCGTGCTACGGAAGTTACGACTGCTACGGATTGACTACGACACTATAATAGACATTTTCATAGGAACATCTCACTGCTACGGGATAGCTACGAGGCTTGCCTAATTATTATCTAGCTTGAGCGCCCAGACTAGCATTTTTGTAATGAAAATAATTGAATATGGTTATCACAACAACGTGAGAATCACAATTACATACCCGCGTCGCACTAAGGGGTATTTGAAGCAAATATCCGGTCATAATTATTTAAGGACTTATATCATCTCAAAATACAATAAAACAAAATATATTACCAAAATTTTAGATTTATTGATAAAAGTATGTTAAGGAAAACACATAAATAAATAAAAATAAATAAAAATCAATAAATATATTTTTTTTATTCTGAATCTCTGCATTCACTAGTTACATCCGCATCCTCTTCATCATCACCATCATCAGCGACAGTATTATCATCCGATTGGTTCGGTGATGCCGCAATCAACATTCTTTTAGCCTCATCAGAAAATGGCAAGATTTTTCTTTTATTTTTAGGTCGATTACAGCTGATAAGAGGATCTGATGTCAGAAGTAATCTATTCAGTACGTCCCTGTTGCATTCGATCCTCGAAAATTTTCTTGCAAAATCGACCCTATATTTGCGTATGTGCTTATTTCGTGCCTCAGCGGCCTCCTCGGACAGTTGTTCGGACAATTCTTTAACTGGGCGACCGGGCTTGTGTGACCATGAAGGGAGCTCCAAGGCCGTTTTCAGCCAATTTTCGTTACTTTTCAAAAACCGTTCATCAGTGTAGCGTGCCTCCACCCATTTCTGCTTAAAACTTGTCTTGAAATGCCTCAGTGAACGAGATAAAACATTCCTCTCGTTTGTTGGACATGAAGTTAGCTTAACAAGTTTATCTTCCATCAAGGTAAGTTTTTCATCAATTTTCTTTCCTTTGTATTCCTTGAGGATTTCGTACAGTTCCATTCGGGTGATAGTTTTCACCTTTTCCGGAGTACCTGTGGAGAAATAAGCAAAAATTATTTTTTCGTAAAATTAAACCTACAAACTGTTTAATTTTTTTTAAAAAGGGGGGGAGGTTGGGGGACTGTTTTATTTGTCCTTCTGTTAGGCAAAGGTTCAAACTTTATTTCTACAATTAAAAAGTAGGCCGACAAGGTGCGACACATAAACAAAATAAGTAATGTATTAATTTTTTATTAAAAATACTTCGTTCCTAAGAACTGGAATTCACAACGTAAGTCTAAATGTAGAAATATAAAGAGAATTTAGTTGTTATATATATATTTGAATAGTACATACCTTCAAGTTCCATATTCAATAAAGAATTTTCTGATAAATCACCACGCAGAGACATAATTAACACAGAGAAATACGTAAAATAATCGAGAGCGCCGAGAACACAGTCACACGTTTCATACAATGGTTGGGTTCCGACTGATCCCACAACCACATCGCAGGTATAAAGTGGGTGGAGGGGCTCTAACTGGTCGGACCGATAACTAAACTTGTTCAAACATGCATTGTTTGTATCCTTTGGTGAATTTTAGGAAATGCACTTATGACCGGGTTTTTTGTTTAAATACCCCATAGTGCGTCGCCCAATTGCAGTCGCCTAAGCCTCGCAAGGTCCCTGTTCTGCGGCGCAAACTCTTCCTCGTCGAGTTTGAGAGAGCGAGCTATTATGCTACGGAATTTATGACGGCTACGAATTGACTACGACGCTATTAGAGTCATTTTCATAGGCAAATATCAACGCTACGGGATTGCTACGACGCTTGCCCTATTATTGCACAGCTGGAGCGCCCAGACAAGTATTGTTGTATAAAATATTAAAAATGTCTATCACAACTACATGAAAATCACAATTACATTCCCGCGTCGCCCAACTGCAACCGCCTTAGCCTCGCAAGGTCCCAGTTCTGCGGCGCAATTTTTTCCTAGTCGAGTTTGAGAGAGCGAGCTATTATGCTACGAAAGTTATGACGGCTACGAATTGACTACGACGCTATTATAGTCATTTTCATAGGAAAATATCACTGCTACGGGATTGCTACGACGCTTTCCCTATTATTGCACAGCTGGAGCGCCCAGACAAGTATTTTTGTAATAAAATTGAAAATGACGATCACAACTACATAAAAATCACAATTACATACCCGCGTCGCCCAACTGCAACCGCCTAAGCCTCGCAAGTTCCTAGTTCTGCGGCGCAAACTCTTCCGAAACGAGTGTGAGCGCACGAGCTATCGTGCTACGGAAGTTAAGACTGCTACGAATTGACTACGGCGCTATTATAGTCATTTTCATAGGAAAATATCACTGCTACGGGATTGCTACGAGGCTTGCCCAATTATTATCTAGCTTGAGCGCCCAGACTAGCATTTTCGTAAATGAAAATTCAATTATTTTCATTATACATTATATATATTTCATATTATTTTTATCATATGGTTATCACAACTACGTGAGAATCACAATTACATACCCGCGTCGCCCAATTGCAGTCGCCTAAGCCTCGCAAGGTCCCAGTTCTGCGGCGCAAACTCTTCAGAGTCGAGTTTGAGCGCGCGAGCTATGACCGCCGCCGCGTGCGCCGTGTCCTCGTCGCCTGTAACAAATTGTATGGATATACAGGGTGTTACAAAGTATATTGGTGGGGAAAAAAAATAAAAGTCAGACTAGGAATGCATACGGTAACATTACAGGTAGGCGATTCTCGCACTTCCCTCCGTTGGGCAACAGTACTTCAGTTTGTGCGAAAATCACGCCACCACGACACACTTACAGCGCGTCAACGCGCGGCATTATTTGCACTGCGCAAGGAGAATCTGTGACGTAGTGCGATGCCTATGAGCGTAAACAAACCAACGATTAAACAATTACTACGGAAGCTTTGACTGCTACGTTATTTGCTACGACGCTAGCCGTACTACGCTCGTAGCAGTAGTACAGTTAATAATAATAATACTAATAAAATTTTATTTCAATAAATTGTTAGTATTACACAGTATCTTAAAAACTAATGATAGCAGTGCAACAGTAAAAAAACTATACGTGTGTGGCGCACATTGGCTGGATTTACGCACCTTGACAGGTGTGCAGGCATCCAATGTCGCAGCATTCATGGGACTGATAGGACTCACCGGTCCCATCGTTCAGCAAATGTTCAGTTAAGAATCGAACATTTCGACGTCACAGACAAATGGAGGCGTTGCTTTGGAGACTATGTGCTATTGCCTGCTATGTGCTATAGACTGCCTCGTTGGTGTAGTGGCAAAGTTTCTGCTTACATCCGAGTGGTCCTGGGTTCGAATCCCAGGTCGAGCCAAAAATTGTTTCTGATATTTTCTGTCATGAATTTCTCAAAAACAGCTCGGAGTCGGGAAGTTGTCGGTATTACACCCCCGTGCCTCGGTGCGCACGTTAAGCCGTTGGTCCTGCGCCTGATCTCTCTCCGGTCATGTCGGATTGCCGTCTCACCGAACTTAGAGAGTGATGGAACAACAGTGAGTGCACCTGTGTATTGCGCTCACACTTGTGCAATATAATATCTCCTGCGTAGTTGGCAGATCTCTGCTGAGATCGGCCAGGAGGACTATTATTATGTGCTATTATTATAAAGCTGTATGTGTCCTTAAGATAACACAGTCCTCTTGGCCGATTTCGACCACGGCGGCCAATTTCAACAAAGATCAGCCAACTGCGGAGGAGATAGTATAGTCCACAAGTGTGAGCGCAATACACAGGTGCACTCACTGTTCCATCACTATCGAATACCAACGATATATAGTCGTTTTACTAGGTGCTTCAATTTTATAAATAGAAACAAGCTCGGCAAGACATTGTTCTTGAGATAAACCTCGACGAAAGTTGTGAAAATGTTCCCGCGTAAGCTCCATTTTCCTCACCGACTTATCAAATTCAAAGGACAACTATTTTTTTGTTTTTACTTTTTTTTTAATTTCAAAAATGGAATTGTGTTAAGAATAACATTACGTTTCATACACCAAAGAGGTTTTAATCTAATTTATTCCTGAGTATTCTATTTCCGATCTTTTCGGTGTGGCCATCGTAAAAAGCGTGGGGTGTACTTTATGACGTTTTCATACTTCTCTTTTTATAGTTGCCAATAGGATGCGCGAGGATAGGATGATTTTCACATACTACTATACCAAGCACCCCACGCTTTTTACAATACTGTAATATAAATTCCGTGTACTCAGAAACTATTTTCCCTTTTTTAGTTAGCAATAATAGCGTTTTTTAAACTATTTTTTGTTTTATTTTTTTAGTTTATAAGGATAATCAAATTATTGCATTGTCATCGGTACTTAATACGTGTGCAAAGTTTCAAATAAATCTCATCGAAGTTGGTGAAAATTGAGCTCAAAAATTCCGTTACATACATACATACACCCCGATCTAATGAAAGCGTGTTCAACAAATAAATAAACTCACCGCTTCGATCCCTCAATGCGGCCCGCACCCTACGCACCAGGCTGGCCAGCGGTTGCGCGTTGTGCGCGAGGCACAGACACGCGCGGCAGTGGCACCCGAGGCGGGCGCGGTACGCCCACGACGATGAAGACATTTCTACCGACCTGGGGAAAGAAAAAAAGAATAATAATAATATGACCATATTAAAGAAAAAGGAAAAACCGTGCTAGTACGGGACGGACTCGTGCTTGAATATTTCTGTAAAAAAAATACTAATATTATAAATGCGAAGGATTCTGTTTGTCCGTCAATCACGGTAAAACTACTGAAAGGATTATGATGAAATTAGTTATACAGACAGAGCTGATTCGGGTGATTCCCATGGGAAAAAACAGGAAAGAGGAAAAATTCAACGAACTCAAGGACGTGCCGTTAGTCATTTATAAATGAAAGAAACGATAAGAATAATATAAGATAAGATAGTTTTGGGTCCTGGTTGAGATCAGTACTTTCAGAAAAATAATGGTTATAATAGCAACAGAACCACCCTGACTGGTTTGAACCTGAAAATTTTGAACTTTCTTATTAGAATGGTTTACGCTTAAATAAATTTACAACATCACATGCATAGCTCTGTTCCCAAAGTGAGTAGCTAAATCGTATTTTTTGATTTCCATGTAATCAGAAAAGACGAAGGAACTACAAACACCCAGAACCGTGACATCATAGAAAGTTGGTTTTCTGCATTTTTGTCGCAATAGATTTAGAGTAAGGAAGCTAAAGGGATGCGCTTCCTACCGACCGGGTGTTATGGTCGGGGAACAAGGTCCGATAAACATCATCTTGATGCGTCTAAGCTATATTATACTGGATCTAAATCTTATATGCCGCGGTTCATGTGCGGTACTAGGCTAACAGCGCCATCTAGCCTATGGAGCCGTATCAACGCTCGTTTGCTACCGTTACGCATGCGCGCGTGATGGCGAACAGTAGAGGTCGCCACACATTGTCTCCGTCCAGGGATCGAACCCGGGTCCACATAGATAACAGCGCCTTAAATATGGGTACACACGCTATTACATCACGGTGGTTGAACTATGAACTAAATGAACACAAACGCTCACACTCCTCGACCGGGACGAAATGCTCCACTTGCCGGTCTGAAGGCTCGTACAGTCCGCTGTTGGTATGTGAAAACAAACACTCACACGTTCCCTTGCGCTACGGTGTACATGAGCGCGCTGATCTCGCACCACGAGTGGTACACGCCGAGCAGCCACTCCTCGACTGGGACGAAATGCGACAACTCCCGGTCTGAAGGCTCGTCCGCTGATGAAAGAAAAAAGTTTCAACAATTCTCTCTATATACATCCCACTGCTTGGCACAGACCACACCTCAACGATAAGGTGGTACGTGCCATAAAATCAATCAATATAATAATAAAATCAATTTATTTTTTGTAAATAGACTAACAAGTAGCACTTTTACACGTCCCAACATATAAATTAACCCTACCACTGCTTCGGGACAATTTGGGCCAGTGCTGAAAAGCGGCGCAAGAAACTTAGTCACTATTGTCATTGCCTCTTTTCAAATTTGATTTACAATAATTGTAATTTTTTACATTCAAACATTTCCATATATCTTTGTCATTTATATAACCATCAATTTTATAATATCCTTTCGACATTAATACATATTTTACAACTGCTTTAAATTTACCACCACGCGGGCTCAGTGTAGTGCCGTGAAGAGGTGTTTGTAAGATAAGTGATCAACCTTACTGTCGGATGTTATTAAGCCGCCCGAAAGCCTCTGTGACCAGACTTAACGAGTAGTAACTGATATCTATCGATATTAACCGGAACCAAGAGCTTAACGCGCCTTTCGAAGCACGGAGATGTTTTTGAATAGACGTCACTTTTATGGTCGGAATGGCCCGACAACCTATAACCAGACTTAACGACTAATATCTATCGATATCAACCGGGACCAACAGCTTAAAGTGCCAAACATCTGCTCTATTAAAATTAGGGTGTCTTCTAATTTCAATGGCCTCACGGAACATACGTGAAAGAAAACGAAATGTTTATAATATTCACAACGGTTGATATAACTGTGAGTGGGTACCACATCACAAAAACTGTGATTTCTGAGCACAAGGGAAGAACGGGTAGGTACAGGGTTAAACCAATTGAGACGCGAGTAGTTGGGTTGATGATTTTTTCCCGACTCTCGAACCTACGTACATCGAGTACTACCTTACAATATCTTATATATAAAAATGAATTGCTGTTCATTAGTCTCGCTAAAACTCGAGAACGGCTGACCCGTTTTGAATGATTTTGGTTTTGAATTATTCGTAAAAGTTCAGGGATGGTTTAAACGGTGAGAAAATATGGAATTATTGTGAGAACAGCGGGCAGGACAGCGTCTGCCGGATCCGCTAGTAATTAATATTAATGTGTAAGTGGCTGCCTACATCGCAATAACAAGGAAACTTACCGCAGACTAGACTGAGCAAAGCCGCTTCTTCTTCGGGTGTGATAGGCGGTTCCTCCTCGCCCGTGAAAATGGCGTCGTCCAGCCTGTGGACATGGGAATACAGGCTAAGTAAAATATATGATATAACTGTTATTATAATTCCGATGTAACATTTTATGTATTTTTTTTTTCAAAGCAAATAAATTCATTTCAATTTAGATGTAAGACTCAAAAAATTCGAAAGACTCATTTTATTCATTTGTTCCAGATCAAGTGTCGTTAGATCGAGAGTCGCGAGATCGAGTGTCGCGTGATCGAGTTTGAGATTAAATTTTTCAAAAATAATCCTATTTTTCAGTTTTATAAATTTGCTTGATTGACGATCAAGTTTCACGGAACGTAGCGAGCAGTAAATAACCTGCACCCAAAATCAACATACATGTCAGGCTGGTCCTCCAGAGTCGCGTCGTCTTCCAGCGGTATGTCGTCCCGGACGCCGTCCTCGGCCGACGCCAGCAGCTGGAAATAACATACGTTTTAAACAACATTTTTCTACTTCCAACGATAACATCAACTCGAGAGCGATTGGACAGTAAATCCTTGATACAAAAATCTTCACGCTCGCTCGCTATTATTCGCCTCTATGTATTACATAAATAATTAAATAAATAAAATGAAATCATTTTATTTCAGACTATGTCCATAATAATGATAAAGGAATAGATGGAAAATGTCTCTAGAGTCTCAAAATAAAAGCTATTTTTCTAATTTCAACAATTACAACAACTCGAGGGCGATTCGACAGCAAATCCTTGATACAAAAATCCTCATATGATTCGCCTCATATTAAATAAATAAATATTTCACAACAATTACACCAATTCTCTAGTCCCAAATTACGAGGCTTGTGATATGGGTACTAGACAACGGATAAACATACTTAAATACTTTATTGTAAATATATTATACATACATAGAAAACATCCAGACCAGTACAAACACACTTGTTCATGCACACTTATGTCTGTACTGTGCGGGGATCGAACCCGCGACCCTTGGTTTTAGAAGTCCGACATGTGGACCACTGCACCAAGCGGTCGTCAAGAAGTAGGAAGAGATAGGAAAAAGTCTGAGTCAGAAAATCTAAGGCCATTTACATGGCGATTTTGAGCATCAAAACCATTTATTAATAGATTTAAGCATCGCTGTGGCTGCGCGTGAGAATCGATGTAAACACGCGACTGAATCACTCCAGTTTGGTGTAATGGTCAAGGAGTTGACTATTAACCAAGAGGTCGCGGGTTCGATCCCCGCACTGTACAAACATTTGTGTGCATGAACATGTTTGTTTGTACTGGTCTGGGTGTTGTGGCTGCTCATGAGAGCTGTATACTGTTTCTGTGCGGCGAGTTTGATGGTAGTCACATACTGTTTCTGTGCGGAGAGTTTGAAGGTAGCCACAGTGTTATATGTATTTATTTAAGTTTATTTGTAATACCACTGTTGATTCAGATATCTGTAACACAAGTGCTTAAGTGCCACGGAGTCAGATCAATGTATGTATGTGATGTTGTTGTAGGTATATTTTATTTATTGTTTATGTATTTACTGCTGCCCGCATCCCTCGACTTTGACCAGCTCGTCGGTCCACCTTGTAGGGGGCATGCCAACGGACCGCCACCCGGTACGCGATCTCACTTTGCTCCTCCACGTAGAGTGATGTCATCCTGAGCTCACCTGCAATATGTCCTCGTGGCGAATGAGAAAGTGTTCGGCGTGAGGCGACGCCGGGTCCGCGCTCAGCAGCGGCAGCAGGAACTGGCCCATCGCCGGTGCGACCGCCTGCGAGATGAAGTGTATTTTAGACACAGATCAAAATCTACTTTAAGATGTTTGTGAAGTAGTTCCCTACTTATTTGGAGTTTACTCCTTAAGAATCGATTTTCATATATAAGGCTGGGGTATGAAAATATACGGGAGTAAAATCAAATTCCCGATGTTATCCGATGTCACGCGACGTTACACGAAAACCTCACACGACGATGTCACACGATGTTACCCGAAGACGCATCGGCCATTTTCTGACACATTCAACCGAGTATTGTAGTATGTACTCGTATGTATGTATTATGGAAACTATACACTGTGTATAATCTTCATAGTATGTATCTATATCCAGTAGAGCGCCTACAACTAAGAGTATCTTAGCATAGACCTTATTTTAAATTCTAATAACATGAAAAAATATATATAATAAGAGCGAACCCATATTGATTTAAAAAAATATACAGGGTGTCCCAGAACTCAACGTCAAACCGAAACGGGGTGACAGGATTGATCATAAGCATCATGACAAAAATCAGAAAAAAAATCTATCCCATGCAGTTTGAAAATTATGGGCATTTTAAGAAAAACCTAGAAATTTAGTCAAACTGTAACAATTTTTCGGTTATTATGGTTATTTTTTTTTATTTTTGTTCATTTATACTTTGGAACCATAACCCTAAATAGCATTTCAGAATGACAGTCAAAAATGATGACACAGTTGCCCCAAGTTTCCTAGAAATAAGACTGATTTGTTAAACTATGAATTTAAAATTTTCACAAATTGTCGACCTTTAAAAAAAATTTACTAGAGTGCCTTGGCAAGTGCCATTAAAAGTTGGCGCATTTAATCAGGAATCTAAAATGGTACAATACTTGTTAGTTTCATACTAAAAAAACGAGTAAAAAATAAAAACCTCATGTTACCCGATTTTTGCTAACCAATTTTACTCTGTTAAAATAATTTTTGATTCGCACAAACTCATGACAGGATCTTAATTTTACGGCAAAATGATGACAGAGATGGATACTGGACATGTTGGCCATGAGTGAGCGAGACAGATAGTGACGCCACGTAGTGAGACGGAGATGCGTCGTTTAAACGAGTGCGAATGAAACAGATACAGACGCCATTTCAAGCAAATGGCTACGCCACCAGTCTGACAACAGTCAGTACGTTTCGCTCATTCGTCTACTGCGCACCTTTCCGTATTCGCTTGTGTTGATTTAGTACTGACAACTTTGGCTTCTCTTTTTGGACTTGGATTTTTGTGAATTGGACTTGGTGATTACATACCGGCAACTGTGGCTTCTCTCTTTTGGAATTTGATTGGACTTTTGTGTTGGCATCCTTGTTATCTACCATGCCTACGCGCTACACTTCACAAGAATATGCGAACATGCACCTCATTTACGGGGAGTGCAGATGCAACGCAAGTGCCGCCGCTAGACTCTATCGTGAAAGATATCCAAATTTGGAGCGCTATCCGGATCACCGCGTGTTTGTTAATGTGCACCGTTCACTTACGGAGGGCGGCCATTTTCCGAATCAAATACGGGCTGGAGGTAGACCTAGGTCTTCTTACGAGGAAGAAGTGCTGCAAGAGGTTGCAGATGACCCAAGTATTTCTGTTCGTGGAATTGAAGAAAGAACGGGAATACCCAAAAGCACAGCACATCGTATTTTACAAAGAGCCGAAATGCATTATGCCTCGAGATTATCCTGAAAGGATTTCATTTTGTAGAACAATGATACAGAGGCATAATGAAAATCCCCAATTCATCCAAAAAATTCTCTGGTCAGATGAATCGACATTTAAAAAAGATGGTTACATAAACTTACACAATTGTCACGAGTGGCATGTGGAGAATCCACATTTAATACGAGAAGATAGAACCCAGTATCGCTTTAAAGTAAACCTGTGGACTGGAATTTTAAACGGTAGAATTATTGGGCCTTTTGAGCTGCCTGAGAATTTGAATGCCACGAATTACATACATTTTTTACGGGAAAATTTACCTACTTTGTTAGAGGACGTACGTTTACGTGTACGTTTGTAGGAGGACGTGCAGAGATAAACCTAGAGAAGAAACTCCGGAACCAACACATCTACATCAACTCAGACAGCCAAGCAGCACTGCTGGCTTTAAAATCCTTCGAACATTCATCAAAACTGGTGCAAACGTGCACTGAAACACTAAATGTACTGGGAAATACCAACAAAGTCATACTCTCGTGGGTATCAGGACATTCGAATATAGAAGGAAACGAAGTAGCTGATAACCTCGCCAGAGAGGGCGCCGATAACCCTCAAATCGGCGTAGAACCGTTTTGTGGAATTACCAAGCAACGAGCCACTACGCTACTAACCATTCTCTATAAACAAGAGGCGATTGAGTGGTGGAAGTCTACACCAGGACAAGAACACTCAAAAGCACTCATTCAGGGATACAGCAACAAAGTAACTAAAGAGCTGTTAAAGTTCAAAAGATACAAAGCTTGTACTTTGACCAGAATACTAACAGGTCACTGCAAACTAAACAAACACTTGGCAAACATGAATATGGCAGAAGACGCTCTGTGCAGATTCTGCCACACAGAGGAAACGGCCATGCATATTCTCTGCTCATGCGGCCCGCTTATGAGCAAAAGAAGTATCCATCTCGGGCGGCACATCATGCGCCCGGATGAGATAACAGAAGTCACGCTCCAAAGAGACGTACCACTATCAGATCGTCGCCACATGTGGTATCAACAAGATGGCTGCCCAGCGCATTTCGCAGTGCAAGTAAGAAATTTCCTTGACCAGGAATATCCGGAAAGGTGGATTGGACGTTCAGGCACTATCTCGTGGCCAGCCCGATCACCAGATTTAAATCCCCTGGATTTTTTTTATTGGGGCGTTCTCAAAGAAAAAGTTTACTCAAAGCCCATTGAGAGCGAAGTCGAGCTGCGTGAACGAATTTCTCAAGCTGCTGAGGAAATCAACTCTCGAGAATATGCCCGGCTAATAAGTAGATCTTTTTTAAGAAGATGTAGGGCCTGTATTGAGGCTGATGGAAAACAATTTGAACATTTATTGTAATAAACAATGTTATTTCCCTATCTGACTTTTATTCCAATAAAATTGAACTAAACTAGGTCAAGATTTTTCATTATTTTATTAATTTTACTTACTTTTGTTAACTTTTGTAAAAGTGGCGTCACTATCTGTCTCGCTCACTCATGGCCAACATGTCCAGTATCCATCTCTGTCATCATTTTGCCGTAAAATTAAGATCCTGTCATGAGTTTGTGCGAATCAAAAATTATTTTAACAGAGTAAAATTGGTTAGCAAAAATCGGGTAACATGAGGTTTTTATTACATCCTGTATAATTATATATAATCTCTATATATATAAAATTCTCGTGTCACAATGTTTGTTCCCATACTCCTCCGAAACGGCTTGACCGATTCTAATGAAATTTTGTGAGCATATTCAGTAGGTCTGAGAATCGGCTAACATCTATTTTTCATACCCCTCAGTGATAAGGGTTGTCCACAATAATTTATATAGCAAAACAACGTTTGCCGGGTCAGCTAGTTATATTATATAAAAATAAATGTATCATTCATGCTTTAAGTATCTGTTCGTGATATATTAGTCTATTTTATTCATGTCAATACAAAACACAGCGCGGTTGTACGCACTGCATAAAACTGCTACTTATTCCGTATTTGTTTCTAAAGCTCAAATGCTTTATATCGATGTTTTCTATTCATTCATAACCAGTCGCTAAATACACTTTTGGATTTATTCATCCCGTGCCAATCTAAAGGCACCCGTATCACCATCAACAGTATCATAAAAAAACCGGTCAGTGCGAGTTGGACTCGCGCACTGAGGGTTCCGTTTAAACCCGTAGATAAGGAGTAGTAACATTAAAATTTTCAAAATTGTCAAAAATATTTTTTTATATGATGAAACTGAAAATTTACGGTTTTCGTAATTTTTCCTATATCTTTACTATAAGACGTGACTTCGTACTAAATTTCAAGATTCTAAGTTTACGGGAAGTACCCTGTAGGTTTTGATTCCCGTGCGAGTTTCGAAAATTGGCGGAAATTTGCGGCCTAAATGGCTGTATCTTTTGATTGCGTTGGCTTAGAAGGTTGATATTTCTACAGCTTCCAGGGACAGTAGACCTAAGTATCATATAGAAATTTCAGTTTGATACCTCCACGCGTTCCTGAGAAAAACGGTCTTGACAGACGGACGGACGGACGGACAACAAAGTGATCTTATAAGGGTTCCGTTTTTTTCTTTTGAGATACGGAACCCTAAAAATGCATTCATTAATCCTTATTCCCTAATCTATTTACTTTTTATAACCGTCCTTAAGGAGTAAACTCCAGTCGTGCGTCGGAGCTGACACACACACTTTATTTTTATTTTTGATAGGTTTGCTCTTGACTCAAGACTAAGCCCAAAGAGGCAAAGACTGAGTCTACGATGGAGCGAGCTCACCTAGAAGGTGCCTGTTCACTCTAGCTTTGACAATTTCAAGGTTGTAATAAGCTAGATGACACTACCAATCGTTGATATACTTTTTATTATCTGTCAAAACGGACTGCCTCCATAGATTTTGTATGGGAATACAAGAACGTGACGTCACGGTCATGTATCAGAAATCTGAGTCAATTGACCGAATATTTATTGAGTTTTGTGTGTTTTAAAATTGGTTTCTACAGCTTTTTGGAAATATACTGGTTATATTAACTTCATAGGGGCTATGTTTTTTAAACGCCATGGTCTTGAAAATATTTAAGTATGTGTCATCACGCCTATTGCAGAGAAACACTGACGCAGGTAGTGAGTTCCACTCTTTTGCAGTGCGCATCAGGAATGTAGATGAGACTGATTTTGTACGTAGTTTGTGAAGTAGGCTTGCGAGATTTGCGGATTCAAGTCCCGCCTGTAGCAGTCCAATCAAAAAATTCTTGGAATCAATATTAAAAAATGCAAATATTTAAATAATAATATTTTATTTTTCTACATAATCTCCCTCCAATGCAATGCATTTAGAATAACGCGTTTCTAACTTCCTTATTCCTTGTGACAAAAAATTATTTTCTTGACTCTCGAAAAAGTCCTCTACGGCAGCTAAAACCGCGTCATTATCGTGAAATTTTGTTCCACGAATTTCCTCTTTTAATTTTGGAAATAAGTGAAAATCACTTGGGGCTAAGTCCGGAGAATATGGTGGGTGGTCAAGGAGATTGAAGCCAGCACAGCG
Source organism: Pyrausta despicata (assembly GCA_963921415.1). Classification (NCBI taxonomy): domain Eukaryota; kingdom Metazoa; phylum Arthropoda; class Insecta; order Lepidoptera; family Crambidae; genus Pyrausta; species Pyrausta despicata. The sequence continues at coordinate 5,704,889 of OY992874.1, forward strand.
GATTGCGTTGAGCGCAACTTCCGATCGATGAGCAGGAGCGTTATCTTGAAGGAACAACACGCCCAACGACAGTTTTCCACGACGTTTTTCTTTAATCGCTTCACGCACTTTCGGGATTAAATTTGCATAATAGGGTCCAGTAATCGTCTGGCCTTTTGGCATGTAATCAATAAAAAGGATTCCTTCACTATCCCAGAACACAGAGGCCATAACTTTGCCAGCGGTAGGAGCAACTCGAAATTTCTTAATGGATGGAGAGGATGGTCGTTTCCAAGACATGCTTTGTCTTTTAGTTTCAGGATCAAAATGGTGGACCCACCTTTCATCCATGGTGACAAGACGACGGCAAAAATTATCCGAATCACGCTGGAACATTTCGAGATTACGCTTGGAAATTTCCAAACGTCGCTTTTTGTTTTCGTCGGTTAACATTCGTGGCACCCATCTTGCAGACACTTTTTTGAACCCCAGTGAATCAATTAAAATGGATTGAACGCTACCAAAAGATATCTTTAGGATCTCAGCTATATGTTTTATAGTCATTCTTCTGTCTTCCAAAACCAGATTCTCAACCTTTTTGACATTTTCTTCTGTAACGGAGGTTGAAGGCCGCCCAGAACGCGGGTCATCTTTACAGCTTGATCTACCTCTTTTAAATTCAGCCACCCAGTACGCAACCGTAGAACACCCCCACATCACCCCCTAATGTCTGCTGAATGTCCAAAAAAAATTCCTTTGTAGACGTTTTTTTCAAACTGAGATATTTTATCACCGCACGTAACTCACTTTTATCCATAATTTTGACTTTTTAGCAACTCGTTGCACAAAAAAATTGATTACATGCGAACGAACTGACAAAAACAAGTAACAGTCTGCATAAATATAGTGTGATAGACACTCTTTAATTTGAATATCGAAGTTGATCCAAAAAGGTTTCATATATATGCACTTCTAAGAACTTTTTGATTCACCCTCGTAGTAAAGGTGATTTCCTACAAAAAAAGGTCCCATTAACGTAGGCAGGGTAGGGGTAAAAAAATTACAAAATATTACACTTTAAGCCCCTTTAACAAGAAGTTTCGCAATCTTATCTTAAAAGCACGATATCTCAAAAATCAATTGCTTCTAACCCCTAGTCGATGGAACCTTTTTTATTGCTGATTCTTTGTCTCTTTTTAAGGAATACGTCGAGTTACCAGTAACCCTATATGTTAAGTTACTTGAGTATTTATTGGGCTAAGCAAAACAACCCTCTATCATAAATTTATTCAAAAGGCATTATAGAAGATGTTATGAGAGGAGTACCAGTGTCTAGAGTATTCAAGAAATCCCAGTATGGAAGATCCCAAGTTATTTACACTCATTTGAGTGTAACTACAATACAACAACATTATTCAACGTTTTGGTTTTAAGCTTCGACTAAAAAGAGTTGTGTTATAAGTTTTGACCACTTTTCTGTTTGTGTGTCTGTCTGTGGCATGTTGTAGCTCCAGAACGGATGAACCCATTGCAGTGGAGTATACTTTATTCGAAAATTATTTTTACATTGGTTATTATCTATAGCTGATCAAATTTAGTCCAGTCGTTGAATTTTCACCAGCTGTTTTCTTAACACATGTCGGCCATTTGTTATCACTTGCTTGTGGCGCAGTGGTTGCTGCGCTTTGGTAGTGATACCTAAAGTTAAGCAACCTATGGCGCGGTCATGTTTGGGATGGGTGACCATTCTGACCATTTAAGTGACGTCTATTTACAAGCATCTCCCGTGCTTCGAAAGGCACGTTAAGCTGTTGGTCCCGGTTAATATCGATAGATATTAGTCGTTAAGCCTGGTCAGAGGCCCTCGGGCGGCTTAATAACATCTGACAGTAAGGTTGGTCACTTACCTTACAAACACCCCTCCACCAATCCGCACTCAGCCTGCGTGGTGGAGTATGGCTCGAACCACCTAATAGTTGAGGTGAGGCCTGTGCCTAGCAGTGGGACGTTTATAGGCTGATGAGATGAGATGAGTTATCACTTAAGTTTTCAGAAATCGCTACTCTGGCTCACCAAGTTCCACCAGCAGCCACAATCATAGCCAACTAATTAGATACCTCTCAACACGAGGGGTTCACTACTCCAATTCGAAATACATTTCGTCTAAAGACGTTAATCGTTTATCGAATTTATTTTAGCATTCGATGAAATGAACGATGGATGTGACGTCTTTCGAGTATATCACGCATTGTTCAAACAAATAATCGACTTGTTGTCATCGATGAATTGTAATTCGACGAAAAGTATTTCGAAATGGAGTAGTGAACCCCAACACGAGGCACATAAAATACAATTGGCTAGACGACACCACCAATCGTTGACATACTTTTTATTATCTGTCAAAACGGTCTGCCTCCATAGATTTCGTATGGGAATAAATGATTGTGACGTCACGGTCATGTATCAGAAATCGGAGTCAATTGACCGAATATTTATTGCGTTTTGTGTGTTTAAAAATTGGTTTCTACAGCTTTTTTTAAATATATTGGTTGTATTAACTTCATAGGAGCTATGTTTTTTAAACACCACGTTCTTGACAATATTTAAGATAGGTGTCATCATCCCAATTATAGACCTCACATTTGTCGCCTTCTTGTATATTATTTGACTCACCGCGTTCTTGAAGCCACAGTCCATGTCGACGGCTTCCTTGGTCTCCTCCTTGGCGGATGAGCTGTCAGACGACCCAGCTGTAGACGAAAATACAAAATTATTTAGTGTACAGTAGATAGAACTTGTATTGAAACGAGCTACAATGGACATTAATTGTCCACCTGGCCGATTTCGACCACGGATCACTGCGCAGGAGACATTATAGTGCACAAGTGTAAGCGCTATACACAGGTGCACTCACTGTTCCATCACTCTCAAAGTTCGGTGAGACGGCAATCTGACATGACCGGAGAGAGATCAGGCGCAGGACCACCGGCTTAACATGCGCACCGAGCCACAGGGGTGTAACACCGCCAACTTCCCGAATCTGAGCTGTTTTTGAGAAATTCATGACAGAAAATCTCAGGAACGATTTTGGTTCGGCCTGGGATTCGAACCCAGCACCTCTCGGATGTAAGGCAGAAACTGTGACACTACACCAACGAGGCAGTCACAAATACAAAATTATTTAGTGTACAGCAGGTAGACTTGTGTTGAAACGAGGAAGATTGTGCATTATTAGTATGAGATATCTACAATAATCCCATAAAATTCTCCTTTTGTTGGGCTTTACAGCAAAAGACGCTTTAAAGCTGTAAAAGAGGATTATTTCGCTTACTACGCAACGACGACGATTCGCTCGTAGTCTGTCGAAGGGACAACACCTGAGGATGCGAAGTGTAGTGGCAAAACGCGCCGAGCGTTTTGTTGGTGTCAGTGTTGTGATTCCAGGTGCATATCTTCTGTGTCACGTTGTGAGTTGTATTTTGTAAGTCTTGACTTCCAGCTCTAGTTTTTTCAAGTGCAGTTAGATGTATTTGGGTTCCTGCGCTGGCGTCGTTAAGTGGAAATTTAAAGCGAAATAATCCTCTTTTTCAGCTTTAGTCATGGATTTTTGCAAAGTAACGCCTGATTCCATCAACTAAGACGCTTTCTCAAAGACGCTTCTAGCAATGCCAACACCACAGCAGTTCTGTAGACTATATTCTGTATCTCATCATTATGCCTACTACACCTATAGTATTGTTCATGCGGGTATAAGTCGCGCCACGTATAAAGAACGCTAAGGGGGAAAGATCTTGTGCATGGTAACAGACGCTATCTCACCTTGGTCAGGGCAGCGCAGACGTGTGACGCGCGAAATCCCCACTTTGTACCACCAATTAGATCCATGAATCGTCTAGTGCGCAAGCGACTGTTAGCGTTCTTTTTATTCGGCGCGACTTAAAGATAAGACAGAACGACTGCTCATTCTACTAGCATAGTCTATCAGTTATTGCGGGCCCTGCTCGGTCTACTGCGAGTCGCAGTCTGCGCCCACGCCGGACACGTCGCACACGCTACGTACTCACACTGCGAGTCCGAGTCGGAATTGGCGCCCACGCCGGACACGTCGCGCGCAAGTAGCACGCTGCTTGCGAGCAATAGCTAAAGGACCTAGCAGCTCAGAGCTAAGTACTCACACTGCGAGTCCAGCTCGGTCCACTGCGAGTCCGAGTCGGACACGTCGCGCGCAAGTAGCACGCTACTAGCGAGCAATGGCTAAAGGATCTAGCAGCTCAGGGCTAAGTACTCACACTGCGAGTCCAGCTCGGTCCGCTGCGAGTCCGAGTCGAACACGTAGCGCGCAAGTAGCACGCTACTAGCGAGCAAAAGCTAAACGACCTAGGAGCTCAGGGCTAAGTACTCACACTGCGAGTCCAGCTCGGTCCACTGCGAGTCCGAGTCGGAATCTGCACCCACATCGGACACGTCGCGCGCACGTAGCACGCTACTAGCGAACAATAGCTAAATGATCTAGCAGCTCAGGGCTAAGTACTCACACTGCGAGTCCAGCTCGGTCCACTGCGAGTCCGAGTCGGAATCGGCGCCCACGTCAGACACGTCGGACGCGTCCGTGCGCGCCACTCGCAGCGAGATAGCACGACGGGCCGCGGCCGCGCGTCTGAGGCACATCTGTGGGCGAATAATTATCAGATTAGAGATTGTAAATAATTATATAAGCTAAGCGCAGAACTTGGTTTAGCGCCTTTCATGTAACACCCAAACTGTGCGCCGTTGCTTAACGTACATATACCGCACGTATTTTGACGTGACAACGTCTTATAAATCGATGGAGCCGGCTGCACGCACCAAAAAACAAGACGCGGCGTTACCTCGCTCTGAGGCGTTCCATTCAAGGCTTGAAGTGCAAGCGAGAGCGCGGAACGAGCGGCAAAGAAGCAACGTGACAAGACGATGTCACGTTCAACTATCGTCGGTAAACCGACTTTACAGACAACCGATTTTTTTTTCATTTATTTTGGTACGTAAGTCATTACAAATGAATTACTTAAAAAATATTACTTATTAATAAAAGGAGGACTTAACGTCATAGGGCGTTTTCTACCGTACCATTTTATAAAGGTTTCACCTGCCATGCGGCAAACGAACCGAATCTACGTGAGAGCGCGTAGGACTGGGATCTGCGTGGGCACTTTTCCCCTACGACGCTATTCCAGGGACAGGACAATGGCTATCAGCAATGGATATGCTATGACCCACCTCTTTCCCCTTGGCAATGGGGCGCCTCCTAGCAACCCGCTGGGGCCTCGCCGCCCGGCGGCCCCCCCGGCCACCCGACCACGACGAGGAGGACGAACCGCTGGCAGAGCCGCGGTGGCCCATCTGTAATGAAAACAAGTAAAGTTATTTTAAAGTCTTCTACTTAAAACACAGAATTGGGCAGTACTTAATATCATATACCTAATGTTGTGGGTTGAAAATGCTGTTGAGAGTACAATATCTTGCGCGAACGAAGTCGTACAAACGGTTTTTTTTTTAAACTTCATCACATAGTGATCTGACTCCATGGTAAGTAGCTAAAGCACTTGTGTTACAGATATCAGGATCAACAGTGTTATTACGAATAAACCTTTAAATAAATACATATTTTATAACACTCAGACCAGTACAAACAGACATGTTCATGCACACAAATGTTTGTACAGTGCGGGGATCGAACCTCTTGGTTAATAGTCAACTTCTTGACCATTACACCAAAGTGGTTGTCAATGGATCGAATGAATACATTTCGAAAGATTTGTGCACGAAATTCCGAAGGGGCGACAGACGCTTGGGAGGCGAGGTGGCACGAGATACCTAAAGTTAAAAATAATAAAATCCCTTGCAAACATGAAGATACTTTGTACCCAGATATGTAAACACCCCAGATAGTTAGCGTATGGTCTGACTATATTAAAAGTTTATTAGAATACTAGCGGACCCGCAGACGTTGTCCTGGCCGTTGTAATTTTTTTTTAATTTTCTGACCGTTTATACCTTCCCTGGACTTCCACAAATATTTCAAGACTAAAACTATGCAAATCGGTGCAGCCGTTCTCGAGTTTTAACGAGACTAACGAACAGCAATTCATTTTTATATATAAGACTAGTGGACCCCGCAGACGTTGTTCTGCAATTGCTTTTTTTAAATTTTCTAATCTTTTAAACCTTCCCTGGACTTCTACGAATATTTCAAGACTAAAATTATTTAAATCGGTTCAGCCGTTTTCAAGTTTTAGCGAGACTAACGAACAGCAATTCATTTTTATATATAAGATTTCTTCAATAATGTTTTATGAATTGTTGGAAGAATCTTATAAAAGATTAAGCAGTAAAATCTACAAATGAAATTAAGTTACTTCATTTTTAGCATTAACAATGCAAATTTCTTTATAATGTGAAAATAAAACACACTTAAAGAAACATGGACTGCCACAGGTGGGACACGAACCCGCACCTCGCGCAAACCGGGCGATTGCTCTCCTAATTAAGCTACCATGATTTTTTAAGTGTGTTTTAATTTCACCACAAAGAAAAATGTATCATGATGTACATTTTATCAATGTTTTCAAATATTTACGATCATAAAAATACATTTACCTGTGACATAAGAATGCATCAAAATACTCGTTTCACATTTTTCAAAGAACATTAAAAAGACATAAACTTGATTTATTTGATACTGGCAAAACATTTAATAAAATATATTGTATTCAGCAAAGGTAAGGTTTCTTTAAAAAAAACATTTATTTTCTTGTTGTCATAGATAGTTACTTTTACAAAGCCAGGAACTCATAACTTCTAAATTTATAGATTTGGATAAGCAAAAACATGTTTACTGTGATGGGTCGGACATCCATACAGAGATAAATTTTTGACACATTTTTTTACAATAAGTTACTACTGTCTAGATTCCAGGAGTTGCATTTAATTATTGGTTTACAAACTTTTACCAGCAGATCCAAAAAGTATGCTAATAAGAGTAATGAGTGTTGTTAAAATAAAGCAAAAATATCATAGCATAACAGCCACAATATTTTAGTACAGTAAAATCTCTTTATTCGCGGGGTATACGTTCCATAAATATGCCGCGAATACAGAAACCATGAATACAGAATGGTAATTTATATGGGTTTATACGTTCCTAGATGCCAAAATAAAAAACACAAATATATAAGAAAATCAATTTTATTGATGTTGTTGAACATTTTGATTAATCATTATCCTCAGGCTGAGGTTATTGATCGTACAGTTGATTCGGTGACATAGAATGAGCGTGATATGGATGCAAATGACTCTCCAAGGCGTAAACGATCAAGCATTTCTATTTTCACTTTAAGCGGTAACACAGATTTTTTCACAATTTCTGTAACAAATGTGAAAGATAAAACAATAAAATAGGCAAAGCGGCTTTTACCAAAGAACGGAACAGCAACATTTAAAAATATACTTTATTTTTTCAGAATTAAGGTTGCTTTTTTCTGTTTGTTTACATTTTCAAAAACGCCAACCGCAGTGTTTGCGGCAAATGCGACAAAGGCGGCTTAGGCCAAAGTGCTCGGCGGTACCATTTGACGGCACTTGCAAAAGATATTGCGTTAAACACCTATTGGAATTTTGTATGAAATTTTAGATCCGCGAATAAAGAAATTTCTAGCCGCGAATAAAGAAATTGGGTTGCATTTTTTTAAACCGCGAATAGTGAAAACGCGAATGACGGAAGCGCGAATAGGGAGCTTTTACTGTATTTGATAAATTAGCCTTATTGTAGTAACTCTTTGATATCAAATTATTAACTTTATGTGTTATGTATGAGGTGGTCCCGGTTAATATAGATAGATATTAGTATTTAAGTCTGGTCATAGGCCCTTGGGCAGCTTCATAACATCTGACAGTAAGGATGGTCACTTACCTAACACACACATCTTCACCAATCCGCACTGAGCCTGCACAGTGGAGTATGGCTCGTACCACCTCATAGTTGAGGTGAGGCCTGTGCCCAGCAGTGGGACGTATATAGGCTGATGAGAGATGTTGGATGTGACATGAATGAATGAAGTGAGCTAAATCCAGCCCAATAACATTGATGTTAATTGTGTCTGTTATCTACACCATAAATTAAAATCAGTTAAAATTAAACTAACAAGAATTGACATCAGCAACAGCTAGCAATGTTAACTTGTTATTAAAGCCAAGTCTAACAAATAAACAAATGTCCTTTAAGTTTCTAAATTTTCTGCTTGTAGACTCTTCAGTCCAAAAATATATCACATTAAAAGAGTGGTATATAATCAAAACTTAAACACTAGAGTTTGGCAATGCATTCATATTTTTTTAAGAGACATAGTAAGAGCTATGAGTGATCTGATAATTTGCCAGGTAATATGCAGGTGTTCATGTATGTAAGTGCATCAATACACAATTGAGTAACCAGCAACACTGTTTGTAGCAGTATTTAATGCAATTTATTATCAAAACAAACTCACTTAGGTGTTCGTAAAGGGATGTAATGCTTAAGAAACTAAATGGGACAGAGAGTACTCTTCCAAATACCATTTTGGTCCCATATTTTCGCATAAAATACATGTGACCAAATCTTACCAATACAAGGTTCATTGACACCGATTGAAAAGGAGGAACAGCAAATATTACGTTCGAATACCGACCGTGGGAAAGTAGTCAGAGATACGCCATGTTGGACTTACGGCTATTTCGAACAGAGAAGGAAAGTCCTGCTGCTGGTCGCCGTCCGCCAAGCCAGCTAGGAGGCCGAGCTCAGCGCTCAGGTCAGCTAGCTCGGCGCCTATGCGGTCAGCGCGGTCGGCGTCGAGCTCATCCTTGAGGATGTCGCCGATCTCGTCCGACACCGCCGCGACCGCCGAAGCCACTTCATCGGTCAGGACACCTTCCTTCACCAACCCCTCGCCACCGCCGGCGAAAAGATCACCACTTTGCACCCCCGTACTGCCCGTGCTACTATGCCCCGCACATTTCTCCATCGGAAACATCATTCACGAACCAAATAACACAACCGAGTCGATGAACGAAACATCTAAAGTCACAGCAGATTGTGTTAGATCACTCAATTAGCGATAATTCATACGCTATTAGAAGTGAAACCATTTTTTCATCGGCACTAAGATAGCCCTAAGTTTTTGACAATACCAATATGGCGACGATATTTTTAGGTGCTTTTTTGACCAGTCGCAATGGGATAACGTAACAATAATTTTAATGGCAACATTTTCTGTAGCCGGCTAAGTTACAATGGCACACCAATCCTTGAAAGTTCATAGAACGTGCCGAATACTACACTTTACAGCATTGTATTCAGCAATAAAATGGAAAATTCCAAGAATCTTATTTCAACAACTAATATATACGTTTGCGCTTACAAATACTTAATTTTGCGCTATTCTAGAGCATTTTAATTTTGTCTTGGTTTCAAAGCTTATTGTTCATTTTCAAAGTAGTTCTAGGTACTGGACACTAGATGGCACTAAATGATTGAAAAGATAATGTCATCTCACTTAATTTTCTTAACACAAGATGGCGCTGTTTTAAATGTACTGTGCAAAAGCCTTTTGTCCAAGTTCAAAGCGAAGAAAAATACACTGAAACGTTAAAATAATATTGACAATTTGATTGACACTTGTGTGTTGACACTGGGCCTGCGCGATGGGAGGTTATATTTACATCTAATTATAATTCCAAGATAAAAATATAATGCAGGTAAAATGCCGCAATGCGTTGCACGTTAGATTTCACGCGATGATTTTGCTCACCAAAACTGTACTGCTTTAAGTTAGAAACTGCGTGATAAGTTGATTGTTTCTTACCAATCAGTGATGTGTTGTTATTCGTGAAGACTGTTTTCTAGCTATAATTAAGTCTTGAATTTAGGTCATTGCGGTGTGATAAGCTGGAAGTAACCTGTCCATGTTAGTTGTAGTTAAGTATGGCTGTGCAAAATAAAGTTTTGTATGCCTTTCGGGGCTGGATCGCATTCGTGGCCTTCATGGACCTAGGTGCCGCCGGCCGGTCTTATATTGAACGTAGATGTTTTCTAAGCAATAGCGGCGACAGCGAGCAGTTAGATGGTGAGTACAGATCATAATTACCAGTAATATCCAACTCAGGTTAGTTAAAACAGGTGCTTTAACTTACCACTTGTATTTTACAGGAGATTTCACTATATCCAGAATGTTGGGGATGTATTCTGTTTTGAAAGCACTGGCTTTGACACACTGCACTCTCTATATTCATTACAGGCCGTAAGTAAAGAAATAAAGTTATTAAACTTTAAATGTTTTAATTTCTGGATAAATAATCATCAAAATACTAAGGGTATTGACCCTTAGTACATAAAATCATGATGGTATGTACGAGTTTTGATTATTCTGCGGACCAATACATAGCTGTCGCTGGAAAATATCATTCATAAAACATCGTTTTTAAAGAATGATGTTTCATTTGCATCCCTATTTGTACATTTCTTGTGCAATAAAGTTTTAAATATATAAATACAATATTGTATGTTTTACAGGATTGTATCAATGGGATACTGGTCTCTTACATTGACAATCATAATGTACTTCAGCGAGGCATTCTACTATCACTCAACAGATTTAAACTTCTATATTGTGTTCCCTTGTATTCTAAACAGTAAGTATCTATTATTATTATAACAGTATCTATCTCATAAGTAAGTAAGGCCTGGTGGATAGGACTGGATGAACATAGCCACTAATAAGGAAGAATGGAAAAGATTGGAGGAGGCTTTTACCCTTGGGGACCATTCATAATAGAAAAAAAGCTATAATATATTAAAATCTATCTTATTTATATGTTTATTCAAACTTTGTACATAAGGTTGAATTAAAGCCATGGAGCATCCTTTACAGTTCATTCCTTTGAGCTAAGCAGAAATGATTATTGCAACTCTAATAAATGATAAGTGTGTAATTAAGTTATCTAAACTAATACTCAATTTATGAGTTAAATTTAATGAACAATCATATTTTGTTTATTCTTTGTCTTATCAAGTAAACTACTCACATTAAATTCTATCAGAATCACAACAATGAAATAGAAAATAGAATTTAAACAAACAAACAGTATGGACAATTGATGAATTGTGTTAATACTAGGTTAACTTCTTTTAAGTTAATAAGAACACTAGTTAATAATAATAATAATAAATAATAAATATTTCTCAACAAGCACACCAATTCTCTAGTCCCAAAGTAAGCTACGAGGCTTGTGTTATGGGTACTAGATAACGGATATACATACTTAAATACTTTTTTTTTTGTAAATAATACATATTATAAATAGAAAACACCCAGACCAGTACAAACACACATGTTCATGCACACTTATGCTTGTACTGTGCGGGAATCGAACCCGCGACCCTTGGTTTAGAAGTCCGACATGCGGACCACTGCACGAAGCGTCGTCCACCAGTCGTCGACCACTGCACCAAGTTGTTGTTTTTGTTGGAGTCCTATGGCACCCTCGTGGTGCAAAAGGCCTTTGTGAGTTGTCGCTATCTCCCCCTGTCCTGCGCTTGAATCTTGACATCCTCTCATAGTAGACCTGCAGCTGTTATCTCCTGGTTGATGGTTTGTCTCCACAAATGTATGGGTCGTCCATTAAGAACAATAGTGGCAACAACTAAAAAATAACGAAATTTATTAACATTTTCATACTAGGTGCATTAACATTATATAGATGGTAGTTATAATGCTTAAAAACGAACTTATTGACCTAGTTACCAAGAAGGTGTGGCAATTTTGAGGGCAGGTTAAATAGATTTACATTTAAATAAAAATAAAAAATGAGTATTATTGAAAGCTAATGTAAGTAATGTCTTTGCTAGACATATAGTATACGTGAATTTAACCCCTTATTTGCAGTTATCACCCTAATTGGCCTGATATACCTGCCAAGCAAGCTGAAACTATTCGGTCAGATACCAGGAACGTCCGGCATGGACAGAGAAATTGAGGATGAGAACACACAAATACTGAGACAGATGGGCAACTTCAGGAGACGAAAATCTGGACACCCAGCCAAGAATAAGCATGTCTGATTGTGGCACTGCTGTTGTGAAGGTGCGACTGTGAGTTATTCAATTGGTGTGACCTTGGGAGTCTAAAATCTCATGTAATTTTGGCCAAAGATGTATAATAACCAGCTGGTTAAAATTGGTATTGAGCTATGAAATGAATTCTTACTTATTATAACATTTTTATTTATTTATTAGGCACACAAAAAACAGTTACAATTGATCAAACAAAAGACTTACATGCAGTAAAATTGTGTTGCTAATTGCACTATCAATTAAAGGTGTACATAACATGCTTTGGAGGTTACAAAATATGATAAAATTTTTAAACAATTTTGACAAGAATTAATAATTTTGACAGAAATGAGATATTTAAAGTAACAAAAAGATTAAAGACAAGAAGAAAAAAAAAACAGGATTACAAAAAAGCTAAAATAACAAAAGGAAAAACATACTACTAGGGCAAACATACTATAGGCTTCGGCTATAGCTTATTGTTTTACGTGTGATAGACATTGCAATCTAAAGGTTAGGATTTCACAGGATTCATGTTTGATTTCTGCCTTAAGTGGTTGATATATTATATACTATTATTTTTTTTGTATTTCACGCACTGTTGTCATTAGACTTGTAATACGAGCACTTGTTTAATTAAGATTAATTGAGGGCGTAAAATCGATTTGTTTTTGTAAAAAAAAAATTGGATTAAGTGCGTCACATAAAAAGAAGGCTGGAGGGGAGGAGTTTGCGTACGAGAGCAGTCGCTATCCCGCTCACACGCGAAATGCCAGCTCCCTCTTCACCTTGTACCACCAATAGGCATGATGTCATATATCTTAAATATTTTCAAGACTATGGCGTTTAAAAAACATAGCCCCTACGAAGTTGATACAACCAGTATATTTCCAAAAAGCTGTAGAAACCAATTTTTAAACACACAAAATTCAATAAATATTCGGTCAGTTGACTCTGATTTCTGATACACTACCGTGACGTCACGTTTTTGTATACCCATACAAAATCTATGGAGGCACACCGGTTTGACAGATAATAAAGAGTATGTCAACGATTGGTGGTGTCATCTAACCTATTACATCCGAATATAGTCTTATAGTTATTTTTATATAACGCAAATTATACTCTCTATGCATTTCCCCTTCTGCATTTTATTCTCTCTCAATATAATATTTACTTTATTCTAAGTCTGATTAGTATTTAGCATGTAAACTGCTTTTCAACCAATAGTGCCTATAGCAAATATTCTGGGTGACATAAAACAGAACTTGGCTGGAGATTTGGTACAGTAACGATTTTTAAAGCTATTGCCTAGCTTTTATCTCGGGCTTTGAGCGCGGCAACCGAATCAAGAAATTCCGTAACAAAAAAAAACCTAACACATCGTCTAACGTCGTTTCAGTTCGGCAGACTTCGGCACTGTGTTTGTGTGCGTGCGACTAGGCGTATGCGTGTAGTCTTGCAATGGCTTTATCGCGGCAGTCTTCGAGTGCCACACGTCTTGTTTTGTCTCTGTGATGGGATCCTATTATCCTTCACTAGGGACATGTAGGGCTCTCAGAAGACTTTTCCACTTATCTCGATGCTTGGTGACAGCCTCCAGTTCCTTCGGGGCTATCCATATTACGTCACGCGTTAAGGGGGAGGGAGGGGCTCGACGTAGTGTGAAGGAAGTGTTATCTTTCCTCAGTCGCGACTAGAGAATTTAAATACGGTACTCGTAGTACGATTTCGTACGGTACTCGTAGTAAGCTAGTCGTAAGGGGTCATCCATAAATTACGTCACAACGTGTGTGGGGAGGGAGAGGGTCGACGTTGTGTGACATTGTGTGACAAGGAGGTCGAAGAAGTCCTTAATTTCGTGACGTCACATTACAAAACTCATTATAATCACAATGAGTTTTGTGCACTGTAGTTAACTTCCCGATTATCAATGTTTCTATATTTTAACTGTTAGGGTTGGCTGGCAGCGATCTGTCTTTAGAGATAAGTCTTACTTAATTTCAATTGAAATAAAAAAAATATGGAACTGCCGTTTTAATTAAATAATTATTTCTTGATGTAAAAACCGGTCAAGTGCGAGTTGGACTCGCGCGCCGAGGGTTCCGTACAAACCTGTAGATAAGGAGTAGTAACTTTGAAATTTTCAAAATTGTAAAAATTTTTTTTTTTATATGATGAAATTGAAAATTTACGGTTTTCGTAATTTTCCCTATATCTGTACTATAAGACGTGACTTCGTACCAAATTTCAAGATTCTAAGTTTACGGGAAGTACCCTGTAGGTTTTGATTCCCGTGCGAGTTTCGAAAATTTGCGGAAAAATGCGTCCTAAATGGCTGTATCTTTTGATTGCGTTGGCTTAGAAGGTTGATTTTTCTACAGCTTCCAGGGACAGTAGACTAAGTATCATATAGAAATTTCAGTTTGATACCTCCACGCGCTCCTGAGAAAAACGGTCTTGACAGACGGACGGACGGACGGACAACAAAGTGATCTTATAAGGGTTCCGTTTTTTTCTTTTGAGGTACGGAAGCCTAAAAATGTAAAATATGTGACGTAACACTATGGAGGGGGGGGGGGTCTCACAAATGTGACCAGTTGTGACAAGACTGACAAGACGGGAAGGGGGGGGGGGTCAAAATAACTAAATTTGTGCGACGTAATTTTATGGATGGCCCCTTCCAGCCAAGCCCAGTGGACGGTGCTGCTTGTCCACTGAGCGCAGACACGTTGACGATTTTTTTGTATCTGATGATTATGGTGATGGGATCCTGTTATCCCTCACTAGGGATATCCAGGGCTCTTAGAAGACTTTTAAACGTTTTTTGATGCTAGGCGACAGCCTCCAGCTTCTTCCAGCCAAGCCCAGTGGTCGATGCTGCTTGACTATTGAGTACCTACCTACAGCCATGTTGTCCGAGGCTGCCTTCCATTGCCAGAGGACTGCCAGACTAAACCTGGTTTGATGTATCCTCTTTGTAAAGACTATAAGCCAACAAGATCTTCTGCGATTCTATCTGCTTAAAAACGGATGACAGATTTTTAGTTTATTGTTGAAAATCAAACACCCAGAAGCAATACATAGCAATATTAGATGCTTCCGTAATGTGTGATTCCAAGTTAGACCATATAGCATTTAAAAACTGTTATAAAATACTAGCGGACTCTGCAGACGTCGTCCTGCCCGCTATTTAATCACCGTTTAAACCTTCCCTGAACTTCTACGGATAATTCAAAACCAAAATCATTCAAATCGTTTCAGCCATTCTCGAGTTTTAGCGAGACGAACAGCAATTCATTTTTATATATAAGATAAAATATTATGACATTATTGAATTTACTGATGAATTATTTTTTTCAATAAGCTTTTATTATCAAACTATGCAATGTTATCGGAATTAAACTTGTATACACAATTTCAGCTGAATCTGACACTGGGAAGTAAGTAAAATTTAGTTTGCAATATTTGATTGCAGACACCAAACACTGACAATTACGACCACTTTGGTGTAATAGTCAAAAAGTTGACTATTAACCAAGAACCGCGGGTCCGATCCCCGCACTGTGCGAACATTTGTGTGCATGAACATGTATGTTTGTACTGGTTTGAGTGTTTATTTAAGTTTATTTGTAATACCACTGTTGATTCTGATATCTGTAACGCAAGTGCTTGAGCTACTTTCCACGGAGTCAGATCAATGTATGTGATGTTGTTGTTCAATTATGTATTATTATTATAAACACCGGGACAAGTAATTCTAAATAAAAGCATGTGAAAACCGAATGCACTGTTGATAAGTGCAAAATGATCTGCAAAAACAGATTCTTGTCGTTGCGGTATGATGAACCGAATATGAAATGAAGTTGTATAATTAAAGTTTATCTTATGCACATTTTTGTTTGTTAATTATCTTTATCGCGGTTTATTCGCTTATGGGCCGTCAACTTTGTGCGCAGTACGCTTGAAGTAGCACAGGCGAGAGGTGCAAAGCGTTGTCCCACGTGAGCGGCGCAATGCGATGCGTCCAGTACTTGTGTTGAACGCGCTTCTTCACGTAGGATACTAGCATAAACGTACGTTTATTCGATACTAGCTTTTACCCGCGACTTCGTCCGCATTGAATAGTTTTTTTTTTGAATGCGTTGTTTTCCCGTAATACCAATCTTATCTAAATGTTGTTTTCCCGCGGTCAAAAGTAACTCATGTCCTTTCTTAAGTCTCAAACTATCTCCTTACCAAATTTCATTTAAATCTGTTCAGTAGTTTAGGCGTAAAAGCGATCGACCCACTAGAATTTTTCCATGGGAATGCGCCATTTTCCCGCGGTAAAAGTAGCCTATGTCCTGTCTCGGGTATCAAAATATCTCCATACCAAATTTTGATGTGAATTGGTCCGGTAGTTTAGGCGTGATTGAGTAACAGACAGACAGACAGAGTTACATTTTGTAATATTAGTATGGATTGCGGCGGCGGTTTGCATTTGTCGTTTAAGTAGGATAACGGGTAATCTACGTCATGAATGCTGTGATTTTGGCTCCTCCCCGTCCTAATCTCCTTCGGGCGTATGCGCACACAGATGTTATGCTATTCTATGTGTATAATAAACGTCAGTTTATCTGATCTGAGGGTTAGTTAGTTTTAAGATTAATCTTGTGTGATTTTCCTCTCACGCGCCTCAATTAGAGCACATTCTAGTCATAGTTTTTTAATACAAATCGATGTGCAGTCTCTTACGCGATTGACCTAACGCAATTAAAGAAAGCTGAAGAAACATATTATCTCTCTTAAATTTAATAGTTTTCATTCAAAAATGTTCCCGTTAAATTTTGAATAGTCCAAAGTTAGTGCCAATGTACATAAGAATATGCTAAGATTACATTGTCATATGTTTTGCATTCAATGACATATAAAAATCATGTCCCTCAATTTAGAATACCTTATCCCCGTCAGCCCGCAGGGAAATAAATTACAAATTTCTTGGACTATACATTTAAACTAGAGATGCGCCGAGTATTCGGCATTTTGTCCACTATTTGTATTCGGCCGAATTATTCGGTTTAAGTGCCGAATATATTCGGTTTGAGTATTTTTATTTTCCTGGCTTCAAACCATGGAATAGAACTGAAAGACAAGCTTCTTATGTAACATTAATGTTTTTTTATAAGTAAAATAAAACTTGCGAAGAACGTGTTAACCTGTGAAACGTTATGTAAACGCACTTAAATCAAGCAATAAAACTTGAAATCAGCATGTATTTTAAAATCTTAAGTACACATATTTATTTCTCGACCTACAGTATAATGGACATTCATTTTAATACTTAATTCAACATTTATTTTTTATTCCCTAGCTCAATATTCATTTTACTATTTACTTTTAAACTATAACATGATATCCGCACTTTTCAAAAATATATATTAATATAAACTTAAATTTTTCAAACTCAGTGTTTTCCTTGAATTACAAATTTTAATTCCAAACCGAATAATTCGGCCGAATATCCGGTTCGGTAAAGATTGAACCGAATTGTATTCGGTTACTTCATATCATACTTGTTGTATGATAATCTGTATGGAAGTGCCAGTTATCTTGGGATAAATAAATAGTCATTGAATGCAAAATGTAAAGACATATAACTTTTTAACACGTTTGAATCTTGCAATAGACTCATTTAACACATAGATGAATTGATATGTTTTATCCTATATACAATCTATGCAATAGTTAGTCAATTAGTTACGTACTATCGCGTACCGCGTCGCATGAACAACTTTAAGGCGAAAATCATTTGCACATCTCGCGCAACCCCGCTTGCTAATTGCTCCGCGTATGTCGAAGTGCATACAAACAATTTTCGTTATAAAGTGTTCACGCGACGCTGACCGCCACAGTACATCCATATCAGAGTGAATAAAAACTTCGTTATTATCGGCGAATAAACTATTATACGGGTGACTACCATTGTGAGATCTTAGATATTGATTTGTTTAATTGTAAGCACTCTTTCTATCTATTCACAAAGTACATAATAGTGAAAGGCTTATCGAAATGAGTAACTGAGTTTTGCAAAATGATGGTCACCCTGCATTTGTTATAAATGAGCATTATTTTTTACCAATGTTGGCTTGGACTTTCGGCGCTAACTGTTTTCAAACAAAATTACAGAATTCAAAGACAAACCAAAAGCTATCTGATCTGACACATCTGTAATACGCTATCCCTCTTTTTTACATAAGAAGGGAAAGAGACGGATAAAACTAAATGTAGTTTTGTTAAAGATAGTTTTTCTATTGTAATTATTTTGTAATCAATTAATCAATGTACCTAAATTGCGTATTTTATCAAAACACCAACAGCTCAATATGACGTGCTTTTTGTAGTGTTTTAGCTATCTGATATTTTGTGATATTATCTGTGTGATTATAGGAATATATTTTCATAGATTATATGTTCATTTATATACCGCAGAGTGAAATGTTTCAGAGTTATATCATAAGAATAGATAGTAACGTAGAAGCGAAACTCCCGCACCAAAAGTACTCAAGGTCTACGTAGTTATTACCTATTCTCTTGGTTATTATACCCCCGGTAAAATAACATCCAGATCAGATTTTTGACAAGTTTTATTTAACTTAATTATAAAACATTTAGTGTTGTAAACTTATTAGTAATGTAATTATTTGATTGGCATCATAAGTGTTTGACGCATTAAAACTTTAACTGAACATACATTAAAGTCAAGCCAAGGTAGTTGTTACTGAGCCAATAATAAAATAATTTAATAATAATAATAATAAAATAAAAGAAATTCCTATAATCACACAAAATATAACAAGCAAACGGACCATACATACCCAGTGCCATATCATAATATCTAGTGTTGTTACATTTGAAATAAAAGGCGTTTTGAAAAATAAATTATGTTTTATTTTAAGACCATTCACCATTTTGTAATATAAGTAATTTGATTACATTTTCTGGACGGCACTGTTACATAGATAGTAAAAGGATTATAAAAATACATGTGAGTCATTCTACTACATATTATCGTAAACCAACGTGATTGGAATGTTTAAGACTTTTATTTTTGACGACAGCTTTGGTCTAGTGGTCCGAGGTCTACTACAAAACCGGCGGTCGTGGGTTCGAATCCTGCTAGGGGCAAATGTTTGTGTGATGAGCACGAGCATTTGTACCTGAGTCATGGGTGTTTATAAATGTGTTTAAGTATTTATATCCGTTATTCTAGTCAACTTGTGCTATACAAGCTAACGCTTAGTCTGGGGCTAGGTAATTGGTGTGTTCGTTGAAACAATTTATAAAAAAATATAATTATTTGTAATGGAGTTCTTAGATTTTCATACGTTTTGTAACTAATTACTGGGTTAAATTAACTTTATAGTTTTTAGTATCGATAAAAAATATTACACCTGATCCACACACTGGCCAAACAAATCGTTCGCTTAAACGACCCATATTCCAGTAACTGGATTTAAAAAAACGGCCACATTGGTGTGATTGTTGAGAAATATTTATTAATTTATTTATTTACTTCTTCCTTCTTTTAATAGGCCGAAGAATCACTTTTCGGACCAACAATTTGACTAGTGTGTGGATTCGGCTTTGGGGGAGTTAACGGACAACCTAAACCACTGATCGAAGAGACTTGCAGGTCTCTACGACTTATCTCAAAGTAAATGGATTAAAAAAAGTGTTGCCCACTTCTTCCTACTTCCAATAGGCCAAAGAATCACTTTTCGGACCACCGATTTGACTAGTGTGTGAATCCGGCTTTGGGGAGTTAACGGACAGCCTAAACCGCTGATCGTAGAGACCTGCATCTTGGAGGTGTTCTTTGTAGAACTTCCATGTGCAAAAAGAAGAGGTATTCAAACCTTAAGCCTCTAGCACACCGACGCATTCGCATACGATTCCGATACAACGAAAAAAACAGTCAGTTGTGTGGCAGCGTTTCGCATGTATTTTGTCTCACTCTAATATTAGCGAGATGAAATGGTTGCGTTCTCGTCGGTACGGTTTCGCAGATAATTGCGAAATGGCCGCTACACAGGAGCATATAATGCGTATCGGACCGACAAGTGGTTTAGGCTGTCCGTTAACACCCCAAAGTCGGATCCACACACTAGTCAAATCGTTGGCTGGAAAATTTTCTAGTAATAGTCCGGCACTGGCGCGCAGGCGATCTTCACAAAGTCTTCATACCGTACCGTGCCGTTGTTGGTCACGTTCGCCTCGCGGAATATGTTGTCTACCTGTAAAAGCTATTACAAATGACTGGAGGTAGCATACACGTGGTGTACAACTTTTTGAAGGTGGTTACTTTACTACTGCGTTAAAAATCAATGAAAAAATAGTTGAAAAACTAAAAAAAAACGCTTTTATTGCTAACTTACAATACACGGAATTCATATTACAGTAGAGTAAAAAGCGTAAGGTGCACTTTATGACGTTTTCATACTTCTCTTTTTATAGTAGCCAATAATAGGATGATTTTCATATACTACTATACCAAGCACCCCACGCTTTTTACTCTACTGTGATATAAATTCCGTGTACTAAGATTTTTTTTCTCTTTTTTACTAAGCAATAAAAGCGTGTTTTTTTTTATTTTTTAAACTATTATTTATTTTTATTTTTACAGTTAAAAGGGTAATGGAAAACTCTTATCAAATTATTGCATTGTCATCGGTTCTTGATACGTATCAAGAACCGATGACAATGCGGAATTTTAAACGTTGCACACGTGTGCAAAGTTTAAAATTAATCCGATTTCTGGAAATTGGTGAAAATTGAGCTAAAACATTCCGTTACATGCATTCATACACCCCGATCTGATAAAAGCGTGTTAAACAAATATGCATAAGCCAGGGTTTTCTTAACTGTGCGCCGTAGGCAAAGATATCGATCGCCGTGAGTCGATCTACATAATTATGTTTGCGAGTGCCACAGGGTGGCGACGATACGACAGTTGAATTTCTGTCTGTTACGCTCTCACGCCTAAACTACTATGCAGATTGGAATGAAATTTAATACACATAATGTTGACGACCATGTTTGTGTACAAAATTTTATCAAATCTGTTCAGAAGTTAGGACGTGAAATTGACATGATGACAGCTATCTTAAATATTTTCAAGACCATGGCGTTTAAAAAACATAGCCCCTATGAAGTAATTATAACCAGTTTATTTCCAAAAAGCTGTCGAAACCAATTTTCAAACACACAAAACCTCAATAAATATTCGGTCAATTGACTTCGATTTCTAATATATGACCGTGACGTCACGTTCATTTATTCCCATACAAAATCTATGGAGGCAGACCGTTTTGACAGATAATAAAAAGTATGTCAACGATTGGTGGTGTCGTCTAGCCAATTGTAACAGATAGAAATTAAATGTCGTATTGTGGTCGCCATCCTGTATTGTCGGCACATATATTTTTTACTGTTTCTAAATCGAACAGCAAACTTGGGTAGGCGCCGTGACATAAGGCTTTATAGTTGATGGAATCAGGCGTTACTTTGCGGAAATCCATGACTTTGGTTCTTGCGCTGGCGTCGTTTAGTGGAAATTTAAAGCAAAATAATCCTCTTTTTCAGCTTTACTTAAGGCTTTAATTGAAACTGCCACAAGTTGAAAAAGATCAAGAATCCCTGGCTTAAGCTATTGTCTTCTATATGACAATTTCTACAATTTCTTCACAGATGTTGTTGGGACGTGTAAAGTGCTCCTTTCTATTTACATAAATACAATGATTTTATGATGCTGTACCCAGGTAACTAAATAGTACATTACGATACGAGTGACCTAGCGAGGGCGCTAAACGCCGTGCATTAATAGGCAACTTAGGTCGCGAGTATCGTATACTATTTTATAGCACAAGTGACCTAAAGCCGCCCCTGACGGAAGGGGGGAGGGCCGCAGGGGGGTTCGGGGGGGGGGGGCGCAGCCCCCCCCCCCCCACCCGAGGGATGTGATTGCTATTTTAAAAGAAACGTTGAAATGATTTTGATTTCGAATTGATTTATTGAAAAAAAAACATTGAAACCAGTCTTTGGATCATCGAACATTGAAACATAGGATCATTCATTGGATCAAACATTGAAAACATTCAAAACGGAACATTGAAAGTATTTTTCTTTTGAATTCCTGTGCATTTTCAAGCTTCAAATGACATTTCAAAGGGTTTTGTTTCATTTTTTATACATATGCGAAGGTAGTCGATTCATTTACGCACCGTGCAGAAATAGACAACTTAGGTCCCGGAAAAGCGTGCGTAAAGTGCGGGTTTAGGTCACGCTGTGCTATAAATAATTAATTATTTTATTTGTTAAGTATTTTCTGCGTTTACAACACTATTTTTAATTTCGGAAAGTCATCATAACACTTAAAAAAATCTTTTCGGCTCCGGTCATCGGGGAGCAATCGAACCCCGACCTTTGGTAGTCCGGTGCAGTGCTCTGAACAAAGGTCGTGGGTTCGATTCCTCCCCGATGAACGGAGCCGAAAAGATTATTTTAAAAGTGTTATGAATTTTCGTAAAATAATGATGTTTGTTAATGTAGCATCCCACAGCTGAGCAAAACTCTCCCTCATCGCTTTTTGGGTGTACCTCTACAATGCAGCTGGTACCAATTATGGGGCGACTTGGGCCCAACTGTCGGCGTGCATACTACACATTTAAGGTAATCTTCCACAGGCCCGCATCAGACGCATTACACGTAACGGATTTTAGTATGCCTTGTATGAAACAGTATTCCAGCTGAATATATTTTTTTTATCTCTTTTTTATTATTCACATATGTATTTAAATTGTCCATAATTTACCTGTAGTTTTCAACATAATATTTACTGTTATTGTTTGTTACGAATGTTGTGTTCACCTATAATAGGTATACATATAAGATGTAAATACTAAGGTTTCAATTTAAGATGAGCAATGTATATATATGTATACTGTTGGTGTTCCTTTTTAAATAAATAAATAAAATTAATGAACTGGATTAGTGGAAGTGGTTGTATGAGTTTTTATGAAATCCGTTTTTTATTTATTTATTTAAAGCTTTCTCGCACAAGTAATGTACAAGGGGTAGACTTAATGCTAAAAGCATCTTCTGCCAGTCAACCTCAGTTTTTGTGCGATTCGTCTGATGCGGTCTGTACACTCTTACCTTTATCCTGACTTACGAGTATGCCATTAAAAGAAGAAAGAGTGAGTGGCTCACCTCTCTAGCAGACAGGCCCTCGCCCCAGTTCTGCAGCAAGATGCGAAGCTGCCTCGCTGGAATGATGCCCTTCTTATCATTGTCGCCGGCCTTGAACGCGTTAACAACCTGCAAAGCAAATAAATATTTTATTGTTTTAACGAGCACACCAATTACCTAGCTCCAAACTAAGCGTTAACTTGTGCTACGGTGACCAGAATAACATATAGAAACACTTAAATAATAAACACCCATGACCCAGGTACAAATGCTCGTGCTCATCACACAAACATTTGTCCCTAGCAGGTTTCGAACTCATTACTATGACAGAATTAAATGTGTGATTAGATTACCTACATACAAATCATAATCTTTTGCGTGTATTATACAGTAGGATAAAATTCTTACCTCACCAGGTAGATTTTCAGCTCTAGAATGAATATGCATGACTTCTAGAAAGTCTGCAAAAGACATCTTCCCTCCTTTGCCCTTCAGATAACCTGATGAGAAACAACAAAAACTCAACTAAAGAAGAAGGTTTTGCCTTCTTAGTGTTGAATTTATCAAATGGTAAAGTTAACAATTGGTTAAAATTATGAATGTGTCTAAGTCTATTTTGATAAGTCTGTAGGGACACAGTAGTTGCATGCATTTTGCTGAATAAACATTTTGTGCCAGTGTGCGGAACGCGCTCGGCGGCGGTCGCCAGTCGTTCCCTGCACCACCCGAAGTTAGGTCGTACCTAGTAAATTATAGTAGATCATAGTTATAACGCCAAGCATTGTGAACTTGAATAGAGACATCAGTGAGACAATTTATGACTTTTATTTTGTGACATCATAGTAAGCACCTTTCTGAGAGTCTAGTTCGGGACGTGTGATTTAGGACACTATATATCAGTTAATTATACCCAAATAGATATACCGCTAACAGATATACACCGACTCCTACCCCGACAAGTCATTAAAAATCATTAATAAAATCAATGAAAGTAGCACTTTTACAACATATAAATTAGCCCTACCACCGCTTCGGGACAATTTGGGCCAGTGCTGAGAAGAAACAGCACAAGAAGCAGTGAATTATAGCCAAATTAGTTACAAGTTGTAAACAGTGGTTGTTAAGTAACCACTATATAATTAATAGTCAAAGTTGTTTGTCAGATAAAACAAACAACAACACCACTAAATTATCCTTGACATAATATTCTTCTTGTTTGTTTCCCTTCTTTGTTCTCTTAAGGTGTCTAACGAGATTAATATACAAAGTAAATAACACACATACCAGTCAACTCCTGGATGGTAGGACTCATGCCAAGAGACCTCATGACTACAGTCAGCTCATCTAGAGACGTGATTTGACCTGACCTGGCGAATAGGTAGAAACATTCGCGGAACTCTGGAAGATAACATTGAAGTAACTAAGAAAACTTAAATAGATGTGTATACTAATATACTCTTAGGTACTTTCACTAATAAATATGAGTATCACATTATTCAGCAAAGTAGATCAAAAGATTAACAACTTGCCATCAATATCCTGTTCCTTGAAGTAGCGCGCCTGAAAATAAATACAACTTGTAAAGTCGACAATTATTGTGCATTATATTTCACGGGAATATGAACAAACAATCAGTAATTACCATTATAAAAACGAAAATTTGTACTTTTGTAGAAGAAAGTTGTAGCAACAAAAGTAATCAAAGTGATGTTCCTGGTAAACACTATCTATTTTACGTTGGTTTAATAAGTACAACTCATCTTTGATATTTATATTTTTCTTCCACTATAATGAAAGAAGAAATTAATTGAATAGGAACACAACCACCACTTGTCTCATAGAGCAACACGGCCTCCGGCGGCGGACCGGAGGGGAGTAGCCATAGCGTTTATTCTCGATACAAAACTGTCTGTCATTTTTTGCGGGGGGAAACGCACACTTTCACAATCAACAACAGAAACAATTTGCTGTCACTACGTAACTAATACATACAAATTAAAACAATACACTAATAATTTCATACACACATAGAAACATTCTGTGTCAATACAGTGTAATGAAGTGACACACAACTGCATTGACAAGTTACGACAGTCATGGCTGACAAATTGTCGATATGCATGTATCGATACTTTCGAGAACTCTGTTATTACAATCAAGTTTTAAAGTGATACAAAGGCGGATGATTTATAAAGAATTTATTCATTAAGATATAATTTAGTCTGTTCAAAAAGTCCGTTTACATGGATTATCGAGTTTTGATGTCTAACCGAGAATTCGATTTTAATGGTATAAACAGCTAAATCTATTTAAATAACAATGAATCATAGAAATGTATGTAAGCCCATAAATAAATTCACAACGATTGCACCAAATTGAATAATTCTTTATTTTCCTGTTCGTTATTGCAAGGACAAGGTTTGTACAAACGAAATTTAGACCGGGATCTGGACCGAGATTCGAAACGGGGCATTGCAACGCATGCCGGGAACTGCTAGTATACTATAATAAACAAATTAGTTGATTTTCATTCCATATCAACGAATCCATAGTTATAGAAGAAGTTATCAATGAATACAAGTGACTGCATTCGCTGTGATTGTAGTTGGTTCCATAAATACTTTTTGCTGATTAAATGTTTTAAATTACCACCACTGTAATCTGTGAAAAATATAAAAATAAGCAAAATTTCGTTTTCCTCTCACTGATTTTTAAAATGAACTAATTTTCTATAAATATGACGGATACATTTTTGTGGATTTGCTTTTTTTATTAAGAATGAAATTCGTGTATTAGTGTATTTCTCCATTATTAACCTTGCCAGTTCTAAATTATGATTCGTAAAGTCATTTTCGTGTGCATGGTTACTAATAGATGAAAACAAATCCTTGCCAATAAACTTTTTTAAAGCTTTAGGCACGATTTGGCTTGTGGTACAAGATCGTGTCGGTTTATTATCGTCGCCTAAACGTTGCCTTATTTCTTTTTCACACATACGACATAAATGTATTACCTCTTTAGAGGCATACAACAAGTTCCCTCTGCTTTTTTGATGCATTAAACTTTTTTCATCAATCGGCCCGAGCAAACCTTTGATGCACGTATTGCATTTAATTTTTTTTGATGTCGAGAAAATAACAAATCCCGCTATATATTCTACAACTTTCTCAGCAAAAGGGGAGAGAAAAGTTAATGCTTCAATCTCATCAATCAAATCGTCAGTAACATTGCTAAAACTCACTTCATCAGTAGCGTCAAAGGTATTGTATTGTCGTGCGGTTGAAGCATTAATTTTATCTAATGCTGATGTACAATTCAGTATTGTAATTTTTTCCAGTGGAATGCAATTTGTTCCGCTCCCAGTTTGTGTTAATTCTGTATTAACAAGAATTTTTTTATAGATTGCTTCAAACTGGGAGCTGGAGGGATTATCGCAATAACCACCATGACTTCTTACAATCGAAAAAAATAGCTCGATATGATCTTGGCTGATCCTGTGGAGTGGCATATATTTCAGGCCATTTTGCTGATTTTGTATTAGGTCTTGATAGATAGACTTCGTGCTCTCAATGCAGATCAAAATTCCCAAAAAACCTGTGTATCGTGGAGAATCCAATAACTTCATTTTACTTGACTCTCCATTGCGTTTTTTCACATAGGCAGACAGGCTTAATATAACCTTTTGAACTTCGTCCATTTTTTTAAGAGCCTTTTCAAAGTTTTCTGAGTTTAATGCTCTTTTATAACCATTTTGTCGCGACCGAGAATCCAATATATCAAAAATGTCATTTATCAGTGAAATGAACTTCGAAGTTGCAGTTGATCCATTAAAATCTGGCAAATCTAACTCTTTTTCACAAAATTCAAGTGCGTCTGCAACACTTGTGCTAAACAATTGTGCTGCGAGGCGAACATTCATAATTTTTGTTTTGTAATAAATGTGATTTGCTCTCAACTTATTGGCCATGAAAAATAATTCTTCCTCCTGGATTTTATGTAATGCCTCCACAAATAGCCATTGAATTTTATTTTCGTTGTCATCGTAAAAACATTTATAGTCACAAAAAGTGTTTCGAATTAATTTCAACATGTGACTCGGGTCTAAAAAAAAATATACTCGTTGCCCGGTTGTCGGATCTAAGATGGTAGTTTGCAATTTATTTGCATCCAAGCAGCAACCCAGTTCAGTAGGCATTGCTAAATTTGCTTTTGCCCCATCACATGTTAATGCTTTTATTTCCACTCCAGATTCATGTACTAATTCAAATGCTTTAGTTACAAGCTGAGCTTTTAACTTAGCACTGGTGCCTTTTACTAAAAAATATCCGATTGGGACTTTCCATGGAGTGTTAATACCAACTAATAGAAATACTAGGACATCGGTTGCTTCATCTGTGTTATCTGTTAATAAATCAAAGCCATAATCAACGTATCCGAATTGTCTGTCACTATTTGGACTGTCATTTGATGTCTTTATTTTCATTTCATCGAAAACCAAAGTACAGAAAATTTTACTATTTGGAGTGGCATCAACTTTATATTTTAAAGCCACCAATGCCTCCTTTGTAAACCCGGGTCGTCCATCAATGTTACTATACCATTTTGTCAATGTACGCGGAGCAGGTAAACAGGTTCCAAACGTTTTACGGACATACTTATAGGCTTTGGGGGAATAAAAGTTGAGAGTTAAAGCAAAACATCTCAGTTCTGGTGAATACTTAGCTCGTGAGAGCTTTCCACTTTCACATTTCTTCAGTTGACGCTTAATAAGCTCTGCTTCTTCAACACCAATTTTTTCAAGAACTAACCTTTCTTCTTTGTCTATTAAAGATTTTTCATCCAGACTCTGAAGAATTTCTTGTAATCCAGTAACCTTTTTCTTTAAGAAAAGATTTTTTGCTTGAAGTCTTTTAATTTTTTTTTTCTGATAATCTAGCTGTTGTTGCATTTTTCTTTTTCTTGGTGTAAGTATCATTGTGGAATTCGAACCATAATTACTGTCAGATGTTTCCTTTGACTGAGCCTAAAAAACAAATTGGACACGCTGTTATCATCTTTCTTAACTTAGTCAATGTTAATAAAATGTATTTATAAAAACATGTAAAAATGGTAGTAGAATACATATTTATTTCTCAAACATAATTATTATCTGCAAAAATTACAATTAAAAGAAAACTCACATGTTGAGGAGATGAAGATGTACATGGAGATGTCACATGATCAGAAATAGCACTAGTAGCATCGAGAGATGGCAAACTGTCAACTGTTAGAGTCAGTGATATTTGATGACTCTGGAATATTGAGAAAGAATTAAAGAAAAAGAAAAAGAGAAGAATTAAGAAATCCAATCTTCATTTTGCATCTGTGACTTACGGAACAAATACAGTGCGGTATTAAAGATGGTTTAGCACCCTCGACCAATCTCCTTCTCTTGTTTGCCAGCACTTGAAAGTCAGAGGTCTTGAAATGATCTGAGCAAATGACACTGTTCCTCGTAGGAATCCAGGTACGTCTGTTATTACAAAAGTTCTTCCATGTATCCCGTAAACTCGGATCTTTAGGAAAACTGCAATAAATAATAAAAATAAGCATTATGGTAGAAGTTCACTTTAGTAATTAGAATTATAATGTATCAAAACAACAATAATACAACTTTTTTAATAGTTTCCAGAATATCTCTGACAACCCCCTCTGGGCACATAGTCATTAGCATAAGCAATGCTAAATATAATAATACGATATAAATATAATCTAATAATATAGTCTAATAATAATACTAGACAACGGATATTAAATACATATAATATATACTTATAAATTTTTTGTAAATACTTATAATTAATACCTAACATACAAACACACTCAGCCAGACCGAAGACAAACACCGAAGTTCATCATAATAAATGTTTGTCTTCTGTGGAAATCAAACCCGCAACTCTGAGCTCAGTAGTCCACCATATAAACCACTGGGCCACGGAGGTCGTCAATTAGTGTAAAATTTAATTAGTATTTATTAAAATACAATACAACGGTTCAATTTTAATAGGTACGTATCATTATTATTATACTACATTAAGATATATTTTATTAAATCGGAAAACATTACGTATCTAAATATTATTATAAGCACGAGAGACAAGGCTGCATGGCCTTAACCTTTGTCTTTTTTATCGATGAATCAGATCTACAACACTATCGCTCAGTGACAGCGTGAACTTGGGTATAAGCCGCACAGTTAAAGAATAGATATGAAAATGGCGTCCGCTCGCATTTCTCGCTCACACTCTATAGACAGCGATAGAGTGTGAGCGAGAAAGTATGCGAGTGGCCATTTTTTATCTATTCTTTATCTGCACGGGTTATAACAGACTCGGAATAGCGCGGCAGTCGTTTGACCGATCCACATAATGTACGAATGCAAGCGGACACATTTGGTAAACAAATCCGAAACAATACGACCGGTTATTATTGTAATTTTTTTAGTTTAAAGAGAAATATAGTTAATAATGTAATCAAAATTACTTACATATGAAAGGTAATGCCATCTTTTTGTAAGTTTGAAGTGGCAGATCTCTTTTTACAGCAAAACACTGAACAGCACGGCATTTTACAAGGACGTCGATCACACCGCGCAACTAGATTCAGTCTAGTGAATAGTGCCGCTGCAACTAGTTTTATTGTACGCATAAGACCGAGTGATCTTGTACTTTGACAGAGGGGAACGCCTGCGTATGGCTACTCCCGTCCGTGTTGCTCTATGACTTGTCTACGTGACAATCGAAGTTTCTAACATAAAAAATAAAATGAGTACGTTCTCATTTATCCTAAATCAAACAGTTAGCCGAAAATACTATCACCCAATCAGTGGACCCAGAAAAACTCGTCGACGTCAACGTTAATTGGTGCATAAAAAGGTACTTTGTGATTGGTGCTTTGTTGGTGTTTTATTCTAATGGTCAATAGCACTAGTTTTCGGGCAAACTGTTCGCCCAACGTGTGGCTTTCATGTGGCTTTACATTCGTATCAGAATTTACCGTGCGTAGATTTAACCAAGCCGAAAGAATTTGACATTTCAGAAAAAATTAAAATTGTCTATGGAATATAAAAGAAAGATGGCCAATCAGCTGACGGCTGAAAGAAATATTTTTCCATGAAACGACCGAAATTGTGTGAATTGTTACATAAAACGTATTCTTTCAGTGCATTAAGTGTGATTGAGACTGTTGCAGCTGTATTTTGTTGTGATGGGTTTTGTGTATTGCCGAGAGTGAGTAATTCAATATCATTGTCAAGTGTTATCTAATTTTACCTGCGATTTCAAGTGTGAGCCATGTATTTATAATTTTATGGTTATAAACTCTTAATTAATGGGTCTACTACTTGCACAGTATGGCTTCCGACAGAGTACTTCAATTTTCACCACCTATAATACAATTTACTAATACATAGTATGAACTTGGCCTTAGTGGATTCAAAGGAATTATGATGTTAATTTGCTCATGAACAATATATTCAAGTATAACATGATTTAAGGCAACAATGTTGTCTTATTATTTATGCTAAACAACAGTGCCATAGTTGATATTAAAATGTTAACTTGAGCTTCATATAAGCCTGGATTACCTTTAATCAGTCATGTTATGAGAATCACACTACATCTGAAGAAAAATATTATATTTTATTTGTTTATATCAGTATGATGCATTATCATCACAATGCACACAAGCTCTTTATTGTTAGCTTTCACACCCATTTTAATCAAATTATTATACTTATTTGTATGTTATCTAATTGCCATAGTTGTCAATACACTGTTTCTAATGATTGGAGATTTCTAACTATTGGAGCTCACAACTGGTGTCATTGACCTGTTAAAATTCAACTTATATTTTGATAAAACCATCCAATGTACAAATGAATATAATAACAGTTATGTTATCTTCACATTATGTTTTCCTTCCTATTTCATTACTAACTCTTGTTGTATAACTTTTGATAAGGCAGTGCCTTTGTGCTACAATGTATGAGTAACTACAAGACTGATTAATTATGCAGTCTGAATAGGCTAGATGACACCACCAATCATTGACATACTCTTAATCATCTGTCAAAACAATCTGCTTCCATAAATTTTGTATAGGAATACTATAATTTGATGTCTTAATATAATATCAGAAATCAAAGTCAATTGACTGAATATTTATTTAATACTATGTATACAAAAATTGGTTTCTACAGCCATTTGGAAATAAATTGGTTTTACTAGCTTCATTGAAGTTCAGTTTTTAACACCATCTTATCTTAAAAATATTAACGACACGTGTCATCATGCCTATTAATTGTCTGGTAATAAATATCAAAGTACACAGTGTGTACTTAGCTGTACACCAGCTATGATGAAACCAGGCAAAGACAATAATGCATTTTGTTTTGTAGCACTAGCCCATAGTTTTCATGCCCATTTAAAATGTCATATCATGAACTATCAGTACCTTATGTTCCATTGGCCTTTTGCATAAATGATTACTACCTGTGTCAGTTTTTCCCTGCAATTACAACCTAGGAATATTCAAAGCTAGAGTGAACAGGCATCTTCTAGGTGAGCTCTCTTTATTGTAGACTCAGTCTTTGCCTCATTGGGCTTGGGTCAACAGCAAACCTAGCACAAATTAAAATGACATATATATTGGATTCGTTACATGAACAGCCATGAGCACATTAATTTATTCCAGACCCTTTTTCGATTTGGTTTTTACGTTTTTTCCATATTTTTTTGCATTGTTTAAACCTTCCATGGACTCCACAAATATATCGAGACTTAAATTATTGAAATCGATTCAGCCATTCTTAAGTTTTAGTGAGTCTGACGAATAGCAATTCATTTTTATAGATAAGACTAGCTGACCCGGCAAACGTTGTTTTGCCATATAAATGTTAAGGGTGGACAACCCTTATCACTACGTGGTATGAAAAATAGGTGTTGGCCGATTCTCAGACCTACTCAATATGCTCACAAAATTTCATGAGAATCGGTCAAGCCAATTCGGAGGAGTATGGCAACGAAAACTGTGACACGAGAATTTTATATATTAGATTTGTAATTGCATTCTAGATATTCATGAAAGAGTTGATTGTAACTTTGTTTTTTGTTTACTTTCAGTTATACCAAATCGGAAGAGGCTCAACTGTAAAAATAAATCATGGAAGAACCTGTTAAAAAATCAAACAAAATATACTTGGATCACTTTAAAATATCTTAGAAAAGAAGTTAAATAAAATAAACTAAAAAAAGTAATAGCTTAGTGGTGTTGTTTGCTTAAAGATAACGATAATATTTATTTTTTGTTAAAATTGTGAATTTTATGTTACATTGATTCCATTATTATTTGTATTTAATACAAACGTTTCTGAAACTAAATACGGGCTGTACATTTAGTGGTAGTGCTTTAGTAAAACACAAGTTACCAAAGAGATTGTATTGTATATAAAATAATTATTTAATGTAAAAAAAAAAGTAAAATTGCAATAAATAGTTATACATAGATGCTGTTAAGTCTATGGAGCATTAGTAACGATAAAGAAGACAGAGATAGGAATAGCAGTGACAGTAAGAGTGAGCGAGAGGTTTCGAGGATGGCAGCGAGCATGGTGGAGTCTCCACCGCCTCAGTTGATCACAACGATAGAATGGGGGATGATGGACAAAAGCAAGTTCTTTCCGTTGTACACACTAAGCAGTTTTACAGGTAATTTTGAGTTATTAATTTAACTTTTTCTGTATAGTCTGCGAAGTTCGTTAATGAGCCTGCCTGCTTGGGTTGCGCGAGAATCTGAGTTATAGGAATTTGCTTCATACATCCTGGCTGAAAAATCGCGCAAACATCAATCAGCCGCTAAGGCGTTGCCGTACGTGAGCGGCGCAAAGCGACAAGTGCGTTGCGACGCGACCAATATTTGTGTATCATTATATAAACTCATTTGCACATCACGCGCAATCTCGCTTACGAATTGCTCCGTGTGTGTCGAAGTGCATCCAAACAATTTTCGTTAGAAAGTGTTCACGCGGCGCTGGCCGCCACTGTACATACATTTGATATTGTCCCGTCGCGTCCCACTGGTCGCGTTTGTTGCTCACGTAGGACAACGCAGAACATCTAGAATACCCTGTTCCCCCCGCCAAGCCAACGTCTGACCCCCCGCAGGACGTTTGCGCACGAAGTCGTCAGACTATAATAGTGTAAATGCAAATTACCCTGTCTCCGCCAAGCCAACGTCTGAAACCCCGCAGGACGTTCGCGCACAAAGTTGTCAGACCATAATAGTGTAAATGCAAACTAAAGATTACAATATGATATTTTGTAAATGCAAACTAAAGGTTACAATATGATATTTTGTAAATGAAAGCTAAAGATTACAAAATTATATCTGCGCACGTATCGAAGTTATTAATGTTGAAACATTGTATCTAGCAGAATATAACTTCCGTATTTTAATGTGTGCCAAACGCATATCTCTATAAAAAAGCGTCTGACAATTATTTTGGCTCGATAACGCGTGATAAGAAAGGCTTTATCTGTAAGATAAAATTAAATTAATGGTTAGCGTGAAAGCGTCATGTAGGTTAAGCGTCACTGCTATTCCTAGTACGCGAATTCCGTGCGTGCGTCCCTAAAAAAAAGTGACCAACGTTTGGCTGGTAAAGTAACAATATTCCACCCATTCCATACTTTTGTATGAACCCCGCACACCCCGCAGGAAGGTCGCACACGAACTTATTAGGCGATAGTATTTAAATGTACGAAGGGAGATAGAAGAAAAACACGGGTTGCACTCCGGGAGTGCCGGCAGAAGTGAAAACTTAACAACCGTCTTACGGTTTTTCGATCAGCATCACGTGACCTGACGCGAGTTTCACAGTTTCTACCCATGCCACAAAAGTGCTCAACGCCGCTAAAGAAGTTTTCACTTCAAAAATATATTTTTGCTTATACACCAATATAAACCTAATTGAACATTTGTTACCTTCATTGCTGGCATTCTACGCGAATGATAGGATTACTCCCCGTACCCTGTTAATAAGTCTGGAAGAGATCACTCTTAGCGATTTGACCGCTAAGATCCTACAAGTTGTGCGTTGTCCTACAAGTGCGACGAGACCAATAACTTGTGTCAATATATTTTTTTTTATCTAAATCAGTTAATTGACGACCACTTCGGTGTTATGGTCAAGAAGTTGACTATTAACCAAGAGGTCGCGGGTTCCATCCCCGCACTGTACTAAAAATTGTGTGCATGAACATGTCTGTATGTACTGGTCTGGGTGTTACATGCATTTATTTAAATTTATCTGTAATACCACTGTTGATTCTGATATCTGTAACACAAGTGCTAAAGCTACTTACCACGGAGTCAGATCAATGTATATGATGTTGGTGTATATTTATTTATTTATTTAAAAACAATATTTATGTTTTGATCATTCCAGTAAGATGCGCCCTGTACCCGCTCACTCTAGTGAAGACGCAACTTCAAGTACAGCGCAAGAAGGAGGCGTACAACGGGGTGGTGGACGCCATCACCAAGATATACAGGAGCGAGGGTGTCTCCGGCCTGTATAGGGGCTTCTGGCTGTCCAGCGTGAGTCTCTCTATTCGTTTTAAAATATTTCATCATTTTACTTTGGTGTAATGGTTAAGCAGTTGACTATTACCTAACCAAGAGGCCGCGGGTTCGATCACCGCACTGTACAAACATTTGTGTGCATGAACATGTCTGTTTGTACTGGTCTGGGTGTTATATGTATTTATTTTAAGTTTATTTGTAATACCACTGCTGCACTGTTGATACTAATATTTGTAACACAAGTGCTTAAGCTACTTACCACTCAGACGTTCATGACGTTCGTCACTAGTATTAATATAAAAAACCTTTTCATTGATATTGATATAAAAAGAAACATATGCTGGTTGATCGTAAAATGTATATTACTAACCATTGTTATTCCTTTCAGTTTCAGATAATCTCAGGAGTATTTTATATCACAACATACGAGGGCGTTAGACATGAACTGGGCAAATACGACTTCAGTCCTAAAGCTAAGGTAATTAAGATCTATACCTAAATACGAATTCTTTATTTTTCATTAGTCGTTCATGTACAATCGCGGTCAGCACCGCGTGAACACCTTTAAGGCGAAAATCATTTTAGCACATCGCGCGCAATCTCGCTTGCTAATTGCTCCGCGTGCGTCGAAGTTAGAGATGTAAAATGACTGAATCTGACCAGTCACGATTGTCATAAACCTTATGTGACCGGTCATCTACGGTCAAATTCGGTCAATTTAACTCAAATATTTCTGTCTGTCTACTTGAGAGAAGAGAGGCGGTGGTAGTTGCGACTACCGCCAAATAATTTATTTACTTAGGTACTTTCAAATCAGTTTATAATTATGCAAGTTGAAATGAGGCGGCGTTTTATGTTATGTTATATCATTAGAGAATAATACGGCTGTAAAGTATAGACCAACAACAACAAGTTTGTGCGCAACCCTCCTGTGGGGAGACAGACGTTCACATTATAATTCCCTTAACATTATAATTTAAATTTAAAATCAACATTAGCATCAACATATTTTGAAATTATTAGAAAATAAAATGATTAGAAATGTAAAATGATTGCCTAAAATTTGTAAAATGTTTAATAATATAATAAATCATTTCAAACCACTTTTTGTTTCAATTTAAAAGTTAGAGACATTATTCGATCACAAAAACTAAGAAAATCTTAATAAAGTACTTAAAAATATTAGAAATCAAAATAACTAATATTGACCATTTTTGACAGCTATTTGACTGCTTTTGACCAATTTGACCGAAAATGACAGTCAGTCAAATTCAGTCACTTTAGTCATTTTCAACACTAGTCGAAGTGCATGCAAACAATTTTCTTTATATAGTGTTCACGCGGCGCTGACCTCCACCGTACATCAAACGTAAGCGACGCATTGCGCAAAGTGCAACGGGATGTATTGTAAAAAAAAGATGTATTGTAAGTCCAGCGACTTCCATCTCTAGTGTTTTCAAGTGGTTACAGTAGGGAATATGCATAAAATTTTAAATGGCCTTAAATATTTTTTTCTCGAATACTTATTATCGTAATATTATAATGAAAAGATTTTTTTTTATTTACTTATTATTTAAACCCCTAAAATAATTTTCAAAAAGTACAAAATAAGGGAGCGAAATTCAAACTTCCAAAACGCTCCACCATAGGTCGAACGCAATGTGACGTCATCTGACACGACATTGTATTGTAAAAATTACGAAATAACTGAAAAGTCCATAGTAAACACTAAGGTAAACACCCACTGGATGTGTCATGTGACGTCACGCAAAGCGCGCGCAAAATGGCAGCGTTTGAACTGCTTAAATTTTTTAAAAGTTTTAAATTTTATTTTAAAAAATATCTAGAGTATTTTGAAGCCCATTAATATTTTTTTTTATGTTATAAAATAGTAAACTATTAATTTAAGACAAAAAAGAAAAACATGAATATTCCCTATTGGATGTATTTCAATCCTCTTTTTCAGCTTTATAAAT
Source organism: Pyrausta despicata (assembly GCA_963921415.1). NCBI lineage: Eukaryota > Metazoa > Arthropoda > Insecta > Lepidoptera > Crambidae > Pyrausta > Pyrausta despicata. Next base: position 5,741,816 of record OY992874.1, read on the forward strand.
AATGAATATAGTAATATAGTAATCTTTCCTTACAGTCGTTCATAGGCGGTGGCTGCGCTTCCATAGTGGGGCAGACAATCATAGTCCCTTTCGATGTCCTGAGCCAGCATCTCATGGTGCTAGGGCTGGTGAAGAGCAGAGCTGGTGGTAGCAAGAACCCTGTGAGTACACCTATTTACTTACCAGTCCATTGCGAATTGTTCTACTTACTAGTCGAAATCCGATTGCGATGCTAGTTTTTTTAATCCCCGTCGAAAAAAAGTGTGTTTATGTCTATGTATGTTTTTGTATTACTGTCTGGCATCGTAGCTTCCTAACGGATGGACCGATTTCAATGCGGTTTTTGACGTGACAACGACTTATAAATTGGTTTGCCGGGTGACACTTCAAGAAACTGCGTTACGCTGCTGCGCTCACGTTCCGCGCTCACAATGAGAGCGAGTGAGAGGCACGCGTCCCTTCGACTCGGGCATGGTTAGCCCGCCTAAGAGCGAGTGAGACAGACATAAAAAGTGAAAGGCACGCGTCCCTTCCACTCGAGCACAGTTAGCCCGCCTAAGAGCGAGAGAGACAGAGCGAGAGAGAGAGAGTGAGAGAGATAGGCATACACACCGGTTCATGTTATACGAATGAATATTCACATTAAAATTTTTACCACTCAAAGTCGTTGTCACGTAAAACTTTCGCCCGTATACCGACTTTACAGGCAACCAATTTTTTTTTTGTAGTCGCGCTGCGCGTAAGCATAAGAAAATTATATGATTTTAAACTTTCGCGTTGCATTTTAACACTAACTGTTGGTTATCGGGGTCTAAACGCGAACTATTCAATGAGTAGTTTGTCGCGGTGACTGTACTAACATTTTTAATAATGAAAGTGTGAGGGTGGATGTGGAAACTGCGGCCGCCCCGCGCAGACGACGCCGCGCGCCGCCAGTCAGCTCGTGACCACGGCGCAGTGCAGTCCAGCCGAAACGTCGAGCAGTGAGTACCTAAATACTCATTAAATAGTTCGCGTTTAGACCCGATAACCAACAGTTAGAGCATTAGAAAATTGTTATGTTAACTAGCTGCCGCCCGCAACTTTGTATGCATTTAAATTCGAATAAATGTTAGAGTTTTGGCCCAGTCTACTCGCTGAGATCTTTAAAACGGTACCTCAATCATATTTTTAGGCCCCAGCACCGCGACACCGGCTGGTGGGAAAGGAATGCTCTTGCACAAATAATATATAGAGATAGCAATTAAATTAAATTAAAAATCATTTATTTCAGATAAACATTATCCATAATTTACATACATGTCACAATAATTAATTAAATATAAAATAAATTGAAAGAAAATAATAAATTACAATCGAATAGTGATAAAAAACAAAATTGAATTAAATGTCAAGTTCTTATTTGATAAAAAAGGCGATGCATTGGCATGCAGCTTCATCCACCTTTGCATCATCGGGGAATCCCACCGCTCGGCCAATGCATTCAGGACACTGTTAGTACTGCTTCGAAAGCGTTGAAGCAGCGAGGCACTCCTCTTTCGGATGATGGCGTAGAAATCATCTATTTGTGCCTGTGCGAACATTGTTGACGCGCTGCAAAACCGTGGTAGCCCCATCAGCGCCCTGAATGCATTGTTGTACTGGACGCGCAATGGGGGAGGAAGGTTATTCCTGAAACCTTATAACTTACCTTAACCTTTCCTTTCCTGGTCATTATTAGTTACTGAAATAAAATAATTTGTATTTGTATTCCTGACTGAATTTTGATTCCCTCCTTCAAAGAAAAGAGTGAAAATCCATAGTTATTAGAATCGTTAATATGTGGTTGACTAGTCATCTTGTTTTTTTTTTTTCAACTTTTTCGTAATTTTATGTCAGCGGTTATTTATCAGGGCAATGTTTTTGGATTTGTGATTATTTTTAGCAATTGACAACTATTCAATCTGACACCTACCTTGATATCAGTTCTCACTTGTCAGCAAATGATAAAAATGTTTTTTTTTGTTTTAATTTTTGCAGCGCTAAGCGAAATAAATAGAATGTGCGAAGACATTGACTTAGTACCATGTTAGAGGCCGGTTCTTTTATTTTTTATTTATTTATTAAGATCTTAGATGTTGTTTGTTCAATTTGTTGACATTGCTATATTTTTATTTCCAGAAAATAAACCCCCTAGGTCTAGATCTAGACAAGCGGTTCAACAAAACAGAGCTAGCTAAAGAAGTGTTCGTACGGGTATACAAACTGAATGGATTGTCGGGATACTACAGAGGATACGCGGCTTCCCTCGCCGCGTATGTGCCGAATTCGGCTCTATGGTGGGCGCTTTATACCACTTATCAAGGTGAGTGAAACTACCATTTTCTACTATTTTGGTAGTTTTAAAATTTTAGGATTTAGACGTAGCCTTCGATTGTTCCATGTAGATAGCCATAAAAGCAGTGTAAAAAATATAATCTACCATTTCTACAATTGTGGTAGTTTTTAATTTAAGCTTTTGACGTATTTTTCAAATTTTGGCTATGATAGACGAGTAAAACTGTCATTTCTACTATTTTGGTAGATTTAGCACAAAGTCAGGGAGATGTTCGTACTAATAACAGGTGTCAATGTAGATATTGCATGATGATTAGAAGATTAGATTATAAGTTACGCGAAGCTGAATGTTTTTTATAAATTTACTACCATTTTAAGACGACCACTTTAGATGGTGTAATGATTAAGAAGTTGACCAAAACCTAGACCAAGAGGTCGAGGGGCCGATCTCCGCAGTGTGCAAACATTTGTGTCCATAGAAGCGTTTATAATTTTGTTGACTCTGTCCACAGTTGATTCTGACTTAACACAAGTGCTACTAATCACGGGGTCAGATCAATTTATGTGACTGTATATATTCCTTTATTTTCGTGAAATTTATCTGCCTATCTACTTTTACAGACGAACTCCTCAGAATAAGTCCATCGTGGGTGTCGCATCTCCTCATACAATGTGTAGCGGGCACTCTCGGCGGGTTCACCACAACTATACTGACCAATCCACTGGACATAGTTCGAGCTAGGCTACAGGTAAAAAAATTGATAGAGGCAGTTTTATTTACTTTCGTTGGAGTTAACGCTTAAGATGAATTATTGCAAAACTACCATTTTAATAGTAGTTTTGGGTTATTAACGATTATGCTGATCCAATTTGTGGTGGAACTCACTCGCTACATGAAAATATAATTAACAAGTACATCACCCATGAGATACTGCAGTGTTTGACGTGACATGCTGGCCACCATTTATATGATGCTACAGCGATGAACAAACAGATGTGCTGTGATCATATGTAGGTAGTAGGTATTTCCATATCCATACAAATTGTATTTAGACAAATTGTTATGACGGATGATTAAGATTTTGTCCACCATTAATGCGTCATCGTTAACATATTTCTTTTTTCTAGGTGGAAGGCGTTAGCACGATGCGGCAAGTAGTGAGGGACCTCTGGCAAGAAGAGGGTCTCATGGGACTCTACCTCAAAGGACTCTCAGCTAGACTAGTGCAGTCCGCTTGCTTTTCCTTCAGTATAATACTAGGGTATGAGAGCATTAAGCGGGTGGCTGTAAGCGAAGAGTATAGGACGAGAGTACGTTGGTGAGAGTAAATGTAAATGGAAGGATTATTGTGTTTTATTTTTTTTAAACTACCATTTCTACCATTTTGGTAGTTTTTGTTTGCAGTTAGGTCTGTAGTGAGGTTTAAGAACAGGCTGCTTTCATACATTTAATATAATAACATCTAAATTCATTTAAACAATAACACTCACTTATGTTGCGTCGTAAGATCATAAGATGGGATAGGTAAACAAAATCCTATGTTTCATCTTAACCCGATTGTTATATATTTGTAAAAATATTTCTCTCGGGTGATTTGAGGGTGTCTCCCACAATCATTGATGAAACATACGCTGGCTCAAAGCGTTAAAAAGATCTTACAAAATTCAACGACTCCATTAAGGTTCTCGGTAGCTCAGTGGTCAGAGCATTGGACCGGACTTCCAAAGGTCGGGGGTTCGATTCCTCCCCGATGACCGGAGCCGAAAAGAATTTTTTAAGTGTTATATCTTTTCAAAATCCTATGAAATCAAAGTTTTGTGGGACATTATTCAATTGGTTTGTTACCTTGAACTATAGAGGTAAATAAACAAAAATACGTAACTGGTAATCAAGCTTACGGAATATCAAATTAAATAAACAACATTATTCAATGCAAAATGTAAACAAAGGAATTGATTACGCCTTAACAGTTCACAAGTCGCATGAATCATGTTCATGGTTCAATGTGTAATACTATTCGTATTAAATGATAGATAAAGCTTATACACGGTGTAAAAAAAACCTTAACGAAGCCGAATACCACATATTCTACCAATTGTTACGATCATTTTTTTCCTTGACACCATACCTGGGAAGTTAAAGGTTACGGAGATATTGAAGGTTAAAGTTTGAAAAAAAAATTTATGATTTTTACAGAAATGACTTCTGTCCGTTATAACTGAACTTTTTTCCAAAGATACATGATACAAATTTTCACTAGTTCTTTCATAAAAAGCCTCTAAATGGCACACTCCGCAATGAACAGCGTACACTCGAACCGAACTGCGTCGCGGCGGCGTAAAGCAACGCGCCCCGCGGTGACTTTTCCGCGTGGGCGCTGTACATTGCGGGTTAGAATTAAATTATTTTTTTTGATGTCAAAAAATAAAAGTTGTTTTTCAGCCAAAATTTCTTTTTCATACGATTTGGTATGATGTTCTGAACGCGTGATTGACGGCTTCGTTAAGGTTTTTTTTACACCCTGTATATTTTTTCCTGCACTTAGTCATGTAATCTCTATATACATGAAATTCTCATGTCACAATGTTCGTTCCCGTACTCCTCCGAATCACATGGACTGATTCTTACGTAATTTTGTGAGCATGTTGAGTGGGTCTGAGAATCGGCCAACATCTGTTTTTTTTATATCCCTTAGTGATAAGGGTTGTCCACAATAATTTATATGGCAAAACAAACCTTGCCGGGTCAGTTACTACCAACTGACTAGCTAAGATAGGTAGGTACTTAGGTAGTTTTTGGTGGGCGGGCTGTATGAAAGCGGTGTGTCGCGGCGCGCGGCGTCCGCGCATCAGCTGATCGTGCGGCGGGCGGGGGTTCGCTAACGAATGATCGTTTCGATATCGATGCTAACTCCTTCAAAGTAAGTATTAGTGAGACCGACCGAAACTAAACTTAATTTTTCACGTAGAACAAACTCATAGCCTTCGTTTCTTGATATTGAATGAGTTAAAAAAATAGAGGGAAAAAAAAGAATAAATACAAGAGGTACTCAACTCAACCTTTTCTTAAGTAGCCTTGCGTATGTCGTATGTAATATGTGTAAGATGAAAAGGATTAGCACCGCGAAACATCACCACCATCCTCCAAGCGAAGCATCTACATACAAATATCATCATCATTAAGTTAGGTACCTACTTTATTTTTAAGCATTATACCAATGCAAATTTCTTTACAATGTGAAATTAAAACACACTTAAAGGAAAATGGACTGCCACAGGCGGGTATCTTTAAGTGTATCTTTAAGTGTGTTTTAATATCGTCATCATAATAGTCCTCCTGGCCGATTTCGACCACGGCGGCCAATCTCAACAGAGATCAGCCAACTACGCAGGAGATATTATAGTGCACAAGTGTGCGCGCAATACGCAGGTGCACTCACTGTTCCATCACTCTCAACGTCCGGTGAGACGGCAATCCGACGTGACCGGAGAGAGATCAGCAGGACCAACGGCTTAACGTGCGCACCGAGGCACGGGGGTGTAACACCGCCAACTTCCCGACTCCGAGCTGTTGCAGAGAAATTCATGACAGAAAATCTCAGAAACTATTTTGGCTCCACCTGGAATTCGAACCCAGGACTTCTCGGATGTAAGGCAGAAACTTTGCCACTACACCAAAGAGGCAGTCAAATTTGGAGACCAAATACCATTTACCAATTTACCAAGAAAATATATATAGTCCTCCTGGCCGATTTCGACCACGGCGGCCAATCTCAACAGAGATCAGCCAACTACGCAGGGGATATTATAGTGCACTAGTGTGCGCGCAATACACAGGTGCACTCACTGTTCCATTACTCTCAAAGTTCGGTGAGACGGCAATCCGACATGACCGGAGAGAGATCAGGCGCAGGACCAACGGCTTAACATGCTTTCCGAGGCACGGGGGTGTAACACCGCCAACTTCCCGACTCCGAGCTGTTTTTGAGAAATTCATGACAGAAAATCTCAGAAACATTTCTGGCTCGACCTGGGATTCGAACCCAGAACCTCTTGGATGTAAGGCAGAAACTTTGCCACTACACCAAAGAGGCAGTCAAATTTGGAGACCAAATACAATTTACCAAGAAAATATAATATGTAGACTAGTACATACATGTCTGAAAAGTCAAATGAAGTTGATTTTTTTTATTTTAGCTTTATTGCACAACAAAACTTTGTACAAAAGGTGGACTTAACGCAAAAACACAAACAGCAATGGCCTCTTTAATTTCGTTAACCTGAGTCTGCTGTGCAATGAACTTCAATCGATTAGACTTTTAAATGATAGGTGAACGATATTATAAAGTTGGTTGCTGACCAACTTTACGATATAGGGTTTCACTATTTGAGTATGTTGGGTAGATGAAAAAGAAAGACACAAGTATGAATACGATAAAGTTTCATCCATTATTTTTCGTGTTCCTATCCGTGCTTTAATTAATTTAAAAATTGTGTTTTGCATTATCCATATAATAATAAAATCTCTATTGCTTACTTAACTAACATTCAATGCACGTAAAACATAGCACGTAAAAACTGACTTGGGATATACATAATCCCATACAGCGCTGGTTTTCAGCCACACCCATCTCTCCATAGATGTTGGGTGAGACTACCTCTCACCCAACATCTATGGAGAGATGGGTGTGGATGGGTCTTGAGGGCTTACTCATAAAATCAGGAAGTCAAAAACAATAGATAGGTACATAAAAAAGAAAGAAAGAAACATTATTGAGGAGCACTCCAGCGTATGAGTATATATATATATACTCATACGTCCCCCTTCCTTCTTTCTTTCAATGTTCCTTTAACCGAAGGTCCTACAAGCGATAAGACCGCCTGGATGGTACATCTTTATTAGTTAAACTTGTCTGTAATTTTGTTTTCTGTTGTAATAAGGTGTTAATATAACTATCTAACTGTATTTTTAACCCCCGACACAAAAGAGCGGTGTTATAAGTTCGACCGCTATGTGTGTGTGTGTCTACGTCTGTGTGTCTGTCTGTGACACAAAGTCATTTTTTTCTTGTTTATTTAAATTAAGAAATAAATGTCGGTTAATATCGATAGATATTAGTCGTTAAGCCTGGTCGGAGGCCCTCGGGCGGCTTAATAACATCTGACAGTAAGGTTGGTCACTTACCTTAGACACACCCCTCCACCAATCCGCACTGAGCCCGCGTGGTGGAGTATGGCTCTCACCACCTCATAGCAGTGGTGAGGCCTGTGCCCAGCAGTGGGACGTTTATAGGCTGATGAGAGATGAGAGAAATACATACAACACCCAGACCAGTACAAACAGACATGTTCATGCACACAAATGTTTGTACAGTGCGGGGATCGAATCCGCGACATCTTGATTAATAGCCAACTTCTTGACCATTTATTTTATATATTTTAGAAAGATAATTTAATCACGGTGGCAAGCTAAGCTATGGCTGATCAATATCAGTCTAGCTGATGAATGTCAATGAATTAATTCCTTTCTTTAATATTTTATCTGGTGCAGCGGTGTCGTCACGGTTCGCCTAGTAAGGTAACATTCTGTATCATTCATGCAAAGAAGAATGACCATGTATGATGTATGTATGTGGTAGTTAGCGTGTTTCACTGTGATTCATTTCCTGTGATCATAGATCAGTTTGTTTATTTGTTTTGACTTTGATTTCTCTTCTCGTTGGAAGTTTTATCAATAAACTAGCGGATCCGGCACACGACGTCCTGCCCGCTGGTTGAGTTTAAACCTTTCTTGGCGTTCAACAAATATTTCAAGACTTAAATTATTCAAATCGGTTTAGCCGTCCCGAATTTCTAACGAGACTAACGAACAGTATTGATTTTTATATATAAGTCTAGCGGACCCGGCAGACGTTGTCCTGCCCGTTGATTTTTTTAATTTCTTATCTTTTAAAACTTCCCTGGACTTCCAAGAATATTTTAAGACTACAATGATTCAAATCGGTTCAGCCGTTCTCGACCTTTAGCGAGACTAACGAACAGCAAATAATTTTTTTACATAAAAATAAATGTAGAGAGATCCCTACCCTAGGTACTTGTGACTTACAATTATTATTACTTGTGGCTATCGTTTCCGCATTTTCCCCACGGCTAATTTTACTTATTTTAACTTTAAAATTACTTACATAAACGCTTAATAATAGCACATTGGTAAGTCTCCTCTAGGTCTCAACGAGCAATGGAGGAATTTATAATTACTCCATCAACTTCCTGCGCCAAACATGCATGCTAGGACGAATAGATGCCTATGTACCGTACCCTTTTAGATAGGAGGTAACTTATATACAAGGTGTAAAAAAACCTTAACGAAGCCGAATACCACGTATTCTACCAATTGCTACGATCATTTTTTTCCTTTACACCATACCTGGGAAGTTAACGGTTACTGAGATATTGATGGTTAAAGTTTGAAAAAAAAATAAAATTGATAATTTTTATAGAAACGTCTTCTGTCCGTTATATAAATGAACTTTTTTCCAAAGATAAAAATTTTCACTAGTTCTTTCATAAAAAGCCTTTAAATGGCAAACTCCGCAATGAACAGCGTACACTCGAACCGAACCGCGTCGCGGCGGCGTAAAGCAACACGCCCCGCGGTGACTTTTCCGCGTGCGCGCTGTACATTGCGGGTTAGAATTAAATTATTTTTTTGATGTCAAAAAATAAAATTTGTTTCCCAGCAAAAAAATCTTTTTTAATACGATTTGGTTTGATGTAGTAAACGCGTGGTTGAAGGCTTCGTTAAGGTTTTTTTACATATACAGGATATGAAAGAAAGAAGAATTACCAGGTTAACTTATTTAATACAATTAAACAGAAATTAATTAATCTAAATAAACAGGGAGCGGGTTCATAATTAGCAACCGAACGATACGCGTCTTCAATCAATCAACACCAGTGTCCTGGTTCACTGATGTCCGGTGGCACCGCGATGACTCAGCACTCTTGGCGGAGGTAGTAGCAGCAGGGGTTTCGGCTGTGTAGAAATAGCTAGGCTTCCACAGTGATGAAAAACCCAACCGGAAACCGGGACCCCGATATCGGGGCAACACTGAAGTTAATTAATTGGGCGAAGTATGAAAACTATCAAACAATCGTTGATTTTAGAAATTCGCAGAACGTCCTTGCATTCGGATAGCTCCGCTCGGACTTCGCGATGTCTGTTCTGAAGGCGACGTCACACATTCGGCCAAACCAGTTTCAACGCAGTGTTCACTCATATTCGCGCGCGAAGATAAATTGAAACTAGCAATTGCGTCCGAATTTGCGAGTTAGCCCCAGCACACACGGTGAAACTCGAGTGCAACGAAACCCTTTTGATATTATTAGTCATTAAGGAATTGATTTGCAATGCGTTTCAAACCGATTTCAAAATGGTTGCGTCATGTGTGGTCCCTCAAAGGAGTCTATAGCATCGACTCATATGAAATTCAAAAGTAACTAGAAGTTGCGGTTTCGTTGCACTTGCGTTTCACCGTGTCTGCTGGGGTTTAGTGATTTCGTAATTATAAGATTAAGTTCTAAATAGAATTAATTTTAGTTATTTATAGTGGTAGTTTATTATATTTAATTTAATGCTATATTTAAGTTTATGTTAGTAATTTTAGCTATAATTTCTTATTTAATAAGAATGTAACGAACCGTTACAATGTGTAAGTAACTAACATGAAGGGATCTGTTTCAATGACGGAATATTTTTTTAATTAAAACAACAATAATTTTTGCACTGGTTTATTAACTGTGTCGAAAATTACAAAATAACTTAAATACACGTGACGTGACGTGATGCGCAAAATACACAAATAATAATATTTTATTACAAACGGATTTTGGAGAATTGAGATGAGAACAAACACTCCTTATTGTACAACGTCACTAATCGACTGTACCCTGTATACTTGTATAGTCCGACACGATTGCGCGCGAACGTTCTGAAGCCGGCTCCACACGTTGGGTGAACAGTTGTCCCGAAACCTAACGCTATTGGCCATTAGGAAAGAGCACCAATCAACGTTGAGGACGACGCTTTTTCTCGAGGTCCACTCATTGTGTGATAGATTATACTGCCAACGTGTGGACCCGGGGGGGCGACTGACGTTGGTAGGGCGAGGTATGAGGTTTAGGAATAATGATACCACCAATCGTTAGCATACTATTTGTCATTAGTTATGCGTTATGCGTCGTCATTTTTCATAAATCGGAGTCAATGGACTGAATATTAATATTAAACTGTTATTTATAATCGATTTCTTTAATTTTCGGGAAATTAATGGTTTAACTATCATCTTAAGGTTTAATAAGGTTTTATTTATAAAACACCATTGTTATAAAACCTTGCGATTTAGATGTCATCATGCCTATTTAATGCCTTTTATCGCGAGTTATGCGCGTTTTTTACCGGCAGGGACGTTAACGCGCGAACTTGACGGGCTGTAGTCAAATGTTGAAAAAATATAATTTTAATGTCATACAAAAAAGTTACGAATCGATGATGTCACCCTGACTTGTAAACTCGTAAGACTCATTGAATTTTATACATTCGGTTACTTAACAGGATTACCCTTTTTAGGGGGCGTAGCAAGTATTACGTAACGCAATTTAGGGGAGAGGGGGATTTCGTAAAACTTAACGATGCCTTTTCGTTTATGTTTAACGGGAAACCCTTCGATTGTACGTGTATACTCTGCTCGTTATATTTAATTTGTTCTCGCAAGTTGGCAAGCTTTTTGCGACTTTAGGGTAAAAATGATCGGGTCCCTTGAGTGTTACGTAACGTTAAGACGGGTGTAACGGGTTACAGAAAACGTTACGGTGCGTTACAAGGGGAGAGGTTTGTAAAAATCTTCACATATCACGTTACGCAATATTAGAACGCTCCCATACAAAAATAATTTAATTATCAAATAAAATGTAAAAATGTAGTTTCTAGATTTTCAAAACCCTCAAAACCCGGGCATTTAAACTAAATCACTGTTCACAAGTTTACAACGGACTTTTAAGTACAGTAATTTATTTGAATGGGTCAGCTGGGTTGTACAGACAAAAGCACATCAAGCTATCCATTTCTATTGAAAAAGCGCCATTATTACAGTGCATTAAGTTAACGCAGTGTTTACTATGACGTGCTGTCGTATGTACATCTATGTTAAACTAACAGACCCGCAGACGTTGTCCTGCCTGTTGTTTTTCATCGTTCAAACCTTCCCTAGATTTCCACAAATATTTCAAGAATAAATTTATTGAAATCGGTTCAGCCGTTCTCGAGTTTTACCGAGACTAACGGAACAGCAATTAATTTTTTTAAATAAGAAGAGTAGTGGACCCGGCAGACGCTGTCCTGCCCGCTGTTTTCGCAATTCTTTGCATATTTTTTTCACCATTTATACCTTTCCTGTACTTCGACGAATATTTCAAGACCAATATAATTTAAATCGGTCAAACCGTTCTCGAGTTTTAGCGAGACTAACGAACAGCAGTTCATTTTTATATAGAAGTTTTTTTTTTTAAATAATGACAACGATCATCATCCGTAACCTCAATATTAAATCAAGGCTGTGTGTTTGTACTATTTTCAAAATGGCGTACAATTTTATTTGACGATTAAAACTAACCTAATGATAACATTGCACACAAAAAACTATTTCAAAACAGCACATTTATAAGGCGTTTCACATACATTTGATCGACTTTTAATACTATAAGACAATTAACATAACATTAAAATAATGGAAAACAGCTTTCTACACTGACAAAGACATCTAAATAGAAATCTGTGTCTAAAGCTATAAAATAAACATGGAAGTGACGCTTACTTAAATTCTATCTATAAAACTAAGTTGAAATACTGTGTTACACAAATCTGTATTTAACCCGTCGAGAAAGTAAGTTTAAGCTTCATTTTTAAGAACGAGATTTTCGTCACCTGTCAAACATCATTTACTAACGGCTATTTTAATAATGGCACACATTAGAAACACTGGAAGAAAAACAAAACTTCTATTTATCTACTCAAAAAAGAGATATACTTTTCAAGTTGGTTGCATATTATTTAAACAAGCTTTATATCTTATACTGCTTATTTATATTGTAGAAGAGGGGCTTTAGTCCAACAAGTCCGCTCTGCAGAGCTGAGGTAATCTAGATTTTGTAGTTATAAGGCCCCGTTCACACGGCATTGTCCTGGAACGAGAGCACGAACAACCATCGTAACGTATTCGTATCATTTACCTATCGTTAACTTGTCAAGTTGTAAGGGAAAACTGTCAGTTTCTGACGTTTGGACGACACGAATACGTCACGATAATGTTTGTGCTTACCCTACGGCACGTTGTTTTGCAGTATACGTTTTAACGTCACTACCACATTCATACATTTACAGTGAACGTTGACAGTGACGTTAGACGTTAATGCAAAAAAACATGCATAACAATGCCGTGTGAACGGGGCCTTAGTCACGTCAAGTAAAAAGAACGTTGGAGGGGAGGAGTTTGCGCATCTGCTATCTCGCTCGCTCGCATGGACACGGACGAGGGGCGTGCGAAAGCCCGTTCCCTCCCACTTCGTGCAGACGACGCCACATCAAGCTACTCATTTTCATTGAAAAACCACCCTTAATACGTAAACATTACATGCCGCAGTGATTAACTTGACGTGTGGCCCTCTGTACCAATTAGACTCATATACTCTAGTGTGCAGGTGACCATTAGAGTTATTTTTATATGACGCGACTAATAAGTAAGAGCAGAATGTTTCGTGCTCTATTAAAAAAAATCCTTCAGCAGCGATGGATGCAGCTATCTTATAGCGATAAGAACGGCATTGCGGGAGGTTCGTAAACGATCTTGTCCGCTTATACCGTATCAGCTTCTTGGTCAAATCAGTTGTGCAATAAATAATAACACTAGCCAACATTTGAATTAATGACGTAAAAGCTAGCATTCGGAACATCGTGACCGTGAGACGTGACGTCACGTTAAAGGCTACCTTCAAAAATGAGTAGCGGTCGCGTCTTTCCGAATGCTAGCTTAACACGACCGGATATCACCTGGTTATTAATCAATGTGAAATGTGGTCATTATCAGTTGTTTAAATCTGTGAACTTGGGCCCAAATACGGTTAGAAACAAAGCTTTATCATTTATTCATTCATTACGCATTACGCACACCCGTTTTCTAATCAGCTAAAGATTTCATTTTGACCTCCTTTCGAGCTGTTTACGTTCAAAAGTTACGAAAACATTTTCGTCAAAATACGCAATGGTTGCTCATTACTGTTCTAAACGCTCCGAGACACGCAATTTCAAGAGCAATGTTAAAAATACACCTACACTAGGTGTATCTTTTCATCGTTATCGTAATTAGCCGCACGCAAGACGTGCACAGCTGAGCAGAGGCGTAGGGATTTGTTTTAATAACAAGCAGCCACGAGTACATTCATTTGGATTGTGCAACCTAAAAATAAAGTCTTAAAAAAATGATTCGGATACCTCTTGGGGTCCTTTATCCCTAGGCTTGACACAATTTTTTGGACACCTTTTTTATGAGGTGGTGGAGTGTGATTATACTCCACGCAGGCTCAGTGCGGATTGGTATAGGGGTGGCGCGGTTAATAATTTCAATCCCAACGGTTGCCCTACCTACCTACTACCAAATAAGTATACTGATTACTTAATAAGTATATATTTAGTGTAAAATGTATGTAATAAGGCGTGTAATTCCTCGTACACAACCCGACAACTCACTTTGAAGACGTCGGATTTATTATTCCGGCTTTTTTTAACACGCTTTTATTGGCTCGGACTGTATGAATGTAGAATAGCTGAATGGCCTATGTATGTAACGGAATCTTTGAGCTCAATTTTCACCAACTTCCAAAAATCGGATTGGATTTGAAACTTTGCACACGTATCAAGTACCGATGACAATGCAATAATTTGATAAGAGTTTACCATTATTCTTATTAACTAAAAAATAAAAATAAATAAGTTAAAAAACAAAATAAACAGTTTTTTTAGTTAGCAATAGAACCACTTATGCAATAACTGCTCATTGAATGAGCAGTGGTACTGCTCTAAAAGCAGTCTAGCGTCCGCGAATGACCAGTGCTCTAGCTGTTGTAACATTAAAACTTATATTGTATCTGGAATAGTGTCCGCGAAAGCCTTAATTAGTAAACTTGCTCTGTTATTCCTTGGAATGTAGAAAGGGACGAACGATTTGACCTCTCCAATCCTTGTATAGAAGAACTAGCTCAGTGTCAGATTCTTTTTATAGAACTATGCGCAGATTTATGTACTTCACTGTTGTAAAGTATTCTTAGACTGCGTCGATGGTCAAACGGATGAAGCTTACAAACAAGACTTACCCGTTGTCATACGAGCGCGAGAAACGCGATAAATGCGACGCGACGCGACAAAAACAAATGAATGTACGTCTATGACAGTGTACTACGTGACGAAGCGCTATTGCCATTGACACAAGTATTGGTCGCATCGCGTCGCACTTGTCGCGTACCGTTGCGCAGGTATGACAACGCCTTAGTCTACAATCCAGTATCGAGCAAAACATAATTTAGGATTTCATTTTGGAGTACTTACTAAATAGCCTTGATTCCATAAAGTTGACATTTTAAACAGTATGTTTGTATATACAGTAGAATCTGGATATAGCGACCTTCAAGGGACCGGAGATACTATGTCGTACTAACCGGACGACGCACAAAACGATAAAATTATTTCTGAGCTAAATACATATCGGTAGCGTGAAGCTTAAACCACTGTAACAATGCCTTATCCACCTGCTCATAAGTAGACGTCCTTACACGTTTGCATTTTAAAACATTAGCATTAAACAGCGGCTCGATCTTATCTTTACTCTTCTTTATTGTGGATATTGTAGAATGAGATACACCAAACTCCTTTGCGAGTGTAGCATTCGATTCACCGGCTTCTAATCGGTGTAATATTGCACTTTTTTCTTCAATCGTAAAACACTTTCGCTTCACAGAACTCATTTTGTCAAGTTTTATGAACAGTTACAAACACTCAACTGGCGTTTATGCGCGCCAATATCGAGAAGTGAAGCGTGCGGGGTCGCGGGGTGAGGGTGCTCAGCCGAGGTGTAGGTGCGTATGCATAAACAAAACATTGCGCGTCGTTTTAACCGAACGTATTTTTATAAATAACGGTCGCTATAAGCAGTTGGTCGCTTAAACCAGAGTCGCACTAAACGGATGTATTTTCTTAGTAACTAACAATGGAACCTAACTTGAGTAAACATTGTCGTCGCTAAAACCGGTTAGTCGTTTTAAGCGAAGTCGTTATATATGAATTCTACTGTATATAATACAATATGTATCTGCCTCTTTTGATTTATATAATAATAATTATAATAATCATTTATTTCGTTTCAAATGGGCAATAGTAAATTAATATAAGCTTAAAATAAGATGTACATAGGTAAATCGAAGACTTTCTTTACCTGAACTATTTGATCTAAGCCTTGTACTTTTGACAATCCACTGATTCTATATCAGGACTCTTCTTAGCTACAATTTCTTAAAATTGTGACAATACACGTGATTTTAGTAAAACGACGCACGAGGGCTTGTTATCTGATAATTTTAGCAAAACAGACATTTTCATATCAACGCACGGAAAAGTATCACCAAAATAGACTCGTGCGCTTTTGATAAGAAAACGGCACATTTTTGCTTATCAGAAACTTATTTCATTAAAAGTTAAATTACTCAAGCAAGTCACTTAAAAGTGAAGAAAAAATTGGACTATCTGACCGTATTTGTTTCTTCGGTTTACGCGATCAGTACATTAAAATGAGACACTTTTTACGGATTATTTCGCGATTTGTTTTAACCTGACGTTTCGGACCCTTTTCAGCGTCCATGGTCACAGGTAGGTAGACTAAGGTGTTAGTTGTCATTACATAGTTTGGAAAAAAATTGTAAACTACCATCACTCAAAATATTAAGTTACGTTCCTATCTACACAAAACGAATAAACTAAACTATCGGTCCGTGGCAGGCACCGTAGCTCCTAAATAAATTAATAAATCGATTTGATTTGAGTGTCAAGTGTCAACTCTTTTTTCGGTAAGCTGTTTTAAGGTTTCCATACCTATAGAACCCTGCCCTTCCATAAACAATCCTGCCCGCTCGTGTTCACCTCTTTCTCACTTGAAACAGTTTATTGTTATCTGTCCAGCTCGTCATCTGTCACTAATATTGTTGAATAAATAAATAATAATAATAAATACTTCACAACAATCACACCAATTCTCTAGTCCCAAATTAAGCTACGAGGCTTGTGTTATGGGTACTAGACAACGGATAAACATACTTAAATACTTTTTTTTGTAAATAAATACATAGAAAAAACCCAGACCAGTACAAACACACATGTTCATGCACACTTATGCGTGTACTGTGCGGATCGAAACCGCGACCCTTGGTTTTAGAAGTCCGACATGTAGACCACTGCACCAAGCGGTTGTCGGCGCTGCTCGGCACGAACAACTATCGTAACGTATTCGTAGCGTTTACCTATCGTTAACTTGTCAATTTGTATGGGGACACTGTCACATTCTGACGTTTAGACGACACGATTACGTTACGAAAATGTTCGTGCTCACCCCACTGCTCTTTCGGACAGCCGTCAATCAGTTCCAATCAGCGCATCTTACTAATCAATTTGGCATCGCTGACCATTGCAGCACAATCTCTCTGATCTCGTTATATGCTTCGGGATTGATCCCGAATGATAAACGGGATATCGAGAGATCGGGATTGCATTCCCTAGACACGTCACGGCACCGCCTGGTGCTATTTGTACTGCGGGGGGGGGCGTGTTTAGAAACAAGCTATTGTTTCATTGGGGCGCCTTAAGACGCTCCAAAAAATTTGCAAGCAGAATCTACGACAGTCATAATCTCTTGTTATCGGGTCTGAACGCGATCAATTTTAATGAGTATTAGGTACTCACTGCTCAACGTTTTCGTGGTCACGAGCTGACGTCAGCGCGTTTACACCTGATAACCATTAGTTAGTGTTAAAATGCAACGCGAAAGTTAAAAATCAGTCATAATCTCAACAAGATCATGTTACTTATAAGTGCTTAATCAGGGTGGCGTGATGTTTAAAAATTAAATTTTAACGATAAAAATTCTGATTATTATTAATTGCACAGCTGAGCTTGAAAACGGATACAAATATCTAAATATGATAATAAAAAACCTTGAATCATACTATGATTGAACGAGATTAGATTAAAATGAAACAAAAATCTACATTGTATAATTTTTTTTAACTGATAATAATGAATGAAAGTATGCCATTCAATTACAACATTATTTTCTTCCATCCTCACAAATATTTTACCAATTCATGTAAGGGCCTTTGAATTCAAAATATGTTTTTATTGTCATAGAAAATTTGGTTGATGAAGGCTACAATTTATCTTTTATACATGGTGTCTCAAAAAGAGAGTGCCAAACTTATGGAGACGATAGACTATAATATGACCAGTTTATACAAAACAAAAATACTTCGTAAAAGTACCACCATTTCAGAAATAATTTTTTTTTTTCATGATTATTTTAAAATCTCGAATTTTGAGCCTACCTCTTGTTACTGTATGTACAAATGAACACATATTTTACTTATTCTTCTCGTCAAATATTCTCAAAGAATTGATATATCTCTGGAAAGTTAAATTCTCTTAATTTTTTTTAGGCAGACTTGAGAAAAAAAAGTGTTTTTTTGTCTAAATGGTCATCTATTAGTCTATCATCTCCTTAAGTTTGGCACATTCTTTTTGGGACATCCGGAATATGACTGTGTAAGGTTTATGTATTTAGTACATAATTATGTCATCACTCAGGCTGAAAACTTTAAACCTTTGATAAGCCAAATACATGCTATCATAGTAGCAATTTATTTTATTTTAAATTTACACAAAATACAATGTTTTCCTTCGTCCACAATTTAAGCAATATAATAATATAAAATCTACATTTACAAACACATTGACATAGCCAGACATATAATACCTAAGCTAGTTACATTAACACACACTTGCGTGAATTTTAATAATTTTATGTGCTTTTCAAGCTTTTGAACGAGATCATTTCAGATATTTTTCATGTGACTTGAAATATTTTTGTAATGTTATTAAGTTCAGGGCTAGGTAATTGGTGCATTCGTTGAAACAAATGGTTTTAATCTATATATTTTTTGTTTGTAGAATAAAATTAAAATTGTTTCAATTCTATTTCTGTAAATTTCCTCAGTGCAAATGTTATTAAAGGACCAGTTTTATAGTGCTTGTATATTTTGTATGTTTGCTTTCCTTGTATAAAATTTCAAATCCGTAACATTATATGTAATTCAGTATCATAGACTTTGTGATAAAATTTAAAACATTTTTATTTGATAATATTCACTTTTGTCATACAAAAATAAATAAAATACAATACAACTTCAGCTCTCATAAACTCTTAAAGCGTATAAAAAGCCTCTAGGTCACAGCAGCTGCGATACCATGACAAACATGAGCATAAATTGCAAGATTTGCACAATATCTTGAGAAACTTGTCATCTCGATTGCTCTTTCGCTGCAGCAGTCAATGCTTGCCCCACAAGCACTCTATCGCCCGATGCAAACTCGAATTTGAAGTCTTTCGGAGCTTCAAATAGCAATATGATTGTACTACCCATGTTGAATTGACCAAATAGCTCACCTTTCTTCAAGTGAACCTCTCCAAGCTCCATCTCGTCAACTCTGTTCCGTCTTCCTTTCGTATTCGTCTGCAGGTTTGGATCGGTGTAAATTTCGATTGAACCAACATTGGTAGCACCAACTGCAGTCATGCTGAAGAAACCGTATCGCCATTCGCCGATGTACACAGCTCGTTCGTTCACCGTAAACAAGCCTGGTATCAGCTTTGCCATCCATGGGTTTACCGATAACAGCTTGCCAGAGAAGTGACGTCTGAATGTAGATGTCCAGTCACATGGTGAATGGAATCTATGGTAGTCACCAGGGGCAAGATATATGATGCATTGGTGAAGTATATTGTCTTTGTTTGTCAATAAAGAGTCATAATAACTCGAACCTTTGTTTTTAGACCATTTATTTTCACCGAGGAACTCTTCTAAGCTGTATGTTACACCTTTAACTTGCTCTATGTTGTCGGTGTCCGCTGGCCCGCAGTTTAGCACGACCCCATCGCACGGGGACACGCACGGAGCTGGGGAAATGTATCTAACGCCGTCTCGGAGTGACCTTGTAAAGAAGGCCGACAGACTTTTGTAGTGCGTTAAGTCTGGGACTGCTGCTTCGTTTAAATTCACGTTAAACATTCTAACGTACGTACCGTAGACGAGATTTCGCAACGAGACCGGCAGCTCGCAGGCCGCTATCCTACCCCATATTCGACTCGTGACTCTAAAAGGAAACATTTCATAAAAACGGATTTCCACTTTAGACACTTCATAGTTTATGCTTGCACGTATGTAACACCAGCCCACGTATATCACACTGCCTAGAGGCACCCAACGCGTAATTATAGCACGAAAATTCATCCATTTCGTCTTCTGTATCTGCGTAGCATTCTTTGTTTGATGTTGATGTAAAGTGGATGTTTGACGAAACGGACGGTGCGGACGTAACCGCTGCTTGAACAGCGGATTTATAACTGGAAGGCAGCTCCGAATTCGTGTCGGAGGGAACATTTCGCACGGATCGACCACCTTCCGACGCGTTTAAAAATAATTTGTTTATTTCCACAAACAAATTATTACGCGGAACAAGGCGAGCGTAACCGATAGAAAAAAACGCGAATTCGTTCAGAAGCTACAGCAAACAAATTCCAATGTTATCAGTCACACTCACACATCACGACGAGACGTAGTGTTTGAATGTGGAATAGGAGCGGAGATTCAGAAGTTATCTTGTATTTTGTGTCAGTTACCTCATGTTTTTTTTATTTTATTTATTCAAAAGATTATTCACAAATCAACATTTCGCTAAAAAGGGTATTTGAACGAGATAAAAACCTGTCAATGTTAACTGTTCATCAATCATCAACATCATTATTATACCATGATCAACATCAATGTCAGAATCTGCCGTTCAAACCATAGGTTAAAACCTTGTTTCATGTGATGTCATTAATAAATGTTGAAAATTACGTAAATAATACTGAAAATCTTATTTCACTCTTTTTCTTTATATCTGTCTTGAGTTCGTATAAATCTTGAGTATAACAATATAAAAACAACAGAATTAGTTTGTATGTTTCGAATGTACCCTAAGTGATGTCTACGTAAGACAGAAATATCGATAAATTTAGAAAAGTTCCGGTATTTTTAGTTTTCGGGTAAAAAATTGGTGGATTCCAGAAAGCCTCGATTCTTTACCTACAGAAAAAAATATTTTTTGTAGGTATGTTCCTGCTTAGCGTTAGTGACAAAAGTTTACTCTTCTTTAAAATTAACATCTTCCAAAGTTAAGTCCAACAAAAACCGTAAGTTTTGTAAGACGGCTCTCTAGCATCCTATAAATAAATAAAAATGACAGCTGTCTGACTCTGACAACAACTCGGACGACCTATGGCCTACTAAAACCTTTTCGCTGTCCGGACTCCGGAGTATGACATGTTGCGTTGTTGACGTTTTTGCCGAATTACTTAGTTTTTTCCTTTGGTTATTTTCTTTTCCCGCGTTATTTTTGTTCCTATATGCCCGCTCATTACAATGGAGCTCATAAATTGGCGAAAAGTAAGACCGCGGCTAAAAGAAGCGCAGAGCCCAGATTCTCGGATCCCCAAGAGGAAATTGAGAAGTTTGGCGGCTTTCGGGGCTTCGACAAGGAACCAAGAGTACTGCTGCCTCGATACGACATATCTCCGTACTTGAATGGCAAGGTAAAGCACCGTTTGAAGACAGATTTCGCATCTGTCTACCTCACCGAAGATCCCGGGAAAGTTGGTTCCTTACTGAATGAATGCTCTGTGAAATTGGTAAAACAAGATTTATCAGACCTGAAAAAAGTCCTGCCTAACGTTTCCCCTAGGTCTGACATATCTGTCACGGACATTGAAGAAAGCATGGCAAGTTTAAAATGCAAGATATGTGAGAAAGTTTATGCGAGTGAAAGGAAGCTATTGAATCATCAACAGAAAAAGCATATGATCATATACAAGCCAGAACCAAAACCACAGAAGCGCGTTTCCTTCTCTGATCAGATCATAGTGCATGAAGTAAAGGAGTATCACAAATGTAGAAAATGCACAAAAATATTTGAAGATTACAAGTCTCTTAAAAACCATATGAAAGCTAAACACAAGAAGCGTAAATGCTATATTTGCAATTACTGCAACAAGAACTTTGTTGACCGTATGTTCTTTAAAGTACACATAAAACTCCACTGTGATGTATGCGGTGAATTATTTCCAAATAAATCAAAATATGTAGACCATAAGCGTAACGTGTGCAGAGTGGTCAAGCTACACAAGTGTCGAACTTGTGATTTATCATTCTTCAACTTTATGGATCTGAAAGACCATAGCTATGATCATCAAAGTTCAATTTTCATCTGTGACATCTGTAAAGATCAGTTTGATACTAAATGTGCTGTTTCCCATCACATTTCATTTCTGCATTCAAAGAAGAGACCAACAACTCTCTATGGAATGCGTAACTTAGGCACAGAGAGACTGTACCTTTGTAATTTCTGCGATGAGAGTTCGGTAGACAGAGATATAATTGATGCACATGTACAGTTGCTGCCGGACTTGACAAATCGTGCAATGACAGGATACAAAGACTTTTATTTCTGTGACCAATGTTTGAAAAAGTTTGGCACGGAGCAAGACATGTTGCAACATAAGTGGACGCATTTCTTAAAGACCAGTGATAACTCTCAAGTGCGGCCAAAAAGTATTTTGTCAAAGAAAAAGGGAAAAAATATAAATATACCGACTAAATTTAAGCTTAGTGAAAAAATTCCAGATTACATGTTGCCTAAAATAGTACTTCAGAAAATGGATTTGGGCAATATCAGTCCAGCTCAAGGAGTGTCATTTAATGTTGATTATAATGGTGTTCAAAGGGCTATCGTGAAAAGAAAGACATTGTTGTCAAAATATCAGTGCATGGTATGTATTTTTTTTATTACATCTTATTTATATACAGTGTGGCCCATAGGTAGTGAACCATTTTTTATTTGTTTTCCCATTTTTTTTGTTACAGAAAAAATATCAATAAATTCAAGTCCTTCTTTAACCAATGTTGCTTATAGTCAGACAAGGGAGTGTATTCTAGGTAAAATAGAAAAAATATGTTCTAGTACTTTTAACGAGTCATGCTACCTCTCATTTGCAGTTTGATATAAAAAAAACCGGTCAAGTGCGAGTTGGACTCGCGCACCTGTAGGTATATAAGTAAAAGTTCACCCATCACGGGTATGATAGACTTAAGTATTTAATATAAATTTTAATTTAATATCTCAACGCGTTCATGAGATAAGGAGTAGTAACTTTGAAAATTTCTAAATTGACAAAAGTATTTTTTTTATATAATGAAACTGAAAATTTACGGTTTTCGTAATTTTTCCTATATCTGTACTATAAGACGTGACTTCGTTCTAAATTTCAAGATTCTAAGTTTACGGGAAGTACCCTGTAGGTTTTGATTCCCGTGCGAGTTTGAAAATTAGCGGAAATTTCCGGCCTAAATGGCTGTATCTTTTGATTGCGTTGGCTTAGAAGGTTGATTTTTCTACAGCTTCCAGAGACAATAGACCTTAGTATCATATAGAAATTTTAGTTTGATACCTCCACGCGTTTCTGACAAAAACGGTCTTGACAGACGGACGGACGGACAACAAAGTGATCTTATAAGGGTTCCGTTTTTTTCTTTTGAGGTACGGAACCGTAAAAATAATTAGAAAGTTTAGTATTCAAATTTCCTCGTAGTGAGTTTTATAGAATAGAATTAAACATAATTAGTTAAGTTTTGTATACAATACCTATAAAATATGATTAAACTGATATTCAGATCAAAAATTCATAAAATCACTTTTATCTTATTGCAGAACTGTGAAAAATACTACTCATCAAATTATTGCCTCAATCGCCATATTGAAACGCAGCATACTGACTACGAGAACCTGCGTTGTAAGGTTTGCGAAGAAACATTCGTGTGGCCATCCCTGCTCAAATCCCATAAGTGTATACGTTTAAAAATACCAGAAATGCCATTTGACGATGCCAGACCAGAGATACACTTCGACAATCTCCATGAAATATCACAGAACGGTATTGATGATTTTAACATAGAAGATAATGATGATTATATGAATACGGTAGACTTTGAAATTCCTGCACCTATTGTAGAACTAACTGAGGGTACAAATGCTTGTTTACCGAATGTTAATTGCGTTGCGCCTTTGCAGAGCTTAGGATATAAGGTTGTAATGCAAGAAGTTCCAATTGAGTTTTGAACTATTTAACTACGTGTCCATGTTAAGTCACACAATGAGTGCTATATTAAATCTCAGATTTTCCAATTGATTGTTTGATAACTGAGTGACCATTACTTATTATTCTCAATATTTGAATGTTAATGGATCATTAATTCATTAAAAGTACACCAATTGACGAGGTTGAATGATTACGTCACAACAAAGTATCCATACAAAATTCATGGAGGCCTAGCGTGAAAAGTACGTCAACAATTGGTGGTGTCAAATACCCATTTCGCTTAATAAGTGTATGTCATCCATCATTAATTGCCTAGAAAAGTTAAATATTTTATTAACCCCATAACTGAAGACAGGGTCGGACTGGACCGGAAGGGCCCGGGTGGCTGATCACAATCCCGGGGCCCGAGACTAGACCATGGTGATGGGATACTATCGAAAAATACTGAGATACACAAATTGAGATAAACAAACTATAAAAAATTTATTACTATACTAAAATACAATACAATAGTAAGTAGGTATTTACTTAGAACAAATTATATAAAGCTAGCCAATCAACATTTTTTTTAAAAGAGGAGAACTTTCAGCTAAGCAGTTAATGACTCGATCGTAAAAGCTGTTGTTTTCGTCATTCTTGATTAGATCCGATTCTGTATTTAATATAATCAACGAATCCAACAGTTCTTGCCCCAGTAAAGAACGAAGTCTCGTTTTAATGCGCTTCAATGCTGAAAATCGTCTCTCACAAGTCACTTGCGTGAATGAAATTGTGAGAATTACACAATATGCAACATATAAGCTGGTGTACGTGCTGATATGCATATTATACTGTGATAAAAGTTTACATGCACATGGTATGCAACTTTGACAGACGTCCAAACCACTTCTGGAAAAACACATGGCGTCCTTTGCTGCCTGGTCTATGTCTAAAACATCTTCGTCGCTTTGTGAATCTGAATCTTGCTTATGCTGCCTAGGAGAAATGTGCTCATCCCAAAGAGTTTTAGACAGTTCACTAAACTTATTTGCAAAAGATTCCAGTTCTTTTGACAGCAACTCTCGATCGACATTTGCAATTGATGCGATAGACTTTAGCGCGTCATTAGGAATTCCATTTTCTTTGATTTTATTGAAGTTTTTCGGGTCCAAACAAGCGGCATCTTTCATTAAATCTTCGTTGCACATGAATTTTTCGTTTATTTTAACTAAAGCTGTATTAATAATGACTTTGTAGACAGAAATAGAATAAAATCTCTTTGGGTCTGTAGCCAATAATGCTACTTCATCTTCACATAACTGCTCATGTTTCTTCGGTTTTTTAGAAATTCTTCGTAACGGTAACGTGGTTTGTACGTCGAGATCAATGTTTTCAGCGTGCATCAAGTCTTGAACATCGGATGCAAATAAACTTGCAGCTTTGAAAACATCATCAAAAGTATCTAAATGTCTTCGTAAATCCATGTGTAAACATTTGATGAATCCCCAAGCTTTAAGATAATCCAATGTAGGGGTTTGGAGATATTGGCTTACTGGGGTTGATAGGTCAAATATTTTCTTGAACGTGAAGGCTGTCAGGATAGTTTCGAATTTCAAAAAAGAATCCATCAAAGCTTTTGCTTGGAACGAAACCTTTGGCTCGAACTCCGTGCTTGAAGATATGGCACTTAAAGTTTTTATTAACGCCACATATCGAGTTTTCTCCATAACAGTGGTCAAGGCTTTGTCTTTAGCCCACCATCTTGTTTTTCCGATATTCTGTAATCGTCTCAATTTGTCTTGTCCAGCTGTTAATTCTGAAATTTTCTCCACCCATAGAGATGTGCGCTTAAATGATTCATGAATAAATACACTGGTAGACTCCAAGAGCCCAAACAAATTCTTGGCTTCAGTACAGCTTGACGTCGCGCCTCCCAGCACTAAATTTAAAACATGTGCATAACAATGTGTGAAAATTAATTTTGGCACTTCTTCCTTCAGTTTTGCTTGAAGACCATTATACCTTCCCGCCATATTTCCGGCGCCATCAAATGACACGCTAATAATATCTTGCAAATTTAAGCCTAACTGGGCTAGTTCATTGCTTACAAGAGCTCGGTAATCTTCTCCTGTTGATTTCCGGACAGGGACCATGCTGAGCATCCGCTCTTGTGGGATCCCACTCTTAACATAGCGCACGCAAATTGCAGCCTGGTCAACAACGCCAACATCCTGGCAAGAATCCACATTAAGGCTAAAAGATTTCGCCGCCTGGATTTCTTTAACGATTTCTAGTTTAACTTGACGTGCACATATATTTATTAATTTATTTATAGTGGTTTTTGATAAAAAGGTAACAAGCCCACCTCGACCCTTACCTTTTCCTGAGTCTTTTCTTTTTTTACTTTCAGTAATTGCCTCGGACATGTGCGCCTTAAGAACTGGATCATACTTCGACAATAGGACAACTAAATTTAAAAAGTTTCCGTGATTCTGGTTGTCGTCTGCGATATCCGCTAACGAGTACAAGGCCTCACTTTTTCCACGATAAGCAATGCCTTGTTTAGATATAAATAGTATTATATCAATTATTCTTTTCAGGACCAGACGCCTATTGGAAATCTCTTGCATATTCTTTAGCGTGAGATGTTGTTTCACATTTCCTCTTTTTTTTGCTGTAAGCAAGGCAACTACGGCTAACTGATGACTGTGGCTTTCCTCGTGTTTGACAAGTTGTTCATAAATATGTTTTTTGGATGGAGTAACGCCATCAATAAATGGACTTCTTCCTCCTCCTTCTTCTTTCTTGGCGTCAGACGCAAAACACATGCAGGTGGTACAAAATAGCTTGTTTAATTCAAGAGAATAAGAGACAGATTCTCGTCGAATTAAAGTTCCTGTTGGTAACTTTCGGTAGTAAACCCGATTTGCATCGAAAGGCAAACTGTTTTTATCACCCGAAGGTTGGGTAGGGTGAACAGATAAGATACTTAATTTCTCGGCAGTCGTAGCATTTTTCCTTGGCGCAGCAAATTCAGAAAGTTTTTGAATTTGACTGCAATCATTGACTGTTAATGTTAGTGGCTTTAACGCAACGTTATCAATATTTCCACCAGATCCAGTGTCGCTGGACGTAATTGAAGTAATTGTGTCTTTAGGATTAGAAACACATTCATTTGCTCCTTGTCTTGCGTGATTATTATGGGTAGAGTCGCCGCTGCTATGTTCTCTTCTGAATTACTTGCATACGAAAGTGAATCCAATTTTTCGTCTAACATTGATGATGATGATGAGGGTCCTATAAAAATAAAATATTGTATAAATATTTAATAGCTATACACATTCAAAAAATATCATTGAAATCGGTTGAGGGGTTTCAGAAATTTTAAAAGTCCGTTTTTCGACTGCAATATGCGTAAAGGGATTTCATTTCATTACAAAAATCATCTATCTACGTTCAAGGGTATGGCCGGGGCACTAATGAGTTAATCAGCCAATACTCTTGTTTATAATAACATTAAGATTTCTAAAAATGTAGAATTCCCTACAATATTTCGTACCTATCTGTAGCTTAAAATTTATACATCAAAGTCAATATATAAAAAGACGTAATTTTGGCTTAGAACAGATAAATTTGACAAATTTGTAGATTATAATGAAGCATAGAATTATAACACCCAGAAGCCGTCTCTGCGCCCTGCAATCACATCCAGTCAAATCACACCACCATCCACCGTGGTGTGATACGCTCGACAGCCCCGTAGTGTCAAAAGTCAACCGACCCCGTGCGCATATCATGTACATTTTGGTTAACTAAAAACAAGTTTGTGTTAATAAGCCTTATTAAAACTGTACAGAAGTATATAATCCATTTCCCATATTTTTGGGGAAATGTCATTTGACTGGTAACATTATTTTACGTTTGTGTTGCATGCGACTACCAAGCAAAACGATGTGTGCGTTTTATGCCTCAAATTTTACGCAGCGGCCAGTAGTAAGGCTATCCTTCTGGAAGCCAATTCTCAGTCAAATAGAGATAGAAATATGCTCATGTCGAAAAAAAATGGCCGATGTCGTGTGTTCCCCATACAATTTCATCCGACATTCCTCAATTTTTTCGGCATATTTCTATCTCTATTTGACTAAGAATTGGCCTCCTAGGCGTTATAATTCTATGTAAAGAAGGAATTAAAAAGCGAAACTACAGGTAAAACTAGCTAACAAATATGTAAAGATTTGTTAAATTAGAAAAAAAAACTGTATTAAATTAAATCTATTTACCTGGTTGCGATTCGCTCCGATTTTGAGGATCTTCAAGCTCTTGAGATGTAGACGTGAAGGAAAGCCTGGATTGCTTTGGGTTCGAAGCCGCTGCTTGTAATTCTATCTTTCTTTTATTTTTCCGTTTCTCCGAACCAGATTTAGGTTTATATGCCGCTGAACGTGACTGAAACCGTGAAGTATATATATATCAGTTTGAGTAATACTTAGGTACATATATAATTTTGGATTACAAATGCTCCAAAGTGACTTTTTTTCAGAAAGCAATAAAAATAATATTATGCAACTTACCTTTTCCATTGTAACAGTTTCTCGATGTAACGTAAGTCAGTCAGTATAATATTTAAAAACAACGTAATTGAACTAGAGTATCGGCGGTAAGGGCAATACAAACCGACTTAACAATGGAATGCGATTCAAGGAGCAGCGAACGCACGCGTCGGGGATTCCCCAAACCACAGACTCTTTACTTGCGTAATGCGTTCCGTTTCATCAAAATTATGAGATGAGAGTGAATAAATACGTTACGTTTCTTAATTGTTATTTATAAATGTTGCAGTTCCGAATTCATCGAGTTTTTAACCTCTATAGCCCTAGTGTATGCTTGGCGCCCTGCTAGCTAGATCTAGAACACCGCGTAAATTGCGAATTTTACGCGTTTTTGCCGCGACCTTACAACAGCAAAAATGTCTCAGTCCTTCGAAATCATGACCGATTCCTGTAGGGTTTCTTGCTTTAGTTTATTTTATAAACGGCGGAATAAACACTATTATTATTGATAATAATAATAACCACTATAATACTTACATAAAAGAAAGCGAAATAAAACTCCCATAATTTTCCGGCAATTTTAGCCCATTTAAATGTTACCTACAATTTAAGGACAGAGTATTGCATTTATTACAGGATGCAATTTTATTTTTGGGACATGTGTGGGGGGGTCAATAGAAGCTTAATCTCAAGTTTGTGGGGTCGCCACCCAGGTCCCCCGGCCGCCATCTTGAAAAAAGGGGTGAAAACACTTTTTTCGCGATATCTCGTAAACTATGCATCTTACAAAAAATTCGTCAAGTCATAATTTGTAGCAAATTGTTTTGTCTTTCAAATTTTTTGTAAGACGCATAGTTTACGAGACATGCACGCGGGCAACCGTAGCACAGGGGGCACGCTGCGCGCCCCCCCCCCCCCCTGTTGACCAACCCCCTGAGGTTGCCGCATGCCTCTCAACCCAGGCCTGTGGGGGGGCCCGTGCAGGCTGGGGCCCGGCTGGCAAATGCCACCTCGACTGCATGGCCAGTCCGACGCTGACTGAAGAAGTGTCTGATGTAGATATCTCCAGAGTTTAAACATAGTATTAACAGTCTCCTAGACTCGCCATCCAGAACACTGCCAAACATTTTGTTTTGTATCATTGTAGGTTTTTGTCACTTATCTGTTCTGGGATAAGTAGTTTGATAAATTATTGCAAAAACTTATTAAGTATTGCTTATTTCCGATAAAACTAATAACACCAATAGATGCAACTGTTAAAGGTCTGTTTCATATGCATGCATATGATACAATATTTTCTATTTAAATGTTTTCTTTTTTTCACATTTATAACCATTTCTTATTAAAATGGAATCATATTTTCATGTCAGCATCAGAAACTTTGTTTTTAACTATCGGAATGCTTAGCAACAGAAATAATACTATACTTTAATAAACGTTTTATTTGGTTGACCAAATTTAAGCTATTTTTGATAATTTACTTACCTTAATATCTATTTCCGTTAATGTAAGCTGATGGAAAAAATATAACAAAATATCGACTTATCATGGATAGTAAAACCACATATTCTTTTTAGTTAATAAGTTGCTAGCGTATGACAATTGTGCACAAAAAATATTATTTTTACTTTTTGATCTTAAAATTCTAAAAGGACTAGTCGATGAAAACAATGTTATTATTGTGTTATTTGATAACTTATCAGCAATAATATTGCCTAAGTATGCTATTTTTGTGCTGCATGTAGATGTTACAACAGATGTAATAATTATTTAGAATATTTTTTTGTTTATTATAGGTGCCTTTTACTTCACGATGTTGCAAGTGGTTAAAAATAGTGTTTTACATTTTATCATTAAATTTATTTTTATGGCGTAAGTACCTACATATTGTATGTACATTGAAACTACAGATTACAATTTTGTAAATAGTACATAATAATAAATAGTTGAAAAAGCAATATTGGTAATAATATAAATGTAATATATGCACTTTGCAAACAGCCATGTATGTGTGGACGAAGAGTGTTAAGTAAGTAAGTTGATCATGTAAAAAGTACATTAAAGTAGTTACTTACTTTATTAGTTTATTACTTAGTTGGTGAGATAAAATAGTCATGTTTATTATTATGTTATTCTTATGTTGACGAAGGACATATTTGACTAGGTAACTTTGCATAAAAATAAATTTCCTTTTTTCACTAAAACTTATTTGTTTTATTTCCGTAAAAGAAAACTTTGAACCTGATTTTAGAAAAACTTTTTTTTAAAGTGTGTACTTTACATTTTAAAGTTTTATTTTGGAATATAACTTTGCAAATATAACATGAATTATTAGGATATCCTTTATCAAATTGTTGAGTAACTTAACTTGTTCAGTGAATTGTTAATTATCTAGCAATGTGAGTGTTTTGAATACACTATAAGCACACATGCAAATATTTAAGTTTAAATTGGCAGATTCTTATAACTTTGGATTGGTGCAAATATGTGTTTTTAAATTCTTAACCGAGATAATTTACCAGCATTTTAACTTAAGGAGAAAATGACAATTAAAGTGGATATGATACCCTGTATCTTACTTTTCATAATTTACGTCTTGTTTCCTTTTCCATCTGTATTTTCTTTCCTCTGAATTTTATTATATAGGGTTTTTATTTTTTATCACAATAGCTGTTCCTGAACGGAATTGGGGCGTCGTCCATAGTGATGTGCGAACCGTAACTTTTTTCTTTTATAAAGTATCGATAAAAAGCAAACATGACAATCTTATATTAAGGAAGGAGAACAAAATGAAATATGGTCATGTGTAACCTATGAATGAAACTTCATTTCAAAAGAAACATGTGGTATAATGTTACACATACCTATCGTTGTATACAAATTTAAGTTTATTTCACATCTCTGAATGAAACTTATTTTTTTGTTTGTTTAATACGGTTTTTCACACCTCTAGCGGCCATGTTTTGCTGTCAAATGGTCGCCTGTATTTATTATTTTCAAAAATTAATAATCTTTAATTAAACCTCATTAAATCATCAATTACGAACTGCGTTTGTTTATTAGCGCACACACCAACTGCCACTGTGATAAAAGTGGCTAGAAGTTGCGGAAACGAGGGTTTTCACATATCCGGTCACGGTGAATAGTTTGTTCATATTTCGGTGAATTCTTCTTCTAAATCATGTCTGTAAGTGAAAAAGTGTCGCTTTCCGACGCACTAAGTAATGTGGACGTACTGGACGAGCTTACATTGCCTGGTGAGTACCCGTGTTTGATAATATTTTTCATGTATGATTCATTTGAAAGTATAAGCAGTAACCACTGCTTGATTTGTTGTTTCCGATTATGTGTCGGGTACTTACGAGGTTTTAAGGGCTATGATATATTTTTAACGTTTTTTTATAGTCTTGAGTTCATTATTTATGAAAAAAACACATCTTGGTGGGGGGTAACATTTTGTTAGTGTGAGCATTCACGCACCCGCATCGCACGCATTGCTCGTTACGAATCTTAGTTTGCCTTGTTTTAAAAATTCATACAACAACATCCAATGATTAGCAGTTTTAATTTAATTCTGATGAGGGCCTGTAAACGCTTATCTTTAATGTTTGGTACCTACCAATTAAGGATATTGCTTCAATTGGACTGGTATGTTCTTGCCAAACTCCATTCAATACATACCTATGTAGTTGTGTAATGGATGTTTCACCCAATAATGTTTAAACATAAATAAAATAAAATAAATAAATTGTTTCAATGAACACACCAACTACCTAGCCCCAAATTAAGCGTTAGCTTGTGCTATGGTGGCAAGAATTATGAATAGCAATACTTAATTACATTTATAAACACCCATGACTCAAGTACAAATGCTGGTGCTCATCACACAAACATTTGCCTCTAGCAGGATTTGAACCCGCAACAGCCGGTTTTGTAGTCTGGATTCAGACCACTAGACCAAAGCTGTTGTCATTGTATGTATAAGAATACAAGAAAATGTCTGTTAGACTCCAAGGTATTTATGATATGAGCCAAAATGATGCTGTAATTTGTTGCCTGAAATAAATGATAAAAATGACTCAAAAGTTTTTATTAAAAGATTTACAACTAAGTCACAAGTTTTTTTATAAAGAACTCAAGTGGTTTCGCATACAATGAGCTGTTTAAATTAACAACAATGTTTCTTAAAAAATCTAGTTAAATAAAGAGATAATGTATGTAATGTCTCCATAGTTACCCTATTAGAATGATTAAGTGTGTGTACCCAAATAATCACTGTATATTATATCCACATTTATCTAATATCTCATTGTGAGCATGCCTCACAACTTATGTTAGAGTTGATTTGTCACAAATGAGTTGTTTACATTAACAAGTCTTTTTAAATTTACTCAGTCTAAAAATAAAGCTAGAGTCATACTCAAAGACTCCTAAAAGGCTCCAGGACTCATAGACTTGTCACACGTCATTGAAACAAGTCAACCAACAAAACACTCGACATGTTTCGCCACTACACGTGGTATCTGCTGGAGATGTTGTCGCTTCAACAGACTAAGAGCGACTAATTCCATCAACTGTAAAAAATAACAAACAAAATTGTCTTTCTTCCAGATGAGCAGCCGTGCATCGAAGCAGCCCCATGCTCCATCCTCTACCAGGCTAACTTCGACACCAACTTCGAAGATCGCAATGGCTTCGTCACCGGCATCGCCAAGTACATTGAAGAGGCTACTGTTCATGCAAACTTGGTATGTTTTTTTTTTCTGTAAATAAAACTCATTGTTTTAAATTACAGCCTTAAAAGTAGTTACTTAAGTTTTATTTAAATTAAACATGGGCAGTATCCACAACATATTGTGTGAAGCGAAAAACTACGAGAAATGTTTAGTGGACTGTAATCTTTTGACCTCCTACGTATCTTTCATGACTTTTAATTTGGCAAAAGAAAGGTTATTTTTTAATTTAATAAATTTTGAAGAATAAAACAAATGATTGCGCAAAGGCTCACCTTGACAAATCAGATGTGCAGGAGTCGGCAACAAGTGACTAAATAAGGGTTACCTCATTGCTGGGCCCAGGTAAAGCTCCCCTAGATCACTTTAATATCAGATGGAACAGGATGGCTTCACGCAATTATACATAGATAAATAATTTGATTTATGGCGGGTTGAGGATTGCTTTATAATTAAACGAGAACAAACGTTAAAACGAAAAGCTTAAGCGCGCGCGCAGTGAACTCGACCAAGAAAGATCCAACTATATCTGCCAGTGTTGCCAATGTAAATTTTTAAGAATAAAAGGTTACGGCAACAGTTGCAACACTGAAAAACCAGCTTTTTAGCCAGTTACAAAATAATAAAACGATAATATCGAACATTACCGCCCACCTAAATGCGACGGTATTTACACAAAAACGACAATTGAATATCTCGAAAAGTCTACTGTATTTGAATTGAATACGAAAAGTTACACCAACCTTGTGTTGACGAAGGTAGTGTAAAGAAAGCGACAAACAAAAATTATATGGAAGTGTCATTTGCCAGAGGCAACGGACACATCTTAACGACAGGTCTTTTGTACTGCCCAGCAGCAGTCCTCACCGTCACTACCCGACAGATTCCATCTGCACCTAAGATAAGATAGATAAGATAAATTTATTGTATAAAACTTAGCCTAATTACATAAAAAAAAAAATATATACGGAACCTGATGTAAAAATTAAATAAATGCTTACTACTATGTTAGTGATTGTACCTGGATGTAGCGCAATAATACGTCCTAGTGGCCATCTTTGTGGACTCAATTGTTCATTTATAACCAGCACCATGGTTCCTACTGCTATGTTTGTGTTATGCTTATCCCATTTAGCCCGTTGTTGCAATGTATGCATGTACTCAAAGTACTCAAGGTACTTTTTGGCAAAGGTGGCAGAGATGCCACCTTTGCCAAAAATCCTGATGAATTTTCTGGATGAGTTTCCAACGCTGAAGAACGCCAATTTTCAAACCAACTAAATTTTCCTCTGGCATAATCGACAATGGTTCCAACGTCAGAAAATGACCCGGAGACCCGGATTTAACATTGCTTCTACTTGGGCCAGCGGACCTAAAAAGGCCGCTTCGTGCAATTCTCCTTGGATTCATATTATGATTCAGATTTCAAATCATAAAATGGTCACTTTTCGGCAATTCACAATATGATTCAGATATGATTCATATTCAGCAATTAATTCATTTGACAGTTTTGTATGAGAAACCGTAAAATGGGTCGCAAAATAGAATTGCTTGGGACAAGAAATGTGTCAAATAGCAGCTTCATAAGAAGTTACTCAAGAGCAACATTTCACAATTCTGCTTTCTTATATTTCGGAATAAAATACGTTTTCAATGCAAATTTAGGCCTAAATAATTTATTTCTCCTCAATGCTCTTGTTTACAAACCCTTTTTAATACCGTCGGTACAGTATGAAGTATTTTAACCGGTCAAACTTGAAGATCACAGACACAGTCAATGTTTCATTGATATACCACGGGATTCGGCCGAACGGGGCAAAATAGGGTAGTAACCTACACATCAACATCTTTACCAAAAGTGCAAAAGTGGAACTAGGTGCCTTATTCAAAGCAAAGTATGCAAGATATATATATACACATTTAATTTAATTACACTGGACTTCATCAAAACTTGTAGGAATGGGAATAAAGACTCGTTAATACCACAAAACAATTTTATTTTTAAACAAATCAACAAGTTATCACTTAACAAGAAGTACTCGTTGTGTAGTAGTATTTCTATGCTTGCTTCACCGAAGTAACAATGGTTTATTCTCAGCTCGGCTTGTTGTTGTAGTTCCTTGTATTCCGCGCCATCATCTTAGTTTTGTTGTTCACTTATTAGGTTCACTGCCAAAAAGCTCCAACGACTTATAAAGGGTTTCAAACAAATCTTAGTCCATAACAAACCCGCCTTGTTGTGATCTCAATGTATCGAGAGACTTATGATGCGTAGACGCAATTTTGTATGGCGCCGTCGATATTTGTTCTTCCAATTTTATGTCAAAACAACTTGGAATGCAGCTAAGCACTTAAAACGACGATTTATTTATTGAATCGCGTATAAACTCTGGTTGTATAGCGAAGATGTTCGTTTACTTATCTACTTTTTTTCTTCGGTTGACACGACACTGAACTTGTTGCCATTCGTGAAAACTTTTTGTGGTTCTATTTTTAACTTACACATTTCACCTATTAATATTGAAATTCAATTGATTTTGAGTTACTTACATAAATTTGAGATAAATGACAATGTATTTTATTTCATATTTCCTTCTTAAACTATTATTTTTACATAAAAATGATGATCGGTATAAGAACCGGTTCTCATTATTTACATGTGGCAACCAAGATGTCAAATATGAATCAGCAGATGAATTGAATTGCCGCGATTCTGCTAAAATCTGCAACCATTTTACAAATTTTAGAGGAATTGCTTAGGATCTGCAAGGAATTCAGGAAATGAATTCATTTTAGCAATGTTGCGTAAAGCGGCCTTTTTAGACCCGCAGGACAGTGTAGAACTCTTCAAAAGTGAGCCGCTGAGTGCCGATAACGCGAGACAAGTGTGTTTTCACTGATTTGATCCCTGCTTCGGCTAAGCCATTAAAATGGGGACTCCCAGGAGGACTAAACGAAAATTTTATCTCCTGTGCCTCCGCGGCCTTTCCCATTAAAGAACCAAGGTAGTTACTAGCACCGACAAAGTTACGGCCCTGGTCGGAGACAAGGTGACTACATCGACCACGACGTGCGATAAACCTGCGCAAAGCGGCGAGAAAAGCCTCAGACGAAAGCTCGGAAGCTAATTCAACATGAATCGCTTTCGTACTGGTACAAATAAAGACGCAAATGTAACCCTTATAGGTTTTTACACTGCGACCGCGTCCAAGCGCTATGTCAAACGGTCCACCAAAATCAACGACAGAACTAGCGAATGGTTTGATTTGGTTGACACGATACGAGGGCAGGTTACCCATGAATGGAGTGGGAGCAGGTTTTGGGCGCGCACGAAAGCACTTCATGCAACCTGAAAGCACCGAGCGAACAGCGCGTTTAGACGACAAAATCCAAAAGTGTTGAGCGAGGAGGTTTTGAAGAGTTTGCACACCAGGATGCATAAAACGAGTATGATACTCTTGGATGATTAGAGAAGTGAGGCGATGAAACCGAGGCAGCAGCAGCGGATGTTTTATGTCAAAATCAACGTCGGCATTAACGAGGCGACCGCCCACCCTGAGAAGACCCGCTTCATCGATAAATAGTGATAACTTACGCAAACTCTTTGGAAGTGAGTTGAGAGAACCATTTCTCAAATTCTCAAACTCCGATGAAAATACACTCTCCTGTACAAATCTAATCAAGAACATGAGCGCTCTGTGAATCTCAGAGGGTAGTAAAGACCCAACAACGCGTTTATCGACAGAAGTTTGTTTTGAATTATGTCCGAAACGAAAACAATACGACACAACATGTTTTAAAGTCAACAACGACGAAAATTTGTTTATTAACGATTCGATAAGGTTAGGTTCTTTTAAAGTCACAAGGCTAAAAATACGCTGTTCCTCTTGCAAGGGCTCCTGATTTAAAAACGATAGAGATGGAGTCGTGGGCCACTTTTCTTCAGGTTCAGCAAGCCACGATGGACCCTGCCACCAGATACTGTCGCTAACAAGATCAGCGGGTAACGAACCGCGCGAACCGACATCTGCAGGATTCGAATGAGTGCTGACATGCCTCCATCGATCAGGAGCGACAATGTCTTGTATGTGACTGACTCTATTGGCCACAAAAGTTTTCCATTTTGATGGACACGACTTAATCCACGATAAGGCCACGCTGGAGTCAGACCAGGCATATATATCGTCAAAAGAATAAAAAGGTTTCAAAGCTTCGATAGTAGCATGCATGAGGTCCGATAGTAAAACAGCAGCTTGGAGTTCTAGCCTGGGAATAGATTGTTTTCGAAGAGGAGCAACTTTAGTCCTTGAACAACAAAGATTGACAGAGTATGAGCCTTCACTGTCAATAACACGACAGTAGATCACAGCGCAATAACCACGCTCCGAAGCATCGCAAAAGCCGTGAAGTTGCAACGAAACGAAAGGGCCGAAAGCACGACGAGGAATTGAAACTGATGCCAAAGATGACAGTTGAGATTTAAAACGCTGCCATTCTGAAGCGATCTCAGAAGGTGCGTCATCATCCCATGGGACACCAGCAGTCCAAAGTAGCTGCATTAGATACTTAGCATAAAACGTGACCGGACCGAGAAAACCCAAAGGGTCATAGATACGTGCGATCTCCGACAAGATAGTACGTTTTGTGCAACGACAACTATTAGTATCTGCAACTCGAAAACGAAAAGAATCAGATTGGGGCTGCCACAAAAGTCCCAAAATCTTGAGCGAAATGTCAGACATTTCTTCAAAACGTTTGAAGTCATCTGAATACAAGTCTGCGGAAGGAAGGCTATCGAAAAACTGACTATTATTAGAGGTCCACTTTCGCAACTGGAAACCACCTGATGACAATATTTTGGTGAGCTCTTCTCGAAGACGACAGGCCTTTTCGACTGAATCTGCTCCAGTGACAACATCATCCACGTAGATGTCACGAGCGAGAACAGCGGCGCCAGCTGGGTATTCCTCGGCGGAATTCTTGGCTAGTTGAGCCACGGTGCGGAGAGCTTGAAATGGAGCAGACGATACTCCATACGTCACAGTCAGGAGACGATAATCCCGAACTGGTCCAACTGGGGAGGGACGCCACACGATACGCTGATATTCGGCGTCTTCTTCAGGAACCAATATCTGCCTGTACATCTGTCGCACATCACCCGTGAATACAACGGCATGCCAACGAAAGCGCAGAAGGACATCGAAAATGCTCGTCTGTAGTTTTGGTCCTGGAAGAAGAGTTTCGTTCAGTGACACTGAATTTGCATCTTTCGCGCTCGCGTCAAATACGACGCGAAGAGGCGTGCTCACTGAATCAGGGCGTAGAACTCCGTGATGGGGAATGTAATAAAATTGGCCCTCGCTACTAGGAGGAGGATCCACCTCCTCGAGATGACCGCTCGACTCATAGTCCTCCATGAAATCCACATAGGCCTTCTTGGTTTCAGAATTGGAATTCAATTTACGTTCCAACGATAAAAAACGTTTTAGAGCAATTTCTCGAGAATTAACAAAGTTCGGTTTATTTGTAGGATCAACGAAAGGCAAAGGAACTACAAATCTTCCTTCTTCGGTACGACAATGATTAGCGACAAAATAATCTTCACACTGTTGGTCCTCCTTCGACACGAAAGATTTTGTTGGAGAACTAACATTTTCTAATTCCCAAAACCTTTTTATGGAATTATCTAGTGAAAGATTCGATACGAAAAGGCAATTTTTGCTACGACTGGATTTCGAAGAGGGTTGAGTGACGTCACACGCACCCATGATAATCCATCCAAAAATGGTGTTCAAAGCTCTTGGCTGTCCAGGCTTTCCCTGCCTAAGACCTGGTAACAACGACGATGCGAAAATATCTGCACTGAGCAGCATGTCTACCGGTCCCGGTTGAGCAAAGCTCGGATCAGCTAGAGGCAAATTCTTTATGTGAGACCACTCCGACGTATCGACAGGTTGAATGGGTTGGTCTGCACATATAGACGACAAAACTAAAGCTTCGAATACGATATTCGACGAAAAGTGTGAATTAGGTATGGGCCTTATTTCACATGACAGTGAACCAAGTGGTTGTGTGACGGAGTTACCAATTCCATTGACCGAATGTTGGCCACGACAAATTTTTAGTCCTAACATTTTAGCACAAGTTTCCGAAATAAAATTACATGCACTAGCACAGTCTAAAAGTGCACGCACTGGTCGAAAACTACCAGAACTGTCCTTAATTAAAATTCGAACAGTTGAAAACAAAACAGTATTTTCACTAGTCAATGATGTTAAAACTGTGTTACCACCAACATTCTCCGTTTTAGGCTGTGCACTGCCATCCTCCGTAGAGGAAATCTGTGTTTGCTTGATGAAGTGTAGCAAAGTGTGGTGAGAGCAATGACACACACTGCAACGACGAGCTTTACAAACACTCACTCGATGGGCATCCGAAAAACAACACAAACAAAGACCCTTCCTCTTAACAAACTCGAAACGCGAGCCAATGTCCAAGTTTAAAAAGGCGGTACAGGAGTCAAGACTGTGCTGGCCAGAACAAAATTTGCAGACAGGACGCGAAACAACAAACGTCGATTTCTGTTTACCTACATTGTTATGTTGTTTACTTTTGTTCGAGATACTAGAATTATGTGATATTGAGGGTGTTATGTTCGATAAGTTAAGTGCCTTGAATTGTTTTTCAATGAACTTAATAACATCAGTATACAAAGGAATTTCATCAGTATCATGCTGGAGCTGAAACGCTTCTCGAGTATTTTTATCTAATTTTGACCATAACAACTGGAAAAGCATAAAGTTTTTATCTGGTAAACCATACTTATTTAACACCGACAAGTTTTCCGAAAAGGTCCTATGTACACGCTCAAGATCACAGGCAGACTTCATTTTAATAGTTTCACAACACAACAATTTTTCATAATAATGTGTAGCAATGTGTCGCTTCTTATCATAATATTTACGTAAACAATTGTAAGCATCCATATAACTTTCGTTGGTAAGTGGGTAGTTTTTAATTAAATCATATGCAAAACCTTGTAAACTCGAGAGTAAATAGTGTAATTTCTCAACATCTGATATATTCCGTTTATGAATTAATGAATCGAATAACTGAATAAAAGAGACCCACCCCTCTAGTTTCCCATCAAAAGGTTTAATGTCTATTTTAGGTAATTTGGCCATCACTGCTTCGTCAACACAAGTTTTAATCTTCGATTCACTTTTCTGAACCTCTTGGGAACGCAACCTGTATTTATCTTGTAACAACTTCTTTTCAAATTCGAAAGTTACTGACATTTCATCACTACGCGCATTCGGACTCGACAACGACAATAATATTTTCCGTTGCGCGTCATGAAAATCATTCGACAATAGGCTTGTTTCCACTATGAAAGAAATATTCAAAAACTGATTTTCTCAAAAATAATTCATAATTTCAGATGCCTTTACACTAATATTTTTCTGCAGTTCGTATTATTTGATTTTTAACTGGAATTCAAATGATAATTAGTCACTCAGTCGGCATTGCACGCGGTGACGTCAAAGCGTGTTATTCCCATACAAGCTCTATGAAGAAAAGCGTTTTGACAGTTGATAAAAAGTACGTCAACGATTGGTGGTGTCAACTACCGTATTGATCTAAATAACTTTCGCTACAACCTTCAATTTTAATACTGTCGAGATATTCCATTCTCATCATAGCATAATCCCGCGCAATTCTATTACTATCAACTGAAATGTTTTCTTCTGTTGTTGACATGTTATTGTTATCTTCGTTTGACATTTCGAACGACAACTTTAAAATACTATATATGCCAACCGAAAAACCGGACAAACACAACACTAATAATTTTTATTTTTTGTCTATGGTATTGTAGGAAGTTGCAGTGCCAACACAACGAAAACAAAAAAACGATAGTCACGATAATTAAAATGGCGTACTACAACTTACCTCGAAAACGACCTAGTACAAAGCAACCATCAACTACCTTCAATGAAATTACAAAAAAATAAAATTGTTAAATCATGAAAAATACGTAAGAAAATCGTACGAAAAACACTGTTCAAACAAGAATCAGGCTCGAAGGCCAAAAATGAAGCGAAAAACTACGAGAAATGTTTAGTGGACTGTAATCTTTTGACCTCCTACGTATCTTTCATGACTTTTAATTTGGCAAAAGAAAGGTTATTTTTTAATTTAATAAATTTTGAAGAAATAAAACAAATGATTGCGCAAAGGCTCACCTTGACAAATCAGATGTGCAGGAGTCGGCAACAAGTGACTAAATAAGGGTTACCTCATTGCTGGGCCCAGGTAAAGCTCCCCTAGATCACTTTAATATCAGATGGAACAGGATGGCTTCACGCAATTATACACAGATAAATAATTTGATTTATGGCGGGTTGAGGATTGCTTTATAATTAAACGAGAACAAACGTTAAAACGAAAAGCTTAAGCGCGCGCGCAGTGAACTCGACCAAGAAAGATCCAACTATATCTGCCAGTGTTGCCAATGTAAATTTTTAAGAATAAAAGGTTACGGCAACAGTTGCAACACTGAAAAACCAGCTTTTTAGCCAGTTACAAAATAATTAAACGATAATATCGAACATTGTGAAATAAATAAATTGATTGAGCATCCTCGCGTGAACGCAGGTTCGCACATCATTGTACTTACTGGTTCGCTTCTAAGTTCTTATCAGCTGGCCGGTGACTGAGTGCCGGTGAGAAAATTGTCTATGTACCCCCTAGTTCAAGCATTATTTTAAGTTTGCTCATCTTAAACAATGACTATTTACATTTGTGTCCAATAATGTTTCTCAGTAAGTGAATTATAAATTCTTATGAGAAATAAAGATCTTTAACCGTGATTCACGGAAACTACACCAGACACTATATAAGTTTTATTGTAAATACTATCGGCTGCCCGCGCATTCGCGTCCGCGTGGACTTAGTTTTTGGCCACCGCACGAGCACAAACGACTATCGCAACGTATTCGTAGCGTTTACCTATCCTTAACTTGTCAATTTGTATGGGGAAACTTTCTATCCAAACGTCAGAAACTGACAGTTTTCCCATACAAATTGACAAGTTAACGATAGGTAAACGCTACAAACACGTTACGACAGTTGTTCGTGCTCACCCCACTGACGTTTGGACGACACGAATACGTTACGATAATGTTCGTGCCTCTAAACCCACTGCGTGTGCTATACAGTGCTCCCGACAAATTCTGTTTCCGTACCATCTGTTTATTAACACCGGTCCACCTTCTGGAGCTAACCACTTGGCGAACATTATTACTGCTATCCAGTAAATAACTTCTCTTATCTTTCTTCTTCTTCTAGAACGAATTGCTAGAAGAAGGCAACGCACACGCGGTCATGCTATACACGTGGCGTTGCTGCAGCCGCGCGATACCTCAACCGCGGTCCAACGAGCAGCCGGACCGCGTGCACATCTACGAGCGGACGGTCCAAGTGCTGGCCCCCGAGGTGGACAAGCTGCTGCAGTTTATGTACTTCCAGGTGAGTGTGCTAGAGTGGGAGAGAGCTATATAGAGCGTGGGAGAGAGAGAAAGACACATGCCCAACGAGCAGCCGGACCGCGTGCACATCTACGAGCGGACGGTCCCAAGTGCTGGCCCCCGAGGTGGACAAGCTGCTGCAGTTTATGTACTTCCAGGTGAGTGTGCTAGAGAGGTAGAGAGCCATATAGAATGAGAGAGAGAAATAAATATAGAGAGAGAGAGAAAGTAAGAGAGAGAGAGAAAAAAAGAAAGAGATAGATAGAGATACCCCACTAGCAGCCGGACCGCGTCCACATCTACGAGCGGACGGTCCAAGTGCTGGCCCCCGAGGTGGACAAGCTGCTGCAGTTTATGTACTTCCAGGTGAGTGTGCTAGAGAGGGAGAGAGCTATATAGAGTGTGAGTGAGAGAGAGAGAGAAAGAGAGAAAGAGAGAGAGAAAGAGAGAGAAATAGAGAGAGAAAGAGATAGAGAGAGATAAAGAGAGAGAGATAGAAAGACATAGGTACCCAACGAGCAGCCGGACCGCTTCCAAATCTACGAGCGGACGGTCAAGTGCTGGCCCACGAGGTGGACAAGCTGCTGCAGTTTATGTACTTCCAGGTGAGTGTGCTAGAGAGGGAGAGAGCTATATAGAGTGTGAGTGAGAGAGATATAGAGAGAGAAAGAGAGAAAGACAGAGAGAGAGAAAGAGAGAGAGAAAGAGATAGAGAGAGATAGAAAGACATAGGTACCGAACGAGCAGCCGGACCGCTTCCACATCTACGAACGGACGGTCAAGTGCTGGCCCACGAGGTGGACAAGCTGCTGCAGTTTATGTACTTCCAGGTGAGTGTGCTAGAGAGGGAGAGAGCCATATAGAATGAGAGAGAGAAAGAAAGATAGAGAGAGAAAGAGAGAGAAAGAAAGAGATAGAGAGAAAGAAAGATAGAAAGACATACCCCACGAGCAGCCGGACCGCTTCCACATCTACGAGCGGACGGTCAAGTGCTGGCCCACGTGGTGGACAAGCTGCTGCAGTTTCTGTACTTCCAGGTGAGTGTGCTAGAATGGGAGAGAGCTATATAGAGTGAGAGAGAGAGAAAGAGAGAGAGAGACATACTCAACGTGCAGCCGAACCGCGTCCGTACATCTACGAGTGGACGGTCCAAGTGTTGGCTCCCGAGGTGGTTTATGTACTTCTAGGTGAAAGTGCTATGGAGGGAGAGAGCTATATAGAGTGAGAGAGAAAAAGAGA
This sequence comes from Pyrausta despicata, assembly GCA_963921415.1. Lineage (NCBI taxonomy): Eukaryota > Metazoa > Arthropoda > Insecta > Lepidoptera > Crambidae > Pyrausta > Pyrausta despicata. Next base: position 5,785,720 of record OY992874.1, read on the forward strand.
GAAAGAAAAAGAGAGAGAGAGGGAGAAAAGGAAGAAAAAGAAAGAAAGAAAAGTGGGAGATAAAACAAAGGGAGAAAGAAGAAAGAGAGAGAGAAAATTTAGAGAGAAAAGAAAGCGACAGAGATAAGAGAGGGAGAGAAAAGTAAGAAAGAGAAAATAAATAAAAATATAGAAAAGAGAGAGGGAGAAGGGAGAGAAAATAAAGAGAGATAAAAAAGAAAGAGAGAGAGAAAAGAAAGAAAGAGAAAAAAGAGAGAGGGGAGATACAATCAACAAGCAGCCGGACCGTATCCAAATCTACGAGCGGAAGGCCAAGTGCTCGCCCCCGAGGTGGACAAGCTGTTGCAGTTTATGCACTTCCAGGTGAGTGTGCTATAGAGGGAGAGAGCTACATAGATTGAGTGAGAGAGATAGAGAGGCAGAGACATACCCAACGAGCAGCCGGACCGCGTGCACATCTACGAGCGGACGGTCCCAAGTGCTGGCCCCCGAGGTGGACAAGCTGCTGCAGTTTATGTACTTCCAGGTGAGTGTGCTAGAGAGGTAGAGAGCCATATAGAATGAGAGAGAGAAATAAATATAGAGAGAGAGAGAAAGTAAGAGAGAGAGAGAAAAAAAGAAAGAGATAGATAGAGATACCCAACTAGCAGCCGGACCGCGTCCACATCTACGAGCGGACGGTCCAAGTGCTGGCCCCCGAGGTGGACAAACTGCTGCAGTGTATGTACTTCCAGGCGAGTGTGCTAGAGAGGGAGAGAGCTATATAGAGTGTGAGTGAGAGAGAGAAAGAGATAGAGAGAGAAAGAGATAGAGAGAAAGAGATAGAGAGAGAGAAAGATAGAAAGACATACCTAACAAGCAGACGGACCGCTTCCACATCTACGAGCGGACGATCAAGTGCTGGCCCACGAGGTGGACAAGCTGCTGCAGTTTATGTACTTCCAGGTGAGTGTGCTAGAGAGGGAGAGAGCTATATAGGGTGAGAGAGAGAGATAGAGAGAGAGAGAGACATACTCAACGTGCAGCCGGACCACGCACGCAAAAATGCAGCACTACATGATGTAGCATGTTGTTTGGATCAGTTAGGGTGATGTAAATCCCAATTTGTCCTGTCCCTGTTACTTCTTGAATAAAAGAATGCTAAAACAAAAAAAAAGTTATTTACAGGGTGTAAAAAAAAACCTTAACGATGCCGTCAACCACGCGTTCAGTACATCAAACCGCTTGACGACCGCTTGGTGCAGTGGTCTACGTGTCGGACTTCTAAAACCAAGGTTCGATCCCCGCACAGTACAAGCATAAGTGTCCATGAACATGTGTGTTTGTACTGGTCTGGGCGTTTTCTATGTATAATATTATGTATTTATTTACAAAAAAAAGTAAGTTTGTTTATCCGTTGTCTAGTACCCATAACACAAGCCTCGTAGTTTAATTTAGGACTAGAGAATTGATGTGATTGTTGTAAAATATATTTATAAAAAAAAAACCAAATCGTATGAAAAAGAAATTTTTGCTGGGAAACAACTTTTATTTTGTGACATCAAAAAAAAAATATTTAATTCTAACCCACAATGTACAGCGCGCACGCGGAAAAGTCACCGCGGGGCGTGTTGCTTTACGCCGCCGCGACGCGGTTCGGTTCGAGTGTGCGCTGTTCATTGCGGATTGTGCCATTTAGAGGCTTTTTATGAAAGAAATAGTGAAAATTTTTATCATGTTTCTTTGGAAAAAAGTTTAGTTATAACACTCAGAAGTCATTTCTGTAAAAATCATCAATTTTTTTTCAAACTTTAACCATCAATATCTCAGTTAGCGTTAACTTCAGGTGTAAAGGAAAAAAATGATCGTAACAATTGGTAGAATATGTGGTATTCGGCTTCGTTAAGGTTTTTTTTACACCCTGTATATACTTTATCATTGAAACTTTTACCGAAATTGGTTTGAACGAGATCCAGTAAGTAGTCTTTTTTATTTGTCATATGTTCGTAAAAACAAAAACATGACTTTCTGCTACGGAACCCTTCATGGGCGGGTCCGATTCGCACTTAATAAGTTTTGTCCTACTGCGAAATCTTTTACTTTGTCGTAAAACAGCTTGCGTTTGTTCCAGCGCAAAGCGATAGAGCGCTTCTGCGGCGAGGTACGTCGGCTGTGCCACGCGGAGAAACGTCGCGACTTCGTTTCTGAGGCGTACCTGCTGACGCTCGGCAAGTTCGTGAACATGTTCGCGGTGCTCGACGAGCTCAAGAACATGAAGAGCAGCGTCAAGAACGACTACTCCACGTACAGGCGGTGAGTGGACTGAACATGTACCCGTCCGACTTGCGTGCTAGGAAGGTCCCTAGCTGGCTTACTGCGACCCCTATAGTTTCCTCTTTAGTAGGTGAGCTACTAACAGCCATAGTGTCTTTCTGAGCCTAAACCCCTGAGTTGGTAAGCTAACCCTGGATGAAGCAAGGGAGGTGTAGGTGGTCTAATAGTATCGCGTACAGACGGTGAGACGGTGACTAGACTTCTTCTTAGCAGGTAAGCTACCAACGACCCTAGGCTTTCTTGTGACTTTCTGTGCTGTAAGGGACCTAGCTGGCTTACAAAGCTATGCGACCCCAATAGTCTTATCTTTAGCAGGTAAGCTACCAACAGCCCTAGTGTCTTTATAAGCCTTAACCTCCAAGTTAGTGGGCTAATCAGAGAGGCGTACCTGCTCACGCTCGGCAAGTTCGTGAACATGTTCGCGGTGCTCGACGAGCTCAAGAACATGAAGAGCAGCGTCAAGAACGACTACTCAACGTACAGACGATGAGTGGACTCGACTTCTTCTTAACAGGCGAGCTACCAACGACCCTAGTCTTTTTGGTGACTTTAACATCGGACATGCGTCAGTGTTTCCCTGCAATCACAACCTGGGAATTATCAAAGCTAGAGTGAACAGGCATCTTCTAGGTGAGTTCGCTCCATCGTGGACTCAGTCTTTGCCTCGTTGGGCTTAGTCTTGGGCCAAGAGCAAACCTATCCCAAATAAAAATAAAAAAGGACTTTCAAATTGACTCTAAGATGAAACGGGCGCCATAGGATATTCCAATACGATTTTATTTCGTTGCAGAAGTTTCTTAACTCATAGTTATCTTAACTCCGAGTTGAGCAAATGGGCTTGAGAGTCACATAGTACCTGGGGGGTGTTGATGCGTATCCATTAAACCCTGGGTTTGAATGCTAACTCTGGTTAAAGTTGGTGAGCCTAAAGGTCTATCTAAAATTGATGCTTATATACAATTTATCCCAGAGTTAATGAGCTAACCCTAGTTAGTGTCGGGGTCGATACCTGAAGATACTCGAACGCTGACGCTCGGCAAGTTCGTGAACATGCATCACTACCAAAGCATTGCCACCTGACTGTAATCAAGTATGTAATATAATTTAAATTAAACATACTTATGTCCACAGCGCCGCACAATTCCTGAAGGTCATGTCGGACAGTCAGAGCCTGCAAGAGTCGCAGAACCTGTCCATGTTCCTGGCCACGCAGAACAAGATTCGTGACACTGTCAAGGACGCGTTGGAGAAGATCAATGGTGATAACGATTTATCTATGATTTTAGCTGTTAGCTAGTGTACCTCACGTGGAGAGATGAAGAGGCAAAGTTAAGGTTTTTAGACCCTTTACCACTGTGCGACTTTTAGCTGTTGCGGTGTTAACGCGATTCAAATCGATGGTGCACCGCGGATGCATCGATACCAATACGCGATAAACTCAAACTCAGACAAAAATTTATAATTTTAACTTTTATTGCATGTATTCCAAATTTTATTTTATTTTCAACGTTCTATAGTTAGAGTTAGTAGTAAAGTTTTAGAGTTAGAATTGTAATGAAATGGCGAGGATTAAATTATTTTTATTATTATTATTTATATATATTTGAATTTTCTCCATCGTGGTTAGCAATGGGTAATTTTTAAGGCATGTAACGCGGGCTATTATTATTATTATTACTCAAATGATTATTTGCCAAGAACACAGTAAATAAAGATAAGTCGCTTTGTCGCGTTGCGTCGTTCACGTAGATCGAACGGTTAATAAATATGTAAATTTTGTTTGATGTTCGTTTATTTTATGAATATATTTAAACTGACTATTGGTTATTGGGTCTAAACGCGAACTATTTTAATGAGAATTTAGGTACTCACTGTTCAGTCAGCTCGTGACCACGGCTGTGTGCAATCCAGCCGAAACGTCGAGCAGTGAGTACCTAAATACTGATTAAAATAGTTCGCGTTTATACCGGATAACCAATAGTTAGTGTTAAAATGCAACGCGAAAGTTTAAAATCATATATTTAAACTGATCCTAATAACATCTGATATTTTGTCCACAGGCTACGAAGACCTCTTATGCGATGTGGTCAACATCTGCGTCCACATGTTTGAGACCAAGATGTACCTCACACCCTCCGAGAAACACATGCTTGTCAAGGTAGTGTAATAATTTCCACTGATCCGATGGGTCTTGGGTTCGAATCCCAGTTCGAGCCTACCTGTGTATTGCGCTCACACTTGAGCCGAAGTAGCAAACAAGGCTATTAAATCAATTTTCTTCTCGACTTCGAAGAAGAAGAAGATTTCATAGAGTGAATATTTGGCCATCCAAATATTCACTATACAAATTGCTGAGAAGACATTTGAGATTTCTCTTGAAAACATTTAGGCTAGGTTGAAATATATTTTGATATAGCAAAATTTAAAAATTAATTTAAAATAGTCTGTCCAGGATTTTATTTATCAAACCCATCTTTAATATACTAAGATACTAAATTTATTATATAATATGTTTCATTCTATTATGTAACGTGTAACGACCACTTTCGTGTAATGTTGTTCAAGTAGTTGACTATTAAGCAAGAGGTCGCGGGTTCGATCCCCCGCACTGTACAAACATTTATGTTCATGAACATGTCTGTTTGTACTGGTTTGGTTGTTTAAGTTTATTTGAAATACCACCGTTGATTCTGATATCTGTAACACAAGTGCTTTCAGCTACTTACCACGGAGTCAGATCAATGTATGTGATGTTGTTGTATAGAATATGTATTTATTTACAAAAAAACGTGTTTAAGTATGTTTATCCGTTGTCTAGTACCCATAACACAAGCATCGTAGCTTAATTTGGAACTAGAGAATTGGTGTGATTGTTGTGAAATATTTATTTTTTAATTTATTTTATTACTTATTTATCAGCTCGGTGAAGGTCGATTTAAGTTCGTATCTTTTATTATTATTAATGTTAAACTTATTTTTGACGTGACAACGTCTTATAATTCGATGGAGCAGGCTGCGCGCAACAAAAAACGTGACGTGTGCGGCGTTACCTCGCTCTGAGGCGTTCCATTCAAGGCTTGAAGTGCAAGCGAGAGCGCGGAACGAGCGACAAAGAGGCAACGTGACAAAGACGTTGTCACGTTCAACTATCGTCAGTAAACCGACTTTACAGACAGCCGATTTTGTCACAGGTAATGGGATTCGGTCTGTTCCTGATGGACTCTGACGTGTGCAACATCAATCGTCTCGATCAGAAGAAAAAGATACGCCTCGACCGGATCGATAGGATTTTCAAGGTAAGACTTTTTCAGATGTTTTCTATTTTAACCCAACAGCGGCGAAGCAAAAAGGAGGGTTATGATTTTCAAAATCAAATCAAATCCATTATTTTTAGAGTTTCATACTTTTTATTATCTGTCAATACGGTACCTCCATTGATTTTGTGTTAGAAAACAAAAACGTGACGTCACGGTAGTGTATCAGAAATCGGAGTAAATTCACCAAATATTTATTGAATTTTGTGTGTTTAAAAATTGGTTTCTCTACAGCTTTTTGGAAATAGATTGCTTGTATTTACTTCAAAGGGGCTATGCTTTTCAAACGCCATGATATTGAAAATATTTAAGATAGGTGTCATCATGCCTATTACATTCACTTTCCCTTTTGACAGTGCAAATCTTTTTTTTTTGTCAATCGGGTTTTAGTTTAGGAACTGATATTTTTATATGATTTTAAACTTTCGCGTTGCATTTTAACACTAACTATTGGTTATCGGATCTAAACTATACTTTTTTAAATAGTTCGCGTTTAGACCCGATATCCAATAGTTACTGATGTTTTGGTTTAAAATCGTAGCAGGGTTGATAGTTTAACGAAAATGTACGGTCTGATCAGATGACGTGTATTCATTTCCAGAACCTTGAAGTTGTGCCGCTGTTTGGTGACATGCAAATTGCACCTTTCAACTACATCAAACGATCGAAGCATTACGATCCCAGCAAGTGAGTTCAAGTGGATATATACAGAGTAATTAGTGGCTAAGTTGTTAGGGGGAGGTGGTCTAGGGTAATTCTGACAGATATCACTATGAAACCAGTTACCTTTTTTACTTTTGACAACCGCTTGGTGCAGTGGTCCTCAGGTCGGACTTCTAAACCAAGGGTCGCGGGTTCGATCCCCGCTCAGTACAAGCATAAGTGTGCATGAACATGTGTGTTTGTACTGGTCTGGGTGTTTTCTATGTATAATATGTATTTATTTACAAAAAAAAGCATTTAAAAAAAAGCATTTAAGTATGTTTATCCGTTGTCTAGTACCCATAACACAAGCCTCGTAGCTTACTTTGGGACTAGAGAATTGGTGTGATTGTTGTGGAATATTTATTATTATTATTATTACCTTTTCCACCAGCTCTTAAACCTATAACCCAGTATTATTTCACCATACCTTGCAATAGTCCTACACTAACTGGGGGTTGTCCTCGGGTGTACTTACATAGTGCGTACAGGGATAATCGCCGGCTAGTGTCACACTTCATTTTGAATAAAGTGTCTAACGGGCCTCTGCGTGTTGGCTTCGGCCCCACGCATGCCTTCCAAAGGTCCGGGACCCTGTGGTCCCGAGATTGGAAATGACCGACATAATAATAATAAATAATTTATTTCGGTTATAATAACTTATAACTTACTAGCTGACCCGGCAAACTTCGTACCGCCTTATCGTTGCAATGATTGAACAATGTCATCGAATGACTTTGACATTAGTTACGCGCGTTTTTTAAAATATGCAAAATTAAATGTATATTTTTCAATATTTCTGAGAGATTTTCTTAATATTTTTTTCCGTAAGATCCTTCCCCTAATAATAACAATACAACAAAAAAAAGAATTAGTGAAATCGGTCCAGCCATTCACGCGTGATGCCGTGACCAAGGAAAACGGGTTTCATTTTTATATATATTCTTCATCACAAATTATGCTTGTGTTTGGAGACCTCGCTCTTCCTTATTTAGATACACAATCATACACATAACAATAATATAAACCGAAATTTAACAAAACGAAATCACGGCTTAAATCTACATAACACAATCTAAGTGTGTGTGTGTGTGAGAATTAGTGTATGTGAGAATGTGCGTGTATGTGAAGCTAAGTTATGTGATGCGATACAAAAGGAATTCAGTTTCGTCATAGGTTTTATAATGATTATTTATTTATTTCAGGCAACAGATTATAAATATACAGGCCCATATTATATTATTTTAGTTTTTACCCATTCCCGAATTAGTTTATTACATTTTTGGTGCAATAGATTTAGAGTTAGGAAGCTAAAGGGAAGCGCTTCCTACCGACCGGGTGTTATGGTCCGACCAAGGTCAGATAGACAACATCTTGATTTGTCTATATTATTCTGGATCTAAATATTATATACCGCGGTTCATGTGCGGTACTAGGCTAACAGCGCCATCTAGCCTATGGAGCCGTATCAGCGCTCGCCGTCGTGCGCCACCGTTATGCATGCGCTTGTGATGGCGAACGGTAGAGATCGCAACACATTCAGTATATGTTTTTCCATATGTGTATATTCTCTATTTATTTTGCAATAGAGAAACACTGAGCGATAACTGAACTTAGAACATTTCATCCAAATTTAACCCTTTCAAAGGTATAAATTCTAAAAATAAAAAAAAGACTTGTTTTTTTCTTCATTCATTGGGCAGGAAACTTAAATGTGCCGGGGCTCGCTAGTCTTACTGATAGCTAGTGTAGTGTAGTCATAATCTATAATTAATATTATAAAGCTGAAGAGTTTGTTTGTTTGTTTGAACGCGCTAATGTCAGACACTACTGATTCGAATTGAAAAAATATTTTTATGTTGAATATACCATTTATCGAGGAAGGCTTTTATGAGGAGCGAAGAAATATTGGAAAAATATGAAAAAAGCGGAGAAAATTATTGCGAAAACGGTTCAAGATATCAAAAATATATGTATTTAAGAATTATTTCTCTTGAAATGATCTAAAAAAGTGTCTGCGACATTATATGTCTATGCCCAAATAACTATTCCACGCGGACGAAGTCGCGGGCACAGCTAGTATGACTGTAATAGTCACATCATAACTCAGTGACGATAAGACAAAATACAGTTTGAAAAACAAAGTATTTAAAATCGACCGAGAAATCGGTGTCCATGTTTGGACCCTATTATTTATTTAAAACTTTATTGCAAAATAAATGTATAAAGGGTCGACTTAATGCTACCTAAAAGAATTTTCTGCCAGTCAATCTCAAGATCATTCAGAAACATGGCAATGGGTGGAGTGAAAATTAATGAGAAAGATAAATTTTGGGAAATAACGCAAAAAATAAATAAGTAATATAGATATAAATTAATAAAATCAATGAATTAAAAGTAAATATTCAATTATATAATAATATACACAAAATAAATATCAATCAACTAATTAATATGGATAATAAAAATATATAAATAAATATTTCACAACAATCACACCAATTCTCTAGTCCCAAATTAAGCTACGAGGCTTGTTTTATGGGTACTAGACAACGGATAAACATACTTAAATACTTTTTTTTGTAAATAAATACATATTATACATAGAAACACCCAGACCAGTACAAATACACTAATTCATGCACACTTATGCTTGTACTGTGCGGGAATCGAACCCGCGAAATAAATAACAAACCATATATAGTCATAATATAATAATATCAATATATAAAAGTAAATATTTAATTATATTATAATATACAACAAAATAAATATCAATCAACTAATTAATATGGATAACAAAAATATATATTAGGTCCTTACATATGAAATTGGCGTTTTGTCGTACTGGCCACATTGATCACAAATTTTTCCTATTTGGTTAGGAATTCGAAATTCAAATTTATACCGCTATTTCCACATGTAGTTGTGTTTCGTAAACCGTCATTCATTTGTTTTTTTACTTATCTTTTTTCTGTTTGCATCGCTCAATTTACAAAATGGAAAATTTGAAATATCTCGTTATTTACGAGTACGAGTTCCACCGTGGCACCAGTGCTGCGGAAACGGCTCGAAGAGTTAATGATGTGTATGGCGGTTGTGTCGCAAAAGAAAACACAGTGCGTTTTTGGTTCCAACGTTTTCGTTCTGGAAATTTCGACCTGCAAAACAAGCCCCGTGGACGGCCGGAGACCCAAGTTGATAATGAAGAATTGAAGGCTATTGTGGAAGCGGATCCATCGCAAACCACGTCCGAGGTAGCTGCAGGCTTTGGCGTTAGTGATAAAACTGTTTTAATCCACTTGAAGCAAATTGGGAAGATTAAAAAACTTGCAAGGTGGGTTCCTCACGAATTGAGTGAAGCAAACCGGCAAACGCGCGTCAACTGCTGCGTTACATTACTTGACCGGCACAATAACGAAGGGATTTTAAATCGAATCATTACCTGTGATGAAAAGTGGATTCTCTACGATAATCGGAAGCGCTCATCGCAATGGCTGGACCCTGGCAAGCCAGCCAAAGCCTGCTCCAAGCGAAAATTGACCAATAAAAAGTTACTTGTAAGCGTTTGGTGGACTAGCGCCGGTGTCGTTCATTACAGTTTTCTCAAATCTGGCCAGACGATTACGGCAGATATCTATTGTCAGCAATTGCAAACCATGATGGAAAAGCTAGTTGCTAAACAACCAAGGCTGGTCAATCGCTCTACGCCACTGCTGCTTCACGACAACGCTAGACCACACACTGCACAACAGACGGCTAGCAAATTAGAAGAACTTCAATTGGAATCTCTAAGGCATCCACCGCACTCCCCGGACCTTGCTCCAACAGATTACCATTTTTTTCGAAATTTGGATAACTTCTTGCAAGGGAAAAAGTTCAACTCAGATGGGGCAGTCCAAGTCGCCTTCAAAGATTTTATTGATTCCCGTTCGAATGGTTTTTTTAGTAAAGGGATCAATGAACTACCTATGAGATGGCAAAAGTGCATAGATTACAATGGCTCATACTTTGATTAAATAAATATGCTATATAAAAAAATTTCGACTTTTTGTTCCTCCCATACAAAACGCCAATTTCATAGGTAAGGACCTAATATTAATATGATATTCACACAATTCATTCATTTCGAAATTTTCGAACTTTGGACCCTATCAAAATCGGATGCAAACATTCACACCAGTTGACCCCAACCAATGTTTTCAGATGGCCCCTGTCGTCGAGCGTGACCCCGATGTCCCCGCAGGCGGACCTGATGGTGCACCTGCCCCAGATCAGGGAGGAGCACCAGAACTACATATCCGAGTTGGCCAGATACAGCAATGAGGTACGACAGAACCTGTTATTTTTTTTTCATATTTTCAACCCGCCACGAAAAAGAGGGTTGTTTCGATGACCGATTGGTGCAGTGGTCTACATGTCGGACTTCTTAAACCAAGGGTCGCGGGTTCGATCCCCGCACTGTACAAACATTTGTGTGCATGCACATGTCTGTTTGTGCTGGTCTGGGTGTTATATGTATTTATTGAAGTTTATTTGTAATACCGCTGTTGATTCTGATATCTCTGAGTCAGATCAATGTATCTGATGTTGTTGTATATTTATTATTAGCTGTCCCGGCAAACGTTGTTTTGCCATATAAATTATTGTGGACAACCCTTATCACTAAGGAATATGAAAAATAGATATTGGCCGATTCTCAGACCTACTCAATATGCTCACAAAATTTCATCAGAATCAATCAAGCCGTTTCGGAGGAGTACGGGAACGAGCGTTGTGACACGAGAACTTTGTATATACATAGAAATAATATCCAACAGGTACAAATACAAAATGTTTATTTTTCTTTTACAAAGATAAGCTTTACAAGATGTGGCCAGTATCTCCTTTTAAGCTTGATTAAGCCTGTGCCAGGAGTAACCGCTCTTCCTTAAAAAGATAGAACTATCTAAGTACCATTACTATTATTATATTATTAAATAGGTGACCACAACGTTCAAAGAGGCCGGCTCGGATAGCGAGAACAAAGCCGTCACAGAGCTCTGCCTCCGCGGCCTGCAACTGCTGTCCTCCTGGTGCTCAATACTGACCGAGCTGTGCAGCTGGAAGTTACTACATCCCACCGATCACGCGACGAATTCCAGATGTCCACCTGACGCCGAGGAGTATGAGAGGGTGAGTGGGAGATTCTACTGCGACCTACAAAAAATTATGAGTTCACTACTCCATTTGACGACCGTTTGGTGCAGTGGTCTACATGTCGGACTTCTAAAACCAAGGGTCGCGGGTTCGATCCCCGCACAGTACAAGACAAGCATATGTGTGCCTGAACGTGTGTGCTTGTACTGGTCTGGGTGTTTTCTATGTATAATATGTATTTATTTCCACAAAAAAGTATTTAAGTATGTTTATCCGTTGTCCAGTACCCATAACACAAGCCTCGTAGCTTAATTTGGGACTAGAGAATTGGTGTGATTGTTGTATGAATATTTATTTATTTATTTCGAAATCCGTTTCGTCGAATTACAATACATCGATGACAATAAGTCGATTATTTGTTTGACCGATACGTTGTATACTCGATAGACGTTACATCGATGGTTCATTTCATCGAATGCTAAAAGTAATTCGATTAAATGAACCATCTATTCAAACAAATAATCGACTTGTTGTAATCAATGAATTGTAATTCGACGAAACGTATTTCGAAATTGAGCAGTGAACCCAAAATTTGTATACTTTTTAGCATTGTATGTTAACCAAACATCTTGAGCGCTCGCATCATTTGCGAACTTATTATGTGCTTTGTATCACTGAATTTATTTATTTATTTAAAAATTTTTGCACAAACTTGTGTACAATTGTGGACTTAATGCCGGAGGCATTCTCTACCAGTCAACCACAGGTCCAAGCAGAGAGCATACAGGCGGTGCACGTACAGAGATGAAGCATTCCCATGAGAAAATTCAAGTGGGCCGCTAGATCTTACGCCTAAACTACTGAACAGATTTAAATAAATTTTGGTACAGAGATAGTTTGAGACTTAAGGAAAGACAAGAGTTACTGTTGACTGCGGGAAAACAACGCATTCCCATGGGAAAAAATACTTTTCGGGGAATCTGATCGCTTTCACTCGTAAATTACCACAGATTTGAATTATATTTGGATAAAATTAGTATTACGGAAATTAACGCATTCCAAATAACTATCTAATTCGGACGAATTCGCGGGTAAAATCTACTTGACAATAAAAAGTTTATCTATTTTTGTCTGATACTTAGATAGCATTCAGTTTTATCAGGCTGGAATCTCAGATAGCTTTTAGTATTACATGTATGTTTATGTAAATATATTAAAATGTTTTTTTGTTGCTAATGATCATCACGTTATAGTTATATTAATATGACTTTTGCCCCCAACTACCGCTTCCTGTAAATGACAATATCCTTAACCTGAAGGTTGTCTGGAAGAGATCGCTGTTAGCGATAAGACCGCCTAAATTGTGCATCTTTCTTTGTATGTTGATTTTGTATTATTTTTTGTGGTTTGCAATAAAGTGTTCCCTGTTGTGGCGACCTCTACCGTTCGTCATAACAAACACATGCCTAACGGTTGCAAGCACGACAGCGAGCGCTGATACGGCTCCATAGGCTAGATGGCGCTGTTAGTCTAGTACCGGCCTAGTACCGCACATGAACCGCGGTATATAAGATTTCGATCCATAATAATATAGATAGACAAATCAAGATGATGTCTATCTATCTTTGTGTTTATCCAGTCGAAGGTGAATAAAGTATTAAAAAAGACCGTTAAACATTTCTTATCTCTCTACCTACCAGGCCACCCGTTACAACTACACTTCGGAGGAGAAATTCGCCATGATCGAAGTAATAGCGATGATCAAAGGTCTCCAGGTGCTCATGGCGCGCATGGAAACTGTGTTCGCTGACGCAGCGAGGAGGTCCATATATGCAGAGCTCCAAGATTTCGTCCAACAGGTGCTGAGAGAGCCCTTGAGAAAAGCGATTAAGAACAAGAAGGATCTTATACGGAGGTGAATAATAAAACTACCGTTTTCTACCAAAATGGTAGTTTTTAAGTAATTTGGTAGGTACTTTATTTCTGATGCGTTGTATTGTCGGGGCTATTTAGATCCATATATTATGTATTAAGGGCTACAAGATATCGTGCAGCAGGTGGTGAGGGAACCATTGAGAATAGCCATTTAGAACAAGAAGAATCTTATAAGAAGGTTTATGTTCTTTTCTTGAGCTGCATAGAGAGTAGATGGAAAATTCTACCATTTCTGTCTGGTTTTTTTCTTTTCGTTAAACCTTACCTGAACTTCCAAAAATAATTCAATTAAAATAAGCAAACTTAGTACAGCCGTTCTCGAGTTGTAGCGAGACTAACGAACAGCAATTCATTTTTATATATAAGATACGAGGGTGGATTGAAAAGTTCGCGACCTCAGCAAGAAAACAATACTAAATATAAGCAAAAGTAATTTTATTTTTCCACATAATCTCCACTTAACTCTATGCACTTCTTCCATCTGGTTTCCAACGCCTGTAAGCCGGTCATAAAAAAAGTTTCTTCAAGGCCTTCAAAAAAGTCACCCACCGCAGCTTCGACCTCCTCATTGGATGGAAATTTTTGACCTCCAAGGTGTTTTTTTAGGTTTGGGAATAAATGAAAGTCTGAAGGTGCCATATCAGGGCAATAGGAGGGATGGGGCAGTAATTCAAAGCTACAATCACGAATAAGAGCCATAGATTCAACAGACGTGTGAACGCGTGGATTATACTGATGGAACAACACTTATTTGCTGAGTAATCCTGGCCTTTTCTCTTTGATTGTTTCACGCAAGCGACGTAAGAGGGTGCAGTAATAAGCCGAGTGTATAGTTTCACCTTTTGCAAGGTAGTCCACCATGATGACACCCTTTGCATCCCAAAAAACTGACGCCATCACCTTGCCAGCTGACAAAATTGTTTTGGTTTTTTTGGAGTCGGTTCATCAGGTTTTTTCCACTGCTTGGATTGCTGTTTTGACTCTGGGGTGTAGTGGTGTACCCAAGTTTCATCCAAAGTTACAAATCTGGCCAAAAAATCTTGTGGATCAGCCTTCAAACATTTCCAAACAGTCGCGAGAAATCGTGAGGCGTATTTGACTGAAAGCAATCTGGGTACCCACCGCACATAACCTTAGAAAATCCAAATTCATTGACTATGATATTTTGTGTTCGTTCATACGAGTTGCCAATAGTGTCTGCAATCTCCCTGATGGTCAATCTTCGATCTGTCAATATCAGATCACAGATTTTCTCGATGTTTTCTTCAGTCCTAGACGTCACAGGGCGGCCAGAGCGAGGGTCATCTTCAATACTCTCTCGTCCGCGTTTAAATTCAGGAACCCACTTTTTTACCGCAGTATACGATGGAGCAGATTCCCCCAATGTTGTTAACATATCTTCGGAGCCTCCTTCGGATCTATATGCATAAACAAATGACAAATGGCTTTGTGACTACGTGGTGAACCTTATATATTCTTGACAGATCCAAAGCCGTTTGGGGTGGGACGAGCATATAACAAGAATATATGTTTTTTTGTTATATGTTAGCAACATGAATAGCAAATATGTTTGTTCTAAAGTTCAACTTTTCAAATCGCTAAGCTCTCTTATCTTGTCTGTATTGTGCACTGCCATTCATACTGTTAAAATATTTTCGCGTTAATTAAATAGTTAAACTATCATAATCGCCTTTGTTCTTATTTCATAAGTTACTTGTAATGTGAATGTACTCGTAAATATAAGTTCGATTTTGGTCACAGTATAATAGTGTCAGTGCGTGAAACGTGCGGAGACTGGGCGCGCGGCTGCGAGCCGCAACAGGATCCTGTTCTGCGAGGAAAGAAGGATGGGGAAGCTAGTTTCACCATCAAAGTGCCTAGAAGGAATGTTGGTAAGTTAAAACAGAAACCACCAATTTAGTAGAAATAGTAGTTATGGTAGTTTTTATTGTAATACTATATGGCATACAATGACAAACTGGCATTATTGAGAAATGGTAAATATAAAAACTACTACGGTAGTAGAAAATAGTAGTTTTCGCTTAGCTTCTTCCAGCCAAGCCCAGTGGACGCATTTAGCCTGGATTTTATTCGTATAGTCAAACATGACTTGCATATCTAACTCAAATTATTTTCCCCAGGCCCATCTTCAACGCAACTCTACATGGTTCGCACGCAACTCGAGGCGCTGATCTCAGACAAATCCGGGGGCAGACGCACACTGCGCAAGGACCTCGACGCGGCCACGCTGACGCAGATTGAGCAGTTCCACAGGCAGAGCTTCTACTGGGGGTACATGCTGAACTTGTCTGGTAAGAGCGCACGATCCACTCCCTATTGTAAGTTATAAATATTTAAAGACCCCTCAATTAGTTTTATTTGACTTTTTTTTTAATGCTTCAAGAAGTGTTTTAGTCTCACAAGTAAAATAGCCCTTAAATAAGAATAAAAAGAACTATTAGAACTGGGTATTTTGCACCAAAAAAAAAAAAAAACAAATCTTGTTTCTAAAAATTAAAACGTAATTTTTTTAAATCGATATTTGATTTTAAATTTATCATAAATTTACAAAAAGAAAAACACTGATTGATAAGCGTGTATGAAGTCATACGAGTAACTTATTATCGCCATACAATATTTATGTGACGATTGGCGCTTTGTAATTTCAGGTAAGTCCGTTTAAGGTAGTATTTTGTATGGGAATTAGCACCAAGTTAATGACCACGGATGCTGAAAAAGGTCCGAAAAATAATAAATAAATAAATCGCAAAATAATCCCTAAACAAGTGTATCATTTCAAAACCGAAGAAACAAATATATGTATCTATATAAATTTATTTGTAATACCACTGTTGATTCTGATATCTGTAACACAAGTGCTTAAGCTACTTACCACAGTGTCAGATCAATGTATGTGATGTTGTTGTATATTTATTTATTAAAGTAATTAAGCATTATTTATAAGTAAAAGTTATTCATTTCTTTGTCAGATTCTTTGGGCAAATGCTGCGACCTCTCCCAGCTGTGGTATCGAGAGTTCTATCTGGAGATGACAATGGGGAGGAAAGTCAATGTAAGTATGAATTTATCTTTGTTAAAATTCTTAGTTGATTCCTTCATCAAAGACGTTATCTTGGGATAGTGTAATTTAGAGTAAATTACAGTTCTTCTTCGATTTCTTTGGTGCCAAGTAGGATCTATTCGAAAACTTGGAGTAAGTCAATCTAGAGAAGCAATACAAATGATGCAAAAAGGCATATATCCAATAGAATTTCTAAACCTCCAAATAGAGGTTTAGAAATAGCCGCAGTCGGGTACGACTGCGGCTATTTCTAAACCTCTATTTGGAGGTTTTGATTTTGAAAGTAGATAAAGCTAGGCTTTGAATAGGCTATGAATGGGGTTTTGAAATCGCTGTAACTATTAAAACTTGTTATTTAAAAAAAAAACAGTTTCTATAATTTTTAGTGTTACCAATGTAACACGTCAAACTATTAAACTAGTAAACGAAGGATAACCTTCTTTCCCGATAACCGGAGCCGAAAAGAATTTTTTAAGTGTTGTCTTTTCGAAATTAAAAAAAAAATAGCGTTGTGAACGCAACAAAAAATATACTTAACGTCAAACTATACTTAAATGTACATAGGTATTTTTTTCTCTCTCAGAAATGCACGGTCCGCCATCAGCACAACGAAGAATGCAATGACTTAATAACAATGGAGAAACGCATCCAGTTTCCCATAGAGATGTCTATGCCGTGGATACTCACCGACCACATCCTGCGCAGCAAGGAGCCCGCAATGATGGAGTGAGTTTCTAAAAGACTACCAAACAGTATAAATGTTCTACCATTTTAGTAAATTTTGTTTTCAAAGGTAGTTGCTTCAGCAAAAGGTTTGTAGAGAGAAATTAAGACTGAGCTTGGAAGTACTTTTATACCATCATAGTAGTTTTTTTTCCTATATATCATGGCGACGTGAATCCAGTTCCTCATAGAGATTTTCGTGCCGTGGATACTCACAGACCACATTTTGCGCAGCGAGGAGCCCGCTATGATGGAGTGAGTTTTTTTTAAAAAAACTCCCAAATGGTAGAAATATTTTACTAATATAGTAGTTACTAATATACACAGACATGTTATAAAGGTATTTTGCTTGAAGATGAGGTAAGCATGGTAGAAATTTTTTACCATTCAAGTTGTCTTTGTTTAGTCTTTTGTCTAAATTCCCTATAATAAATTAGGGTTTCCTAGATATCAAATAACTTTTTTACTATTATGGTTTTTTCTTGTTTAGAAGTTGCCAATGGTCTTCGTATTCTTTGAAGTGGGTCTGAAGGTCTACTGCGATAGCCAAAATCTATGAAAAACGTTCGTTAGTTGGTTCGTTGTACACATGGCAGGATATATTATATTAAGTTACGATTATAGGTTTGCTCTTGAACCCAAGGCTAAGCCTAACGAGGCAAATTCTGAGTCTATGATGTTGAAGGAGCAAGCTCGCCCAGAAGATGCCTGTTCACTCTAGCTTTGAAAATTCCTAGTTTGTTACTGCAGGGAAACACTGACGCAGGTAGTGAGTTCCACTTTTTTGCAGTGCGCATCAGGAATGTAGATGAAAAGCGCACTGTTCGTATCAGTGGAACATCGACACGGTACGGATGGTATCCCACGATACGCGTGAGATGCCACACTTTTTACCGTGCCATGCAGACATGTGTGCAAAGAAAGAACTCTAGTGTTGTTTTGACGGTTTAAATTGAATCATAGAAGGCCATTTCTATAAATAAACATTCAATTGAATGAAAATATTTTTTTAACGACCACTTTGGTGTCGTGATCAATAAGTTGACTATTAACTAAGAGGTCGCGGTTTAGATCCCCGCACTGTACAAACATTTGTGTGCATGAACATGTCTGTTTGTACTGGTCTGGGTGTTATATGTATTTATTTCAGTTTTGTTTGTAATACCACTGTTGATTCTGATATCTGTAACACAAGTGCTTAACCTACTTACCACGGAGTCAGCAATGTATGTGATGTTGTTGTATATTTATATTCATTTATTTCTTCCACCCAGATACGTCCTATACCCGCTCGATCTGTACAACGATTCAGCGCAGTACGCGCTCACGGTGTTCAAGAAGCAGTTCCTGTATGATGAAGTGGAGGCGGAAGTGAACCTGTGCTTCGACCAGTTCGTGTACAAGCTATCCGAACAGGTGTACGCGCACTACAAGCAGTTGGCCGCCAGGTAGAACTACAACCCCCCATATATGTAAAATACATGTCTATTCGTATATACATACAGCCACCCACATATACATACATACAGCAGGCAGTTGGCTGCCAGATAAAACTACAAACTCCAATAAATGTAAATAAATAAAATACATGTCCATTCAAATACGAATATACACAGACACTCACATATACATTAGCAGGCAGTTGGCTGCCAGGTAAAACTACAACCTCCCATAAACCTCCAAAAAAGAGTTACTGGCACATGTACTTACTCCAAAAAAGTGGCACATGAAAAAGACACTGATAACGGGCACTTAAACGGGGACACCTAATAAAAATGTTAGCTTATAGATAAGGAGAGTCAACAAGATAGAAAAAACTTCTTTAATTCCAGCATGGTCCTAGACAAACGCTACCGCGGCGAGTGCGCGGCGCGCGGCGCCAGCACGTGCGCGGGCGCCGGCCGCTACGCGTCGCTGCTGCGGCAGCGGCACGTCGCGCTGCTGGGCCGCCACGTCGATCTGTGCGCTTTGGTAACTACTTAATTAACTCTTTAAGTGTATCAAAGACCCCGGTGTACGGGGCAAATCATTTTTTTATTTTATTTTATTTATTGGATAACCAACCACATAATACATTACACTTATGCTACAGAGCTTATATAAATCGAAGTGTTTATAGGTTTTCACAACTTGTTTAAATTATGTAAACGAGCCGAAATACAAACAGCCACCTCTTAAGCGAGAAGATAAAAAAATAAAAAAAATAACTGTAAGCTAAGCAAAGCAAACCATAATTGTATTCAAAAGCATTTCATTAATTCCAGAAAGAATGTGTTTACTCCCTATTTATATGGAATTTGGTCCTCCAATACATTAAGCATGTTATTATACTAAACCTACCTCTTACATTATTCCATCTATTCAAAAAAAAAACTGCTTCAAAATCCGTTGAGTAGTTTTAAAGATTTAAACATACTTCATACACTTGACGCTTGAAGCTACTTTGCTTTATACTATATTGTGCTTTTTTATTTTATTTGTTGCTTAATATAACTGATTTAATAAACGAAGTGAATTTTTTTTTAGAAGAAGCAAAGATATCAACCTCTCTAAACATCTTGTTGTAGTTAATCATAATACGAGTTAGGACTGAATTTTGACCATAGTTAGTAGAATGAAGGTTTGGGCTAAAGAGCGCAGTATTGCGAGTGCTTCGTCTTGGAGTGTTAAAATTTATATTTGAAAGTAAATCTGGTGAAAAAGTGTGTCCATTAAATAAATCAAACAAAAAACCCATATCCAAAGCAAGGCGTCTCTCTTCAAGCGTTAGTAAGCCATGATTATGACAGAGGTCGCGGTAGTTCTCAGCGGGCCGAGAATAATGGTAGTTAAGATGTTTAAGAAATTTGTTTTGTATACTTTCAACCCTAGCTATATGTGTATCGTACCGGGGGCACCATATAATGCTAGCATATCCAAGAATACTTCTTACATAGGCAAAATAAACCATTTTTAGACTGAAGGCATTGGTAAAGGTTTACAGACCCTTAGAACAAATCCCAGGCATTTGTAAGCCTTGTTGATGATAATATCAATGTGATTATTAAGTGTCATCTTACTATCAAAATAAACACCAAGGTCTCTGACCATAGTTACCCGGTCTATTTTCTCATACCTGAATTTATAATCAAACTTGATAGGTGAAATCTTTCTTGTGAAAGTTATACATTGACATTTTTTTATATTTACTTTAATTCTGTTTTGATTGTAATATTGCAAAAGCCTATTGAGATCATTTTGAAGTAACTGACAGTCAGAAATAGAATTTATTTTAAGGTACAATTTTGTGTCGTCTGCATACAAAAGACATTTCGAAAAATGTATGTACTCATTCATATCGAATATGTATGCATTGTAAAATAGGGGCCCTAAATGGGAGCCCTGGGGGACCCCTGAGGGAATATTTATGAAATTTGATTTAAATCCGCCTAGGACAACAGCCTGAGAGCGATTAGTAAGATAGGATTTGACCCATCGGAGTATATCGCCATGTATGCCTAGGTTACAAAGCTTTCTTAGCAGGATCACGTGATCCACCCGATCGAAAGCTTTTTCGAAATCGGTGTAGATCACGTCAACCTGCCCACCACCCTCCATTTCACCGAGAACATAGTTGGTAAAAGTGGCCAGATTAGTTATAGTGGAACGATTTTTTAGAAATCCGTGCTGAGTGTTTGGTATACTTTTCGTGATAGTTGGGTAAATAGTTAAGTATACAATTTTTTAAAAAACTTTCCCTAATGTCGAAAGTATCGAAATAGGTCTATATTTATCTATACTGGATCTTGAGCCACTTTTATGTATGGGTACAACGTGGGCTTTTTTCCATTCAGACGGAAAAATCCCTTTCTGTAACGATCTTGTGTATATTAATGAGACAGGAAATGATAGGACTTCTGAGCAAATTTTTAAAAATTTAGGGGGTGTCCCCCCTAAATTTTTAAAAATTTGTCCGGACCAGGTCCCTTAGAGATGTCAAGGCCGTTCAATAATTTTTCTACTAGTTCTGGTGTGATTTCGACGTGACAGATATTATCACAACTATTTTGCAACACGGAAGCATTGGAACCATCGTGACAATCGTATGTCGGAGCCGGGGCCATAAAAACACTCTCAAAGTATTTGTTAAAACCATCGCAAATACTTGGGCCATCAACGTATTTATCAACACCTAGAGTAAACTGCTTAGGATGCCCTGACGTGCCGCGAGTAGATTTTACGTAACTCCAAAAATATTTTGGATTATTTTTTATAACATTTTCAGCGTGAGAGGTGTATTTATTAAAGCACTCTTTTTGTAGTTGTCGGTGGCGCCGGCGCAACAGCTCGTACTCATCACGGTCTCGAGGGTTACCAAATCTCCTCCACTTGGAATGAAGCTTATTTTTATTATTATTTGATAAACTTATTAGAGAACGGTTATACCATTCAGGATATTTATGAACGGAATTAGATTTTTTAGGTATGAATCGGTCAAAACAATTATACATAATTTCATAAAATCATATATGTAAATAATTGCTAAATGAAATGCTAGATATTGAGGTAATGTACAGTTTATTGTAAATTAAAATAAATTACTAATTAAGAACATTTGATTAGGTTTTCATAAATAAAAATAATTAAAAAAAAATATTCAAAAAGAGATTGTTAACATGATTTTTACAATTACTTAACTAACAAGGTGTTTAAGTACTTAAGTATTGAGTTAACTTATGATATTATGATTACATGGAGAAATACAAGCAAAGACAAATGTATTGCGGTTAAACTGAATGTATGCCTAGGTCAACACGATAAGAAGAAGAAGAGTCAATTTACTATTTTTCTAACAGGTTGCGCAGCGCATCAATGCTGATATGCATCGGGCGTTAGAAACGGCCGTCGCTAAATTCGAAGCTGGAGATATCACTGGTGTTGTTGTGAGTAACACTTTTTTTTTAAATATAAATGACGACCACTTTGGTGTAATGGTCAAGAAGTTGACTATTAACCAAATGGTCGCGGGTTCGATCCCCGCACACTGTACAAACATTTGTGTGCACGAACATGTCTGTTTGTACTGGTCTGGGTGTTATATGCGTTTATTTAGGTTTATTTGTAATACCACTGTTGATTCTGATATCTGTAATGTCACTTTGCCACTAGGCTCTAGCCAAAAGTATGTCATATATGACACCACCTATCGTTGACATACTCTTTATCATCCGTCAAAACGATCTGCATCCATAGATTTTGAATGGGAATACTATAATTTGTCGTCATAATTTAGTATCAGAAATCGAAGTCAATTGACTGAATATTTATTGAATTGTATGTAAATAAAAATTAGTTAATAAGGTTTTGAAATGAGACACTTTTACGGATTATTTCGCAATTAATTTACATTTTGTTATAACCTGACGTTTCGGACACACTACCTGTAACCACGGACGCTAAAAAGGACGCGTAAATAAATCGCGAAATACTCCGTAAAAGTGTCTCATTTCAATGTCTACTGTTCGCTTAAACCAAAGAAACAAACATAAATTGGGTTTACTAGCTTCATAATGGTTATGTTTTTGAAACGCCATGGTCTTAAAAATGTTTACAATAGGTGTGATCAAGCTTTTTGTCCATGGCAAAGAATTTGCGCGCTATCTATTTGATAACTCATAAGATCTTTCAAATGCGTTTATTTGCGTATTTTGGGTGCTATAATAAGGACTTGTAGATCAAGTTATAGTTAAAGTTCACCAAAATTTTCTACATTTTAGTCAGCGTGAAAATATAATAATAATAATAAAAATCTTTATTTACGTAATCAAATACAACCTTAAAAAACAAGATGATGTATTCTCCTATTAGGCATTACAGAATGCCTGTATCAGGAGGCCACGCTCTTCCGTAACGGTAGAAATTACGTAACTAATCTTAATGTAGGTACTATTTTAATTTAAAACGACTTAATCTAATTGAAAACAAATTATATAAAAATATTAACATTAATTATTATCATATTAATTATTGACGTGACAACGTCTTATAAATTGGTTTGCCGGGTGACACCTCAAGAAACTGCGTTACGCTGCTCCGCTCACGTTTCACGCGAGAGAGACAGAGCGAGAGAGAGAGAGAGAGAGAGATAGGCATACACACCGGTTCATTATTTTACCACTCAGAGTCGTTGTCACGTAAAACTTTCGCGCGTATACCGACTTTACAGGCAACCAATTTTTTACAGGAACTAGAAGGCCTGATCGCTGTCAACCGTCTGTGTCACAAGCTGCTCAGCCGCTACTTAACTCTGGACGAGTTCGAGGCGACACTCCGCGAATCGGACCACGGCGTGCTGGCGCCGTACGGGCGCATCGCCTTCCACGTGTTCTGGGAGCTGAACTATGACTTCCTGCCGAACTACTGCTACAATGCGGCCACTGATAGGTGAGTGAGTGAGTGAGTGAGTGAGTCGGACCACGGCGTGCTGGCGCCGTACGGGCGCATCGCCTTCCACGTGTTCTGGGAGCTGAACTATGACTTCCTGCCGAACTACTGCTACAATGCGGCCACTGATAGGTGAGTGAGTGAGTGAGTGAGTGAGTCGGACCACGGCGTGCTGGCGCCGTACGGGCGCATCGCCTTCCACGTGTTCTGGGAGCTGAACTATGACTTCCTGCCGAACTACTGCTACAATGCGGCCACTGATAGGTGAGTGAGTGAGTGAGTGAGTGAGTCGGACCACGGCGTGCTGGCGCCGTACGGGCGCATCGCCTTCCACGTGTTCTGGGAGCTGAACTATGACTTCCTGCCGAACTACTGCTACAATGCGGCCACTGATAGGTGAGTGAGTGAGTGAGTGAGTGAGTCGGACCACGGCGTGCTGGCGCCGTACGGGCGCATCGCCTTCCACGTGTTCTGGGAGCTGAACTATGACTTCCTGCCGAACTACTGCTACAATGCGGCCACTGATAGGTGAGTGAGTGAGTGAGTGAGTGAGTCGGACCACGGCGTGCTGGCGCCGTACGGGCGCATCGCCTTCCACGTGTTCTGGGAGCTGAACTATGACTTCCTGCCGAACTACTGCTACAATGCGGCCACTGATAGGTGAGTGAGTGAGTGAGTGAGTGAGTCGGACCACGGCGTGCTGGCGCCGTACGGGCGCATCGCCTTCCACGTGTTCTGGGAGCTGAACTATGACTTCCTGCCGAACTACTGCTACAATGCGGCCACTGATAGGTGAGTGAGTGAGTGAGTGAGTGAGTCGGACCACGGCGTGCTGGCGCCGTACGGGCGCATCGCCTTCCACGTGTTCTGGGAGCTGAACTATGACTTCCTGCCGAACTACTGCTACAATGCGGCCACTGATAGGTGAGTGAGTGAGTGAGTGAGTGAGTCGGACCACGGCGTGCTGGCGCCGTACGGGCGCATCGCCTTCCACGTTTTCTGGGAGCTGAACTATGACTTCCTGCCGAACTACTGCTACAATGCGGCCACTGATAGGTGAGTGAGTGAGTGAGTGAGTGAGTCGGACCACGGCGTGCTGGCGCCGTACGGGCGCATCGCCTTCCACGTTTTCTGGGAGCTTAACTATGACTTCCTGCCGAACTACTGCTACAATGCGGCCACTGATAGGTGAGTGAGTGAGTGAGTGAGTGAGTCGGACCACGGCGTGCTGGCGCCGTACGGGCGCATCGCCTTCCACGTGTTCTGGGAGCTGAACTATGACTTCCTGCCGAACTACTGCTACAATGCGGCCACTGATAGGTGAGTGAGTGAGTGAGTGAGTGAGTCGGACCACGGCGTGCTGGCGCCGTACCGGCGCATCGCCTTCCACGTGTTCTGGGAGCTGAATTATGACTTCCTGCCGAACTACTGCTACAATGCGGCCACTGATAGGTGAGTGAGTGAGTGAGTCGGACCACGACGTGCTGGCGCCGTACGGGCGCATCGCCTTCCACGTGTTCTGGGAGCTGAACTATGACTTCCTGCCGTACTACTGCTACAATGCGGCCACTGATAGGTGAGTAAGTGAGTGAGTGAGTGAGTCGGACCACGGCGTACTGGCGCCGTACGGGCGCATCGCCTTCCACGTGTTCTGGGAGCTGAACTATGACTTCCTGCCGAACTACTGCTACAATGCGGCCACTGATAGGTGAGTGAGTGAGTGAGTCGGACCACGGCGTACTGGCGCCGTACGGGCGCATCGCCTTCCACGTGTTCTGGGAGCTGAATTATGACTTCCTGCCGAACTACTGCTACAATGCGGCCACTGATAGGTGAGTGAGTGAGTGAGTGAGTGAGTCGGACCACGGCGTGCTGGCGCCGAACGGGCGCATCGCCTTCCACGTGTTCTGGGAGCTGAACTATGACTTCCTGCCGAACTACTGCTACAATGCGGCCACTGATAGGTGAGTGAGTGAGTCGGACCACGGCGTGCTGGCGCCGTACGGGCGCATCGCCTTCCACGTGTTCTTGGAGCTGAACTATGACTTCCTGCCGTACTACTGCTACAATGCGGCCACTGATAGGTGAGTAAGTGAGTGAGTGAGTGAGTCGGACCACGGCGTACTGGCGCCGTACGGGCGCATCGCCTTCCACGTGTTCTGGGAGCTGAACTATGACTTCCTGCCGAACTACTGCTACAATGCGGCCACTGATAGGTGAGTGAGTGAGTGAGTCGGACCACGGCGTGCTGGCGCCGTACGGGCGCATCGCCTTCCACGTGTTCTGGGAGCTGAACTATGACTTCCTGCTGAACTACTGCTACAATGCGGCCACTGATAGGTGAGTGAGTGAGTGAGTCGGACCACGGCGTGCTGGCGCCGTACGGGCGCATCGCCTTCCACGTGTTCTGGGAGCTGTATTATGACTTCCTGCCGAACTACTGCTACAATGCGGCCACTGATAGGTGAGTGAGTGAGTGAGTGAGTGAGTCGGACCACGGCGTGCTGGCGCCGTACGGGCGCATCGCCTTACACGTGTTCTGGGAGCTGAATTATGACTTCCTGCCGAACTACTGCTACAATGCGGCCACTGATAGGTGAGTGAGTGAGTGAGTGAGTGAGTCGGACCACGGCGTGCTGGCGCGCACACACACACACACACACACACACACTCACACACACACACACACACACACACGGACACGGATACGGACACGGACACACGCGCACGCGCACGCGCACACGCACACGCACACGCACACGCACACGCACACGCGCACACACACACACACACACACACACACACACACACACACACACTGTGTGCGTGCGCGTGAGCGCTGTGTACTTAATTAATGTCTAGTATTATCAGCACACTTAGAAGTGAACGTAGGTTGATTTGTTCATTTTTATTACTGGTTTATTTGTTTGCTTTCCCGTAATTAAGAAATTATAAATGAATTCCATTAACAAAAAGAGAGCGGCTACTCCTATCACAAGCATAACCTGATCAACAGGAGTTTCCCTTACCAAATATGTATGTGGCATTTATAATTATACTTAAACAAATCTTTAATATTTTAAATCTTTAAGAAGTAAGTAAATGGTGTCAGTTATCAAGGAAACGCAAACTCGTGTTTTCTTATTGACTAACACACTGACTACTGCTTCGCTGCTATGACTAACTTTTACTATCGATTTATAAATGTGAATATAAGCTAAGCTAAGTTATCTAGCATGTTGGGTACACCCTTAATTAATAGTGCAATTAGCTTCACTATTTAATAATAATAACAATAATAAAATTCATTCAGTTTCAAAAGGTAATTTACAATTAATTTGGGCTTAGGATCAAACTTACAGTCTAATTAGATTGAGGTTAGATATAAACCTGTATCTCAGGCTAAAGAGAACACACATATATTACTACAATAGGTATAGGCTAATTAGCTAGACGACACCACCAATCGTTGACATACTTTTTATTATCTGTCAAAACGGTCTATCTCCATAGATTTCGTATGGTAATAAATGATAGTGACGTCACGGTCATGTGTCAGAAATCGGAGTCGATTGACCGAATATTTATTGCGTTTTGTGTGTTTAAAAATTGGTTTCTACAGCTTTTTTGAAATATATTGGTTGTATTAACTTCATAGGGATAGCCCCTTGCTTGCTAGCTTTTTAAACACCATGTTCTTGACAATATTTAAGATAGGTGTCATCAACCCAATTAACAATAACTTGAAACTACATACTTAATACGCTATTAAACAAAGAAATGATCTAAATTATGTCAGTAACTAAGCGCCACTACAAAGTCACCACAATGCAACTCTACACAAGTTGACAGCGTCAGCAGTTTTCTTACGTAAGTAGGCTACATATATTATTTTATATTGTAATGGAATAATTAGCATTAGCATCATGAATTAGCATGCTATTTTATCGTTAGCAATAATTAAATTATTTGACGATGCTAAATTGTGTGAATGCTAAAATTCACGGACAGCTACGTGTCGTTGCTTTCATAGATTCGTACGCACTGCTTTAGCAGGCTGCTACTGCTAATAGCAGTCGCTATTAGCAGTAGCAGCCAATTGAAACCCGCGTTCGCGTGCTGTCGGGCGACGATCGGCTTTTGAGCGTTACCCGAGTGAATGGCGAACAAAGAAAGAGAAGAGAATTCGGCATCCTTGCATTTAGAGTCGTATTTTGCGTGCGGTTTATTGAACTGTTGTAACGTATTGTAAACATATCGTAACTTGATTGAATTATCTATTCGGTGCAGTTTTTATTTTAATAAAGTCAAATTTAATCTAATCTTAGTCACAACATTAAAATGTACGTTGCATACAACAGTCACAATTTCGCAATTTAATATTATACGCTAACGCTAGTTCTCAATTTCCATGAAATTTCATATTAGCATAGCAATAGCGCGTAGCATGCTATGCTATGAAATTTATCATGCTAATTAAATTAACAAAAAATAGCAATAATTGCCATTACTAATTTTATATGCATCATTCACCATTTTACTGCATGCAAGTCTTTTGTCTGATCTATTGTAACTGTCGTTGGTGTGCCTAATAGTACGAGCTACGTACATTATTTCATAAATCGCGGCGCATCAGCGCGCCGTCAGCATTTTTCAGGTCATTCATAAAAATTTCCATTCACAATTAATTTCAATATTTCACCAGTACTCGACGAACTACCAAACCGTTCGCGCGAGCTCATTCATACCATTTACCATATTAGCGTAGTGGATTACTAGAATAGAACAAGTTATTATCTCGTACCAGTGACTTTCATTAAGCTACCAAACTTTCTTTAAATGTAACCCGTACACTAATAAATAACTGCCTCGTTGGTGTAGTTGCAAAGTTTCTGCCTTACATACGAGAGGTCCTGGGTTCGAATCCCAGGTCGAGCCAAAATTGTTTCTGAGATTTTCTGTCTTGAATCTCTCAAAAACAGCTCGGAGTCGGGAAAGTTTGCGATGTTACACCCCCGTGGCTCGGTGCGCACGTTAAGCCTTTGGTCCTGCGCCTGATCTCTCTCCGGTCATGTTGGATTGCCGTCTCACCAAACTTTGAGACTGATGGAACAGTGAGTGCGCACCTGTGTATTGCGCTCACACTTGTGCACTATAATATCTCCTGCGCAGTTGGCTGATCTCGGTTGAGATTGGCCGCCGTGGTCGAAATCGGCCAGGAGGACTACTACTAATAAATAAAATAAAATATTTTGCCCACAGATTCGTAAAATGTCGCGGCATACAATTCGCAGCGGCCGTGCAACGCGAGCGGTTCCAACAGGCCGGCCACGCTCTACTGTGGGGCTCGAAGCAGCTGACGCTCGCTTATTCGGCCCAATACGCGCAGTACAACGGTAAGTGGAGATTTTTTGTTTTTTTATTATCGACAGTATAGAATTTTCCACATTGACAGATGGAGATGATCTACTACAATGAAAATGAAAAAATAAACTATACATGTAAAAAGCGTGCAATGTATTTTGGTTGGGACCAACCTTTTAAACATATAAACACCCGCTCTCTCTACTACGAGTAGTATAAGTTTTACATGCTATTTTTAAATGTTATATTAAGCAAGTGAAATAAAGTAGTTTAGTTAATACAGTGTTAAAATTGACTAATATTTTTAAAACCTTATCATAAACAAGTGACATAAAAGTAGTTTAGTTATTTTATTACACTGTTAAAATTTATTTACTTAATTTTAGCTTTCCGTTAATAAGCTAATTGTTGACCCAAATTGCACCCATTTATATCGATTTGCAATAGGTGTTCGGACCAAGAATTCCGCCAGTGTGTGGATCCGGGATTAAAGTTAACAAGCAAATCATACTCTTTGTACCATAGTGAATGATAAAAAGTGTTTTTAAAGGTATTTAAGTGTAATATAATCATAAACAAACCGATTGCAAAGATTAACATAGCTTGACAGGATTTTTTTTCAAAATTGTTTGTTTCAAAATTGGCTAGATGACACCACCAATCGTTGACATACTTTTTATTATCTGTCAAAACGGTCTGCCTCCATAGATTTTGTATGGGAATACATGATCGTGACGTCACGGTCATGTATCAGAAATCGGAATCAATTGACCGAATATTTATTGCGTTTTGTGCGTTTAAAAATTAGTTTCTACAGCTTTTTGGAAATATATTGGTTGTATTGACTTCATAGGGGCTATGTTTTTTAAACGCCATGATCTTGAAAATATTTAAGATAGCTGTCATCATCCCAATTGTAATGTTTTTCGTTTCGCAGGCTTCGTCGGAGCAGTCCACTTACACGCCCTGGTACGCCTTCTCGGCTACCAAGGCGTGGCGATGGTGGTCTCAGAACTGCTGGGCGTAGCACGGGGACTCCTTCACGGGACCTTGGCGCAGTTCACGCGCGCGCTACACGCTGTGATGCCTCGACATTGCAAGCTGCCGCGTTACGACTATGGATCTAATGGTAATCTGTTACTAGATAAAGCCAGCTTGGTATGTTTTACGAACTGTTGGCCCGAATACTAACGCTATTGGCCGTTAGAATAAAATCCAACCAAACTTTGCGGCTAAAGCTTTTTCTGGGTCAACTCAT
Organism: Pyrausta despicata; assembly: GCA_963921415.1. Classification (NCBI taxonomy): domain Eukaryota; kingdom Metazoa; phylum Arthropoda; class Insecta; order Lepidoptera; family Crambidae; genus Pyrausta; species Pyrausta despicata. Next base: position 5,815,973 of record OY992874.1, read on the forward strand.
TGGGTGATAGGTTTTCGGGCCGTTGGCGCCATAGTGTGGACCCGGGGCTTTAATAAGTTCGTAATGACATCCGAGGCTTAATAAGATGACATAGGACACTAGTGCTATATGGCGATATCACAACATGAGTGAGATCTCTCATAAAGTCACAAACCGCGATCTAACCAACACCCAACGCCATCTATCGCCAAACCTTTTAAACTCATTTCCTTTCCAGGCGTCCTTGGCTACTACCACGCGCAGCTGACTGATATAGTGCAGTACCCCGATGCGAGGACTGAGCTGTTCCACGCCTTCCGCGAGCTGGGAAATATTATACTGTTCTGTATGCTGATTGAGCAGGTAAAACACTGATACATATTGAGTCATTCATAGTACCACAGGCGATAGACAATGAAAATAACCTCACATTAGAAATAATAAATAAATATACAACAACATCATATACATTGATCTGACTCCGAGGTAAGTAGCTAAAGCACTTGTGTTACAGATATCAGAATCAACAGTGGTATTACAAATAAACTTAAATTAATACATATAGCACCCGGACCAATACAAACAGACATGTTCATGCACACAAATGTTTGTATAGTGCGGGGATCGAACCCGCTACCTCTTGGTTGACAGTCAACTTCTTGACCGTTACACCAATGTGGTCGTCCACATTCTACACGAAGAAAATGCATCATCCAACCTTCTTAATGGTAATCAAATGGGAAAGACAAAATTCTACACTGAAGCTTTGAAAATCTCTTTTAGTTGTTTAAAAGAAACCATCTGAATTAGTAATATCGTTCTAATCGTATTCCGGAAGACATTAATTATATATTTCACTTATCCAATAGCTAATCGGCCATATCATTTGTGCACTTTATCACGTATGCTCGCTAGAAAAAAGAAATTCTACTGATAGTGTAAATGCGAGTGTTGTCTTCTCTAATTTTTTTTGACGGCTTTGGCTGGCCCATGGTATGATGGGGAATCCGTCCACCCGCTGAAGCTGTTTTCTAACAAGAAATCATTCGGGGGGTTTTTTTAAACTGAAAAGTTAGTATTGGTAGGAAATTGTTTCTCAATAACCTTTTATTAATAATTTAAGGTTGTCCACATGATATCTTTTTGAATTGGCCTTTTTTTGGTGTAAGTTTTTAACCCAACTGTGCAATACACAGCAGCTTAACGTCCCCCAATCAAAGAAAATTATTTACTCATCGCAAAACTAACAAATCAAGAAATCTCTTCTCTGTCTCATCTATCTTGACGATTGCCTTATCTTTTCTGATACCCTGCGAACACATCCGCTCAATACAAGAAAGTGATCGCTATCATTCAGCGCATAAGAGCGACAAAAACAGACTAGCTAGCTACTATCTATTCTTCTATTAACTTCTATAACTATCTTTAACTATTCTTTATGCTGATAGAGCAGGTAAGAAAACATTAAATTTATAAATAATAATAAATATAATAATAATAAATATTTCTCAACAATCACACCAATTCTCTAGTCCCAAAGTAAGCTACGAGGCTTGTGTTATGGGTACTAGATAACGGATATACATACTTAAATACTTTTTTTTTGTAAATAAATACATATTATAAATAGAAAACACCCAGACCAGTACAAACACACATGTTCATGCACACTTATGCTTGTACTGTGCGGGAATCGAACCCGCGACCCTTGGTTTAGAAGTCCGACATGCGGACCACTGCACCAAGCGGTCGTCAACCGTTTATGATGTCACATCATCATATATTAAAAAGCTTGAAACTCATGGTTTGGCATTGAATGAATCCATTCAAATAATGAATAAAATCCGCTATCTTAACTCCACGTTGCCAAGTACGTTGCCGCATAAACTTAAAGAAAAGTTTGAAAACATTTTGAACAATAATCCAGGCTTTGAACATCTGTGTCAAATTGATAGCTTTATTAATGGACCGACGGAAGTTTTGCCAGAAAATATAAGCGCTAACATAGCACCCAAGTTCAAATTCTGCCCAGTTACCTCAGTAGATGTGGAGCGATCATTTTCGACCTATAAAAATATTTTGAATGATCGAAGACATAATCTTACCACTGAACATTTGGAACAATACTTGATTGTTAATGTTTACAAAAATATTAAATAATGTTACATGTTACTGTATCGATTAACATCTATCAATGGATAGTTTTCTATAAATGTATGCTGATTTTTTAATAAAAAATATTAAATAACAATAAATCTCATTTAATGTTGCATATTCTGTCAGTTTTCGTGCATATTTTAGGCATTTTTCATGCATATTTGCATGCATATTTCAAGCTTTTTATGTTGCATATTATCCGGTCTCTAATGATGTGTATGACTTAATGGTTAGGCTGTGTGTGGGTGAATCAGTGATCGATTTGAAAAAAATGAAGTTATGAAAGAGAAAGGCGTACTGCACTAACCCAAGATACCATAAAAAAAGGGCAACCGAATAAATAATACAGTACTTCCAAAAATACACGTCATAAAACTGTCACTCGTTCCGAAAATAAATTAAGAAAATGCGCAACAGCGTTAACCAAAAAAAGTTGACTGAGACACTTTAAAGGTAGCAGGACCACACTAAAATCAATATGTATTTTGTAACGAATATATATCGTTACAACAAACTCCAAAATGACATCCGATCCTATACGAGATTCCTAAGAGGGAAATTGAACTCATTAGTAATGAGTTCAATTTCGGACAGTAATGAGTTCAAGACAACACTTAAAAAAATCTTAAAAAAATCTTTTCGGCTCCGGTCATCGGTTAGGAATCGAACCCCCGACCTTTGAAAGTCCGGTCCAATGCTCTGACCACTGAGCTATCGGTTCGGTTCGGTTCGTTAATTCGGTAATGAATTTTGATAATGAGTCATTACCAAAAAATTGCTATAATGATTATTGTGTCTTGTGTGAAATTGAATGACATCCCATTAAGAAAAGTACCTTAAAATTATCTTCACATTGAAATTTTGATAACGAAACAAAGTTTTAAAGTATCTTAACTAGTACATTTACAATGTACATTTATCCCCCGATGAAGAAATGGGGTTTTATGACTTTGACTCCTTTGTCTGTCTGTTTTTGTGTCTCTGTCTGAACGAACGAAACGAATAAACTTATTTCAAAACGGTTTCATTATTCGAAAGATAATTAAATCACGGTGGTCTTAGCTATGGCTGGACTTAGCTATGGTTGTGTATCGTCGATTTCGTGGACGGATACCCGACACCGAGTTGCGTAACACTACGCCGACTAAATAGTGTATTGTTTCGTTTTATTGACGTGACAACGTCTTATAAATTGGTTTGCCGGGTGACACTTCAAGAAACTGCGTTACGCTGCTCCGCTCACGTTCCGCGCTCACAATGAGAGCGAGTGAGAGGCACGCGTCCCTTCGACTCGGGCATGGTTAGCCCGCCTAAGAGCGAGTGAGACAGACATAAAAAGTGAAAGGCACGCGTCCCTTCCACTCGAGCACAGTTAACCCGCCTAAGAGCGAGAGAGACAGAGCGAGAGAGAGAGAGAGTGAGAGAGATAGGCATACACACCGGTTCATGTTATACGAATGAATATTCACATTAAAATTATTTTACCACTCAAAGTCGTTGTCACGTAAAACTTTCGCCCGTATACCGACTTTACAGGCAACCAATTTCATTAACACGCTTTTTTTATAAGTTATATTTGTATGTATGTTAGTCTGTAAGGTATTTATAATATGGGCGTATTGTAGCTTGAAATAAATAAATAAAAAACCGTCCAGACGTTTAAACACACCAGCTTTAAAAAAAATTTTTCCAGGCGCTCAGCCAAGAGGAAGTGACCGACCTGCTCCACGCCGCGCCCTTCCAGAACATCCTCCCGCGCCCCTTCACCGCCGAGGGGGAGAAACCGGAGACAAAGCAGAAGAGGCTCGAAGCGAAGTACTCTGCCTTGCAGATCGTGCAGAATGTCGACAAGTTTGGGACCGCTAAGGTGACGTCATTATAAGTTGTATGATAATAATAATAGTCCTCCTGGCCGATTTCGACCACGGCGGCCAATCTCAACAGAGATCAGCCAACTACGCAGGAGATATTTAGTTCACAAGTGTGAGCGCAATACACAGGTGCACTCACTGTTCCATCACTCTCAAAGTTCGGTGAGACGGCGTTCCGACATGACCGGAGAGAGATCAGGCGCAGGACCAACGGCTTAACGTGCGCACCGAGGCACGGGGGTGTAACACCGTCAACTTCCCGACTCCGTGAGAAATTCATGTCAGAAAAACTCAGAAACAAATTTGGCTCGACCTGGGATTCGAACCCAGGGCCACTCGGATGTAAGGCAGAAACTTTGCCACTACACCAACGAGGCAGACATATTAAAGTATTATAAGAGTGCGTCTTTGAGAGCGCAGTTAGTTATACACGCACCCCGCCCACTCACGCAGTAAGTAATTTCCTCGTTCTGTGATCCTAACAGTGGTGTGGCAATAGTTAAAAATATCTGTTTTTTCTTAACAGCAAAGCCAGTTGGCCCGCGAAGGCGAGCTGCTCACCCGCGAGCGGCTCTGCTGCGGCCTGTCGCTGTTCGCGGTCGTGCTGCGCCGCTTGAGGTACACTCCACTACATTCTGTGTTGCAAATTCACCCCTTATTAGAATCGATTAAGATATTATCACAGTGTTTTTTTTACGTGCTGATGTACATAGTTATGTCTGTTCATCTGTACAATAGAATTTTAAACTGTGTTAGCTGAAAAAGTACTAGTTGTTTCAAAATTTGAACGGCTATGCAGGTTTTATCCCGTCTCAGTGAAAACACTAAGACGGGATTTTGCAAAATTCAACCCCTAAGGCGTTGAAAGTTTGTACGGTACTACGAGTGCTCAAATTTTTGCATAATAATAATAATAAATAAAGCCTTTTATTTCCTTAATAATATGTTTACAAATTAAAGTGCATATTACAAAATTAAATCTTATATTTAGTTTCCTTCAAAACACATTAAATTAAGGACCTCTCTAGAGTAAAGGCCTCCTCCAGGTTTCTCCACATTGATCTGTCACTTGCTTTTTCAGCCCAATTCTTTCCTGCCACTTTTCGAATTTCATCAAGCCATCTCTCAGCTGGTCTACCTCGAGTCCTCTTGCCCTCAGGCCCCTGCCATAAGGTTATCATTCTTGCCCACCTGTCCTCTTTCATTCTAGCAATATGGCCAGCCCAATTCCATTTTAATCGTTTACAATGTTCCAAAGCATCAATTAAATTTGTTAATTTTCTTATGTGTGTGTTCCTTTTTTTAGGTTATAATTTTAGATTTAGAATGCTCCGTTCTATGGCTCTTTGGGTTGTTAAAATGTTTTCTCTTATTTTTTTGTTGAAAATCCATGTTTGCGAAGCATATGTGAGAGATGGCAAAATACAGGAGTCTAATACCATTTTCTTCATCTTAATTGAGATATTTGATTTCAAAATTTCTTTTAAGCTCCAAAATTTATTCCAGGCTATGTTTACACGTCTCATTAACTCGTCTTGGTGTCTAGATTTGTAAACAATACTTGTTTACCTAAATATGTGTACTCTGATACGTATTCCAGTAGCGTGTTTTTAACCTTTATTGGTGTGTTTATGCTATTTGTCATAATTTTTGTTTTGGTTGTATTTAATACCAGACCAATTTCATGACTCCGAGGCGGTGTTTGCGAAGAGTACGAGGTCATCGGCAAATCTGAAATTATTTAGAAATTTCCCGCAGATGTATACCTTTGTTTTTCCACTTTAGCGTCTTCATTATACTTTGTAAAACGGTAATAAAAATTCTGGGTGAGAGAGGGTCGCCTTGACGGACTCCTCTACATATATCAATTTCAGTTCCTGTTCTGTCCAGTATTACTCTGCTTTTCTTATATATGTCTTGTATGAGCTCTATAGTTTCTGTTGGTACTTCGCATTCATGTAGAGCTCTCCACATGCTGGTATGGGATATCGAGTCAAATGCCTTAGCATAATCAATGAAGGCTAGGTAGAGCGGGCGTTTCATTTCTTCGTATTTCTCTATAACGAGTTCTAGTGAGTGTATATGGTCTATAGTTGAATATGAGCTTCGAAACCCTGCTTGTTCTACTAGGCGTTCTACTTCCAGGCGTTTCTCGAGGCAGGAAGCAAAAATTTTATAGAGGTTTGATTGTAGGCTGATTGGTCGATAGTTACCTATGTCAGTAGGGTCTCCTTTTTTATAAATACAATACTATGTCCGATTTCGCCCATTCGGTAGGAATTTTTTTGTCGTCTAGAAATTTATTAAACAGCGTGGTTAGAGGTTCTACCAGTAGAGCCATTCCCGTTAAAATGGCTTCGTTTGAGATACCGTCTGGACCGTTGCTTTTTTCCTTTTTTAACGACATTATTTTTGTAAAAATTTCTTGAGCAGTAAATCTTGATAGTTTTTTATCATTTTTCTGAATGTCTAAAGTCTCTATTACAGATGGTATTTTGCAAGCGTAGAGATCCTTATAAAAATCGGTGGCAACTTTTATTATTCCTGACCTAGATAATGTATTTTTGGTAGAGGTGGATTTCTTTTTCAAAGAAGGTATCTATTTTGTAGTTGTTGTTAATTTAAACCTTTCTTTACACTTCCTGAATTCTTCAGATGTTTTGTAATCGCTGTTAATCTATAATTGGCTAGACGACACCACCAATCGTTGACATACTTTTTATTATCTGTCAAAACGGTCTGCCTCCATAGATTTCGTATGGGAATAAATGATTGTGACGTCACGGTCATGTGTCAGAAATCGGAGTCAATTGAACGAATATTAATAGCGTTATGTGTGTTTAAAAATTGGTTTCTACAGCTTTTTTTGAAATATATTGGTTGTATTAACTTCATAGGGGCTATGTTTTTTAAACACCATGTTCTTGACAATATTTAAGATAGGTGTCATCATCCCAATTTTGGTATTCTTTTCTGATCATTTTATAAATGTATTTAAATAATAAACATTTTTCTTTTTTTTCTTCTAATGTCAATTGTTTTTTGTTTACTAGTTCGTTTCTTCTTTCTATGAAATTTTTTGTTTCATATAAAATAATGTAGTGTCTTTTTGTATTGGTACCACTATTACATCCAGATTTTAAACTTTTTTCTATTGATTGTTTTATTTTTTCGTAGTATGCCTCTACATCATCATTTTATTGTAGATTAATGTTACAAATATTTGATTTTAATGCTTCTATGTATTGTTTTTTTATTTCTTCAGTTCTTAGAGAAAATTTGTTATTTTTATATGTAGATCTAGATTTCTTGTTTCTATTTAACATCAGAGTGCCTCTCAACAATCGGTGGTCGCTCGGGAACGATAAGTTGCTTATCACTTCAAAATTAGTAAATTTATTTTTTAAGTTAGATAATACATAATCTATCTGGCTTCTCTTTTTATTTGGGGAAAGCCATGTCCAGAGATTCTTGCTTTTCTTTTTAAATAAGCTATTTATAACAAAAATATTATTTTCCCAGCAAAATTGGAGTAGAGTTCTTCCTCTACTGTCTCTTTTTCCAAAACATGATGTTCCCATAATTCTGTCTTCTCCTTTGACTTTTTTACCGATTCTGGCATTAAAGTCCCCCATGACTATAACGTTTTTGCTGCAGTGTTTAAGGGTTTCTTGTAAATGGTCATAGAACTCCTCCACTTCCAGTTCGGTTGCCTCAGAGGTCGGCGCATGAGCCTGGACAATAGACAGATTTGTACTATCCATATTTAAGTGTAGTGTACACAGTCGTTCATTTGTGGCAGTGAAGCTTTCTATGCTATTTTTTAGGTGTTTTTTTTATGAGAAAACCAACCCCATATTGGCCTTTAGTCTCTCCAAAGTAGCAAAATAAATGGTTTTCACCTTCTTCTATATTATAACCTGTACGTCTGATTTCTGATAGACCAATGATGTCGTATTTTATAGTTGATATGGCGTGCGTAAACTCTAGTAGTCTCTCATCCGATAGTAATGACCGATTTAAAACAAATACCTATAATACAAACCATAATGAAAATCAACTATCTGAGGCGGGAATCGAACCCGCGTCCATGGGAATCTAGTTCAAACACTGGAAAAGCCTGTTGAAATTTTCTACTGCTTTCATAACGTGCAGGCCGCGTTCATTTCATCACAGTTTGGAATTGCATCCTAAACCCCTAACATGCCGAGTGGTATAGGCACATGGGGTATATTCGCATGGAAGCGGGTTCAATTTCCGCCTCAGACAGTTGATGTTTTCTGCTGCAAAAATAAATCTGTAGAGGGGCAATGTTTTGATAAATAACCAATGTGTACCCAGGGCGTGTCTGACGGCGCCGCAGTGGCCCGCCGCGCCCGCCCCGCCGCACCACGCCGTGCCGCACGCAGACGACACCACGGAGTTCCACAGGTACACACCCACCCACTAGCCCACAGAGACACGCCCGCCCCGCCGCACCACGCCGTGCCGCACGCAGACGACACCACGGAGTTCCACAGGTACACACCCACCCACTAGCCCACAGAGACACGCCCGCCCCGCCGCACCACGCCGTGCCGCACGCAGACGACACCACGGAGTTCCACAGGTACACACCCACCCACTAGTCCACAGAGACACGCCCGCCCCGCCGCACCACGCCGTGCCGCACGCAGACGACACCACGGAGTTCCACAGGTACACACCCACCCACTAGCCCACAGAGACACGCCCGCCCCGCCGCACCACGCCGTGCCGCACGCAGACGACACCACGGAGTTCCACAGGTACACACCCACCCACTAGCCCACAGAGACACGCCCGCCCCGCCGCACCACGCCGTGCCGCACGCAGACGACACCACGGAGTTCCACAGGTACACACCCACCCACTAGCCCACAGAGACACGCCCGCCCCGCCGCACCACGCCGTGCCGCACGCAGACGACACCACGGAGTTCCACAGGTACACACCCACCCACTAGCCCACAGAGACACGCCCGCCCCGCCGCACCACGCCGTGCCGCACGCAGACGACACCACGGAGTTCCACAGGTACACACCCACCCACTAGCCCACAGAGACACGCCCGCCCCGCCGCACCACGCCGTGCCGCACGCAGACGACACCACGGAGTTCCACAGGTACACACCCACCCACTAGTCCACAGAGACACGCCCGCCCCGCCGCACCACGCCGTGCCGCACGCAGACGACACCACGGAGTTCCACAGGTACACACCCACCCACTAGCCCACAGAGACACGCCCGCCCCGCCGCACCACGCCGTGCCGCACGCAGACGACACCACGGAGTTCCACAGGTACACACCCACCCACTAGCCCACAGAGACACGCCCGCCCCGCCGCACCACGCCGTGCCGCACGCAGACGACACCACGGAGTTCCACAGGTACACACCCACCCACTAGCCCACAGAGACACGCCCGCCCCGCCGCACCACGCCGTGCCGCACGCAGACGACACCACGGAGTTCCACAGGTACACACCCACCCACTAGCCCACAGAGACACGCCCGCCCCGCCGCACCACGCCGTGCCGCACGCAGACGACACCACGGAGTTCCACAGGTACACACCCACCCACTAGTCCACAGAGACACGCCCGCCCCGCCGCACCACGCCGTGCCGCACGCAGACGACACCACGGAGTTCCACAGGTACACACTCACCCACTAGCCCACAGAGACACGCCCGCCCCGCCGCACCACGCCGTGCCGCACGCAGACGACACCACGGAGTTCCACAGGTACACACCCACCCACTAGCCCACAGAGACACGCCCGCCCCGCCGCACCACGCCGTGCCGCACGCAGACGACACCACGGAGTTCCACAGGTACACACCCACCCACTAGCCCACAGAGACACGCCCGCCCCGCCGCACCACGCCGTGCCGCACGCAGACGACACCACGGAGTTCCACAGGTACACACCCACCCACTAGCCCACAGAGACACGCCCGCCCCGCCGCACCACGCCGTGCCGCACGCAGACGACACCACGAAGTTCCACAGGTACACACCCACCCACTAGCCCACAGAGACACGCCCGCCCCGCCGCACCACGCCGTGCCGCACGCAGACGACACCACAGAGTTCCACAGGTACACACCCACCCACTAGCCCACAGAGACACGCCCGCCCCGCCGCACCACGCCGTGCCGCACGCAGACGACACCACGGAGTTCCACAGGTACACACCCACCCACTAGCCCACAGAGACACGCCCGCCCCGCCGCACCACGCCGTGCCGCACGCAGACGACACCACGGAGTTCCACAGGTACACACCCACCCACTAGCCCACAGAGACACGCCCGCCCCGCCGCACCACGCCGTGCCGCACGCAGACGACACCACGGAGTTCCACAGGTACACACCCACCCACTAGCCCACAGAGACACGCCCGCCCCGCCGCACCACGCCGTGCCGCACGCAGACGACACCACGGAGTTCCACAGGTACACACCCACCCACTAGTCCACAGAGACACGCCCGCCCCGCCGCACCACGCCGTGCCGCACGCAGACGACACCACGGAGTTCCACAGGTACACACCCACCCACTAGCCCACAGAGACACGCCCGCCCCGCCGCACCACGCCGTGCCGCACGCAGACGACACCACGGAGTTCCACAGGTACACACCCACCCACTAGCCCACAGAGACACGCCCGCCCCGCCGCACCACGCCGTGCCGCACGCAGACGACACCACGGAGTTCCACAGGTACACACCCACCCACTAGCCCACAGAGACACGCCCGCCCCGCCGCACCACGCCGTGCCGCACGCAGATGATACCACGGAGCTACACAGGTACACACCCACACACTAGCCCACAGAGACACCTCTTATTGCCTCTTTTTTGCATCTTGTAGCCAAAACAAGAGAAGCTTGTGGCGCAGTGGTTGCAGCACTTTGGTAGTGATACCAAAAGTTAAGCAACCTAAGGTCATGTTTGTAATGGGTGACCATTCTGACTGTAATTTGCCTATCGTAATTATTTAGCATAATTTGTAACTCATTGTATTGTACTTCATAAACACATGTTTTGGCTTACAGTTTAGTACTTGATTATTTAATTTTTAACTTTTATCTCCACAACTGTAAACTGTTTTGTGTAATAAATAAATTAAAAAAATCAATAAAAAATCAATAAAATCAATTTATTTTTGCAAATAGACTAACAAGTAGCACTTTTACACGTCCCAACATAGAAATTTACTCCACCACCGCTTCGGGACAATTTGGGGACAAAACATACTTGAGGGAAGTATGTTTTAACGAAAGAAGTATGTTTTAGTGGTTTTACCGAGTAACCGAGTATTACTCGGTTTAGCTGGTCATACCGAGTACTCGGGCAAGTTACTCGGTTGAATTTGAAGCGCACTTGTAATTGGCACCGGACTCATTTTCCTTCTCACTGTAATTTTGGATTGATTAATCATAACTTTACGAATCAACATACTATGTAGTGTTGGTTTTTATGATATATTCCTTGAACTACATACAGTTTTTCTAGTAAGCTAAGTTGGCGAACCGCAGCCGCCTGGTTGTCCTGTAACTAACCAATAGGATTCCACAAGCGCCAGATTAGCGGCTTGTTCATTGACTTCAGTTTGTGGTCATTGAGGTACATTAATTCCGTTGAAATGAGACACTTTTTACGGATTATTCCGCGATTTATTTACATTTTGTAAATAACGACCACGGACGCTGAAAAGGGTCCGAAACGTCAGGTTAAAACAAAATGTAAATAAATCGCGAAATAATTCGTAAAAAGTGTCTCATTTCAATGACTACTGTTCGCGTAAACCGAAGAAACAAACACTTTCATCCTTCCAGTTGGCCACTCTCAAACTAATTCCAGACAACATGTTTATTAAGTTTACCTAAACGAGTACTCGTCACTTGAACCGAGTTATTCGGCCAAGTTCGAGTATAAAGAAAACCACCGTTTACGCCGAGTACCGAGTAGTAACCGAGTACTCATCATTTCATCATTATCAGCCTATATACGTCCCACTGCTGGGCACAGGCCTCACCTCAACTTCATAGTAGTGGTGGAGTATGGCTCGCACCACCTCATGGTGGTGCGAGCCATACTCCACCACGCGAGCTGAGTGCGGATTGGTAAGGTGTGTAAGGTAAGTGACCAACCTTACTGTCAGATGTTATTAAGCTGCCCGAGGGCCTCTGACCAGGCTTAACGACTAATATCTATCGATATTAACCGGGACCAACGGCTTAATGTGCCTTCCGAAGCTCGGAGATGCTTGTAAATAGACGTCACTTTATGGTCAGAATGGTCACCCATCCCAAACATGACCGCGCCGTAGGTTGCTTAACTTTTGGTATCACTACCAAAGCGCTGCAACCACTGCGCCACGAGCACCTCCGAGTACTCGGCCCATCTCTAATGTTAATCAATTTTGTTTATCAGATTGTGGTCAGCGCTCCAGTTCCTGTACTGCATCCCAGTCGGTGAGACGCAGTTCACCGTTGAGTGAGTATTGTTATTTTGTACAATTATTTTTTTATATCGAGTTTGACGTAAAAATAAACAAATGCGGTTAGCTTGTACCTAACTGCTTTCTAAAATGGGCTAGATGACACCACCAATCGTTGACATACTTTTTATTATCTGAAAAAAAACGGTCTGCCTCCATGAATTTTGTATGGGAATACAAGAACGTGACGTCACGGTCATGTATCAGAAATCGGAGTCAATTGACCGAATATTTATTAAGTTTTGTGTGTTTAAAAATTGGTTTCTACAGCTTTTGCCTTCATAGGGGCTACGTTTTTAAACGCCATGGTCTTGAAAATATTTAAGATAGGTGTCATCATGCCTATTCTGTACCAGAAGTAGAGCCATGAACTGTGTTAGATAAACAGTTGAAATATTCACTAATATATTTCTGTTGGTATTGTAAAAAAAACCAAAGGATACTCTCATACACGATGAGTAAGTGTCACGGTAGCTCAATTGGTAGAGCAACGCCCGGCTTGCGAGAGGTTCGGGTTCGAGCCCTGTCTGTGACCATCCGTATTTTCATTAAGTGTGAAATAATTTTACTAAACTAACGGAGAACTGTAACTAAAAGGGTGGTTTAATTAACCCTCAATACAGGAAATAAAATCTTGAACAATCTTAAACGCGACAAAGGTGTTGGAGGTCCGAGTGCTTGTAAGCGAATGTGAAGCGAACGTTTGGCCGCGAGTTGGTTGACCGCGATTGTGCAGGCTCGGGTGACCTCGGTGTTCGCCGCCACTGAAGATTTATTTATTTATTAAAGGGATAACAAACAGTTACATATTACACATTATTAAATAGAAATAAATTAATAAAGGAGTTTTTTTTACTTTAAAGTAAAATCAATTTATTTTTGCAAATAGACTAACAAGAAGAATTTTTACACGTCTCAACTTATAAATTCACCCTACCACCGCTTCGGGACAATTTGGGCCAGTGCTGAGAAGAAGCGGCGCATGAAACTCAGTCACTATTGTCATTGCCTTTTTTCAAATTTGATTTACAATAATTGTAATTGTTTACATTCAAACATCAGTAATTAATTAATCGTGGTGTACTATGAACTATGCAGATGAACGATGTTGTGCGAAGTGCCCAACAAGTTTATTGATGTGTGTGTATTTTGTTGATAAAAGCACGTTAAGCCGTTGGTCCTGCGCCCGATCTCTCTCCGGTCATGTCGGATTGCCGTCTCATCGAACTTTGAGAATGATGGAACAGTGAGTGCACCTGTGTATTGCGCTCACACTTGTGCACTATAATATCTCCTGCGTAGTTGGCTGATCTCTGTTGAGATTGGCCGCCGTGGTTGAAATCGGCCAGGAGGACTATTATTATTATTATTTTGGTGATCAACCAGGGAGCTGTTCGGCGAGGGCCTGCACTGGGCGGGCTGCACGCTCATCGCCCTGCTGGGGCAGCAGCGCCGCTTCGAGGCGCTCGACTTCTGCTACCACATTCTGCGCGTGCAGCGCGTGGACGGGAAGGACGAGCTCGTCAAAGGGATCGTAAGTGTATTTCTACATTGACACTACACATTTATTACACTTGACTGATTTATTTGACTGCCCCGTTGGTGTAGTGGCAAAGTTTCTGCCTTACAACCGAGAGGTCCTGGGTTCGAATCCCAGGTCGAGACAAAATTGTTTCTGAGATATTCTGTCATGAATTTCTCAAAAGCAGCTCGGAGTCGAATTCGAATATTATTTTGATAAAGACAGATGCATTGCGAATACAAAAAAAATATCATAACTAGATATTTAACATCAATCTAATATATGTATATTTTTTGTCAACCCAGCCCCTCAAACGCATGGTGGACCGCATCCGTCGCTTCCAAGTGCTGAACTCTCAGATCTTCAGCGTGCTCGCGCGACACATCTCGGCCGACGACGAGCGCGCCGGCGTCGAGCACGTGAGGTGCTTCCCCCCGCCCTCCGCGCCGCAGCATCATATCGGTTAGGGGGATGAAATTGCGGATGAAATGGGGTTGAAATTGGGGATGAAATGGGGTTAAATTGGTGATGAAATGGGGTTGAAATTGAGGATGAAATGGGATTGAAATTGGGGATGTAATGAGGTTGGAATTGGTGATGAAATGGGGTTGGAATTTGTGATGAAATGGGGTTGAAATTGGGGATGAAATGGGGTTAAAATTGTGGATGAAATGGGGATTACAAATGTAAAATGGTTGAAGAGTTAGGATTGTAAAGGCTTATGGGTAATGAAGTATTTAAAAAAATCGGGGGTTGAAATATTTGTAGAAAATTTTCAGGATGAGGTTTATTGTGGAAGAGAGATTAAATACCCATTTTATATGTACCACCAAAAAGTAAGTATCCAAGGATGAATGAAATTAGAATAAAACTTAGATAGGAAAATTAAAAACATATATTCCATTCCAATTTAAGCATTTCAATCAACGATTTTTAAATTCGTTAAGTGTGTTAAAAAAAAGAAATTGTAACACCCCTCTATGAATTAGTAATGTTAGCATAAACGTAGCTTTAGAAATTGCAAAAGCATGTGTTTAAATAAATATTAATTAGTAATTAGGACAATCACAACAATATTAAAAAAAAATATTATTTTTAAGTTACAAAAATAAACGGACTGCTGAAGCTGTAGCGGTATCGAAAAAATCTTTTAGAATTTTTTACCTGTATCTCAGCAATTAGATTCCATTATTACTGGATTTAAAAACTGCCTTTACTTTTAGTGATTGACACTTGATTTTTTACCTTTCTCAGGTTAAATGCTTTAATTTTATTATATTCTATGAAACAATATGTTTTTATATAATTTGTATAGCTAAGTAATTATGTTATGGTAGTGCCTTGCGCGAGGTAGTTAATTGGTATTCTGTTGCTCCGTCTATGTCTTTGCTACCTGAGTAGGCCTAGCATGAACAATATTGTAATGTATTCGCATCATCAATAGGTCAGAAGCTATCATTTTCCCAAATAAATTAACAAGTTAACGAAAAGTAAACGATACGAATTCGTTAAGATCGTTGTCCGATGTAGGACTACATGCGTATGCGCATGATGGAATATGCAGTATAAATCACTTATAATTTTATACGAAACATTCTGTATGTATTGCCAAGTAGCATTAGGTTGTATTCGACAAATGTATGAATTATTAGATATAGGAGTATGTACGGATAATGATATATCGTGTAGTTTCTGTTTAAGATTTAATAAAACAACTTTTATTCAAATTATTTTGAGTTTTATTGTACACTGTCTTGTAATAACAGCCAAATTTAATGTTCGTCTAGCGACAGAAAACTGACTTTACTGTGGGGTGAGCACGAATCACCATCGTAACGTACCTATTAGAGTTTAATATTCGTTTATTGATTTATCTTAAACGTACAGCTTTATAATAGCACAGTCTTAAATACAAAGGTACTTATGCACTAGCAATTTAAAGTTTACTTGTCAATTTGTATATGACGATACGAATACGGTACAATAATGTTCGTGCTCGCCCCACTGTACCATGAAAGCGCGACCGAACTTAGATATTGGTTTATAGTGATGGCACGACAGGCGTTCCCTCCGCCATGAATCGTGGCCATATTATTCATCAGTATTACTATTATCTGAACTCCTGGGTATTGAGGAGTTCTGTGGTTTCCATCATCAGCTCAAAGCCTTAAAATTACGCTAAATGCTAAAAGACCGGAAAATTTGGGAATTCCCATAATAACTCAATAGCTGTCCCTATTTTTGAAATCGATTAGTAATAAAACATAGTCCAAACTGACAAAACTGCTGTTTTGTAAAACACACCTAAACGGTTTAGCAAAACGGGAGATAATCGCGGAAAAACATATATCTTGTGTTCTTTATGACCACATTACTTTGGTAGTGTAGTATTTCATCTCATCAGCCTATATATACTTCCCATTGCTGAGAACATGCCTCATATCAGCTATAAGTGTAGTATATACCTTTGCTATATTTCTCGGTCGTCCCCAACCCCTGACGCATACCTTAATTAAAACGGGCGAAAAATAAAACGATGCATACAATTTTTCACAAGTTTTTTTATTAAGACTTAACTATGTTATCTAAACCTAGGTATTATAACCATCATGGTAAATAAAGATGTAATAATATATTACATTTGCCAGGCCTTGGGGTAAAATAGTTGCATGAAAAAAAGAAAACTTTTTTTGTTATTATAACTATAAATCAAGAGAAAAATATACAAAGGCCTTTTTATACTTCCCACTATAAAATGGATGAAAATCGTAAAAAAAAAACATGATAAATCCGGTGATAGGTGATTTTTAAATTATTTTGAGATCAAGACTTTAAAAATATACTTTTTTGTAAAGTTAGATTTTAAAAATCTATGCGACTGGCCAGATTTTTTTTCATAAGAAAAAACTTTAATTTTATACAGCTTAGTTTTTTAAGCTTTTAATTATACAATATGTCATCAGTATCAGTATCATCCTATCAAGGCCTAGTGCGAATTGAATTGTACTATTTTAATTAAAATGAAAACAAAATTCAGGGATGCCACAGCCTTTTCACCTAAATTTCGGTAAAAAATTGTAAAAAAAAGACATTTAACTTGAAATGCATACCCGTTGCCTACTTATTTAATTTAATAATAAATATAAACATTTCATTTTTTTATTTTCTCCTAAAAGCTGTTTCTACCATGTTTAAAAAACATATGCACCACATTTATAAATATTATTCTTAAATCTTACAAGCAGTTTTTTAAAAGACAACAAATGTAGTAGGGTTCAAATGAAATAATGTGAATAATTTTTGCTTTTATACATTTTTTTAATATTGTTGTCTTTGAAAAAAAAAATATCTGCAAATCTTACAATTAGCCTTACAGATCTAAACGTAACGAATATCTAAAAGATCAGTAAAGAAAAAAAATAAAACACTGATTTTTTAGACTTGCTACATTCGATTAAAACTATTGTTACTCCAACTATAGATATACAACTAAGAAAGCTGAAAAATTGGGTCGGCTTCTTAAGTATCAAAATAGACATTAATTTGCCGTGTAAGCAATTAATATCAATGTAATATCGATACCTAAGACAGACTTAACGTATTTTTTTACACCAAATGAATTTAAAATATGAACATTTAAAAAACCGTAACGAAATCTACTTTTTGTACTTGCATCCGAATATGATTTAGAAAACTTGAAAAGAATTCAAAATTCGATAACAACCTTATTCAATATACATAAATAAACAACCTTACAAACGAAAAGTGAAAAAATATTTTACAAAAAAAAATATTAATCTATAGATTAAAATTACTTATTGCAACATTTCGATGTCACTGACATCATTTTATCCTATATTTTTTTTTTTTGTATATTTTGTTTTTATATGATCAGTCGTTTCTGGCATACAAATTGATTCGAAGCATTCACGACAAATATAACACTGCTACTGGTAACGTATAAAAGAGAAAAATATATCTTTAAGAAATTATGCAAAGTTACATTTGTCTTGATATTTATGCCAAAATTTGAGAACGTATACTTTTTTATTCGGGCAAGACACACAAACCATTTGAATATTGATGTATACTTTAGATAATAATATTTCATGTGTAAATAATATTTTCAAATCTATCGGATATTTTTTAATATTATTCGGAGATCACTTCATGTCAGCCACATATGCATGGGTAACAAATTTACTGATCTGAGTTTATAAAGATCCAACATATTAACATCTAAAATATACATCGATAGTAAATTTACATAAAAATTCTACTCAGCCACTAATCAAAAATGGAATATTTTTGTTTTATCACATTTTCCAACATTTTATGGTGACGTAAAAAAATCAAAATCGCACATACAGCGTTTTTTCCTGTTTTTTTTACATATTTCTGACGTTTGAGGCGACATTAGACAAAATGTTCCATTACTATTAATAGTGTGAGATATGTTTTTAAATCAAAATTAAATCGAATCACATAAAATGTTACATCATCATCACACATTTCAGCTTCAAAGTGGTAACTTTTTAAATGTTATTCAAAAATAAACTAAAATTACAACATATATTCTTGTCAAAATGAAAAAAAAAAAACTAATATTTGTTTTTTTTATTCATTTATTTATGTTGTAATTTGTACAGTGATTAAAAGCATTCGCATAAATTTCACTGTTTTTCGCATATTTTTTGCTGTGTCTTTAAACATTTGTGACGTAAGCAGCGTATAACTTTATTTTTATGTATATTACATCAAATTATTGCGTGCTATAGTCTTCGTTACCACTTGAGGTGCTGTGATAAGTGTCACTGCTCGTAGTTTTTCGGTTTCCGGTCCATTTCGTCGTCGGAGCGGTTCATTGGGTGATCTGGAATAGATAAGCTTAAATGTACAAGTCTGTTCATAGTTCCAAGTCAAGTTTGTCAGACGTAAGAAGAATAGAAGCCAATAAAAAAAATAGCACTCTTTTTTGAACAATTATTTTTATTGTTTTCATTTTTTGACAAGATTTGAATTAATATATCAATTGGATTGGATGTTTACAATTTTGAATTGATGTGTAATAATAAGCAGGATTTGGAGAGAAGACTTATTTTTTTCCAATTTTTATTTATTTACGACTTCGCCCGCGTGGAATCCCTTTGTTTTCGAAATCGCGGTCAAACGGGAGAAAAAGTATCCTATGTCCGTTTCTTGGTTCTAAGCTACCTCTCCACCAATTTTCAGCCAAATCGGTTCATCCGTTCTTGAGTTATAAATAGTGTAACTAACACCACTTTCTTTTATATATATATATATAGATTTACGATAGGTACACTTACACATTACAGGCAGACATTTTATGTTTCAAATTGCCAGTTTGTAAGGCCATTCAAAGTTCAAACGCCTTAGATAGAGTATGAAAGAGAAATATGAACCAATAGGATTGTCCACTGAAGAGGAGCGGATTTTGTGCAGTCTTATTGGTTAATACTGGCTTCGTGCCGGTGGACAGGCACCCTCAATGTTTGGTTATACCGGGTGTAAAAAAAACCTTAACGAAGCCGAATACCACATATTCTACCAATTGCTACGATCATTTTTTTCCTTTACACCATACCTGGGAAGTTAACGGTTACTGGGATATTGATGGTTAAAGTTTGAAAAAAAAATTGATGGTTTTTTATAGAAACGTCTTCTGTCCGTTATAACTGAACTTTTTCCCAAAGAAATATGATAAAAATTTTCACTAGTTCTTTCATAAAAAGCCTTTAAATGGCACACTCCGCAATGAACAGCGCACACTCGAACCGAACCGCGTCGCGGCGGCGTAATGCAACACGCCCCGCGGTGACTTTTTCGCGTGCGCGCTGTACATTGCGGGTTAGAATTAAATTATTTTTTTTGATGTCAAAAAATAAAATTTGTTTTCCAGCCAAAATTTCTTTTTATACGATTTGTTTTGATGTACTGAACGCGTGGTGACGGCTTCGTTAAGGTTTTTTTTACACCCTGTATATCCATCTAATTACCTGGGTGCTGTGGCATCTTGGGCACGAGCACGACGTTCCCGTCCGCAGCCTGCTGCAGCGAGAACTGCTGCGACGACAGCGGCCGGCCCTCGGGGTCGCGCAGGTTCTGCAATTAAACGATACAAAATTAACAATCACCTTCACCATTCATTTGGCTTTATCCCAGGTTATTTATTTATTTTTTATTTATTGGAGAACAAAACAGATTAAATCAAGTCATAATCAAGGAGTACAGTTCAGCACATGAAATAATAATCCTAAAACGTGTTTTCACTGCATAACGTTAATGAAAGGAAGACATACGTTCAATAACATAGGATAGATTTATGTAATGTTGTTTATGGTATATATATATATATCTGAGGAAGTATTTTTTTCTCTTCTATATCGTCCAAAAAAACAACAATAACAATAAAATCACATAAATGTGAATGTTTCTTTGTTTGGATATTTGGATGTTTGCATGTTTGTCCGTCAATCACGCTGTAACTACTGAACGGATTTTGATGAAATTTGGTATGCAGACAGGATATTAGCTGACTTTGGTGGTAGAATACTTTGTATCCCGATAAAACGCTAAGGCGAAAAAAGTGGCGGGCGTCATCTAATAAATATATAAAATCAATATATGTTTGTAAATAGACAAACAAGAGGCACTTCTACACGTCCCAACATATAAATTTATCCTACCATTGCTTACAGGAGGACATTGAGGACATGTGGAGTGGTTTTTTTATTTTTATTTTATTTATTTATTAAACAAAAAACGTTTTAAACTAAAATGACAATAGTCCCACAAAACTATTTAAGTTTGTCTGTGGGATCACGAGTCTCTAATATATTAAATCAAATCTTAAATACTAAGTTAAGTTAGCTAGAAAATACTTTTAAATTTTTCCTTTAAAAACATTTTTATGTTGTTCCCGTCGTATATTTGGGGGAGCCCTTTGCCCAGCAGTGGGATGATATAGGCTAAATAAATAAAAAATACTATATTTACCTGGAACACGTGCCTGTACAAGGCCGCGAACCGCTCCTTCACCCGCTGCCGCTCGGCGATAAGGTTGTGGTGGTCGCGCTGCGTGCGCTGCTTGCGGTCGCGCACCGTGCGCACCTCGTCCGCTAGCGACGTGATCTGGTCCAGCTTCCGCTTCCGGCAGTTCTGGGCTGCGACCTGATGTTGTATTGATGATTTAATTATGTTGAAATGTGTAAGGCTTAAGTTATTACTGCTTAGGGCGAGACGTGAGAACGTCGAAAATAAACAGTAATATTTTAAGAACAACCATGTTTAAAAAAATAAATATACAACAACAACATCACATACATTGATCTGACTCCGTAGTAAGTAGCTTAAGCACTTGTGTTACAGATATCAGAATCAACATTGGTATTACAAATAAACTTAAATAAATACATATAACACCCAGACCAGTACAAACAGACATGTTCATGCACACAAATGTTTATACAGTGCGGGGATCGAACCCGCGACCTCTTGGTTAATAGTCAACCTCTTAACCATTACACCAACGTGGTCGTCAAACTAGGTAATCCGATGCGGACTTGCGGACGCTGACCTTTATGCGTCATACTTATGCCCATGTAGGCGACTTATAAAGTCTTACAAAATATTACGTAATACTAAAACACAAAAGTTATGATTGCTATCCATTCTTGAACCAAATAATAATAATAATAAATCATTTATTCCACACCATAATCTTAGTAACTAATAACACTAAAGACACATACAACTTATGATATAATTAATCTAGTGGGTACAACTAATGACTATGGTGGGTTGACCCCCGAACTAGGAAAAAACAATCGCCGAATGAGCCAGGAAAGCAGGTGGTGACCTTCAACGGCTGGACGCCGTTTTGACCACTTATAGCTGAGAACCACCGTGATAAAATTATCTTTCGAATAAAAAAAACTGCATTGAAATCGGTCCATCCATTCGGGAGGTACAGACGGACACACACAGAAACGCAAAACACACACACAAATAGACGTAGCAGCTATAGCATTTATAACACTTTTTTTTTTCGTGGGTACACAACTCCATTTCCCACACTTTTGACTCTACTGTAATTAAATTCTGTGTACTCAGAAATTATTTTTAGTTTTTTTATTTAGCAATAAAAGCGTGTTTTTTTTAGTTTTTTTTTAATTTTTTTTAGTTAATAAGGATAATGAAAAAGTCTTATCAAATTATTGCATCGTCATCGGTACTTGACACGTGTGCAGTTTTAAATTAATCCGATTTCTGAAAGTTGGTGAAAATACGGTAGTTGACACCACCAATCGTTGACGTACTTTTTATCAACTGTCAAAACGCTTTTCTTAATAGAGTTTGTATGGGAATAACACACTTTGACGTCACCGCGTGCAATGCCGACTGAGTGACTAATTATCATTTGAATTCCAATTAAAAATCAAATAATACGAACTGCAGACAAATATTAGTGTAAAGGCATCTGAAATTATGAATTATTTTAGAGAAAATCAGTTTTTGAATATTTCTTTCATAGTGGAAACAAGCCTATTGAGCTCAACGATTCAGTTTCATACATGAGCTAATAAAAGCGTAAAGCTGAAAAAGATAATTATTTTGCTTTAAATTGCCACTAAACGATGCCAGCGCAGGAACCAAAATACATCCAACTGTAATCACCTGAAAAAGCTAGAGCTGGAAGTCGCTGGACTCACTTAGACTTACCTCTTACGTTTGACTGGCGTAGTTTAGTGGAAATTTAAAGCAAAATAATCCTCTTTTTTAGCTTTGGTCATGGATTTTCGCAAAGTAACGCCTGATTCCATCAACTATAAAGTGTGTGTGTCTGCTCCGACGCACGACTGGAGTTTACTCCTTAAGAATGGTTATAAAAAGTAAATAGATTAAGGAATAAGGATTAATGAATGCATTTTTAACACGCTTTTATTAGATCGGGGCGTATGTATGTAAGTATGTATGAATGTATGTAACGGAATTTTTGAGCTCAATTTTCACCAACTACCAGAAATCGGATTAATTTGAAACTGCACACGTATCAAGTACCGATGACAATGCAATAATTTGATAAGGGTTTCCATTATCCTTATTAAATAAAAAAAATAGTTTAAAAAACTAAAAAAGCACGCATTTATTGCTAACTAAAAAAGAGAAAATAATTTCTGAGTACACGGAATTAGAGTATTCCATCATCTATAATAAAAGCGTGTTAAAAAAAGGAAACGCAACTCACTTTATTCTTGCCCCGTCTCCTGATATCTCTTATCAGGGACAACTGCGCTTCGCTCAGGTCGTGTTTGCTCAAACGTTCGTTGAACTCGTCCATTGGCAGGTTGATGATGTCTTGAACCTCAAGGGGTATGCCTGCGTGGACAAGGGTGGCTTTACACTGGTTTTTCTTTACTTGCACTGATTGGACAAAGGGTTAGACGGTATAGTTTTGGTTATGAGAACAGGCTAGATGACACCACCAATCGTTGACATACTTTACATTTCAATAAATATTCGGTCAATTGACTCCGATTTCTGATACACTACGTCACCCCACCAATCGTTGACACACTATTTATTATCTATCAAAACGGTCTGCCTCCATAGATTTTGTATGGGAATACAAAAACGTGACGTCACGGTAGTGTATCAGAAATCAGAGTCAATTGACCGAATATTTATTGAATTTTGTGTGTTTAAAAATTGGTTTCTACAGCTTTTTGGAAATATAATGGTTGTATTAACTTCATATGGGCTATTTTTTTTTAAACGCCATGGTCTTGAAAATATGTATGATAGGTGTCATCATGCCTATTAAGATTGGGGAAACTCTCACAGTCATGTGTGAAGTGACATAACAGTTTTCACAATCTTACTCCATTCAAAAATTTGACAGGGTGAAATTTTAGTGGCTATTTTTCCGCAGTGAAATTATGCCATAGTGATCTTAGTACTTAAAAAGAATAGTGAAGTTGTTGTTATTAAATCAAGAAAATAAAATAAGATTTCGTGTGGGTAGCCCCGCTGCAGTATAGAGAACAAGAGTGTACATATTTAAAAAAAATGCTTCCATGATTTGATAGCACTATTACAGATAATTCGTCTATTGCGGGGAAACAACCACTATTTCACCTTGTACATATAGATAGTCTACAAAAAACTGAAGCCTTGGCTTATATAATAAATATGTTTTGAAATATAACGCTATTTGTAAAGGACTAAACAAATCAGTTAACTTAAAATCAGATGAAGGAAGTGGCATAAAGAAAATATCATAGACAACATTGCCAAAGATAAGAATAATGAAAGAGGTTAAATAAACTTACCAAGCGCTTTAGCTCTCTTTTCGTCTCTGGTCAAGTGTCCGCTTGTCGCCGAAGATCCACCATCCGACATACTGCCATCTGTTAGCCGACGAACTGCAGACAAATAATATACTTTTCACTTCTTATGCTCGAAAAAGTACTACTTTATGCAGGATCTAGGCGACATAAAGTTGAATTTTATGCACTTGTGCATAAAAGTAGCTTTTTAAATGTGTCTACACTAAGGCAGTGACCATTTAGCCCATACAGCCAAAAACAATTAATTGTACATGGATAAAACTTGCTAATTTATAATATTTCCTTCCCTATTTGCATTTTTGATTTATAATAAGATAATACGAAAAAGAAACTAAATATCAAAACGTGTTTACCACAAAAAAAAACATTATTCCAAAATAATTTAAGAATAGGCTGTATATTTTTTTTCTTTGCCCGAAAATTATGCAGGAAAATTAAAAAAAGTAAAGTAGCGGGAAAGAAGCCGTGAACTTTTCGTATTGAATTTTCTCAAATTATTGTGTTATTTTCTCGCAATCGAAGTGAAAAGCAGAGTTTACAACTCGTGCACAAATCATTTTTATCCTCGACTTCATCATCTGCCCTCGCCCTGCGGGCTCGGGCATATAACGATCTCGGATAAAAATGACTTGCTTTATGCACTCGTTGTAAAATCTACTATTTTACTTCTCATGCTCGAAAAAGTACTACTTTATGCAGGATCTAGGCGACATAAAGTTGAATTTTATGCTCTTGTGCATAAAAGTAGCTTTTTAAATGTGTCTACACTAAGGCAGTGACCATTTAGCCCATACAGCCAAAAACAATTAATTGTACATGGATAAAACTTGCTAATTTATAATATTTCCTTCCCTATTTGCATTTTTGATTTATAATAAGATAATACGAAAAAGAAACTAAATATCAAAACGTGTTTACCACAAAAAAAAACATTATTCCAAAATAATTTAAGAATAGGCTGTATATTTTTTTTCTT
This sequence comes from Pyrausta despicata, assembly GCA_963921415.1. Lineage (NCBI taxonomy): Eukaryota > Metazoa > Arthropoda > Insecta > Lepidoptera > Crambidae > Pyrausta > Pyrausta despicata. Next base: position 5,841,376 of record OY992874.1, read on the forward strand.
TGCCCGAAAATTATGCAGGAAAATTAAAAAAAGTAAAGTAGCGGGAAAGAAGCCGTGAACTTTTCGTATTGAATTTTCTCAAATTATTATTTATTTTCTCGCAATCGAAGTGAAAAGCAGAGTTTACAACTCGTGCACAAATCATTTTTATCCGAGATCGTTATATGCCCGAGCCCGCAGGGCGAGGGCAGATGATGACTTGCTTTATGCTCTCGTTGTAAAATCTACTATTTAGTATTTTTATTTTATTTTTATTTATTGGATAAACAACCAAATAATACATTACACTTATGCTACAGAGCTTATGTAAATATAAGTTTTTATAGGTTTTCACAACTTGTAGTATGACTGTTACATACTACGCAACACACAACTTGAACACTTTGCTCAAGTTGCTGACGTGATATTTGCTTAATTATAATATATAAGCTGAGTGAGCTTATAGAAATTTGTGAGTTGTGTTATTTGAGTTGTCACTTTGGTGTAACGGTCAAGAAGTTGACTATTAACCAAGAGGTCGAATTGTAAAAGTGTTTTATCTTTTCGAATTTAGAAATAGCGTTGTGAACGCAAAAATATTTAAAAAACTATACTAAGTGTTACAAATAAAAACAAGAAATAAAAATTTGCTGACGCTGTATTTTTAGCATGTCAGATAGCTGACACTGTATTTTTATGATGTCAGATAGCTGACGCTGTATTTTTGTGTTGTCAGATAGCTGACGCTGTATTCTTAGCATGTCAGATAGCTGGCGTTGTATTTTCAGCATGTCAGATAGCTGACGCTGTATTTCTAGCATGTCAGATAGCTGACGCTGTATTTTTGTCATGTCAGATAGCTGACGGTGTATTCCCCACCTCGCTTGTCGCGGTGCGCGGGCAGGCGCGCGGCGTGCGTGGCGGGCGGCGCGCTGTAGGTGTGGTTGTGGCGCACGCGCTCCGCGTACGGGAAGCGCGACGGGCTCGGGACGCCGTTCTGTGTAAACATACATTTTAGATTGGATAACTTTATATTGCATACCAAAAATACAAACAAAATCTTTATATAGTAAGATGAGCAATGTTTAAATATGCATGATGATAGCAACTTAAATATTTTCAAGACCATGTCGTTTAAAAAACATACATGTATGTATTGTATGCACGAGTATATCTCAGTATTTAATCTTTATTGAGCTGAGCCCAGCTGTCACTGGCAAAACCAAACTTAGTCTTAAAGACTCGGTTACATATGCAGGTGCATATTGCAGGAGTCCACCGGATACGGTGAGGAAGACAATTTTTATTATTGTAAATAAAAAAAATATATTTAACAACAATCACACCAATCCTCTAGTCCCAAATTAAGCTACGAGGCTTGTGTTATGGCTATTAGACAACGGATAAACATACTTAATTACTTTTTTTTGGTAAATAAATACATATTATACTTAGAAAACACCCAGACCAGTACAAACACAAATGTTTATGCACACTTATGCTTGTACTGTGCGGATCGAACCCGCGACGCTTGGTTTTAGAAGTCCGACATGTGGACCACTGCATCAAGCGGTCGTCACATCACAACATATTAAGGTACAAAAATACATATTCATATTTATTTATTTGCCAACTAAGTGTTACATACATAATTATAGCAGGTCTTATGCTAAACAATTGCACTTATAAATTAATAGGCCTTTTTAGTTTGGATAGAAGAAAACGTTATGTGGACCACTGCACCAAGCGGTCGTCGAATGATGACATGATGATGATGATCATAATCATCAGGTATCAGTATTCACCTGCAGCAGCGCGTGGCTGGAGTGCGGCGCGTTGAGGTCGAGCGCGGGCGGCAGCGCGGCCGCGTGCGGCGCGCCGAACTCCACGCCTGGGAGGGAAATACAGCGTCAGTCGGCATTATAGATTTTTCTTTGACATTTCGTCATATTCATTTATTTATTTAGTGTTATTATATGTATTCTTATATAAATTTATTTCATATTTATTATTTATTTTTATATTTTAAATCAAATCAAACATTTATTTGCTAGAATACACAAAAATATGCAAGTTACTGCAGGTCTTAAAAATAGGTTGATGCTGTATTCAGCCTGCATGCAGACGTGCAAATATTAATAATCATTTTAACAATTCAATAAATTAATAGGTCCGTTTAATATGAATAATCAAATAATGTCAAAATTACAATAATAATGTCATATAATTAAATTGTCAATTCAAATTAAATTGTTATTTTTATTGCTATTATTATTTTGTGTTATCTCTTTTATTTATTCTGTCGCACCGTCCACTACTCATTAAAGCTTAGACCAGACTGGTAGAGAATGCCCTACGGCGTTAAGTCCACCATTTCAACAAAGTTTTGTTGTGCAATAAAGCTTAAATAAATAAATAAATAAGTTGTCAGATATGAGGTCAAGGGCCTGAAGTCTTCTAAATCCAATGCAATGCAATAGTTCAATTGCATGGTGTTAGCATGACAATTACCAAAAATGACACTAATGGTATTCTGCTGTTAATAAGAAAATTGGATAGCGGCTACCTAGCCGCCAGTGCTACTATTCGGAATTCTGCTATCAATAGCGTCATCATAGCGTCAGATCGGCAATGCGTATTCTCCTTCTGTTTGACGTTTAAGCCGATAGCGTTGGCATCGTTGCGGCTGTCAAAATTAGCCTACACGAAGCTATTTTGCAGCCATACGTTGTCCCCTACATTTTCATACTCCGTGAATTGTGTGACGACAAAAAAAAAACAATTAATTGATAAAAGAGTCAATTACACGTTTTACGCGAGAAACGAAAGGAGTAAGATGGGCTGTGTTTCTTAATTTTCTAAATTGATTTTTCGTGACATATTATTGTGATAGTAAGGTGGGGAATTATCATCATAATGTGTTACTGAAGGAAAACATTGGACTGAATGTAAGAAAGAGTGAGGTGCTCCGTACTGATCCGATCGGTATTTCCGCTTTAAACTCCATTTCTTGAGCGTTGTAATTTGAACTATCCTCTCATTTCAATGAGTTAGGTTAGGACTTAGGTTTGGTTAGTTCGTAGTAGTAGTTTTAAGATATGAAATAATAATAGTAATAGTCCTCCTGGCCGATTTCGACCACGGCGGCCAATCTCAACAGAGATCAGCCAACTACGCAGGAGATATTATAGTGCACAAGTGTGAGCGCAATACACAGGTGCACTCACTGTTCCATCGCTCTCAAAGTTCGGTGAGACGGCAATCCGACATGACCGGAGAGAGATCAGGCGCAGGACCAACGGCTAAACGTGCTTTCCGAGGCACACGGGGGTGTAACACCGCCAACTTCCCGACTCTGAGCTGTTTTTGAGAAATTCATAACAGAAAATCTCAGAAACAATTTTGGCTTGAAAATTTTTGATATGGAATAAAAAAAAGGCTAGGCTGTATGTCTCTGACCGTCGCCTTTCCCTTTGAGAAAGGTTATTTTTGCAAGTGTTATTTTTATTTTTTATATTATTTTATTTAATGATTATTATATTATATCTTACCGCTGTGCATATGCATGGCGTCATGGTGGTACGTCTGTTCGGGGCACTCGTACTTAATGACGGGGGGGTTCGGCCGGGGGGGCACCGGCTCCAGCTGGGGGGCGGGCTGTTCCTGAAACAAATATGGCGATTAAATAATTTAAGAAAACAAACAAACATCAAAGGCGGAAATCGAACCTAAGTCATTAAGATAAGACCCAATCCACTCGACCGAGTACCATATAGGAAAAAAATGGTGGCATTGGGCTTGAAAATTCAGTTATGTAAATAAAGTTTGAAAAGTGACTAACTTTTACTACAAAACCCTACAAAAATAAGTTTTAATAACAAGATGACCAAAATTCCACTCCATTACTCTGCAAAAGAGTGGAACTCACTACCTGCGTCAGTGATTCCCTGCAATTACAACCTAGGAATTTTCAAAGCTAGAGTGAACAGGCATCTTCTAGGCGAGCTCGCTCCATCGTAGACTCAGTCTTTGCCTCGTTGGGCTTAGTCTTGGGTCAAGAGCAAACCTATCAAGTCAAGACATCAAGTCTGTATTATAGCAATACCAACTTCAATGTCATTCCAAAAAAATGCGTCATGAAACTTTATCAAAAAAATAATCAACGAAAGGTTTGACTAGCGATATACAACAATGACTTCGTTTAATTTCGGTTGCTATATGGTTATCTTAAAAACAATGATATTTTATTAGAATACTGATTATTTTAATGATATTTTTTTGCCCCGATGACTTGCGACCTCATGTGCTGAAACTGGAAACTGGAATATACTAGATTTAACAATGACGTGTAATTTTTAATGAAATGTGTATAACGTAATCTGATTACATTCATTTGGAATCACCTCATATTTATAGCATTAGTGGTCAAAATGATGCCACCACCATTAAAAACTTTTATCCAATAATTAATAGCAGGGCTCATGAAATACAACGAAATTCGACGAAACGCATTTCGAAATGGAGTAGTGAACCCACCCAAAACAAATTGTGATAGAAAAGTTACGAACTCACGTTGCGCCTGTTTTTGGAGTTCATTGGAGTTTACTCCTTAAGAATCGATTTTCATATATAAGGCCGGGGTACGAAAATATACGGGAGTGAAATCAAATTCTCGATGTTATCCGATGTCACGCGATATTACACGAAAATGTCACACGATGTTACCCGAAGACGCATCGGTCATTTTCTAACACATTCAACCGAGTATTGTATAGGTGTATTGTAGTATGCATGTATTATGGGAGACAATTCTTCATATTTCTATGGTTTTGTTATGTATTTTAACAGTTTCATTGTATAAATAATACATATTAATGTATCATACATGCTTTAAGTATCATAAAAATGCATTAATTTATCCTTATTCCCTAATCTATTTACATTTTATAACCGTTCTTAAGGAGTAAACACGGAACAGACACACAGACTTTATAGTTGATGGAATCAGGCGTTACTTTACGGAAATCCATGACTAAAGCTGAAAAGGGGGATAATTTTGCTTTAAGTTTCCACTGACACCAAAAACCAAGAGGTTTTTTGGTGTCAGTGTTGTGATTCCAGATGCATCTTCTGTGTCACGTTGTGAGTTGTAGGTATTGTAAGTCCCTTCGAAGCGACTTCCAGCTCTAGTTTTTTCAAGTGGTCACAGTTGGATGTATTTTGGTTACTGCGCTGGCGTCGTTTAGTGGAAATTTAAAGCAAAATTATCCTCTTTTTCAACTTACCCATTGTTTATCTGTTGCTGAGGTTTGAGGATCTATTCTGCAAGGCGGTAGTTACAAATTAAGCTATTTTGAAATGCAGCAATTCTTGTTACTCATGTCAATAAAGTGTGTTTATTTTGCATCTTTACCTGGAAGCATCGTTTCCCGAACATGTGATGTTTCTTCTGCGGCTGGTGGGGGGCGCTGCGCTCGCGCCCGTACCCGCTGTCGTATGGCCGGAACTTTGAGCTGGGATTACAAACATGAAGAATAAAAATAATATTCCTTAAACAAGCTTTAAAACTAAAAAAAATAAAATCTATTTATTTTTCAGACAAAGTCTATATACCTAGTGTTTGTTAGTAACAATGAATTTTATAAGCTATCAAATTGAAATACATTAGAAATAGAAATATGAATATTTAATATTTGTGTCTTTTTAATAAGTTACTTTATTTTTTGTATTAACAAAGCAATGCAATTTCTTTGCAATGTTAATTTAAAATACACTTAAGAAAATTCAGACTGTCACAGGCGAGATTTGAACCTGCACCTTTCGCAAGCCGCGCGATTGCTCTCCCAATTGAGCTACCGTGTCACTTACTCATCGGTCCGAATTTCTTTGAATGCTCCTTAGGCTGCAGCCAGCCATGATTCATCACTGTTGCGTAGGCTTGTGTAGTACATGTCCTACGAACTATTAGGAACTAGTTCCTTCATGTGAACGAGAACGAACTATTCCGTTTCGTAGAACCCAATCGGTCATCTAGTACACTGAACTAACCACCAATGAAAGAGCAGAGTCGCGAGAACCTAGTTCCGAACGAATAAGTACGAGAGTCGGAGCAAGAAGGACGATTAAGACCTGACGAACTACAAAACTAGTTTTTACTTTATTACTTTTGTAATAAAGTCCATAATGAAGTGAATGAACTACAATGAACTACTAAGACAAGATGACTGAACGAGTTTTACGATTTTTTACTTTATTCTGCGTGTAATAAAGTATTTAATCATTAAAAATGGTAGCTAGTCGTTCTTTCTGGTCATTGATTTTTTTTTTACAATTTACCCTGAACTGGGAAGGCAAAGGGACTAAGCATGGGCTTAGTCCCAGGTTTGAGTGAATAAATTAGGAAAACATATGCATTTGGAGACTGCGTTCGTTGCGTTCTATAGTATTAATCAATGAACTAATAGTACTAGATGACGGAAAAACTAGTTTGTTGCACGAAATTTTACGTTATGTGGTTGTAATAAGGTCTATAATTATGTGAATAAACTACAATGAACTAATAGTACTAGAAGACCGAACTAGTTCCTTTGAACGACTGTACTAGTTCGGAGCGTTCCTTTTAATGACCGAAATGGAACAAGCCTACTGTTGCGGTTAGATTAATCATACTGAGCCCCTATCTAGATCTTGTTTAGGCACTACAGAAGGTATGCGATAGCGCTGTAAATTGTAATTTTGTACTATTTTTTTATTGAAACACTGCCGGTAAACAAAAATAATAATAAAAGATCTATAGTATGTTCGTAAACACCCATATCACACACAAAATCATATACATTGGTCTGACTCCGTGGTAAGTAGCTTAAACACTTGACAGACCAGTACAAACAGACATGTTCATGCACACAAACGTTTGTACAGTGCGGGGACCGAACCCGCGACCTCTTGGTTAAAAAGTCAACTTCTTGACCATTACACCACTTTGGTCGTCAAAACTGTATGCAAATGACAGTTTTGTTTTTCAGTCAACGGTCGAAAGGATATTGTGCCTGGCCATAGATAAATAAATAAATATTTCACAACAGTCAAACCAATTCTCTAGTTCCAAATTAAGTTACGAGGCTTGTGGTATGGGTTGCTTGTGTGTTTGTATTACAACGGATAAACATACTTAAATACTTTTTTTTGTAAATAAATACATATAATACATAGAAACCACCCAGACCAGTACAAACACACATGTTCATGCACACTTATGCTTGTACTGTGCGGGGATCGAACCCGCGACCCTTGGTGTTAGAAGTCCGACATGTGGACCACTGCACCAAGCGGTCGCCAAATAAATATAAACAACTTACCTATGGAACTCCTGCGCAGAGTCGCTACCGTCGCACCATTCGCCGTCAGAGAGGGACGGCACTCGTTCCGAGCCCATAGAGGAGACAGCACTGTCAGACGCGCTGTCCCGCTCTGCAATGGTAAGCCCTAATCAGTCAAGATAATATGCAAAATGCCTTGTCAAAAATGTCATTGACTTAGTATCATGGCTAGGTTTTGTCAATATGAAAAACGAAAATGTGATATTTTTTATCGTGTCATTTAAGTCAGGGCATTATAGTTAGAACAATGGACGTATTTCTTTAATAAGTCATTGTCAATACATTAATACCAAAAAAATAAACCTTACAAGACTTACTAAATTAGACGGAAGGAATTAAAAAAAAGCAAGTCATGATGACGTTTGCATTGATATTAAAAATCATTGTTACTCATTTTTGAAGTTTGTAAATTTGTGAAGAATAATTCTGTTCTCTTCAACAAAGCGTGTGATGTATACTTTAGAAATACAAGAAATCCTAATAGGCTTGTTTTGAACTTTGTACCGTGAACTGCACTGAACATTAAAATTGCTAAAAAAATATATTTAAAAATACAAAAAAGTGTTTAAAAATATCAAGATACCTGAATTCATAAAAGCCCTTGGAGCACGCCTGTTTATCATCCAATTATACGAATGGCTTTTAAATAAAAACTTTTACAGTATTAAAGGATTTTTGAATTGATTTATTAAGTGTTTTCAATTTGATAAATTTATTGAATCGTATTAAACCATATTTACATGCCATGATTGTGGCGAAACATGCCGTTTTATGAACGAAATTAAATCTATATTATGTACCGTGTTTCAAAGTTAATTAATTGAATTGAATTACTCCGTTTAAAATAACTGCGGTATTTTTTCCATTTTTTCTGAGCAAAACGTAAAATACTGACCAGTCATCATCATGTGTGTGTGGTTGGGGTGCGGCGCGTGGTGAGCGCCGGCGCTGTCCAGCATCCGCATTGTGTACATCCCTGCAAAGATAGATATGAGATTCTATTACATTAAGTTATCTACTCTGCTGACCGATGGTTAAACCAGGCGAATTAACCGTTAAATAAATAAATAAAATGCATTTATTTCAGGTCATAATAGCCCATAATTTACAATATAACAATTAATTCATTCATTCATACACTAATATACACTTCACTAATACATTAATACATTTATTACAATTTATTACAAATTACAATATATCAAAACAACAACACAAACTACATGCAGTGGACTGCCACTCAACCCGAAACTACAGCCACATGTCCGTTGCAGCAGTTCCGGACAAAGTTTATTTTTTTAAAGGGGGCCTGAGACGGCTTTGCGTGTGTTCCCGCGCGCCGTCTGTTGTTTATGCGACGGGGTCGAGTTTATGCTTGTATCCTCTCGGCCTACGGTGAACCCGCCACGTGGCCACGTCCCCGACTCACATGGCACCGGAGGGCACCATCAGGTTTTTAGTGGGTACGTCCTCTGATGCCTGGAGTCCCCCATATGGACATAGCCCCCAGCTGCCCCCGCAGCTGGTGGGTATGCGTAACAGCATTTCTCTGACGTTAAAACAAAAGGCGAGTTAACCGTCGGCCAGCATTTGAGTAATAAAAGGTAATTAATCTGTATAACATAGACATTGGTAAATGAGGCCGTACTCCCACTAATTTGTTCGTATTTTTGGATCTAGGTAGACTTTTTTGGAAGATTCTTTGGTTTACGTTTTTGAAGATTTTTTTATTATTTGACATTGTTTGTCTCGACAGCTTCAAAGTGTTATATTGACCAATTTGTGTAAATCAAAAAAAGGATATCATTGCACCTGCTGATGATTTTTTTATGCCTAATGAGTCAATGTAGAAGTGAAGGACGTTTATGACTCTTTTGACTTAATCAGTTACAAATACAGCCAACTCTGTCACTAAGGGCAGCATCGCTGTATGATAAAACGGGATAGGTAAACATTTTCCTGATCACATTATTGTGATGAGATTTACGGCCTTGGAACGTAACGCATTAAAATTAAGCCCTCACCCAATTTATTTAGTTTGCAGTGTCATAAACATTATCTTATCATCCCCAACTAATTGCATCAATCAGTATAAACTAGAAATGGTCGAGTAACGGTGACATTTAAATATTGGGCATTGCGTTGCTAAAATAGTTACAAAGTCCACATTTTAGCAATACTGAACTGAACTAAAAATATTTAAAAAATGGTGTTACAAATAGCTGTCGTGTCCAAGAAACAAAAAGAGGATCTCTAAGCTATAAAGAAGACTCCTTGACCTTATAATGTTAAACTAACCCAGTAATTGAAAAAGAAAAAACATACAAATGGAAAACGAATTCAGAGTGTTATAACTGAATACTCTTTTTAGATAATGTTTCGTATTTATTTCTTCGGTTTACGCGAACAGTATACATTAAAATTATACACTTTTTTACATTTTATTTTAACCTGACGTTTCGGACCATTTTTACCGTCCGTGGTCACAGGTAGACGTGACATTGAGTCTACCTTTGACCACAGACGCTGAAAAGGATCCAAAAAAAGGTAACATTTTAAAAACGTTTCTTTTTACGAAGCATATTCGGGTACTTACTTTTTTGTCAAATTTAATTATTCATTAATACTAAAGTCGACTTACGTGAGTTTTCTAAGAACTTGTTATAAGATTTATGGCTAAATCATTCACTAAAAACTATATTATCGTTTAAGGTATAAAAAAACCTCTCGTCTTGACATACAAAACAAGATAGATAATTCCATTTTACATATCGTAGCAAGTAATTTGATAAGATAACAATTCATATTTTGTCACAAACTACATACTTAGGTTGTAGGTAGACTTTGCCATGAGTTTAAAACTTAATACACAAAACTTTTTTTACTTTAAATTTTTTTTTAGACTAGCCTTTACCTGCGACTTCGTCTGTTGTTTTTTTTTGGAATGCGTTGTTTTCCCGTAATACTAATTTTATCCAAATATATTTCAAATTTTTGATAATTAAGAGTGTGCGATTAGATCCCCTGGAAAGTAATTTTTCCATGGGAATGCATTGTTTTTCCGTGGTCAAAAGTAACTCATGTCCTTTCATGATTCTCAAACTATCTCCTTACCTCTCATTTAATTAAATCTGTTCAGTAGTTTAGTTAATTTTCCCGCGGTAAAAAGTAGCCTTGGTTTCTCGGGTATCAAAAATCTCCATACAAATTTCATGCAAATTGGTTCAGTAGTTTAGGCGTCATTGAGTAACATACAGACAGACAGAGTTACTTTCGCATTAATTCTAATAAGTATGAATTTGTATCGTTTTGCTGACTGATGCTGAATTGTCTGCAAACAATTGCTAACATAACACAATAAAACTAATACGGTAGTTGACACCACCAATCGTTGACGTCCTTTTTATCAACTGTCAAAACGCTTTTCTTCATAGAGCTTGTATGGGAATAACACACTTTGACGTCACCGCGTGCAATGCCGACTGAGTGACTAATTATCATTTGAATTCCAATTAAAAATCAAATAATACGAACTGCAGAAAAATATTAGTGTAAAGGCATCTGAAATTATGAATTATTTTAGAGAAAATCAGTTTTTGAATATTTCTTTCATAGTGGAAACAAGCCTGTTATTGTGTTCTCATAAAGTAAAATCTGATAGTTCAAGCATATTTGTTCGATAAACGATTTGCTTGTATAGCAAATAACAACATACATGTAAAATTCGGAAAAAATAACTCACAAGCTTTAAACACACCCTGTTATAATATATATTTTGACGTGACAACGTCTTATAAATTGGTTTGCCGGGTGACACTTCAAGAAACTGCGTTACGCTGCTCCGCTCACGTTCCGCGCTCACAATGAGAGCGAGTGAGAGGCACGCGTCCCTTCGACTCGGGCATGGTTAGCCCGCCTAAGAGCGAGTGAGACAGACATAAAAAGTGAAAGGCACGCGTCCCTTCCACTCGAGCACAGTTAACCCGCCTAAGAGCGAGAGAGACAGAGCGAGAGAGAGAGAGTGAGAGAGATAGGCATACACACCGGTTCATGTTATACGAATGAATATTCACATTAAAATTATTTTACCACTCAAAGTCGTTGTCACGTAAAACTTTCGCCCGTATACCGACTTTACAGGCAACCAATTTTTTTTTTAATAATTCATAATTCTTTATTTGCGTAAGCACATGGTATATCAATAATAATATTTAAGATATCAACTTACCAATTGAAAAACATTAATAAATTTAAAACGCATTGTAATCGTGTTAATCACATTTTTTTATGAAAGGATTAGTCTTTATCACAAATCGTCTTATCTATGATAGCATGAAAAAATATATGTTGTGAGTTTAGTTGTTAATGCGCCCTGTCACTTCATGCACGGTAAAACATAGCATTGAGTCATGATGACATAATAGCATTCCAAGTGGAGTATGTCTCGTACACACGGCTCCACATCAAGCTATTCATTTTCGTTGTGAAATCATCCTTTATTACCTAGGCATAAGATTATGTGTGGCTGTGTACTACTTCATAGCTGAGGTGAGGACTGTGCCCAAAATTCTAGTAGGACGTATAAAGGCTGATGAGATGAAATTAGTACGTAAAAGACGCAGATATACGCTATAAAAAATACAATGTAAAAATTTGATGCTATTTAAGCAACCATAGCCAATTTTAAGGCAATTCTGGATTCAAAAATTAATTAAATACTAGTGGCCCGCGACTTTGACCGCGTGGGATCCCTGTGTTTTCGAAATCGCGGTCGAACGGGATAAAAAGTATCTTATGTCCGTTTCCTGGTTCTAAGCTACCTCTCCACCAATTTTCAGACAAATCGGTTCATCCGTTCTTGAGTTATAAATAGTGTAACTAACTCGATTTTCTTTATATATAGATTTCATGCAAGCAACCATAGACAATTTTAAGGAAATTTTGTATTCGAAATTTAATAAATATTTCATGCTGTTTAAGCAAACATAGACAATATTAAGGATTTTCTGGATTCGAAATTTTATAAATTAAAAATTTGAAAACTTGAAAGGTAAACGGCGGTTTCAAGTTCACATTATAAAAATTTTAGCTGACACAAGAATATAAAACTTACATAGCAGCAGTACATGAATGAATGATAGTATGTATTTCTTACATAAGCTTATCAAGTTTCGCCCAAGCAATAAGATAACCAGTTACTGCGTCATCGTGACTTGTCTTTTAGGTAAGTAGTATTATTTTTAAACCATTAAGGATTTTTTTTAATATCTTTTGTCAAACTTTTAAAAAAATTAAGGAAAATTATTAATAATAAAACTTCATATACAAGTCACAACAATAAGAAAGTAAGAATTCAATCTTTTTTTTTTTAACTTTTCATCAGAATCCAAGTACAACGATCATAAATTAATTAATTTTCAACTTAACAATTTTACTTAAAAACGAATAAATTTATTTCAACTTTGGTTATAAATTGCCAGTGTTTAGGTTTCTAAAATTCAAATACATTTATCTTCTTACAAAAAAAAAACAACAAATAATCGTTACTAACCTTCATAGTACTTGTGATAATCCGGATATATGTGGGACGTCAAATATGGCGTCACGTGATAGTAGTGAGTGTACGGATACGCCATCATCAAATCCATTTTTAATCTGTCAATATCTGACCAATCCTGTGTCTTTCGGCGGAAATGACACGAGCAACTACTCTTTGAACTTCTCTGTCCTTCTAATCTATGTATATTTTATTTATCAGATTATCATTTGTTTCATCATTCCATTTGCACGCAATGTATCGTTATTTGCAAAAGTTTATCGCTCGCTATCGAAATCAAAAGGCGTTTCATATCAATTTATCATGAAAATATCAAAGTCCGCTATTTTCATTGGAAAATTTATGTGACGCCTTATTCAAACTGAATGCTCAAATCTCCGTACAAACATTCATATGACTCTCCTTTGTATAAGAATTACCTTATCAATTCGCAATGGAATCTTACGCAACGTATTTTCCATTCTATTCAGGGGTCGAAGAAAAGTCTGTACTTGAAGGACCATAGACAAAAGTTGTAGCGTTTCAGAACGGAAACGGAAACTTTGGTCAGCGCTTCGCAAGCGATCCTCGGACGTCTCAGGGCAGTGCAGAATCGACACTGACATTGACAGCTGTCAGTATTATGCACCTTACTACGCTTCAAGTTACGTTGATGCAGAAAGAATGGCATATGTAGGCTTTTTTTATACTCGGGCGCAAACGTCTTTTAAATAGTTTTTTTCACACTTTTAGTTCAAGTTCACTCTCTTATCTCGCAAAGATAAGAAAAAAAAGTCATAAAATAAAAAGTTTCATAAAAAAAATCACAGATTTTCCTTGCAAGGTAAAGTTTATCACGTCCGTTAACACAAAATCACTTTTCTGACATAACAAAAAGCCTATAAACATATGAAAAAATTCCCATGTTGATTGTTTTCCAATAAGAACAAAGAAAATCCAAACTTTTTTCTCAAAACACTGGCCGGCTAGAGAAGAAATAATAAGCAAAACGTCACTTTTGCGCGGGAAACACAGAAATGAGCAACAATCTTGGTGTGCACCTGTATAAATTGTCTTCTAATGCAAACACTGTTATCTCGTGTATTTTGATAGATATGCTTGACATTTGTTTAGTAAATAAGTCCTATTTGTCCTGATGCTAATTGTGTTCACGGCAATGTCTGTGTTTTTGCGACTGATCGCATTTGTTGCACGAGTCGGATTGGCAGCCATTTTGAAATACGTCCGGCCGCTATGCTACCGCGCACAGACTAATCTTATTTTGACGTTATCATGGTCATAATTATGATAAAGCAGTTAAAATGCTGAGGTGTAGCTTTAATTTTTTTTATTGCCAAGTTATAAAGATATGTTATAAAGTAACCGAGTTTCAGGCGGATGTTTTAACGTTAAGCCCTAAGCCTAACACTGCAGGAAGATAAAGCCCTGAAACCCATAGTCTTAAATATAGTAGATCCCAATCCCAGTAAATTAAAAACAAAATAACAATCTTGATGCGTAAATTAAAGACATTGAAAGAACATTGCCCGTAACTACGAGTAAACTATGACAACGCAGTATTTTGCAATTTTTAATCATAATACTGCAATATAAAGCTATATTCACACTACTGCTTGTGGCGCAGTGGTTGCAGCGCTTTGGCAGTGATAAGTTAAGCAACCTACGGCGCGGTCATGTTTGGTATGGGTGACCATTCTGACCATTTAAGTGACGTCTATTTACAAGCATCTCCGTGCTTCGGAAGGCACGTTAAGCTGTTGGTCCCGGTTAATATCGATAGATATTAGTCGTTAAGCCCGGTCAGAGGCCCTCGGGCGGCTTAATAACATCTGACAGTAAGGTTGGTCACTTACCTTACAAACACCCCTCCACCAATCCGCACTGAGCCCGCGTGGTGGAGTATGGCTCGGACCACCTCATAGTTGAGGTGAGGCCTGTGCCCAGCAGTGGGACGTACCTATATAGGCTGATGAGATGAGAGAGAGATTCACACTACTGTTAACCACATAGAGAATACTAGCTGACCCGGCAAACGTTGTTTTGCCATATAAATTATTGAGGACAACCCTGATGTTAGCCGATTCTCAGACCTACTCAATATGGTCACAAAATTTTATAAGAATCAGTCAAGCCGTTTCGGAAAAGTACGGGAACGAACATTGTGACACGAGAATTTTATATATATAGAGGTGAGCAAAAGTTTGACGACCTCTGTGGTGTAATTGGTTGAGTACCGGTTTCAAGGTACCGCCATCAATGAGGTCCCGGGTTCGATACCCGGACGGAGACAATGTTGGAAACCAATTTTCAATGTTGTCACGGGTCTGGGTGTATGTGGTACCTTCGTTGTTTCTGATTTCCATAACACAAGTGCTTAGGCTACTCACTTTGGGATCAGAGCAATGTATGTGATGTTGTCACCGATTATTATTTATTAATAAAAGATGTCTTGAGATCAGCATTCTTTTAATCTAAGAATATTTATTTTAATTTAACTCACCTGAAATGTGAATAAATCAGGTGCATTTAGAACTCTTCCAAAGTTTTGGACGACTACTTTGGTGTAATGGTTAAGAAGTTGACTATTAACCAAGAGGTCGCGGGTTCGATCCCCGCACTGTACAAACATTTGTGTGCATGAACATGTCTGTTTGTACTGGTCTGGGTGTTATATGTATTTATTTAAGTTTATGTGTAATACCACTGTTGAGTCTGATATCTGTAACACAAGTGCTTAAGCTACTTACCACGGAGTCAGATCAATGTATGTGATGTTGTTGTTGTATATTTATTTATTTTTTTAAATAGAGCTACTCTATTGCATACATTTTTCAAAAAACTGTAAATACATTCTTATGTAGCTTAAGCTCTTGTTACAGATATCAGATACCTCGGAGTCAGATCAATGTATGTGATGTTCTAGTATATTTATTACTAGCTGACCCGGCGAACTTCGTACCGCCTTAGCGTTGCATTGATTGAACAATATCATCGAATGACATTGACATTAGTTACGCGCGTTTTTTAAAATATGCAAAATTAAATGTATATTTTTCAATATTTCTGAGAGATTTTCTTAATATTTTTTTTCCGTAAGAACCTTCTCCTAATAATATCAAATACAACAAAAAAAGAATTAGTGAAATCGGTCCAGCCATGCGGTCAGCACGCGTGATGCCGTGACCAAGAAAAACGGGTTTCATTTATATATATGCAGATTGTATAATACTATTAGTAGGGAAGTAGATATTTTTTCTGAATCTCATTTAATTTATATAAAAGCATGTAAAAGTAATATATAGATCTCTACCGTTTATTTTGTGTATATATATATATATATTTTGTAACTGCCATATGAAAATGTTGTGTTCAGCTCTAATCGAAATGCAAATTGAACGTGATATTCTATACCAGTGTAGCTTAGATTAAGTCTTGATTTGTATTTTGTTGCTGTACCTTAATAAATAAATATATATATATATATATATGTATATATATAGATTATTATTTAGTTTCGCAATTTCAATCATATACATTAATTGAGTACAGTGTGAACTGTGCCTAAACACATACATAAATGCTTCCTCTATGTAGGTAAGCTATTATGCATATTATTTCATTGTTCTATAAGACGTGTATACATTGCATTTACGTCTCGTCTGTCTTTAATGCTATAGCAAACATTTTAATAACTATACTATCGTATAATAAAATTTCACTCAACAACAAGCCCTCAGCAGAATAAATCCCGACCGGATGATGCTTGTAGAAGAATATGATAACGTTATCCTGTAAAAACAAGAGCTAGCTAGAAATTGAGTTTATTCGTTACAAAAAACCAAGAATATGAATATATATAAGACCAGCGTCGTGGCATTCTTGAGATGCTACGACACATGCTGAGTGGCCCCGCTTTCACTGAGATGCTACGACACATGCTGAGTGGCCCCGCTTTCACTGAGATGCTACGACACATGCTGAGTGGCCCCGCTTTCACTGAGATGCTACGACACATGCTGAGTGGCCCCGCTTTCACTGAGATGCTACGACACATGCTGAGTGGCCCCCCTTTCACTGAGATGCTACGACACATGCTGAGTGGCCCCGCTTTCACTGAGATGCTACGACACATGCTGAGTGGCCCCCCTTTCACTGAGATGCTACGACACATGCTGAGTGGCCCCCCTTTCACTGAGATGCTACGACACATGCTGAGTGGCCCCTCTTTCACTGAGATGCTACGACACATGCTGAATGGCCCCCCTTTCACTGAGATGCTACGACACATGATGAGTGGCCCCCCTTTCACTGAGATGCTACGACACATGCTGAGTAGCCCCCCTTTCAGTATCTTGTGTATGTGACTTTTAAATGTGCTTTTCTATTTGGTAAAAATGTGATACTGAATAAAATGTTTTCTTCTTCTTTTTCTTATAACTTTCTTCTTTTCTTTGCGTTGTTAAAATAAAATATAGTTAAGGAAGAGCGGACCCCCAAACACAGGCAAATTTTGCTTAAATGGGGGCTCGAATGCAACTTTGGCAACTTTGTAACGGAATAAAAAAACTTTATTATTCTTTTTACCGTTTCCTGATATGTTTTATTTTACGGATAAAAACCGGAAAAATTATACATTTACATTTCCGTTCGCAATACTCCATCAGCAAAAAACAAATTTCATTAAAAGTTAACTCCATTAAAAAGCAAAGTTTTTACTGTTAGGTCAGTCAATAAACGACACCATTAAATACTGGCAATGCTGGTGGATTGTTGTAAAATTATGTCAGCATCTGAACGAATCGCAAAAAATTGCACAACTGTCAAGAATCGTCAACTGTTTTTGAAAAAACAAAATAAGGTAAGAAATTATATAATACTAGTGGCCGCCCGCGACTTCGTCCGCGTGGAAAGCCTTTATCTTAAAAATTCTTTATGAATTGTAGCCTATATGTTATTCTGATGTATAAGCTATATTGTGGTAAAGTTTCATTCAAATCCATTCAGTAGTTTTTACGTGAAAGAGTAACAAACATCCATACATCCATACTTACAAACTTTCGCCTTTATAATAGTAGTAGGATATTACTAAACTAAAGCGGTCGCAAAAACCTAGCAATAAAAAAAACAAAGTTATCAGATTAAAACTGAAGGCAAAGGTATCAAGATGAAATTTTGAAATAAATCCTTTATTAACAAATTATGTTGCACCTTATACGAAAAATAAAGATGTATTCTGTCGAGTCACAGGGATTAAAATCAAGAAAAAATATGGCTGTGCCTAATTATCGTGTGTTTAAAAACGATGAAATTAAAATTAAAAGTCTTCAGTTATAGACGGCACATCTGAACAACTTCAAACTCGCAGATTTGTTCTAACGATGTACATCTATTGCCAGCCAGGGACATATTGCTATTTGTCCTTATTAAAATAAACAAATTAAATAAATAAAAATACCAATATTTAAAAAATGGTGCCCATTATAAAAGAAAATATTCCAAGTTCTGTTTTGCAAATGAGTTAAAACTTTACGAAAGTGTAGTATAAAATCTAACACGTAATAGTCCTCCAGGCCGATTGCGACCACGGCGGCCAATCTCAACAGAGATCAGCCGACTACGCGAGATATATTATAGTGCACAAGTGTGAGCGCAGTACACAGGTGAACTCACTGTTCCATCACCCTCAAAGTTCGGTGAGACAGCAATCCGACATGACCGGAGAGAGATCAGGCGTAGGACAGGCACATACCTTCATTCATAGCCATGTCCATGAGCTGCAGGTCCTCATCGTTGAGGATGGACTGCAGAAATCCGTCCTGGTTCGTCGGTGGCGCCATTTCGCTGGTAGAGTTCTGCCATAGACGAAATAAAGTGTTACTTTTGTATCATAGATAGTAGAGAAACGTGTATTTTTTTTGTAAATATACAACCACATCACATACATTGATCTGATTCCGCGGTCCCCGCACTGTACAAACATTTGTGTGCATGAACATGTCTGTTTGCACTGGTCTGGGTGTTCTAAGTATTTACTTAAATTTATTTGTAATACTACTGTTGATTCTGATATCTGTAACACGAGTACCTAAGCTACTTACCACGGAGTCAGATCAATGTATGTGATGTTGTTGTATAATTTTTTATTTAGAATATCGTAAAGGCATTCCAAGGTCCAGCTCTGATATATTGAGCTGCGTAGACAATTAGATTAATGTCACTGTTAATGTATTTTTTTAATGTTTACCTGATAGTAAAGGGCATCGTGTTGTTGTGGGTGGTGAGCCGATTCAACCTTGTAGGCGCCCTCTATCGGGGCAGCAGCGCCAGCTGTCAAAAATAACAATTATAATAAAATTTTATTTCAGACCATGTTCATTAATTTTTAGTATTACACAGTATCTTAAAAACGAATGTTAGTAGTGAAATTAACATAAAAAAGTATACGTGTGCGGCGCACATTGGCTGCATGTATCCACCTTGACAGGTGGGCAGGCGCATCCAATGTCGCAGCAGCGGTGTGTGCCATCGTTCAGTAAATGCGGCCAGGATGCGGTTCGGGCTGCTCCTCAACCTCAGGGCTCAGGGCCCTCAGGGCTGCACACCGCTTTCACATTATTGCGTGGAAACCATCTATGTGTTTTTCCGCGAACATAGTTGACGCGCTGCAATAACGAGGCAGCCCGAATAGCACCCTCAGCGCATTATTATACTGAACTCTCAGTAAAGAAGCACGTCATTAAATTTCAGTTTGCAAGACTGAGGGTACAATTAAAAGGTAATGTTATGATCTGTCTGCTACCAGAAACTAGCATTTGAATAAAACAAGTCGATATTTTTGTTGGTATATAATCGAACAAGTGTAATAGCAATATTAGTGTTAGAGACGCGCTCCACATTCATCAATTTGTTCACAATTGTCCCAATTTATATTTGCTAGTTTTAGTTTGTATGATTCCGATATGAACCTTTTTCTGTCCATCAAGTACTGGCCTCTGTGTGTCCGGACTAAACACTGTTCAGGAATATTTATTTGACGTGCGGCTTACCGTATGGGTCTGGGTGTTTCTCTGGCACCGGGGGCAGAGGCGCGTGGTAGTTGGTTGGGTACCCGCCGGCCGCGCCGTGAGAGCTGGCAAAGTTAATGGAATCAGGCGTTACTTTTCGGAAATTCATGACTAAAGCTAAAAAAGAGAATTAATTTGCGTCAAATTTACGACGAGCTCGTAGTCTGTCGAAGAGACAACATCTCCTGAGGATGCCTCGTGTAGTGGCGAAACGCGACGAGTGTTTTGTTTGTGTCAGTGCTGTGTTTCCGGATGCATTTTCTGTGTCACGTTGTGAGTTGTATTGTAAGTCCTGCGACTTCCGGCTCTAGTTTTTCAAGTGGTTACGGTTGGATGTATTCGGGTTCCTGCGCTGGCGTCGTTTAGTGGAAAATTAAAGCAAAATAATTCCCTTTTTCAGCTTAAGTAAATGGAATTTTAAATACTTACATACATTCAGATAATAGGCGAGACTGTTTTCATATTTTTGTCGTGGATATAAAAATGAACCGTATAGTATCTTTTACTAAGCCCGGCGCATATTAATAAATGTAGATTGGGAAACGTTTGGCTTTTTATAGGTCTAAGTAAGATATAAGGGTAGAAACTCAGTCTTATATCCTGAATCTGTCACTGTAGTAGGTATAGTTACAGTCCCCCCTGTGGGATCTCCCCCTTGTCGTAGTGGGGGGTTCAGTAACCGTGGCTTTGCCACCCACGGTGAAGCTAAGCGGGATCCCGGGAGGGGCCGCTCCACGTGGGCTTGGGGAGGCCTGCGCAGGATGCGTCCAAGGGTGCGGGTGTGGGAGACAGTTTTGGCTGTCCCTCGCATTCGGGTGCGGTCGCGGGAGGAGAGACGTCTCGGTATGTCGTTGCCGTGCGGCCTATCTCCCGCGACCAAACGGGGGCGCATCGTGCTGCGGTGGGGCCGCAGAGGAAGAGAAGATGCGGTGTGTCGTTGCCGTCCTCCCTATCCTCTGCGGCCGGGAGGTGGCGGAGCCCAGCACCTTGCTCCGCCGCCAAGGAGTTTGTGGCCCTCGGGCTATCCGTCGGGGTGCCGTGGTGAATGCTCACGCGACCCCATGGCACCCCCCACAATGGCGGAGTGGTCGAATGCGCTGTGGTTTTAGTGGGTATTACGGCCTTGCACACCAGCCGTTGAGTCCCACATACCCCCCTGCAGATCTGTGGGGGGCATGCGTAAAAGCATTTCCACAGCGAGAGAAAAAAAAGGTATAGATACAGTCAGAAAACAGACAACATTCTATAGTCACTATACAACTGCTATAACTATAACTATGTATGTATTTAACACTTAGTTGGCAAATAAAAGAATATGAATATGAATATGAATACAATGGTAACCCGACTGAAAACCTCGCGAATGTTCATAATGACACCTTATTTTGTGTCCGTGTGATTTAAAATATCGCATGACGTCACGCCTGAGTACCTACGCTGTCTATAGAATTTCTACACAGTTGTGACGTAGAATGTACCAAATCTTCGTAACTATAACTATGCTTTTGGATATCATTTCCGACTCGACCGAAAAAAAAGTACACCTATCTATTATTGTTTAATTATTTTACTGACGGACTAATTGGCATGATGACACCTTTTTTAAATATTTTCAAAACCATGGCGTTTAAAAAACACAGTCCCAATGAAGTTAATACGACTTAAATATTTCCAAAAACCTGTATTTTTTAACACAGAAAACTCTATAAATATTCGGTCAAGTGATTCCGATTTCTGATACATGACCGTGACGTCACGTTCTTGTACTCCCATACAAAATCTATGGCGGCACACCGTTTTGACAGATAATAAAGAGTATGTCAACGATTGGTGTTGTCATCTAGCCTGTTACTTTTCCTTTTCTTTGATCCCCTTTAAGCCTGTGTTCAGAAGTTTTTGATAAAAGTTTGGCGCAACTGATTTCGAGTTAGGAAGCCAAAGGGAAGCGCTTCCTACCGACCGGGTGTTATGTTCGGGGACCAAGGTCCGGTAGACATCATCTTGATTTGTCTATCTATATTATTCTGGATCGAAATCTTATATACCGCGGTTCATGTGCGTTACTAGGCTAACAGCGCCATCTAGCCTTATGGAGCCGTATCAGCTCTCGCTGTTGTGCTTGCCGTTAGGCATGCACTTGTGATGGCGAATGGTAGAGGTCGCCACAAAGGTAAGTCTCACCTGATATTGTGAGCATGGGCGTGGGCATGCGCGTGCGGGTGCGGCTGGTGGTGGTGGTATTGGTGATACTGCTCCGGAGGCGGCGGGATCGTCAGCAACGACGCCAGGTCCTGCCAGCGCTGCTCCACCGACATAGAGCGCATCAGCGACTGGAACGTGAAAATAGCACGTCAGCAAATGCAGACGGAAATGCCGCGTCAGCAAAAAATAATAATATGGAAAGTTGGTCAGCAACGACGATCGGTATGGTATGGTTTAAGTTGTAATTTACCGAAATCTTATATAATTGTAACTCACATCTATTTATATTTGCATGTCTGACAAGACAAAACATGCTAAGCTTATACCTATTTGAGATATCTCTTTGTTACCATGTTTTGTGCAAATAAATATGTCATTCATTCATTCATGGTATTTGATGACCACTTTGGTGTAATAGTCAAGAAGTTGACTATTAACCAAGAAGTCGCGGGTTCGATCCCCGCACTGTACAAACATATTTTGTGTGAATGTCTGTTTGTACTGGTCTGGGTGTTATATGTATTTATTTAAGTTTATTTGTAATGCCACTGTTGATTCTGATATCTTTAACACAAGTACTTAAGCTACTTACCACGGGGTCAGATCAGTGTATGTGATGTTGTTGTATATTTATTTATGTATTTATGGTCAAAGATGCTCAACCGATATAGGGAGCGTCAGCTATTGGAACGAGTTGAAAAACAACAGATGC
Organism: Pyrausta despicata; assembly: GCA_963921415.1. Classification (NCBI taxonomy): domain Eukaryota; kingdom Metazoa; phylum Arthropoda; class Insecta; order Lepidoptera; family Crambidae; genus Pyrausta; species Pyrausta despicata. Next base: position 5,864,269 of record OY992874.1, read on the forward strand.
GTCAGCAAAAATATGTCCCGTTAGAATGCAAGTGTTGCAACCTTTGCCTAGGTAACGACAAAAAAAATTTACAATACATTTTTTTACGTTTGTATGTGCACCACGTAAATAAGCTACAATGATCTTTTAAGGGCTTATTATTATCATAGTTAAATTATTTAAAAAAAAAGTAAGTACTCTTTATTAGTATTCAAAGAATATAATTGGATTGTTACCAAAGGTATATTGCAAGAACTGTTTACAGAATACCTATTGTAATTTATAACATTTTGCGATGACGTTTACTTTATGATTGACAAAATTAAAAGAAAGTTAACTTAAATTTAACTAAAAAGCGGAATCAGTCAATAGTAACCGTTTACCAGTATTACATAAATAATCCACATTCTAGCCAGTATTTGTGTTTGACCAAGGCAAACAGACATCTGTTGACAGAAAGCCATGTTGTTGCTTTTTTCGTTCGAAATTTAAAATTTCGAACGCACTCGATGCGCGTGCCATTGGTCAAATATGAGCATAGACACGGATTTTATTAGTTTTTTATAATGTGGGAGGTCTCGGCTGTAAGATTTTGATGCCAATGTTTGCTTTGTTTTCAATTTACCGTGTGATTACTCGTATGCATTCGCGTATGGGTACGTCTTTGTACAAAAGCTTTTGATAGCCAAACTTCCCGAAGCAAATATTAAGTTGTGAATTGCCTGCAATGAGCAAAGCAGGCAAGTATCTAATATTAGTACCTAAGTAGCATAATGCAAAAGGATTAAACACTCCACGTGTTTTATTCTTTTAGGATAAGCACTGTTTGAAGTCAAAGTTTAAGCGGCATTTTTTTTAAACCTAATGAAATAAATTTGCTTGAGCTTTGAAAATTTGATGGGGCTGTTTCTATGTTGTTGTCCTCAGCCTTATTTTGCCTATTTCGTATATATATTATACATACTTACTCCATTTTAAGTTACCAATTTAGGTCTGCGCTTTCCTCAATTATACCTACTAAATTCTAGTCTACGGTCATTCCGTGTGATTTTAAAGTGTTCTACCAACAATTTTCACCGCGGCCCGCTACGGCAACTGTTCTTCGTTTGTCTATGGATTTTATTGCCGTCCTCTTGAGACGTGTCTATGGTATAAACGACGGCAGGCACTTGTGCACGCGCGGTGTTAGGTCAAGATTTTTTTTGGAGTTCAGCACCCCAAAAGAAAAATCTAGCTGGCTTGTCGGATTGTCTACTACAATCTTCGCTTTGAGACGAGTCTATTAACTTTAATTTTGACCGAATCAGTTAATTTATAACGATAATAAGTTTTGACGACCGCTTGGTGCAGTGGTCCGCATGTCGGACTTCTAAACCAAGGGTCGCGGGTTCGATCCCCGCACAGTACAAGCATATGTGTGCATGAACATGTGTGTTTGTACTGGTCTGGGTGTTTTCTATTTATAATATGTATTCATTTACAAAAAAAAAGTATTTAAGTATGTATATCCGTTATCTAGTACCCATAACACAAGCCTCGTAGCTTAATTGGGACTAGAGAATTGGTGTGATTGTTGTGAAATATTTATTTTATTTATTTATTAATAAGTTTATTTCAAATCTATTTCCTTCTGACACAGGTGCTATGCACTTAAAAGATCGAGTCTACATTTAATATTTTTATCATATTACTTTGTAACGAATAAAAGATTTTTCATTTTCATTTAGTATCATTGCTTTATAGCCTTCCAGTTTTTTAAAGAAAACTAAAAAAGTATTTTCTAGCTAACTTATTGTTTAAGATTTGATTTGATATGTTAGAGATTCGTGATCCCACAGACAAACTACGTAAATAGTTTTGTGGGACCATTGTCATTTCAAACAGATATAAGGGTCAAATTAATAACATCAATCTTTTTTTGTCGGGGTTAAAACATAATTGCGTGAAAGTTTCTTTGCTTCACCTACCTACTAATAACGATATCAAAGTAACGTATTTGCTTTAAGATATTTTTTATAATAATATATTATATGAGATACGGGACCGAAAACATAATTCTACGTTAAGTAAAATAGTGCAACTCAACTCCAAATCGAGTAAAACAGCAAGCTAACAGTTGCTCTCGGGTTTTCTCTGCAAACATTTGGCTCCAAACATCTCTATTTGCCCGGACACACACTTTTATGATTTTGCACTTAAACCAAATGACGGGCAACCGCGATTTTTCGCTGCTACTATCAAAATTCATGCATTCTCTTTTCTGGGTCCGTTTGTTCGCTGAATGCTCTAGAACTATTGACAGGCAGTCAGTCGTTGGTGTAGTGGCAAAGTTTCTGCCTTACATCCGAAAGGTCCTGGGTTCGAATTACAGGTCGAGCCAAAATTGTTTCTGAGATTTTCTGTCATGAATTTCTCAAAAACAGCTCGGAGTCGGGAAGTTGGCGTTGTTACACCCCCGTGCCTCGGTGCGCACGTTAAGCCGTTGGTCCTGCGCCTGATCTCTCTCCGGTCATGTCGGATTGCCGTCTGTATATTGTGACCCTGAGTATTGCGCTCACACTTGTGCACTATACTATCTCCTGCGTAGTTAACTTATCTCTGTTGAGATTTTCCGCCAAGAGAACTATTACTATTTCTCGGATCCCATGTGTTCGGATAATCGAACGGTATGGAAAGAGACATACATATTTATCTACAAGTGAATAAAAGCATTATAGCATACTTATACTCCGTAGAAAGGCATTATTTTAGTCATGAAGTCAATAATTTTGCTATCCTGGTATATTCGGTACCCGAAATAGGCGTTCGGTTAAACGGTCGTTCGGTTTATCGTCGTTCGGATAATCGACGCCTAACCTCGTCCTCACCAACGTCTCACTAATGGGGGACGATCACAAACGATCTTGTCAGCTAATAGTTATAGATAGTAAGTACATAAACTGATGTTCCTAGTATCTCCGTAGCTAAGGGTGCCTGTACACCGGCGCGGGGCGAGGGAACGGAGCGGAGAACCCGGGTTATCGCGGAGCAGAGTTGCGCACTATGTAAGTATGTCCACCAAAGCGGAGCGAGGCAGCGGAGCGAAGTCCCTTGCTGTATTTTTCAGCTTTAGCTCCGTTTACCCGCTCCGTTGACCGTTTTTTAATTTTTTTTTAAACTAGCACGCAACTCCCTGTCAACTGAAGAGATTTTGTGCAATACTATTGGTTAATATTATTCCGTTTTTCCGTTCATCGGCCTCGCATCATGCCGGTGGACAGGTACCCTAAGGCTGACTACAACGCCGTGCAAGCGAACAAGGTAGCTAGAACTAACATATTAATTAAACCTTATTAATGTGTTTTATGCATTTGCATACCTTAACAATTATTTAATAAATATGTCACCAATAAATAATTATTTACAAGTTTGCACTCGAAACATTAATTAAACCGTTACGTAAAAAAGAAAGCATTTCCCGGCATTTCGTATGTCATTATTGACAGGCGATTGTCTATGACTTATTATTTTTTAATTAAAACCGTAATCGCTTTGGACAGCGACAGAAATGGACGGATGTTGTTAATTTAAGTCTTCTTAATGCCTTTATAAATAATAGGATACTAATAGTGCCTAATCCTTGTCAAGATTTTGATGTACTGATGAATGTTAATTTATGAATATAACGGTGAAACAACATGTCTACATATTTTGAGTTCTAATGATTTACGATAATGCCAGCTAAATTAATAAATCTTATCTTCATAACATTGTAGTACAAAGTCAGAGCTTGTCTGTAAGATATCCTAACAATTTGAAATGTATGTTATTTAACTTATCGGTAAAATCGGTGAAAACTCAGCCCTTAACCAAACTGAATCTCTGATTTGCAATAGCTTACCTTACTTACTCATTCTTTCTACCACACACATACACACACACATGCACACGCACACGCGCAAACACACACACACACAAACATGCACATTACATATAAAGTCACCACACAAAGTCTCATCATAAAAGTGCCAAATACCTCAGATTAATAAACTTAACTGGTCTCTCAAGATACAGGCATAGTCTAGTTTGAGAGCCTCTGGTAACTTTTGAGATTTTATTGCTTTTTCTTTATATTATAATTTATCGTGAAATACATGTAGGTATATTTTAGTGGTCAATAAATATATTTATATTTCTATAATCCTCAAAGCTGTAAGGTACAAGTTTAAGTGGTAATAACAAATTTGTACATTACAACATTTTCTAACACACTTTTTTAGCTGCCTTATGAATGTCTGTACCATGGGCGTTTCGTGTGTCTATTTGTCTCAGCCCGTCACTTGAAATGGAAACCATTTAAAATGTATCTTAACGCGACATTCGAATTTAAGAAGTATTCGGCTTAAAATGGTAATGTGTTTACCTGGGTACGTACGTTAGACTTAAGGAGGCGGGGTAGCGAATATGTAACGGAAAACTGATGTTTGAAGTATTTTCTAAAGCTACTTTTAGAGCTGTTGTTGACTTAGGTGATCGCTTGTAGTCAAGAAGATGGCTACCCCAGTTTTTCCGAACAAGGGTGTTAGCCCGTTCGTACTCAAGGCTGCTTTTCTGTCATGAATCTCTCAAAAACAGCTCGGAGTCGGGAGTTTGTCGGTATTACACACCCGTGCCTTGATGCGCACGTTAAGCTGTTGGTCCTGCGCCTGATCTCTCTCCGGTCATGTTGGATTGCCGTTTTTACCAAACTTTGAGAGTGATGGAACAGTGAGTGCGCCTGTGTATTGCGCTCGCATTTGTGAACTATAATATCTCCTGCGTAGTTGATCTCTGTTGAGATTGGCCGCCGTGGACGAAATGGGCCAGGAGGACTATTATTATTACTTCATTAAAAACTTAGTTGCTCAACTCAACTCAAGGATCAAACTCGGTACCTTTAACAAAATCCTGCCACTAAACCAACGGTTCAGTCACATAAAAACTTAAACATACAGAATGCTTAATATAACTTTATTTTATGCTGAATCGCAACGTGAAAGTTCTTAAGTTGGACAGTGAGCTTAAAGAATGGTGCTTAAGAGTACCGTTGACGAAGTGAAGCACTTGTGGCTCTGTGCGATCGGTCAATTTTTGGGGTTCCGTGCCAAGGAGGACCAGCGGGACCCATTACATGAGACATTCTCTGTGTCATTTTGGTTTGTCTTTAAATCTGTAGAAGGTTGGCATGTATCTATACAGGGTGGTGACCATAATACGACAGTTGAATTTTTGTTTTCAAAATTTGTCGGAAAGTGCACCTGATGTAGGTGCACCCCAGTAATTTTTCCAGAGTAAGACATTTTCCATAGCTGGCATAAGCATATGTTTGTATATTTTTAGTTGAAAATTAACTTAACCCTTATATCAATAATTATTTGAATCTTATATCATTATTTATACATTCAGTATTATGTATAACTTTCCTTAGATTACAACACTTCAGTCTCGTCAACATAATCATTGTAATAAATAATGGTAAAAACTGTATTGCTTTAGACCAATGCATTAATATTAAGCCAAATGTTTTGTTTATAGCTGTTTGTAAAAAAATATAAATAAAATAAAAAATAAAACATTGAATAATTAAAAAAAAACATAAGGAAAACATTAATATTAAGAATTAAATTAAAATGTGTGATATGTAGAAACAATGTACGTTACCATTTTTCACCTTTACTCAGCATGTTAAACGTATCATAAAATTTAGCTACTACTTTTGCCTTAGAATTAAATCATTACATGTTATCGTGCATCACTATTACCCAAAAGAAAGAAATATAAGCTCTTTCTAGCCTGAGATACTGGTTCGACCTAGTTCAGGCAAAGAAAGTCTTCTATCTCGGTGTAATTTTAAGCTGTAATGTATTAACTTTTGTTCATTGAATATGATTTATTATTATTATTACTATATATACCTAACTATTGTCAAAAATTACATAAATTACTAATTCTTAATCCCAATATCACAAATCAATCTTGATCACCTCCAAAATACGGAACCCCCAGCCATCGAGTTCGACTCGCGCTTGGCCAGTTCTTTTTTTTCACCGCGTCTTTGCAAGCTCGTTAAGTGAAGTTTAAACTCATTCGAAGAGGATATCGACATAATTTTGAAAGTTTACCGTCATCTCAGTACAAAATTTCAACGAAAGTGGGACGCGATGTATAAAATTTGTGATTAATGCTGGGTATAAGTTTAGCTGTGACATTCGTTTGTCGTGACATGCTGGTCGACTGCTGTCATGGTTTATACTGAGCAGGGAACTTTTTCTGTATTTTTTTGTATGTCTTCTTGGTATTGTTGTGTGTCAAATAAATATGTTACTTACTTTCAAACGGTGCAACTACATATATTGAAGCCATAAGTTGCCGTGAAGCTTAACTTTTGGCTCCACGCAAAAGTTTTCAGTTAGTTTCATAACATAGGATAGGAGAAAAATTCTAAAACTACCTACATTTAATGAAAATAATAATAAATAAATAAATATTTCACAACAATCACACCAATTCTCTAGTCCCAAATTAAGCTACGAGGCTTGTGTTATGGGTACTAGACAACGGATAAACATACTTAAATACTTTTTTTTTGTAAAAAAATACATATTATAATACATGTATACAGAAAACACCCAGACCAGTACAAACACACATGTTCATGCACACTTATGTTTGTACTGTGCGGAGATCGAACCCGCGACCCTTGGTTTTAGAAGTCCGACCTATGGACCACTGCACCAAGCGCTCGTCAAATATAGCGATTATACAAATTACCTGGTCCTAAACTATAATATAAATATAGGCTGTTCCTTGAGTATGATATACATAACGATGGTAACGTTAATATATTCTCATTTAACTATTCCATCGAAAAACAGAACCCTGACTTACCCCTTTGACAAAACAAAAGAGAGTACTGAACACAAATTCACTACAAATAACACTTTAACCTTTCATTCACATTTCCTCAGTAAAGAAAATTAACAAAACAAAACTTAGAGGCCCTAACACAATTCCCTGAAGCACTCCTTCAAAATCGAAAACCGTCAACGAAATCGCTGCAAATCTACAAGCAGACTACTCCACACGTGCACCTCGACCTTGCAAACGTCTCAAGGTGTTGGCAAATTACATAGGTGCTTCCAAGCCACCGAATGCGACACTGTCATTAGCCTCACGCGATTCCATAATGTATCTAATTGTGCCACGTGGTCATATTAGAAGATTGTCACATGTATTTACTGGATTCGCTGAGAATTGGATTGCTGTTTTGCAGTTGCGCGTTATTATGTGAGGTATTTTTACAACGCGTAACCAACACTAAATAATAAATATTTTATCTGTTTTAGTTTTACTTTTAAATACTCTACAGCACTAATGTTACAATGATATCGAAAGTTGTAACTTTAAATGACCATTTTTGTCTTGGCAAATGACCAAACGTATACTTTTATTCCTCGCTAGCGGCCCATCCCGACGTTGCATGGATGGACAGTTATTTTTTACATATACACATACAATATAGCTCTTTTGCATCAGGTACAATGTTGGATACTAACGTTAAAAAAAAAATTTTTAAAAGCGTTCCTGTAGTTACGGAGCCTGTTTAATTCAAACAAGCAATCAATTCTGCCTGTGTGTGTGTGTTATGGTTTTTCTTTCAGTTTGTTTTAATTTTAAATTGTAAGTAACCCACCCACACAATCAAATCTATCCTCTCAATCTATCTATCTCAATCTCTTAATCAATCTATCCTCAATCTCTCAATCAATCTATCCTCTCTTGATCGAATCTTATTTAGCTGCATTTTTGCAACACTAAACAATTTATAATCATTCTTGTAATCTAATGATTCCAAATTTCCATACAAAACTTTCCTTATCACAGTAGTGCAACATCGTGTTTTATTTTCGAAGAAGCGTTTTAATTCATTGAAATTCAATATAAATAATTATTTAGTCGCCGGAGAAATATTTCGAATGCAGATTAGTTAACTTTGTTCATTTATTATGGACGTATTTAATTTACACTAATGCGATGAAAACGTTTTAGTACATCTGTGTAACAGTCAATTCAAAAACTTCGTCAAACCTAAAAATGACTAATTTTGAAGAAAAAAAATCGACGCGTGCTATTACACAGAAAATGATATATACACAAGTTTTACCCTAATTATCCTATTGAGAGACATCCGCGTTTTGATGAACGGTCTCTGCCAAGGTCACTGGTTCAGTTCCCAGTTGCAGCTGGTAATTTTCTATTCATACAAAAGTATACGGCTGAAGTAATCGTTTTGTTTTCACAAAAACACGGCCGAATAACCACATTGACGTATAAAGTTCCGTATGTTTGTGTAAAATAACCAAAAATTAACAATGTCAGTAAAAATTATTCTAAATCCAATATTTATGTCAGAGACTATTCAATAAACTGTTCGGACAACTTTTAAGTCGTATATTTTTTGTTCAATAAGCCATTTATACAATTGACCCATGAGTATATTAAGGGTGTTATTCTCTTTGTCACGGGGAATTATATTATATATCTTAACATACATACAATCACAGATTTTATGGAACTTCTGTGATTTTGGGATAGTTTCATTTTTAAGCTGATGTTCATATTATGAGACCAAAATGAAATAACTATTGCGTACGTATGAGCAAAATAAAGACTGAATTTTTGTTCGACGACGGCTCAAAAGAGGGTTATGATTTTGACCGGTTTGTATGTTCATTTTTTTACAGCTAATAATCAAACGAGCGAAACATACCTAATTCTTATGGAAAAGCTACTGTGCTGGTAAATCAATATGTTGAGAGAATCAGATGAGACACATTGGGTTTAGTAATTTATGATTTTTCGTGGAACCCTAGAGAGCTTTGATAATTTTGACAAAATGATAAACACCCTGTATTTTTTGTCATTCTTTGTTTGATTGTAATATATATGGAAAAAAACTAATTGGCTACTTATGTCATTTGCAATGTTGGTGCCCCCTATTAGCGCGGAAATCACTTCTTAAAAATATTGACGCGTTTATCTCAAGATTAAAAGATATATATGTATAATAGAAATATCTCTTCAAGTGCTTTGAAGGATAGACTTAAATTTTCAAAGCAGAAAAAAAGTAAAGGCTTTAATATAAAGGAAATCTAACATAGAATAAAGTAATAGCAAACCTTTTTTTATAAAATAATAATAAATAAAATAATAAAAAGTAAAAAGCATAATCTAATATTTCATGTAGCAGTTATTTCGACAAATGTGACATTCAATAAAACGGTTTCATTACAAAAACAACAAAACATAACCTAGCTTCCCGTCAGCGACTTCACTTGAGTGGAATTCTGTTCTCTAATATATTAAGCATTACACACATAAAATTTCCTCTTGAATCACTCTATAAAAAAAACATGCATCAAAATCCGTTGAGTAGTTTTGAAGATCTAAGCATACATACATACAGACAAAGGAACAGGCGCGGGAAGCGACTTTGCTTTATACAATGTACTGAAGTAGGTAGTTTAAGTCGCTTTAGGCATCCTAAACATAAATATTTTGAACGTCTCCGGAACCGAATTTCCAAAGCCTATAAAACCGGTTGTCAAGCCGCATTGCGGCATCAAATTTACAAAAATAAAATTACATTAACCTAAATATTCAAATCATCAAACTGGTTTTTAACTATTTATAACCATATAAGAAACGAAAGTTTTCTAATCAATCAAAACGGAAAATACCTCACCTGGTATTCATGGATATCCATCATTATGAAGATTTTTAATAAATACAAATAATAAATAAAACGGTTAGGTTAAAACACTAAAATATTGCACAAAAATCAGACTGTCCACTTATGTGGTATATTGCACGCGTTATATTCAGGTACTTAAATTCTACATTTGTTTATAAACTAATTCATAAAACTATTTTATTTTATTTTATTGCACTCGTATCAGACTGATTGATTCCTTATCTATTTATATTGCACTTTAAAAAGTCACATTTTAAAAAAGCAACTGTCACTACATTTTCCCGCCTGAAAATAGCACAGACAACAGACAAATAAGGGTCGATCGCCAAATAGGTTTCATCGCGGGAATTTATTTTTTCTCGAAATGTCACGATGACGTTTCGCGCGCGCACTTTTTCGTGTCACATATTCGAGCGCGCTGCCCGGCCCACGAGTCGGCCATAACTGCCAGTTCTTTACCGTACCATACCAACCGTTGTAAAAAAACCTAATATCTAATAGCTCAGTGTGAAATCGGCAGAATTGCTACGCGGTAAACCCGCCGTCATTTTCTAACTGTAAATCGGTAAAGAGGCTTCGCGGCTCGGCTTTCTTTCTTTAGCTTTTGATGGGTATGTAATTAGAAACATACGGGGTACGATTGATTGAGTTTGACACTAACATTTTTTTGATTAGTCAACTTTTTTTCGGTTTTATTTGTTAGTGGCTTTGTGTTAGGAGTCGAAATTTCGACGGAAAGTGAAAGCTTCGCTCGTTATAGTCATAAAACCTGTATGGACCGCTATATCGTTCATTGCCAGAGAAATGGGGTTAAAACTTACACTCCTAGCGACAACGTACCGTTCCAGTTAAATAAACTGTTACTGTGTTTTGTGGACCACCCTGTGTAGCATTGTTGTAAAAAAATCATTACTTTGCGCACTTAACCTCCTCGTGAAAAACTCTATGGTCAAAGTTTCATTTAAAAAGTGAAGTTTATTCGACTGACTACTTCCCAAAAAGCTATAAAATTGGAGTAACAGATCACCTCTTTGGATTTTATACATTTTGTTGACAACACACCTTTAACTTTTCCTTTAAACCTACGGACAAACTTTCCCCGTTCGATTTTAACAAGAGATTTTCCTATATGCAAATAATTGTTAGTTCTTCAATAGGTAGGTAATCGTTAATCCAAAATTAACCAAGGTCTTTCAACATGATCGCTAAGTGTAGTTCCTCCGAATAAAAGCTCCGGTTAAATTTAACTGCCATTGAAGTGTAGACACAGAAAAAAATAATTACGTTCGTGTTAATTGCTTAACGGCTGAATAGATTTGAAGCCTTTGCCTTTTTGAGTTAAAAATAAATCAAACATAGACAATGATTGTTTTTTTTATAAATGTAATTACATGAACTCAACGGATGATTTCAGAACAGTCTTTAAACAAGTATTTATGATTTGTAACAAAATCACCTTAAAATTTGAAGACATCTATGTACACTTTTAGTTTGTGTAAATCTCTAATCGGTCTAAGGAAGAGATATTCACTGATAGACCCAGGAATCGAACCTAAATCTTATTCTAACCTAAAACCTAAAGCATCTCTCAACCACTGGCTTTATCGCAGCAAATCAACCGACATACTTTGTCACAACGATCGATTGAGCGATCCATAGATCATAGATCATTTACCGCGTGCCGCTGTATCGCGCAGTTATGCTATAATGATGTTGTTAAAATGTTTACTATAATAATATGTTTTGTTTTTACCGCGCAAGGCAGTACGAAGGCAGTTTTTGCGTGCGTTGTCACTTGGGGTTTGATAAATGACAGCAAGCTTGTCTATTCCCGTTGGTACCTAAACCTAACTGCGGCGACCTCCACCGTTCGCCATCACAAGCGCATGCCTAACGGTAGCAAGCACGAAAGCGAGCACTGATACGGCTCCATAAGCTAGATGGCGCTGTTAGCCCAGTACCGCACATGAACCGCGGCATATACGATTTAGATCTAAAATTATATAGATAGACAAATCAAGATGATGTCTACCGGTCAGTAGAAAGTGCTTACCTTTAGTTTCCTAACTCTAAATATGTTGCGCCAAATAACCATTAAAAGTTTTGGTATTTCTTTTACTTCCAGAATAAACTTAGTGCAGCCTGTGGATGCAATTAACTTTTATGCATTTAAAAAATAGCTAACAAGGAAAATATCGTGATGCCTTTTTACCCGGCTGCCAAGGAAGGGACATGTTTTTCATCGACTACAAGTAATTTGTCAACTGACATTTTAGTAAAACAAAACAATTCATTATTTTAATTTTGATGAAAGCCTTTACAATACTTTTCATTAATAAATATGACTGTCAAAAGCTTTTTAAAAAATTTATTTTAAGTCAATAGGCTATGGCCTTTGTGTTTTATTTTCATTAGCTGTCTTGTTCATATTAAAACATAGCTTAAGCACTGTCATATGAATTTGTGGTACGGCTGATTATGTTTTGTTTTTAAAGTAAGATATCTCATATAACTCATGTCTCTCACTAGTTTACTCATGAGACTATAACACCTTACTGTAACGTGTGACTTGCAATAAATATTATTATTAAAAAAAGAAATATATTTATGTAAATATAGCCGTGTCGTAGGCGTCAAATTCATGCATCATCCACGTTCGTTATTTGATCAAAGTTAACACGTTTTAACGGTAAAACTCAGTAGTCAATCCGTATTGAATAAAACACAATTATTACATACATTAGAAACGATCGAAAATACAAACGGGCATTAAGAAGAAAGTCGGAATCGGAATACACGAAACCGTACCGTTTTATGTCGCGGTGCAAGATTAAAATCGGACTTTTGTCGAAATGACTGGATAATGGCTTCATTATAGGATGGGTGGTTGGTACTGTTAAATATAACTCTGGTTTAGTAGAAAGGATCACTTGTAGTGATAAGACCGTTTAGAAGCTGGTTTATTTATTTTATTTTTATTTATTTTTTTATTTTATTTTTAGAATCAGACAACGCAGGTCCATTTTGTTAGTAAAATTAATCTTATAAGCAATTTATGCACTTGATGACTTTGACAATGTTTTTCTTTATTTTTGTGTCTGTTTATCTCTCTGTATTTGTGTATGTTTCTATGAGTGATTTCTTGTAATAAATTATTATTATTATTTAAAGCAGAATTTTAAAGTATTTTACTTTTAAGGATACTTTTTCCACACGAGTTTTTTAGCTCATATTATTTGAATTCGTTTGGTAAGTAGTCTAGAGGTAGTTAGTAGTTTGTTAAGTGTCAAAGACCGGCATTTAAGCCTAGTATGGGGACCGTTAATGTAAATTGTTATTTTACAAATAAACTATCTTGTACTTACAATCATAATCATATATTTATTTGCAATAAATAGGGTTTACATAAAGTTGTTCACGGAATTTGGAGTCACTTATGCCTATTTAGCCGTTACACTACAGCATGCAAATGTGTGCGTCTGAAAACTAGTATTATTAATATATCATTTAATTGTAACACAAATAAAATAAACTAACTATTTTTATTTTAATATACAATTGGTATTAAATTTCCAGCCAATAATCCACACGTACAAAATCACGTGTCGCCAATCGCGCCAACTAATAAAATCATTAAAATACCGGCGAATTTCACGCAACGACCGACAAACATTTTAACGGTAACATAATGATATATAATGCTCTCGCGCAGTCTGAATAGAGCCGTAATTGCTGCGTCTGACCCCGCGTATAGATCCGATCTATAGATCATTGATCGATAATAAGGATCTAGAGACGCTACGAAAGTAGAAAGGTATTTGATGAATTTTGTACTTATTTACTGTAGAAATGGAAAATCAATCGATTTTAGAATATTATTAGGTAGGTAATTTTAAATAATGTAAGCTGATAAAATTGACAAATATCAGTTTAAAAAAAGCCTTATCATCAAAAAGTGTTACAAACTTAGGCATTATGCAAAAAACTACAACACCAAAACGATGGTAAAAAAAATTTTTTTTTAATCAACTCAGTTCCACACCAGAGGGCCTTCTAATGGGTTGTAATAAAACATTGTTATGCAAATAGAAGGAAATTAACAAATTTTCACTCGAACGCCCATACATTGTTCTTAGTTTAATAAAAACGTGTAGATTAACATATTTTCGTTTGTAAAAAAATAACTCTACGTGCCAGAGCGTATGCGGTTCGGTTTTTTTTTCGGTTCGGAACTCTCTTTTGATTGAAGGAAAGGAACAATTTTTAGATAAATTAGAAAAAAAAAACTTTTCAGTTAATAGCCCCCGAATGAGCTAGGAAAACAGCTGTTGAGCTTCAAAGGCTGGACGGAATTTGACCAGCTTTTATTATTATTATTCATTTATTTATTTATTGAACAATCATATATACAGGGTGTAAAAAAAACCTTAACGAAGCCGAATACCACATATTCTACCAATTGTTACGATATTTTTTTTCCTTTACACCATACCTGGGAAGTTAACGGTTACTGAGATATTGATGGTTAACTCTCGAACCGAACCGCGTCGCAGCGGCGTAAAGCAACACGCCCCGCAGTAACTAATTCGCGTGCGCGCTGTACATTGCGAGTTAGAATTAAATTATTTTTTTTGATGTCAAAAAATAAAAGTTGTTTCCCAGCCAAAATTTCTTTTTTATACGATTTGGTTTGATGTACTGAACGCGTGGTTGACGGCTTCATTAAGGTTTTTTTTACACCCTGTATATATCAGCCTGTTACAGTCCACTGCTGGACATAGGCCTCCCCCAAGTAGCGCCACAGCGCACGATCTCCTGCCCTTTGCATCCAGTCACTACCAGCTGCCTTTTTCAGGTCGTCTGTCCATCTAGCCGGGGGGCGTCCCACACTACGTTTACCTAAGCGTGGTCTCCATTCAAGAACCTTCCTGCTCCACCTCTCGTCGGTTCTGCGACAGACATGGCCAGCCCACTGCCTCTTCAGCTTGCTATGCATTTTTGGACGACATCAGTTACCTTAGTCTTATGTCGTATGACCTCGTTCCGGATCTTATCCCTTAATGAGATCCCCAACATAGACCTTTCCATAGCGCTGAGTGACGTGTAGTCGGTGAGCCAGCTTGACTGTCATTTCCACGTTTCGGCTCCGTAGGTTAAAACTGGTAGGACGCATTGTTTAAACACCCGGCTTTTTAGGCATTGCGGCAGGGTCGACGTGGAGATATGATGCAAATCTTAAAAACTAAGTCAAGTTAGATAGAAAATACTTTTTAAGTTTACATTTTTATGTTGTTCCCGTCGTATATCTCCGGGCAAACTATTCAATAGGTATGGCAACCGTTTCTTTAACGTTCTATCACCAAAGTAGTTATTTACTTTAGGTACTTCAAATTTACCCGTAGATACTGACCGGGTGATTGACCAATGTTAGGCTATCCTTCTGACTTTCATGGTTATTCGTTAATAAAAGGTACTTATGTTTTAAACTGACCCGGAGATAAAATAACTTTAGCTAATAACCATCGTGATTAAATTCTCTTTCGAATAAAAAAAACACTTTGAAATCCGTCCATCCGTTTTGTAGCTACCATGCCATAGAGAGACACACACAAAAACACACAGCCATAGGGGGACAAACTTAAAACCCTCCTTTTTGTCGAGGGTTAAAAAATAATAAGAGTACACTGAAGTGTCAAATTCCAAGAAAGAGTTGATATGGACGGTTAAGTGTCACTAAAATTGCAATCAGGAGCTGGGTTTTCGTAATTCACCACTAAATAATTAACTAAGAAACTTAATATAAAAAATCCTACCCACACATATGTTTAAATACATTTACAGCCAAAACTACACATGAATACATAATTTACCTATCCTTATACCTAATTATAAAACAAAATACAATAGCTCAAATACATAACCCTCCCACATTTACAATTCCCAATCAAAAAACGCAAAAAAAACCTATTAACAGATAATAAATTAGAAAAAGTAAAAAAAAAACTACTCACCATAAGGCGTAGTCATAAAACTCAAAAATATTTACTCCTTAAAACAAGAGATGTAGGTTCAAACTCCAACGAAGTACAAAAGTGAATAAAAACCTAACCCTCAAAAAAAGTATGGAAAAAAAATGTTACCTGTTTTAACCACAGCCTGTCAACGAGCTATTTGTCAAAATGTTCAATGGCAGCACATCAGCCTACCCCATTTTTGTTGAAAAATCACCCGTATCACAAGGGCGTACGATACAGCAATGTTCATCGTGACGTGCTTGCCACCGTACCTATAGAAAGGTTAAAATGTATGTTCGGTAGGTAGGCCGCGTTGTAATTACTTTTTCATTGGTTTTAAACAATTTTTAAACCTTGTGTCAGGAGCGCGCGTAATGAGTTTTGCTTGGTAAGAAAAAACCTGCAGCACTGGAAGGGTTACTTATAGTTTTGTTAGGTCTTATTATTTTGAGAAAATTTGAGTAATATAAAAAGTACTTATATGAAATTTAATATTTTATAGGTTTTGTTTTATAATGTATTCATACATCTTGTTTTAATATTCCTATACAAGTAAATGCTTTATATTCTATTTCATTCTAAATTTTAGGTTTATGGTCAAAACG
Source organism: Pyrausta despicata (assembly GCA_963921415.1). NCBI lineage: Eukaryota > Metazoa > Arthropoda > Insecta > Lepidoptera > Crambidae > Pyrausta > Pyrausta despicata. The sequence goes on from OY992874.1 coordinate 5,880,639, forward strand.
TGTATTTTTTTTTAAGTTTAGTAAAACAAATGTGTTATGTATTTGAATTCATCTAGGTGTTTCCGTCTATAGATATTTAAGAAATATCAGTTCGTCTTGCAGCTAGACATACCTAGATTGTAGTTAGTAAGTCTATAGTAGACCATTTCTAGTTCCTTTTAAACACTAAAAGGATTGTTGGATACCTTTGCGCTAGAAAAAGCAACATTTACTATAGGTATTTCGGCTTCGCATAAGTCTAAAAAAATTGTATCACTGACTTAAAAACTTATTTTTTATTTTTATTTTATTTTCGGTTTCAATAAAAATCAAACACCGGTCTGATACTTAACACATCATTAATTAATTGTCACAAGCCTTGCCTTTTTTTTAAATGTTTCTTCTCCGCCGGCTAGTCGTTTAGACGTTTTGACAAATGACTTAAGTATTTGGACTAGCACCGCGACAGGTGAGCCCACCTGCATTGTGGGTAGGATGACAAATTGTCTATGGTATTCGTTTGATCCTTCACTTTGCCGATCTATCGATTACTATTGCCTTGACGAGGATCTATTCCTATGAGAATTCGAATTTCGAATCGAGCTCGCTTACTAAGAAATTGTTTATTTTTTTTATAGAATTTTTTTATTTTATTTATTATTTCGGTGTAACAAAAAAACCCGTTATAACTGAAGGGTGTTGTTGTGCCCGTAAACCTGAACAACTTTCGCTAAGAAACCTAGGTCGAAATCTCAAAAAAAAATCGGACCTCCCATACAAAATTGCCAATCAGCTGATCGGTTTACTATGGGAGAGCCAAAAGATTTTTTGAGATTTCGACCTAGTTTTCTTAGCGAAAGTTGTTCAGGCTTACGGGCACAGCAACACCCTTCAGTTATAACGGGGTTTTTGTTACACCTTGTATAATTTATTCAAAGTGGTGAATCAAAATCCGTCCAGCCGTCAAGCTTGTTGGGGGATTTGATTAATTTTTTTGTTTTTATAGACCTGTATAACAATATTCGACATAGAGTGACCTGCGCAAAAGCACGGGAGAAGTCAAACGATTTAGTTAGTATAGATAGCTGATACGATCGATCGGCGAGATGAAAGCCTTGTAAGATACACCGGACGTCGGTCATGATGAGGTAGGCAGGGTTGTCAAAAAAAAAAATATAGTACTAGCGGACACGGCAGACGTGGTCCTACCCGCTGTTTGCGTTTTAGGTATTTAGGTATTCACAAAGTGACTTAAGACTATTAATAATTATGTTGACTTTTGCTGATTATTATTAATGTTCTTATTTACTATTTAAATTATTATGTTTATCATTATTATAGTTATTGTTTTTTACTTGTTTAATTCAAAATTTAAAATGTTATAAAATCTTGACATTTTGCTGCCGTGGTCACGAGCTGACTGTCAGTCAGCTAGACCCGATAACCAATAGTTAGTGTTAAAATGCAACGCGAAAGTTTAAAATCATATATTTTATCACCTTTTAAACCCTCCCTGGACTGCCACAAATATTTAGAGACAAAAATAATTCAATTTGATTCACCCGTTCTCGAGTTTTAGCGATACTAACGTATAGCAATTCATTTATATATATCCAATCCGTGGGTGCGGACTGGTAACACAGCACAAGCTTCCCCCTTTCTTTATTCTTTATTTACTTTTAAATAGGGTACATAACATAAAAATGTGGTCGTAAATACATAAAATAGAGCTTTGACCTATTTAGCCACATAAAATAGAATGCAAAAGTTTAATATTAATACATTTATGGAAAAATTATTTATTAATTGATTTATTTAAATGTCAAGAGTAGAAATTAGATATATTTGTACGTCAATTCTCTCACAAAGTTAAATAAATAAATAAATATTTCACAACAATCACACCAATTCTCTAGTCCCAAATTAAGCTACGAGGCTTGTGTCATGGGTACTTGACAACGGATAAACATACTTAAATACTTTTTTTTGTAAATAAATACATATAATACATAGAAAACACCCAGCCCAGTACAAACACACATGTTCATGCACACATATGCTTGTACTGTGCGGGGATCGAACCCGCGACCCTTGGTTTTAGAAGTCCGACATGAAGACCACTGCACCAATCGGTCGTCAAAAAAAGTTATTATAATATAAGATTTTATTAAATTAGATTTTGCATGGACTATATTTAGTTTATTTATGTTTTAAGGCGCCAGGCGCCAGTCTTCACTATCTTGGCTACAATTTGCATTGTGTCATCGTGCCTATTCCGCAAAATATTCTTTTGGGACAGCCCTAAATTATCGATCATCAAAAGCATCGATTCCTGATCGCTCATTAGCGATAGCGATATAAGGAGAAGAATGAATTCCAAACTTTCGGCTAACCCAATGACCTGTGCAGAGGACAAATGCAGAAAATGAGAAAGTACCAGCATAACTGTAGACACTTCCGCATCATAGAAAAGTGGTAATGCCTACACAAAGCACATTCGAACTATGCCAAAATTTTCGTATTTTTTTTTAAATCCATACTAATATTATAAATGCAGGTGGAGCAGGAAGGTTCTCGAATGGAGACCACGCTTAGGTAACGTAGTGTGGAACGCCCCCCGACTAGATGGACAGACGACCTGAAGAAGGCAGCTGGTAGTGACTTGGGGCGGTTGATCGTGCGCTGTGGCGCTCCTTGGGGGAGGCCTATGTCCAGCAGTGGACTGCAACAGGCTGATATGATGAATATTATAAATGCGAAAGTAGCTCTATCTGTCGGTTTGTTACGCAATCACGCCTAAACTACTAAACCAATTTGCATGAAATTCGGTATGAAGATATTTTTATATCCGAGAAAGAACATAGTCCACTTTTTACCGCGGGAAAATGACGCATTCCCATGGAAAATTCAAGTTCGCTGATCGCTTTTACGCCTAAACTACTGAACAGATGAAAATGCAATTTGGTAAGGAGATAGTTTGACACTTTAAAAAAGGACAAGAGTTACGTTTGGTCGAGGGAAAACAACCCATTCCCATGGGAAAAATTACTTTCCGGGGAATCTGATATTTGGATTATGTTTGGTATTACGGGAAAACAATGCTTTTCAACAAAAAAAAACTACCTAATGCAGACGAAGTCGCGGGTAAAAGCAAGTTATTAGCTCAACTACATTCGACGATAGCTTTGGTCTAGTGGTCTGAGGTTTAGACTACAAAACCGGCTGTCGCGGGTTCGAATCCTGCTAGGGGCAAATGTTTGTGTGATGAGCACGAGCATTTGAACATGAGTCATGGGTGTTTATACATGTATTTAAGTATTTCCATCCGTCATTCTAGCCACCATAGCAGAAGCTAACGCTTAGTTTGGGGCTAGGTAATTTGTGTGTTCGTGGAAACAATTTATTTATTCATTTCTTCAACTTCCTTTTCAGGTTTCCGTGCTCAAGAGGTGAAAAACGAAACTATTATTGAGACTTCGGGTTTAGCATACATTATTTTGTTCCCCCGCCGAAAAAAATAGGGGTGTTATAAGTTTATCTGTAAATATATCTATTTGTGCGTGTCTATCTGTGGCATCGTAGCTCCCGAATGGATGAACCGATTTTAAAGAGGTTTTTTTAATTTCAAAAGATAATTTAATCAAGGTGGTTATTGGCTGTGGCTAATCAAAATCCATCCAGCCTTTGAAGCTCATCAGCGGTTTTCCCGGCTCATGTCAGGGGTTGTTTAAAATTAAAATTGTCGTTTTTTAATTTGATAAGTAGGCCTCTTTAATTTAAAAACGAAATTTACAAATTGTGTCACGCGTGTCACTTGAAGCAAAGTACGCATAGCGGGTTCGGTTTAAAGAATCTTTATTTCAGTGGTCTACATGTCGGACTTCTAAAACCAAGGGTCGCGGGTTCGATCCCCGCACAGTACAAGCATTGTGTGCATGAACATGTGTGTTTGTACTGGTCTGGGTGTTTTCTATGTATAATATGTATTTATTTACAAAAAAAAAGTATTTCAGTATGTTTATCCGTTGTCTAGTACCCGTAACACAAGCCTCGTAGCTTAATTTGGGACTAGAGAATTGGTGTGATTGTTGTGAAATATTTATTTTATTAAATTTATATCCATTAAGACAATTCATGTCACTTATATGGAAACTTAAAACTACTCGTAGGTAAATTAGGTAGGTTTATTACAATTAGCAGGATCGCCGCCGCGTCACTGCTGAAGATAAAATTATTTAGCCGTTTAGATGGTTACTTCACTTGACTTGACTTACTTGGTGATGGTTTACTAAGGCTTGACTGCCTCGTTGGTGTAGTGGCAAAGTTTCTGCCTTACATCCGAGAGGTCTTGGGTTCGAATCCCAGGTCGAGACAAAATTGTTTCTGAGATTTTCTGTCATGAATTTCTCTAAAACAGCTCGGAGTCGGGAAGTTGGCGGTGTTACACCCCCGTGCCTCGGAAAGCACGTTAAGCCGTTGGTCCTGCACCTGATCTCTCTCCGGTCATGTCGGATTGCCGTCTCACCGAACTTTGAGAGTGATGGAACAGTGAGTGCACCTGTGTATTGCGCTCACACTTGTGCACTATAATATCTCCTACGTAGTTGGTTGATCTCTGTTGACATTGGCCGCCGTGGTCGAAATCGACCAGAAGGACTTTACTAAGACTTCAAGAAATTCAATCACCTTTTTGCGTTCCCTTAACCACTACATAAGAGTAAAATCTCTCGATCCCTTAATAGCATCGACAAGATAGCAATCTCGCGTATTGTGCGGGCGAAACGTCAGATTGACAGTTCGATATGACAGGGTGACGTTTGAAAGGGCGGCAAAGTGCCCGCTCATTGCGTCAAGGTATGTATTACCTGTGGAATGAGTGCGGATTTGCTTGAGTCACCCTGTATAGGTTTTCCAATGAGGAAACTCAGAGGGCGTTGACGTTGGAGTATTCATACTTAATATTATAAATGCGGAAGTAACTCTGTCTGTCTGTCTGTAACTCAATCACGCCTAAGCTACTGAAATAATTATTAATAATTGACTGCCTCGTTGGTGTAGTGGCAAAGTTTCTGCCTTACATCCGAGAGGTCCTGGGTTCGAATCCCAGGTCGAGCCAAAATAGTTTCTGAGATTTTCTGTCATGAATTTCTCAAAAACAGCTCGGAGTCGGGAAGTTGGCGGTGTTACACCCCCGTGCCTCGGAAAGCACGTTTAGCCGTTGGTCCTGCGCCTGATCTCTCTCCGGTCATGTCGGATTGCCGTCTCACCGAACTTTGAGAGTGATGGAACAGTGAGTGCACCTGTGTATTGCGCGCACACTTGTGCACTATAATATCTCCTGCGTAGTTGGCTGATCTCTGTTGAGATTGGCCGCCGTGGTCGAAATCGGCCAGGAGGACTATATATGTATATATACTGAAATAATTTGCATGAAATATGGTATGGAGATATTATGATACCCGAGAAAGGACATAGGCTTTTTTTACATGGAAAATTCAAGCGAGACGATTGATTTTACGCCTAAACTACTGAACAGATTGAAATAAAATTTGATGAGGAGATATAATTTTTTTTTAGACTTAAGAAAGGACACGAGTTACTTTATACTGCGGGAAAAGAACGCAGTCCCATGGGAAAAAATACTTTCCGGAGAATCTGATCGCTTTCACTCCTAAATGACAAAAGATTTGAATTTTATTTGGATAAAATTGTTATTACAAAAAAAACCCAATGCGGACGGAGTCGCGGGTAAAATCTATACTCTTTAATAACTTGTCGATCGTCAATCAGGCTAATCAATAACTAACAACCTCTGGAATCATTCACAGACAGGGTCATACGATCTTATTGGGCTCAATAGTAAAAAGTCCATATTTGTTAAGCAAAATAGCCTTCAAATGTAAAATCTCAAACTCGAACCTTTAATGTACCGATATGTAGAACCAATTATCGCAAAAAAAAAAATTATAGATATATAGATAAACACTTTATTGAACAACAAACAAAATTGCAGACAAGTTTAACAAAGAAAGATGTACAATTTAGGTTAATGTTAGACGTCGGCCGCTGTTTTTGCATATTTTCTTATCGTTTAAACCTTCCCTAGACTTCCACGAATATTTAAAAACTAATATGATTAAAATTGGTTCAGCCGTTTTCGAGTTTTAGGGCTATTTCGAAAAACAAAAATTACTCTCACTAAGTAACCCTACGAAAGCATTCCTGAAACATGATATCTACTCGTATTCTTATAATTATTTTTGTATTTTCTCTTTTATTTATTTTGTCGCACCGCCCACTAATAATTTCTGCTTAGCCCAAAAGTATGACTGGTAGAGAATGCCCTACGGCCTTAAGTCCATCTTTTGTACATTAAGCTTATGTAATAAAGCTTAAATAAATAAAGACAAACACGAAACCTCAATTTTACTGCGTTTTTAAACTTAAAAAATACTGTCAGATTCAAGGACACCTTAACCTGTTCCATTTTTAAAATATTCCATCTCCCCTGAGTCACAGACAGTAAAAAAATGACAATTTGACGCATGCGCTCTCGAGTGCGCCCTAAGCAAACGTTCTGACAGATTCGTGATACATTTTGTATGTATGGGTTTTAAGCAAAATTCACTGTTTATTGAACTAGTGATGTGATAAAGAGTTATCGATATTTTGCCGGATAGTTAAAAGTTCGAGGTATTCCTGGCTTCCTAATAGGGTAAAGCCGAGATAGATGCCCCTCTTTTAGAAATCGGTCTATAACTTCAATGATAAAAATCAAAACAATTTATTTCTGAAACAAATGTATTCTTGGGAGTTTTGTCTACAAATTTATGAAAAGTTAAAAACGTTGTCTTCGATATATTTAAAGTATTAGGAACTTTTGCGGACCTCTCAATTTTGTGACATCTATCCCATAAAGGGGATAGATGCCCAACCCATATAAATTGCGTTAAGGATAGATGATTCGCCGGAAAAATAGGCATATATCCAAAATATCCAAAACTTTGAATCCCTTTTTTTGCGTTGCATGCTGTCGCTACGAGACATACAACTGAGTCAATTAAGATAGAGTTAGAGATTATTTTGATAGATATGTAAAAATTAATCTAATTTTTCTGCGAAACTAATTTAACTAAAATCGGGTCATCTATACCACTGAGGCATCTATCTCGGCTTTACCCTACTCGTGAACTGGCTAACTATGATATCTTTTTTTTCTGGCGATAGTAGATCCTCATTCACTTGTCTTTTTCTTTTAAATATTTATTATGTTCTTTTCTATTCTTTTCCCAGGTTATCTGGGTTCGGCGCAATATGTTTTTCTCTTTCATACCATCCTATATTTCGTCACGGAATCACATAGTCCTTTCCATTTCTTGACACAGTCTTTCCATATGACATTGTCATCAAGAAATGAGAAAGGTTAAATTAGTTTGAAATTAGTTTTTAAAGCATTTCAAGTATTTCACAAGAACAAATTTATGGTAAAATTTGTTATTTTACTAATTACCTTTAAAATGTGTAAAATCTCGAAATTGACGTAAGAGCACTTTTGATGTACCGATATGTAGAAACAATTATCGCAAAAAATGTTTTGTTATTTGAGCAACATTTTGATTTTGACCCAACATTTTGAGCAACATTTTGACCCAAGAAAAAAATATATGGTAAAATTGGTTAGTTGGATTATCTCATTTTCATGAGTTCCTTTTTAGAATTATTATTTGTTGTCTAAAAGCGGTAAGGGCGGCGTTATGTTATATGGTGTTATGTTATCATAATAATAAAAAAAGAAAAATAGGCTGGAGAGGTTTTGCACGTATTCGATAATCGACATAAGTAATGTGTGACCGCAATCGGCACATCACTAATGTTAAAAAAACTGTCCCAGCTACCGTATTTTTGAGCACACACTCAGGTGTAACTTAGAATTTATTAAAATTTCTCCCTTAAGCAAACAACCCTTACTGGATTAAGCAGAAAAAGTTTCGTCGACGAATAAAAATAATAAAAGTTACTACCAGACCAGTGCATAAGTGTCCACTATAATATTTGTGAGACGGCATATTCGACGACCACTTTTGTGTAATGGTTAAGAAGTTGACTATTAACCAAGAGATGGCGGGTTCGATCCCCGCACTGTACAAACATTTGTGTGCATGAACATGTCTGTTCGTAATGGGGGGGGGGGGGGCTATATGTATTTATTATCTGTAACACAAGTGCTTAAGCTATTTAGATACCACAGAGTCAGATCGATGTTTGTGATGTGGTTGTTTATTTATTACCTATTAATTTGTTTATTGTATATTATATTCGACATGACTGGAGAGAGAGAGAGAGAGAGAGAGAGAGAGAAAGAGAGAGAGACCCGTTGTCATACGTGAGCGGCAAACGCGACAAGTACGACGCGACGCGACAATATCAAATGTAAAGCTGAAAAAGATAATCATTTTGCTTTAAATATCCACAAAGCGACGCCAGCGCAGAAACTCAAATTAATCCAAAACTTGTAAAAACTGAGCTGGAAGTCGCAGGACTTACAATACAACTCACAACTTGACACAGAAGATGCACCCGAAAACACAACACTGACACCAGCAAAACACTCGACGCGTTTCGCAACTACACGTGGCATCCACAGGAGATGGTGTCGCTTCAACAGACTAGCGAAGCAAGTCGCAGTCGTTTCCAGGTGCATCTTCTGTGTCACGTCGTGAGTTGTATTGTAAGTCCTGCGACTTCCAGCTCTAGCTTTTTCAGGTGATTACAGTTGGATGTATTTTGGTTCCTGCGCTGGCGTCGTTTAGCGTAAATTTAAAGCAAAATAATTAACTTTTTAGCTTAAGTCATAGATTTCCGCTAAGTAACGTCTGATTCCATCAACAATATCAAATGTGTTTACGTTTAAGATCGTGTCCTAAATGACAAAGTGCAAATGACACTGATACAAGTATTGGTCGCGTCGCATTTGTAACGTTGTTTTGCTTATAAAGGACAACACCTTAGAGACAAAGAGATACAGGTTTTTGCTTCCTATTCAATAGTAGTGCTGCTATTCCATGGTATTTGTAATACCAACGAACCAACGAATCAGTAGGTACTCTACAGTCGTATAGGGCAACCTGTCGTACCTATGCCACATATGCCTTTGGCATGGCCTAAGTACGGCAGGTCCGCCTCTGAGCTTTTTGAAACATTCGTACAATACCACCATTCATTTAATTAGTACTAAACGTTATCAAACACAGGTATGAAATGAAATACTGGATAAAAATCTATCTTGTCAGTCGATTTGATGGATCTGACATCGATTAATGATCTAATACGACGGAATCTGATGTATTTAATGTTGAATATCATGAATTTAAAATTTCTACAGGCCATTTTATTGACCACTTCAGTGTAAAGCCCCGTATTCATGGTAAAGATTTGTTTAGCAACAAAGTTGAATCAACGTGTGGCGGAGTTGCTGTCAACATGATGCTGGTAACTGCGTGTTGCAGAGTTGATTTTAACGTAGTTGCTTGCAACATTCTTGCCGCTCACCAACTATGTTGATCAACTGTTCCTACACAAATGTTTACCATGAATACGGGGCTGAATGGTCAAAAAGTTGAACAAGAGGTCGCGGGTTCGATCCCCGCACTGTATAAACATTTGTGTGCATGAACATGTGTGTTTGTACTGGTCTGGGTGTTACATGTATTTATTTAAGTTTATTTGTAATACTACTGTTGATTCTGATATCTGTAACACAAGTGCTTAAGCTACTTACCACGGAGTCAGATCAATGTATGTGTTGTTGTTGTATATTTATTTATTTGTAATGGTTATGAAGTTGACTATTAGACCAAAAGGTCGCGGGTTCGATCCCCACACTGCACAAACATAGGTGGTGATAGTGGCACCACTGTTGATTCTGATATCTGTAACACAAGTGCTGAAGCTACTTACCACGGAGTCGATGTATATGATGTTGTCCAATTATTATTTAAAAAAAAAACAATAAAAAAGGCTTAAAAGGTTAAAAGAAGCGTTTAAAAAAAAACCTTAACTTTTAAACAAAAACAGACATATCTCTAACAGTAGCAAAACAAATGCGTGTATACAATTTGTCTTAAACATTAGTAGGTAGTTTGATTGATGAGTATTCAACTGGATTTGTTGATGAATGGTGCAAGTTAAGAGATATTTGAACGACGACTTAATCACATGAATAAATATTACGAGTAATACCTTTATATAAATAAATAAATATACAACAACATCACATACATTGATCTGACTCCGTTGTAAGTAGCTTAAGCACTTGTGTTACAGATATCAGAATCAACAGTGGTATTAAGAATAAACTTAAATAAATACATATTATCCCAGACCAGTACAAACAGACGCGTTCATGCACACAAATGTTTGTACAGTGTGGGGATCGAACCCGCGACCTCTTGGTTAATAGTCAACTTCTTGAACATTACACCAAAGTGGTCGTCAAACACGTCACTTATCACATAAAATGTTCTCAAATAAGGACTATCCTAGTTTTTGCATAGATGAAGGAGTATTTTTTTTTATTTCAATAAAAATAGAGCAAAGTGCTAACGTTTGATTGAAAGAAAAGATCGCTTAAAGTACCTTCTATTAAAACTAAGACAACCATGTTGAAATGATTTTGTATTTATTAAAGCAATTGACATTAATACCTAAATACATAACTTCTAGCCGAAAATGTTAAAATGTTGTTAGAGAAGATTTTTTTTTAATTTACTCCATGAATTATAGTTTTTCAAGGAAATAAAAACTGAAATTACATACCCTATAAGATTCATGTCCTGTTGACGGGCATTGCTACAAATGCGACGCAAATAGGTGCAAATGGGTATGTTGTTAGTTTTTTTTTTTAATTTTCATATTTTTTCCTTATGTATAATATAGCATATTTTATTAAACATTGAATAATAAATTGTGGAAATTATTAGTAAATTTTAATTTTCCTACGTCGTCTATTTAATATGCAGCAACTTTGCAAAGTCAGTCAAAAGCGGAAACCGACGAGTTTTGGTATTTTTACCTTATCTTTCGAGTAAAAGAAACCGCGCTGAAATCGGTCCATCCGTTCAGGAGCTACGATGCCACACACACAGACACACACCAACACTTAAACACACACAAACAGACACAGGGATCAAACTTATGACACGCATTTTTAGTCGGTATTTAAAAAAAATTGGTTGCCTGTAAAGTCGGTATACGCGCGAAAGTTTTACGTGACAACGACTCTGAGTGGTAAAATAATTTTAATGTGAATATTCATTCGTATAACATGAACGGGTGTGTATGCCTATCTCTCTCTCTCTCTCTCTCTCTCGCTCTGTCTCTCTCGCGCGAAACGTGAGCGGAGCAGCGTAACGCAGTTTCTTGAGGTGTCACCCGGCAAACCAATTTATAAGACGTTGTCACGTCAAAAACTTATTGGAGGACTACACACTTTCAACACCCATAAAATAAAGTAAAAACTTTGCTCCAGTCAGTTAAAAACTGTCTTGGACCAAACTTAACCCCGAGCATCGTGTGTGGCATCGAACCTGTGACTTTTCGTCAATTTATCATGGGACCGCGTAAAAACGTCACTCAGACAAACTGCTCTTCTGATTTTGACACATCAAAGATTTTGTTGTAAAATCAACCTTAACACTACAGTATAAGTTACTATAGTGTTAAACCTAATGTGCTGTCATTAGAACAAGGCGAAGAATTCAATGTTCAAATATAGACTTTATGGGAAAGGATGCCTTTTTCTTAAAACAACATCACATACATTGATCTGACTGTGGTAAGTAGCAAGCACTTGTGTTACAGATATCAGAATTAACAGTGGTATTACAAATAAACTTAAATAAATACATATAACACCCAGAACAGTACAAACAGACATGTTCATGCACACAAATGTTTGTTTGTACAGTGCGGGGATCGAACCCGCGACAGTGTACAGGTGACTAGTGTCATACTCATCATTGAGATAAGATTTTGTATTTGAATTTGAAGAGTAGGTACATGGCTGTTTAAATATGATTTCGGGAAATTTATTTAAGCTCTCTTTTAACTACAAAAGGTGGACTTAATGCCGCAGGGCACCAATATTACCTCTTCCAATATTATGTAGATTTTTTGTTTCAACGAACACACCAATTACCTAGCCCCAAACTAAGCGTTAGCTTGTGCCACGGTGACTAGGATAACGGATAGAAATATTTAAATACATTTATAAACACCCATGACTCAGGTACAAATGCTCGTGCTCATCACACAAACATTTGCCCCTAGCAGGATTCGAACCCGCGACAGCCGGTTTTGTAGTCTGGACCTCAGATTACTAGACCAAAGCTGTTAAGTTGTCGTTATTGTTACTAAGTATTATTTTGTTTATCATTTTTATTTTTTTTATTCAAAGAATACAAATAGAGTACAACCCTTATATCATCAGACAGGCTTATATTTATTCATTAATCTTAATTTATTAATTAAAAATTTTTATTCATTACATATTCTCGATTGAATTAAATTAAATTTTATGTATTGTATGAAAAAATAATTTGCCCTCTACTTCAATGTTTCTGTGCATGCATGATTTGGAATGTAATTTAGTTTTATTTATATAATATCGTAGGTATGTAGGTATGTATGTATTCATTAATTATATTATGTGTTGTGTGCCTTATAAATAAAATATATATAAAAAAATAGACGGATTATTGTATTGAATTGTACTGTTTATCATTTTTTTTTCAACTTTTCAGCTTTCTGGCCTTGAAAAACAGCGACTCGGCGCCCTAATGTGGATTTGGTTTCAAGCTCAATGGTAGCACAGACAATCTAAGATATTATTTGAAAAAAACAGTTGCCTGTAAAGTCGGTTTTACGGGCGAAGATTTTACGTGTCGTGTTTGAGTGGGAGAGAGACGCAAGGCATTCGCCGGTCCGGCAGGCCTCTCTCTCGTTCGGTGACTCATCGATACGTTACCGGGCGTTACACTTTTTCATGAGTGACTCCGAGCCGCAACCTAATTTAAGACGTTGTCACGTCAATATTGAGCATTGCTGAGAGCAAGTTTGAGAATCAATTTTGATTAAATTGCCGCTGCCGCCCGCTACCGCCTGTGGTGTAGGACTTGCGACCTTATCTCTACATTCATAAGGCCCACCAGTTTGTGGTAGTGCGCGAGCGAGTTCACCATGTCACCCGCCCCCGCTCTCTCGCCGCTGCCGCCCGCTACCGCCTGTGGTGTTGGACTCGCGACCGTATCTCTACACACATAAGGCTCACCTGGTTGTGGTAGTGCGCGAGCGGATGGTGCGGCACGTGCCGCATCGCCGGGTGCAGCATGTCGCCCGCCCCCGCTCTCTCGCCGCTGCTGCCCTCTACCGCCTGTGGAAAAGTTAAAAAGTCAACTCAGGAACAATTACTACCACCTCGTATTCTAAAATAGACATGATGACACCCATCTTAAATATTTTCTAGACCATGGCGTTTAAAAAACATAGCCCCTATGAAGTTACTACAACCAAAACAATTTCCAAAAAGCTGTAGAAACCAATTTTCGAACACACAAAATTCAATGAACATTCGGTCAATTGACTCAGATTTCTGATACATTACCGTGACGTCACGTTTTTGTATTCCCATAGAAAATCTATGGAGGCAGACCGTTTTGACAGATAATAAAGAGTATCAACGATTGGTGGTGTCATCTAGCCGCTATATTATGTGTTCAGGCACACACAGTTTTGAAAAACTAAAAACTCGAACCTAGATTGTAGCGGGAGAACCTTTATGGAACTGTTGTCGATGGAACACAACGCAGTAAATAGAAGTCTAGAAGAATGAGACTGTAAGACCTTACGTTTCTGGCGATTGGACTTTGTCCATTCCCCTTTCTCTCTCACTCAGCTCAAGCTTACTTTGGACAGCAAAAGGCCTATTACTTACAAGGTACCATAGTGCCACGATCAAATCTGTCTCTCTCTCTCTCTTACCTCAGGCTGCTCATCCTTGGTCTTACTTACAAGGTACCATAGTGCCACGATCAAATCTGTCTCTCTCTCTCTCTTACCTCAGGCTGCTCATCCTTGGTCTTACTTACAAGGTACAATAGTGCCACGATCAAATCTGTCTCTCTCTCTCTTACCTCAGGCTGCTCATCCTTGGTCTCCGCCTCGTCGCCAAGCTCGACCAGTTGGAGAGCCTCTTCCAGGAGATCGAAGCGGGACTCCTCAGAGCTGAGGTCGTGAGGCAGCTCGCCTTGGATGAGGTACTCGCCTGGGGGAGAAAGGGAGGAAAACATATTAAAATATGAAGAAAATAAAATCTGAAAATGAAAAACACACCGGCCTTCGAAACAAAAGACGATTGTGGGTATGAGGTATTCTACTTGTAGATATAAAAGCGTAGTTCGCTCGTTAATCTGTCGAAGCGACAACATCTCCTGAGGATGCCACCCTACTTCTTTGAGTGTGGACTTTTTCTATATTTTGATGTAATCGACATTAAATGCATATTTAAATACCAAATTGATGTAACTGTATTTTTTTAAATAGTGATTCGCGATTACGTCATTATTCTATTATACAGAAAATATGACGATAGTTACATAACATGTACCACCAACATTTTCAGTATAACCGGTACCTACTTGGAAATGCGAAAGAATATGGATATTTATTAAGGACAACTTACACCACGAAAAATAGAGGAACAAGATGACTTTAAAAAAAACCCCTTTCGATGAATAAGCATTTTTGATAAATTTTTAAAAAAGGAGGTATCATTTCAACAGTTAATATCTGTATAGAGATGTACTCTGAGATGTCTCTATATCGTGAAGAGAGGTATGATACTGTCAACGCGACGCGCAACTGTCAGTGAGTAAGCCGCGACCATTGGTTGACACAATGACAGTCACTAGTAGATTCGACAGTATCCCGCATATGTACCTACGCTGGCTCCTAGATAATAAATATAAATAAAATAAAATTTATTTATTTCAGGTTATTAAGACTGGCCCTCTGACTAACTACTACTAACGAATACTAAGACTGAACAATACTGACCATAGATTACAAAATTATTAGAATACAAATATATAATCTCTATATATATATAAAATTCTCGTGTCACAATGTTTGTTCCCATACTCCTCCGAAACGGCTTGACCGATTCTAATGAAATTTTGTGAGCATATTCAGTAGGTCTGAGAATCGGCTAACATCTATTTTTCATACCCCTTAGTGATAAGGGTTGTCCACAATAATTTATATGACAAAACAACGTTTGCCGGGTCAGCTAGTAAGAATACAAAATTATATCATATAAATAAATTGAATAATTAAATGAAAGGTAAATAATTAAGTAATTGTTACCTGCCCTAAAGGGCAGGCAACGTGTTGTTAATGAGCTAATATATAATATAAAAATATACACACGGCTATTATTATCTTTGAGTTAACTTTATGGTACACGCATTTTGAAGTCAAAACACTAACCCTTCGTCTACCGTTAGGATTTTAGATACAAAAAAATCTGTCGCCACGGTTTTACAGACCCAAAAGGATTACCTTTTAAAACCCCTATTGTGTGACAATTGTAAAACCGCTGCCACCACAGTGGTCAATGGCATATTGTGTACGTTTTTGTCAAATTTTAAAGTGTTAAAATTTCGATTAGATAAAGTGCTTGCGATAAGTCAATGCGGAAGGATTTTGGTTTTTGGACCAAAATTTAAATTGGTTCGGATCAAAAATTACTTCAATAGAATAATCCGTAAAACACAAAATTTAAGCCTTGTGGCGCCGTTACTTTTTTCTGTTGAGTTGCCTAAAATTTTTTTCTTAATTAATAATTTCGTACAAATGTCAAACATGTAATGAATTAGTGAACCTTTTTCAGTATTTTGCTAACTGCGCGGATATAATATACCTATAGTTGATGGAATCAGGCGTTACTTTGCGGAAATCCATGACTAAAGCTGAAAAAGATGATTATTTTGCTTTAAATTTCCACGAAACGACTACTACGAGCGACTTCAGAAGTCGCTCGTAGTCTGTCGAAGCGAAAACATCTCCTGAGGATGCCACGTGTAGTGGCGAAACGCGTCGAGTGTTTGTTGTTGTCAGTGTTGTGATTCCAGTGCATCTTCTGTGTCACGTTGTGAGTTGTAGATATTGTAAGTCCTGCGACTTCCAGTTCTACCTTTTCAGGTGATTACAGTTGGATGTATTTTGGTTCCTGCGCTGGCGTCGTTTCGTGGAAATTTAAAGCAATATACGAGTAATCATCTTTTTCGGCTTTATAATATACATGTTAATCAATCATTTTTTTTATATTATCAGTTAAATATATTATCAAAGCATCTTTAGACATACCCTGAAATTGAATGTTTTGAAATATAGATCTACTAACTGCAAGTAGTTTTTGAACTAAACCTCAATCCATAGACAGTCATTTGTTTTAATCTTTCTCTGTACAGAGACAAAAAAGAGCAGTTCAAAAATCTGAGACGCTTAACAAAGTAACTGTACTTTAACAAACTTATGAATAAAGTAGCTGTACGTCAATCAGCATTACTGTACCCACTGTCAACCCTCCGCTACTGTCTTTAATTGGGCTCCAAAAGCCCTTTCATAGCTAAACAGATTAGTACGGCGGCAGTAAAAGGGTTATTTTTTGTCGCCGCTGACCATAAATGATTTATTTGCATGCGGTCTTTTAGACCACAAACAATTTTGCACGGTTAAAACCTCACGGGAGTTGGCAAATATTAATTTATTATGTTTTTGTTGCTCTTCTCAGATTTTTGGCGGCTTCGGGGTTGTAAGGTGGCGAGCACTTCACGGTAAATACTGCGGTATATCATACACTTGTTGTTACGGGCGATTTTGTAACCCAAATGGGAAGCCTGAGGTGGCCACTGTTCCTTCATTTACAACGCTGCAAAAAGTAAGAAACAATAATTTCTAATGGAAAAAAAGAAATGTGGAAGTTAAACCGTTATTTTATTCGTATGTTTTCCAACGACGACCGCTTGGCCTGGGTTGCAGGTTCTATTGTATAGTCCTCCTAGCCGATTTCGACCACGGCGGCCAATCTCAACAGAGATCAGCCAACTGCGCAGGAGATATTATAGTGCACAAGTGTGAGCGCAATACACAGGTGCACTCACTGTTCCATCACTCTCATAGTTCGGTGAGACGGCAATCCGACATGACCGTAGAGAGATCAGGCGCAGGACCAACGGCTTAACGTGCTCTCCGAGGCACGGGGGTGTAACACCGCCGACTTCCCGACTCCGAGCTGTTTTTGAGAAATTCAAGACGGAAAATCTCAGAAACAATTTTGGCTCGACCTGGGATTCGAACCCAGGACCTCTCGTATGTAAGGCAGAAACGTTGCCACTACACCAACGAGACAGTCTATTGTATTGCGGTGATTGCCTGTAGCACACGGTGGACCCGACCGTCCACCTTGACGGGTCCACCGTCAGGTTTTTGGTGGGTAGGCGGGTTCTCTCTCTAAGGCCCGGAGTCCCACATAACCCCCAGCTGCCCTCGCGGCTGGCGGGTATGCGTAACAGCATTTTACTGACGTTAAAAAAAAGGTTGCAGGTTCGAATCCCAAAGGGGCAAATGTTTATGTGATAACGCACTTTAAATGAAAGTCATCGGTATTTTTCAAGTCTTTATGTACGAGTATTTTATTTATTAGCTTAGTCAACAAATAGCCTCTCATTCTCATCAGCGTATATAAGTCCCACTGCTGGGCACAAGCCTCACCTCAACTATGAGGTGGTCCGAGCCATACTCCACCACGCGGGCTCAGTGCGGATTGGTGGAGGGGTGTGTGTAAGGTAAGTGACCAACCTTACTGTCAGATGTTATTAGGCCGCTCGAGGGCCTCTGACTAGGCTTAACGACTAATATCTATCGATATTAACCGGGTCCAACGGCTTTACGTGCCTTCCGAAGCACGGAGATGCTTGTAAATATGTAGACGTCACTTAAATGGTCAGAATGGTCACCCATCCCAAACATGACCGCGCCTTAGGTTGCTTAACTTTCGGCATCACTACCAAAGTGCTGCAACCACTGCGCCACAAGCACCTCATATATAGCCTAACATTGGCCAACCATAGTCATTGCACCCGGTCACTGTCTGCAGGCAAATTTGAAGTACCGAAAGTAAATAACTACTTTGGTGATAGAACGTTAAAGAAACGGTTGCCATACCTATTGAATAGTTTGCCCGGGGATATACGAGTACGACGGGAACAACATAAAAATGTTTTTAAAAGAAAACTTAAAAAGTATTTTCTATCTAACTTGACTTAGTTTTTAAGATTTGATTTAATATGTTAGAGACTCGTGATCCCACAGACAAACTATGTAAATAGTTTTGTGGAACTATTGTCATTTCATTGTAAAACGTTGTTTGTTTAATAAATAAATACTAAGCGCAAAATAACTAGTCCAAAAGAACTTTAAGGGAGAAAGTTCACTACCTTCAGTGTTTCCCTGGAATTACAACCTAGGAATTTTCAAAGCTAGAGTGAACACGCATCTCCTAGGCGAGCTCGCTCCATCGTAGACTCAGTCTTTGCCTCGTTGGGCTTGGTCTTGGGTCAAGAGCAAAGTTATTCCAAAAAAAAAAGAAAAAAGTAATATTCTGTGTTTATTCAAATAACAATTAATCTCACACGCTCCCATGCACGCACACACTCACGCGCTCGAATCACATTAGTTAGATAGTAGTCAATTTTGTTTTGTTTCGTTTTTTTTTTCTTTTTTTGTTTTTCCTTTGGTTTATAATGTAAGAGTCTTATTTTATAATAGTCTTTGGGATATCTACGGGCGGGGCCTGGTGACCTGTAGAACCGGTTATTTTAACCTATTTCAGGCATCAGCCTCTCGCACCTTGGGTACACCTCTCTATTAATATAAATTTAGAATATTTATAATATGTACCCTTTGTTGTGATGAGGAAACAAATAAATATATTATTATTATTATCATTATTTTTAAACAAAACAGATAAGTTTGAGCTCTATGACTGTTTGTATGTGTATAGTATGTGTTTGTGTACGTATTTGTGTGTGTCTGCCTGTGACATCGTAGAAGCTCCCAAACGGATGGACCAATTTCAGTGAGGTTCTTTTCATTCGAAAGATAACTTAATCACGCTGGTTCTTAGCTATGGCTGGTCGAAATCCGTCTTGTCCTTGAAGCGTATCAGCTTAGAAAGTTAGTTTTTTAGTTAACTAAATACCTATCCGTTAGTCTAGAGTCTAATCGTTGGAACTAAAGCTCTTTAAAGTACATAACCTTATGTACAAGACGGAAACCGCTTCAGCTGAAAAATACGTCATTTTCCTGCCCAAAAGACTCGCCCAAAAAAAAATAACACAATGGACACACCCTACAAAATCAATTTGTCCGTGCATCGCTCCGTCCGGCACCGAAAATTCGTACTGATTGTTTTCGCGCCAAAAAAAACGCGTCCGCCATTTTGTGGACGCCCTTCACGGTTCGGTGAACTTGCACATGGCGGGCTGATGTCTAGACCTTTTTTGGTAGTATATTTTTGGCGAATTGTAAAAAATATGTGTTAGTATTTTTAGGTAAAGCTAAGTAGGTAAAAATATGTATGATTAAGGCGGCATGGAGTATAATAAATAATAATAATAATAAATTGTTTCAACTAACACACCAATTATCTTGCCCCAAACTAAGCGTTAGCTTGTGCTATGGTGGCTAGAATATCGGATTGAAATATGCTATGTATGCTCATCATACTATGTACGTCCTACTGCTGGGCTAACTGCCTCGTTGGTGTAGTTGCAAAGTTTCTGCCCTACATCCGAGAGGTCCTGGGTTCGAATCCCAGGTCGAGCCAAAATTGTTTCTGAGATTTTTCTGTCATGAATTTCTCAAAAACAGCTCCGAGTCGGGGAGTTAGCGGTGTTACACCCCCGTGCCTCGGTGCGCACGTTGAGCCGTTGGTCCTGCGCCCGATCTCTCTCCGGTCATGTGGGACTGCCATCTCACCGAACTTTGAGAGTGATGAAACAGTGAGTACACCTGTGTATTGCGCTCACACTTGTGCACTTTAATATCTCCCGCGAAGTTGGCTGATCTCTATTGAGATTGGCCGCCGTGGTCGAAATCGGCCAGGAGGACTATTACTGCTGGGCACAGGCCTCACCTCATATATGAGGTGGTACGAGCTACACTCCACTACGCTGGCTCAATACGGATCGGTGGAGGGGTTGTTTGTAAGGTAAGTGACCTTACTGTCAGATGTTATTAAGTCGCCCGAGTGCCTCTGACCAGGCCTAATTACTAATATAACCGGGACAAACAGCTTAACCCGAAGATGCTTGTGAATAGACGTCACTGAAATGGTTGGGACGTCACCTATCCCAAACACGACCGGGCCTAAGGTTGCTACCTATTAAGACCCGGTATCAATATCAAAAGCTCTGTGCCACAAGCACTTTGCATTCAGGCAACAAAATCACTTTACCTCAAGTCAAGTTCAACCGAATCTCATTTCCCAACAACAAAACTATTGCATAACAAAACACAATGTTGTAGCCTTGGCCGTGACTTGTCGCCGAAAGTGAATCGATCGAGGATCTATAGATCATTATAGATCATCGGTCGATCGGCGTGGCCGTCGCGCTTTGACGAGCGCGGCCATTGTTGCGAATGTTAGGTAATTTGTGTTTTGGGTTTTACTCTATGGTTAACTAGCGGCCTGCCTTCGACTTCGTGCAAGGGAGCATTTAATTGGGTTAAAAAGTATCCTACCACCTAAATCAGCTCATACCCTGTCTGTATACCAAATTTCATCAAAATCCGTTCAGTACTTTCAGTGTAATTGACGGACAAACATCCAAACAAAGAAACTGTCTCATTTATAATAATAGTCCTGTAATAGTAGTAATAGGTGTAACACCGCCAACTTTCCCACTCCGAGCTGTTTTTGAAAAGTTCATGACAGAAAATCTCAGAAACAATTTTGGCTCGACCTGAGATTCGAACTCAGGACCTAAGGATGTAAGGCAGAAACATTTCCACTACACCAACAAGGCAGTCAATCTCAATTCAACTAATATTATTAATGAGTCAGTCTCATATCTCTATATTCAGCCTAGGTACCTTCTCGTGTTCCTCGTGAGCAACGCAAAGCGACAAATGCTTAGAGATATGAGTACCTATGCGACCAATACTTGTGTCAATGTCATACGCGCTTTGTCCAGTAGGAAACTGTCATAAACGTTACACATTTGATACTGTCGCGTCGCATAACAAACTCATTTTTAAAACAATTCACGCGAATTAACAAACGAGACATCAAAAAAAACTCGACAAAAAATAATGTAATTAATTTCACATCCAACTAACTACCAACATAATTGCTTCTTTACAATTCGACTTTCTAAAGATAACACAAATTACTTATTAATTTATTTTACTCAGATTCTGTGGGAACATTTCAAATGATTTGTATTACAAAACTAGTGGTCCCCTGCGACTTCGTCCACGTGCAACGTTGTTTTCGAAATCGCGGTCGAACAGGATAAAAAGTATCCAATGTCCGTTTCCTGGTTCTAAGCTACCTTTCCACTAATTTTCAGCCAAATCGGTTTATCCGTTCTTGAGTTATAAATAGTGTAACTAACACCACTTTCTTTTATATCGTCGGTCGAATCACGAATAGGCGGAACTGACTTTTATCAATTATACAGGAGCGACATTTAAAGAAAATGAGGGTGACATTATTTGATGCATAGCGTTACTTATTGTATTTAAACAGTATTAAAGTACCTTAATACATGGGAAATTTAATCCCTTAAGTTTTAACATATGGTTATTTCCCATACCTTTGTGAGATCAAGAGTAATTAAGTTTTTTTTGACAAAAGATCCACTTACGCCTGTTCGTAATATAACGTTTGAAAAGATTTGTCTGTTACGCCAATACAATGAAGTTCATTTAAACAAAACACAGGTTAAAATCATTTATCAATTATCAAAAAATCGTCACGTTTATATAATGACGATGGAAGTTCTGATGTATTAATCATGGGGCAGTGGTTTGTAGAACTGAAAATGTTCTTGCTTTCTAATTATTAGTGTCTTTCCGCTAAAGATCCTCAAATTTTTCTTTTGTGATTATCTTATTACTGGGCGACGTTTAAGGCTCAATTTCACTTCTAAAACCGTCGTCACCTGTCGGTCCATTTTACAGAATCACCTGTTTGAATATCTTTTCGCAGTTGCTGGAGCTTGATGTTCTGTAAAATTCTTTGAAATTTAAGGAGCATTGCAGTTGTATTCTTTGACATTGTAAGAATCTTTTTGTGCAAATCTTATAATTGAAATTAATTGACTGGAAACAAAAATATTTCCTGCTTTCGACATTGCATATGAGACTGCACTGTATACAAAGTCTCTCTCACTCAGAGTGACAGCCAATCTTTAATTGAATCACAATGTATGACAAAGTATAAAAGCATGGATGCCATTACTTAATTTTTATTTTGTCCATGACATCTATCAGAAAACAAGTAAACTTTCTAAACTCCTTGCTTAGTATGGAAGTAAAAAAACAGCTGTGGTTATTTCTGAAGCACTTCTGTTACTTATAGCCTAGGGCGTCTCTTATAAAAAATAGCACTTTCATCACTCTGAGGCAGATGTTGGTGGTAAAACGAAGCAGAACGAACTGTCGCAGAAAATTCTTCCTTACATCTAGACTTGACTTCCTCTTATTCTGAAATATGCTGTGTGTATCTATCCTAAAGTTTTTCTTTTATTTCCGCTGTACCTTCTCTATAAGACACACATATACCACAATGGTCTTTATTTGGCCTGTAGATATACAAATTCATTTCCCTAAAAATACTTCTTTATAAAGTAAATGATTTATGCATTTTGCGCAATGTGAGTTCAGGGTAGAGATATTCTTTGCAGCTATCTTTCCTACAATAGTGAGATTCAACTTTAGGAAATCTATTTAGATGTTCTTGAATCTTAGCCTGTCTTTCAGCATCTTCAATCACATACAAGTCTTGTCGACCACCGCGTCTTACATTCTATTATTCCTGTATCTGTGAGCTTGTCGAAGGCTTTGCGGACACATGTTTTGCTGATCCCCAATGTACTGAACATTTTCTTGCAAAACTATGTGCTTATCACCTTAAAAGGCTGGAAGAAATTAAAAATACACTGATGTCGTGATTTTGCAGCGGTGGTTCGCCTTGCAGCAGGTTTTTTATCAGTTAATCTGATAATAAAGTCTCGCTGCGAAGACATATTTCCACTTGCGTAGTAATTCATATGTATTTTCACACGATCTTCTTCAGTAAAAAGGAAGCATTTTTTTGGTGTTTTGCACAGTTTTCGAGAGTACATAGTGGACCGACTTTTTTTTCTGGAACTTTTTTCTTTGTGAAGGTAGATCTGTACTGTTGTCCATGCTGTCGAAGACATTTTGCTTCTAATACTTGTTAAATTTCTTTGGTTTCACTTTCTCAAGTACTGAACTCGTTAAACACTTAATTGAGTCACAAATATAATACTACTAAACTGCTCACTTACCTTATAAAATGCCACTCCAGAAACAAAAAAAACACTTTTGTCTTAACACGCTGTTTTGCAATTTATAATCCTACTACTATTATAAAGGCGAAAGTTTGTAAGTATGGATGTATGGATGTATGGATGTTTGTTACTCTTTCACGTAAAAACTACTGAATGGATTTGAATGAAACTTTACCACAATATAGCTTATACATCAGAATAACATATAGGCTACAATTCATAAAGAATTTTTAAGATAAAGGCTTTCCACGCGGACGAAGTCGCGGGCGGCCACTAGTGACTATATATCACTGATAACGAACGATCGATTCACTCTTCTCACCATAATGCAAGTTCTTACAAAATTTAGATGAATAGACTTATCTGAATTTGACTATTAGTTGAACAACATTTTTTTTTTCACGAAAAGTCGTAACTCCATTCGCCTTTTTGTGACGAATAATTGAAGTATAGAAAACGCATTTCGGGCTCTTTTTAACTGTCAATACTGGCGTAAATACTAAGAATTCAGATACGATATTTTGTGACGCTATAAAATGCATGTTTTTTAATAACATGGCGTATTTAACTTAAAATCATCATTTTGTTGGATACGCCACTTCGTGATTCGACCGACGATATATATAATATAGACGGCAGACATCTTCCTAAGACCGCTTTAGAAGAAATTTTGACTTAGTTTTGAGACCAAAAAAAAAATGATCCAGTTTAACTATTGTTGGAGATTTTTTAAACGGCACAAAACAAAAAGAATCTTGGAAACGGTTGTCACCACACCTAATATCTACATATAATACAAAGTTTTCCTTGTTTCCAATACAAGTAGATACATAACTTATATACCTGTTAACTCAGCCCTATATATATACAAACGAAAAAAAAACAACCGAAATGGCGGCCAAGACCCCACATCAAAGGCACGGACAAAAAACGGTCTGGAGTAATTTAAAAATGATTCCAAATTGTGTGCCCGTCCTTGTCTCGCACATTACGTTAGATGGAGACAGACAGAGGTCAATTTAAAGATGGAATGCCGGCCCGAGTGGGACGCAACGGCCAAGATGGCCGTTGTAAGGGTAGAGACACATTATAGGATGATATTGATTTTAAAATTCATATAAAAACATTGTTTAAACTTATCTTAAGGCCGATTTCAACCACGGCGGCCAATCTCAACAGAGATCAGCCAACTATGCAGGAGATATTAAATTGTACGAGCGTGAGCGCAATACACAGGTGCACTCACTGTTCCCTCACACTCAAAGTTTGGTGAGACGGCAATCCGACATGAACGGAGAGAGATCAGGCGTAGGACCAACGGCTTAACATGCGCACCGAGGCACGGGGGTGTAACACCGCTAACTTCCCGACTCCGAGCTGCTTTTGAGAAATTCATGACAGTAAATCTCAGAAACAACTTTGTCTCGACCTGGAATGAACACAGGACCTCTCGGATTTGAGGCAGAAACTTTGCCACTACACCAACGAGGCAGTCGAACAGAGCATATCGAACCTTTGACCTTCACAAGGTTTCCCATTTTGCCTAAGGACGCCCTACGCTGCGCTTTTCATCAAAGAGTTTCAAATTAGAACATATCGGGTAGATATGTTTTAACGGCTATTATTTTTGCGCACCGTCTACCCTCAGTTCGAGCATGAATTCTCAAAATAAAATAAATAATTGATTTTTATTCACTCAATAGCGTCCCGTCCCGGCTTCGCACGTTTGGAAAACTTTTTTGCCCAATTATTTTTCGTTTTAAATATAGCCTATGTTCATCAGGGATAATGTAGGATTATAATGGTAAATATTTTTTTTAAATCGGTCCCGTAGTTTCGGAGTCTATTCCATTCAAACAAACAAACAAACAATCAAATCTTTCCACTTTATAACATTTGTGTAGATTAGTGAAGACTAGCATACCGCCAGGGATTTTTCTATTTAACGTTCTATGGAAAAATCCCGGAATAAAAACTACCTATTCTATTACCATTCCCAAGGTCCACTCTATAACATATGTAACTAAATTTCATCCAAATATGTTAAGTAGCTTAGGCATGAAAGTATTAGAAACACACCAAAAGACTAACAAGTAGCACTTTAACACGTCCCAACATATAAATTTACCCAACCACAGTTTCGGGACAATTTGGGCCAGTGCTGAGAAGAAGAAGAACAATGAGTTACAGTTCAAGTTATAGATTAAATCTCGTATTTGCAATAATAAGTATGGATATAACCATTTTTTAAGATTCTTAAGAATATTTGATAACATAATGTTATAAATGAAACAAGCACAGGAAAACGAGTATAACCTACAAATGCCAGTAATGTGCTCACACCCTTATACCACACTAGTACATCCGAACCGGTCGATATAATTAGTGTGACCGCAGCTTTAACGAATTGCCATTGGTTCAATTATGTACTTCTAAGAATTCCTATTGATTGTACATTGTTCTAGAAGAGTCTTAATTTGTTATGTACCTTTATTTGCACATAAGGAAAGTAGCGACAACATGGCTTTGTCAGGTATTTGTTAGGTAGTTTACGACCGTTTGGTGCAGTGGTCTACATGTCGGACTTCTAAAACAAAGGGTCGCGGGTTCGATCCCCGCACTGTACAAGCATATGTGTGCATGAACATGTGTGTTTGTACTGGTCTGGGTGTTTTCTAAGTATAATATGTATTTATTTACAAAAAAAAGTATTTAAGTATGTTCATCCGTTGTCTAGTGCCCATAACACAAGCCTCGTAGCTTAATTTGGGACTAGAGATTTGGTGTGGTTGTTGTGAAATATTTTTTTCATTATTTGGGATAGATTTGCTCTTGACCCAAGACTAAAGCCGAACGAGGCAAAAACCGAGTCTACGATGGAGCGAGCTCGCCTAGAAGATGCCTGTTCACTCTAGCTTTGAAGATTCCTAGATTGTAACTGCAGGGAAACACTGACGCAGGAAGTGAGTTCCACTCTTTAGCAGTGCGCATCAGGAATGTAGATGAGAAGCGCTTGGTTCGTATCAGTGGAACATCGACACGGTTATTTATTTATTTATTATTTTGTTATTCGGATAGTAGGTATATACCTAAAGTTGGTTATGTTGGCACAAACTTATAAAGTTCTATAGAAACTATGTACCTAATAACTTCTGTGTACAAAGAAGTTTCTATTACAGTCGAGTAAAAAGCGTGGTGTGCACTTTATGTCGTTTTCATAGTTTTTTTTTATATAGTTTGCCAATAATAGAATGATTTTAATATATACGGTACCAAGCACCCCACGCTTTTTTTTTTTTTTTTTTTTTTTTAATTTATTTATACATAAGTGAGTTACATTATTTGACTTAATGCTAAACTGCCAAACTGCTCAGCAGTTTGTCGGCAGATGTTCTCGTGCTCGTCTTTTGATTTAAATGTAACATTATTATATACTTATCTAATCCGCTGATATTATAAATGTAGGTAACTTATATTATTTAACATTTAAAGTTTTTATTACATTCTTAGGGACAAAAGGACAGATAGTGTTTCTTTAGTTTAGATTTTAAGTGATTTTTGGTCAACGCATCATTTAATATATTTTGTTCCAGCTCGTTATGTAATGTAGGTATAATCCATTGTCTGGTTCTTTTACCAAAATAATTTGTAACTTTAGGCACCATCATCTTATTTTTCTTAGATAATCTAGTTGGGTAGTTATGCTCTCGTTTCGTTTTGAATTTATTTGAATTATATTGTTCTAAAATTAACATTAATTTAACTTTACTTTCAACTGGCAAAATATTACATATTTTAAATAATTTTTCATATTCCTTATTACAACTTTCTAAAGTGTTTCTGTCGACTAAAATTTTTAATATTCGTGTTTGTATTTTATTTATTTTATTAAGATGAACCGGAAAAGTGAGACCGTAACTACTCAACCCATAACTAATTGTAGCCTCTGCGAGGGCGTGATAAAGCATAAACAGTATTCTTCTATTACATGAAAATTTTAAATGATATAATTTGCCTAATATTTGCCGTAATTTCATACACGTTTGCTCAACATGAGCATTCCATGAGAACGTGCTATCTATGCTAAGACCCAGATATTTATACAAATGTACTTGTTCTATATTTATACAATAACAGTTTTTCATTTTATCGTGTAAGCACTCATATGAATGACCCTTAATATGAATATCAATTTGTTTATGGTGGCTATATGGTGACTTTATGACCATACATTTAGTTTTATTTAAATTAATTATTATGCCGTTGTCATGTGCCCATTTTATTACATGATTGAAGTCATCTTGCATATTATTTTTTATATTTTCTAGGTTCTTACTGCTATACATAAGACACGTGTCATCCGCGTACATATATGCATTACAATTCTTAATAACATTTTTCATGCTGTTTACATGGATTATGTATCCGACAGGTCCGAACACCGAACCGGTCGGGACGCCGTATTTTACTCTACTGTAATATAAATTCTTTGTATATCTTTGTAATTATTTTCTCTTTTTTAGTTAGCAATATAAACGTTTTTTTATGTATTTTTTCAGTTAATAAGGATAATGGAAAAGTCTGATCAAATTATTGCATTGTCATCGGTACTCGATACGTGTGCAAAGTTTCAAATTAATCTGATTTCTTGAAGTTGGTGAAAATTGAGCTCAAAGATTCCGTTACATACATACATACACACAGCGCGAGCCAGTATGGAGACTAAGTTATCTCAAAAAAAGTTACACCACTTAAACCAATCGTATCGTGAGTTTTTTGAGTACATTATCTAGAAGAAGAAGAAGAAATATTTATTTGGCACATATTACAATACAATATAGTGAAAATTTAAACTAAAATTAAGCAAACCAAAAAGAAAATGAATGTAATATAATGACCAAATTGGTCCCCACTCAGCATTATTGCCACGGCGAGCCATAGTGCTGGTTTTCTGTGGGAACCACTGAGGTTTGTAGTTGTCACCACCAAATATCTCGTTGTAATCTTTTAAACAAACATCAAGTACGCAATAATCCAACTAAGCAAAGGTCATTGGTAGTTCTATGATTCATATAGAATATAAAAACGGGGTTTCCCAAAACTCACTGTAGTATCAAAAAGTACAATATAC
This sequence comes from Pyrausta despicata, assembly GCA_963921415.1. Classification (NCBI taxonomy): domain Eukaryota; kingdom Metazoa; phylum Arthropoda; class Insecta; order Lepidoptera; family Crambidae; genus Pyrausta; species Pyrausta despicata. Next base: position 5,909,409 of record OY992874.1, read on the forward strand.
ACTTATATTATAAAAAGACTAGTAGACACGGCAGACGCTGTCCTGCCCGCTGTTTTCGCATATTATCAATATTTTCTCATCGTTTACACCTTCCCTGGACTACCACAAATATGTCAAGGCTAAAATTATTGAAATCGGTTCAGCCGTTCTCCAGTTTTAGTCAGACTAACGAACAGTTAGCGATCGGCCCGCCTGTATTTTCTTATGGAATGCGTCATTTTCCCGCGGTTAAAAGTAGCCTATGTCCTTTCTCGGGTATCAAAATATCTCCTTACCAAATTTCACGCAAATTGGTTCAGTAGTTTAGGCGTGATTGAGTAACAGATAGACAGACAGAGTTTCTTTCGCATTTATAACATTACTGCTTTTTTTACTTGAATAGAATATTAAATCGATTTTAAAAAAACTTTTACCATTAGAATCCCACATTACCTCTGATAAGAGAACCGAAATCCACGCGGGCGAAGCATTCAATCGTCATTTTATATCATGAGCAGTTTAAAAAAGTTTTCTTTAGAAATAAGACAATTGATTCGCATTAACATAAGTATATCAACGTGACAGTATCTTAATGAATATTCTGTTATTGTTGCATCCTGTTTAAACATTTAAAATATCAAAATAAGTATTCGCATCAAACGCTTTACTTAAAACCTCCTTGGACCGAAACGCCTACACACAATTCGAATCCTTTTTTCTTTTTTACGGACCAGAGACTCTACTCTGTAAAACCAATGCCTGTAGCATTAAATGTAGCCGTCCCTGTCACTCTTCATAGTTACATACAATGAGTGATGGGGATAGGTAGAGTTGAAAATACAATACGAAAACTTACAGAGTAAGCCCTCAGAAGTTCTCCAGCCTTTTGAATTTCGAACGCACGAGTGTGGGACGTTCTCGTTTTGAAATTTTTGACTTTTTATTTTTATCCTTCTAGGATGACAATGGCGTTGAAACTCTTGGCTTTTTGGTAACATTTTTGAGGTTCTACATTATTCATTTGTTTCACTTTCGTAATGTTAAAACAGCATTGAGAAATATGGAAAATAGATTGATGTGGGTTCGAAAACTACGATCTATTAATAACGTTCTAATCAGCCCGTTCGTACACACGGTCAAGGATATAAGAGTGAGAGAGATAGTAACATTTGAAACTACGAACAACGGCTTAGGGTGCGTTCATATATAACGTTAGTTTTACCGTTCCGTTAAAACGTGTATTTTATTAGCGAATGCAGTTTTATGAGCAAGTTCACACGTAATACATTATTTTGGATCCAGTATACTAAATACTTTTATTGGATCAGTATTTGACTAAAGCTGAAAAAGAGCATTATTTTGATTTAAATTTCCTCTAAACGACGCCAGCGCAGGAACCAAAATACATCCAACTGTAATCACATGAAAAAGCTAGAGCTGGAAGTCACAGGACTTACAATACCTACAACTCTCTACGTCAAGAAAAATAATATATCGTCACGTATAATATATCAATCAAGTGCTTTAGCTACTTACCACGGAGTTAGATCAATGTATGTGACGAAAACTATTAAAATCGGTTCAGCCGTTCTCGAGTTTTAGCGAGACTAAAGGAAAGCAATTTATATATATATATATATATATATATATATATATATACATATATATATATATTAATATTAACATTCTTATTCTTAAATAGCGACGACATGCGGCGCTTCATACAGAAAAATGGCCGTGACAAACAGACATACCTCAAAATTGATTCCAAAATCGATTGAATTCCCGTGCGACTTGCGACAATATGGATTTATGCGATCGATCAACTTTGACAGATCACACGTCAAAATATTTGACACAAAACTCAATACACTCGAGGTTTGTCATTGTGTTGCCACGGAAATAAATTAATACTCGTAGTATCTACTAAGTAAATTTATCCTTAAAAAGACTTTCGTAAATACATAATTTTGACGACCGCTTGGTGCAGTGGTCTGCGTGGTACACGTCGGACTTCTAAAACCCAGGGTCGCGGGTTCGATCCCCGCACAGTACAAGCATATGTGTGCATGAACGTGTGTGTTTGTACCGGTCTGGGTGTTTTCTGTGTATAATATGTATATATTTACAAAAAAAGTATTTAAGTATTTAAGTATGTTTATCCGTTGTCAAGTACCCATAACACAAGCCTCGTAGCTTAATTTGGGACTAGAGAATTGGTGTGATTGTTGTGGAATATTTATTTATTGTTACTATTATTTATAAAAATGTTTTCATAGTATATTGTTATTACACTTTAGACGCAATATAAAACTTTAGAGTGTAGAGAGTTTAAGATACAATTGACTAAATGGCTACAAGAAAACTGTTTTTACAGTATGACTGAATTTATAAATTATAAAAAATTTAAATGAAGTTAATATGATTATGTTGTATTAATTGGGATGATGACACCTATCTTAAATATTATCATTGATACTTTTATTGAGCACACTGTATTATTTATAATGTAAAAATGAATTGCAAACTATGTTAGTAAGCGCGTAACTCAGGAACGCCTGGACCAATTTAGTCCATTCTTTCTCTATGATATTCCCTATAGTACGGGTATGGTAATTGGGATGATGACACCTATTTTAAATATTGTCAAGAACATGGTGTTTAAAAAACATAGCCCCTATGAAGTTAATACAACCAATATATTTCAAAAGCTGTAGAAACCAATTTTTAAACACACAAAACGCAATTAATATTCGGTCAATTGACTCCGATTTCTGACACATGACCGTGACGTCACAATCATTTATTACCATACGAAATCTATGGAGGCAGACCGTTTTGACAGATAATAAAAAGTATGTCAACGATTGGTGGTGTCGTCTAGCCAATTCTGCCTATTTAATTTTTGCACACCCGCATGCAGGTTGAATACTTGTACTAACTTATAATAACATTAAGATCTTTATATCCTGTATTCTTGCAAATAAACGAACTTCATATATTTTCATATTATTTTATAATATTACGGGAACTTTTAAAAACGAATCCAACTCTAACACAAACAGCCAAAATAAAATAAAAAGATTTCTATCGTAAGCCGACTAATCTTAAAACAATATTATTTTTAAATTCATCTCCATACAAAAGACATCAACGCATCAGCTCCGCTTACAAAGTATACCGACGTAGAAAAAGAGAGTATCCTTATTAGTTTTTTTTCATTTAACTATAATATAGGGGCACCGGAATCTGATGAAAATTCGAAATGTCAGGTAAATAAGATTTTCATATAACAATAATAGTCCTTCTCGCCGACTTTGACCACGGCGGCCATCTCAACAGAGAGCAGCCAACTACGCAGGAGATATTATAGTGCACAAGTGTGAGCGCAACACACAGTAGCACTCACTGTTCCATCACTATCAAAGTTCGGTGAGACGGCAATCCGACATGACCGGAGAGTGATAAGGCGCAAGACAAACGGCTTAACGTGCTTTCTGAGGCACGGGGGTGTAACACCGTCAACTTCCCGACTCCGAGCTGTATTTGACAAATTCATGACAGAAAATCTCAGTACAATTTTTGCTCGAACTGGGATTCAAACCCAGGACCCCTCGGATGTAAGCCAGTACTTTGCACTCCACCAACGAGGCAGTCATGACAATAATGACTTGCCATTGTCATTGCCGATGACATCAAAAGTCGTTACTCTATGATTTTTGAATATTTTTTTAGGAAACTATGCATTATCGTGTCATAGCCATCGTTTTAAGTGTGTTTTATGAACTGTACAAGGTTTCCCTTGTACTTGTAATCTTACTATTGCGTCTCATCAGTTAGCTGGATAGTGCGTGATAAAATTATCTTCACTTAGTGACTCCAAACAGTTTTGATACTTTACAAAGGAAGTGGTAGATGAATTTGTCGTAATTTATTAAGCACGTGTTTTTAAGACATTGACCGAAGTAAACTTATAAATTGAAGTGAATTGTGTTTTTTTGTAACTCCGCGTCGCAAAAATATGGTGAAATCATAACAATAAAGAGACAGGCTAAAGGCAAAAATACAAGAAAATTTAAGAATCAACTGAGGAAGCTTTTTTTACGATGCACAAAAGTAAATAAATGTTTTCAATCCTATTTTCGTACTTTCCTTTCAAATCAACACATTGACTTATGGTTAATGGACTGTCTCGTTGGTATTGGCAAAGTTTCTGCTTTACATCCGAGAGGTCCTGAGTTCAAATCCCAGGTCGAGCCAAAATTTTTTCTGACATTTTCTGTCATGAATTTCTCAAAAACAGCTCGGAGTCGAACAGTTTGCGGTGTTACACCCCCGTGCCACAGAAAGCACGTTAAGCCGTTGGTCCTGCGCCTGATCTCTCTCCGGTCATGTCGGATTTCCGTCTCACCGAACTTTGAGAGTGATGAAACAGTGAGTGCACCTGTGTATTGCGCTCACACTTGTGCACTATAATATCTCCTGCGTAGTTGGCTGATCTCTGTTAAGATTGGCCGCCTTGGTCAAAATCGGCCAGGAAGACTATTACTATTATTTGAAAAAAAAAATATTGATAAAAAACGCAGATACAGCGTCCAAGATCTCAAAGAGACACGAGAAATATAAGTCTGGACAGGATATATCCAACTGCCCTTAAAGTATTTAATCGGCCTTACCTTGTTAAATTACAAAGTAGCAAGATTATTTATTCCTACTTCCCTAGTGCTACCATCAAAAAATTCAAATTTACCCCGATTTTCATGAGATTCCGGCTTTCTGGAACAAAGTTTTTATTGTTTGCGTATTTTTTTTCTCTTCGTCTTTTTTAAAGACAAAAGATTGAATTCCAAACGGCCAGTTCTGATATGTGTAGCAAAGATAATAAAATCGAGATATTTTTTAAGGCGAAGGTACCCTATAACGTTCCTAGCAGGTATTTATCTTACAGAATTGTATTTTTAATTACTGAATAAATCCATAAATTTTTCTATCGGTACATCTGGCCTTAAAGACAATTACTTTTTAGGTATCACTTACTTCAGGGGTTGTGAAACTAAATAAAGATAGATAGATTAACCATTTATTGCATATCTACCACAGATGAAACAAATACAGGTGAAGCATTCTTTCTTTCACCTGTATTTGTTTCATTACAACTTTGTCGTGTATATCGCTGGGAACGATCTCTTCCAGGCAATCTTCGGGTAAAATAACATTTTAAGATTTTCTGAATGATGTTTCTTAGAGAAAAATAAGCTGCCCAACTGCCTAACTTTACGACTTTTAAAGAAAAACCTAATGTTTGTCATACAAATAATAACTTCTTCTCAAATTTATTTTAAGGTCATGAAAAACTAATTTCTATACCAGTTTTTATGGTACTTACGTAAATATAGTCTACGTCCTTCAATCGTGGTGCCTTTTAAGACAATAGACAGTTAGGGCGTTTCCCACTTCATTTCGTATTTTAATTTGTATGTTTTTGACAGATTGTATTTTAAAACTAAAATTGTTATAAGATTTTCATGATAAAGTGAGTTATTATTATTGAATATTTTATTTAAGTCGGTACTTGTTATGAAATAGAGTGATTGTATTTTTTTGTAGTTTACCGGCCGTGCTTACACGTAAATTTGATTATCATGCTTTTAAATCTACGTATTCTTCTTATCTACATATAAATCTACCTATTATAAACATTTTCAAATGATTTTCCTCAAACGTATCGTAGCGCGTCAAGTTAACTTTTTAACGTGTCAATAAAACCCATTTTATTTACTTTTTTACTCATTAACTAATTTAAGACATAGGCGGCCGTCTAAAACAGAACAAACCAATTTTCTCAAATGTAATAGTCGCTACATTGATATTACCCTCTAATAATCCAATATAGGTATTTTAACTATAATAGAGAGGTTTTGATTGTTAATTCGTTTGTATCACGCATACAACATAATGTTATACAAATATTAATTTATTCTATATATGTGACAGGATAATTAAAAGAAGAACATACCCTTAAATCTCAAAGCACTTCAAAAACACTGGCCATCCACACTCACGCACTGACACTATGTTTTTTTTTATCACTAGCCAATTTTTTTCTCAATCCAATGACTGGCCACTTTTGCACTATGATTTTCACTTTTAAATTATGGCAAAGGACACCGAATCCCTACAGCCACGGGCCGATAATGGAGCGGGATCAGGCCTCATTGTGCCCAACCTCACACGGTATATTTTTTGTCTGTGCAGCCTACTACGCCTGTAGGCGGGGCTTGGAAACGCAACGAGCGTGTATGCTGGTCCCTTTCTAACGTACGTGGATTGTTGTTGATAGAGAAAGATGGTTGTTCCGATTAAGCGTGGTATGGAAGGATGTTGGTATAGATATGTTTTCGGACTTATTAAGGATTTTCTATATGCATTGAGATGGATTCCGGGTGAATAATGGTTTATCATTTATATGTTAGTGACAGTTGTTTTGTATTTTTATATTTCGTTATTTTTTTGCGTACGTAGTTTGACGGCTTAATTTTCAAATACTTGACAATCATTGTAGCTGAAAGCGCTACTAAATCTATAAAAGAAGATACATTTCCTAAGTAATGTTAGAAACCGCTAGGTTCAATCATTTGTAAATTTTTCTTTCTTTTTTTAAAACAGCATCACAAACTTACATTTATCTGACTCCGTGGTAAGTAGCTAAAGCACTTGTGTTACAGATATCAGAATCAACAGTGTTATTACAAATAAACTTAAAAAAATACATATAACAACCAGACCAGTATAGTACAAACAGACATGTTCATGCACACAAATATTAGCGACAAGTTTACCTAGCAACATTTCAACAAGCCGCGAAAGAATTTTACTTAGTAATACATGTTTTTTTTTAAAGAATATCTATATATATAAAATTCTCGTGTCACAATGTTCGTTCCCGTACCTACTCCTCCGAAACGCCTTAACTGATTCTTATGAAATTTTGTGAGCATATTGAGTAGGTCTGAGAATCGGCCAACATCTATTTTTCATATCCCTTAGTGATAAGGGTTTTCCACAATAATTTATATGGCAAAACAACGTTTGCCGGGACAGCTAGTAAAACTATAAAATGACCATGTAAGTGAATGAAGGCTGCTTTTAATATTTAACTGAGGCAAATAATGAAGTGTAGTAAAGTGAAAACTCCACGGAAGAACCCGCCAGAATCGCTAGTCTATTATTAATTTCCTTATTATACTCAATTGAAGCCCGCATCCTATAAGTATATTATTTATTATTTGGTTTGGTGCAGTGGTCTACATGTCGGACTTTAAAACCAAGGGTCGCGGGTTCGATCCCCGCACAGTACAAGCATATGTGTGCATGAACATGTATGTTTGTACTGGTCTGGGTGTTTTCTATGTATAATATGTATTTATTTACAAAAAAAAAAGTATTTAACTATGTTTATCAGTTTAGCTGAACTTATTTTTGGTAGAAGATAGGACGATAACGGCCCTATAAAATTAAACATTGGATTTTTGTTAGTGTTTTAGAAAAGTACGCGAAAACCGGCGATTTTTTCTTGCTTATCTAACTTTTACGAATACTCGTACCAATTCTACTTATATTAGAAACGCGAAAGGTTGCATCTTAGTCTTTCACGAAAAACTATCGAATGGATTTTAATGAAATTTTACCAAAATGTAGCTCGTACAGAATAACACATATGCTACAATTTATAAAGAATTGTGAACATAAATGGTTTCCACGCGGACGAAGTCGCAGGCGACCACTAGTTAAAAGATTCAACCGAATCAGCCCATATACCTAAGTGCACCAAACTAACATAACAGTATTTCTCCTAGGTACCTACCTTCTTTATAACACCGAATTTAATTACACCAATCTCGCAAGTTCATCGACCTCCAACTGCTGATAAGCGATGACTGGCGGCCATCTTGTGACGTCATCGTGACAGACATGTAACGCTTCCGGTAGCTGGCGAAAGTTTAAAAAATAAATATTTCTTGTCTCTGGCCTCAAGAGATGATCTAGCCATTTGATTTTGAAATTCGAAGCTGACTGAAGATTTATTGGATGCGTGATTTGAAAATTTTTAAGTAATGTTTGAGCTGTATGATCTATAAGAAGACTATAGATTATTTATCTACATTAACGAACTTTTCAAGAGGTCTGCATACGGAATTTTCATGTCGATAAGCTAATGTATTTTTCTTTTTAAGATTCCAAAGGGATACTGCGGCTTATTCTATAATCTACTTTCATAAAAAAGCTTGTGAACTATTTTTATTTAGATTTTCTTGTTCCAAACTTATTATTAAAAGTTATATAAACGTTCAAGACCTTTTTTTTTCAAATTCAAATTATTTATTTCAATCTCTTGGATCATAATGTCATAAAAATACATTTCATAACCACAATCATAAAAATAATTCTTTCACAAAACATTATGTGCTGCATTAAATTACGGTTGGAAATGTTAATATTACCAAGCTTTGGACAGAAGCAAACGGACAGGAGAATTTGGAATTGTCTCATCATGAGCTTCTCACCCTTCAAAGAACGAAAAAAAAGACACCTTATCTATAACTTGCACTTGTCTCTCCTATGTAAATTATAATTCCGAATTCACAGCAAAAGTGCACTATTTTAAATGAACAACCTCTCAACGGTCCTACAAAAGTGAAACTCCAAAAGCCAGAGTAACAGAGTCATCGTGACGTGCTCGTGGCGGCCCAGTCATCATATACAGGCATATCTTTTGTAGTTTTTTTGACTGGGCTAGCCATGCTGACGAGTATTTTTCAGTGGGCAGGCGACGGATTAAATTTTGGGTTAAAAATATTTATTAAGCGTATTGGCAGGAATTATTATTGGTCTTCGTCGGCTGATTCTTGATTTTGATCGATTTCGACGACCACTTAAGTGTAATGGTCAAGAAGTCGACCATAAACCAAGAGGTCGCGGGTTCGAGCCTCGCACTGTACAAACATTTGTGCGCATGAAAATTTATGTTTGTACTGGTCTGGGTGTTATATGTATTTATTTAAGTTTATTTGTAATACCTATAATAATAATTAAGTTTATTTGTAAGCTAGAGTGAACAGGCATCTTCTATGCGAGCTCGCTCCATCGTAGACTCAGTCTTAGCCTCGTTGGGGTTAGTCTTGGGTCAAGAGCAAACTCGCCTAGAAGATGCCTGTTCACTCCTGCGTTCAAAGTCGATAAAGAATGTTCACTAACAAACCATGCGCCATTGTTTATTGAATAATGTGGTTTATTTCAAATAAATTTATTTTTATTGTCAATCCGATAAACTTATCACAATACCTACTTAGCTTCTTGTTTTACCCCGTAAGAATTTTTTGTCGACGGAACAGAACTTCAAAAAAATAATAATTCTATCGTGAAGTACCTTTATGTGCACCTAGTGCAAAGAGTGTTTGTCAAGATGGCTGACATTCGTATATTACGTAAGTTTTTAGAGTTATCTTTAAAATTTTAGGTTTAATATAAAGACAATTTAGACGGTATTGTTAAAACTTTTTTTGGATTAACTTTATAATAAAAATAATTTGTAAATACGTAAAATTATTTAAAACTTGTGTTTACTTACACCTGGTCGTCAGGCGGTTTCTAAGGCGGACTTTGTTAATAAAGATTCTTCATCCATATACTTTAATTTAATTTCTAGGTTGTGATTGCAGGGAAACACTGACGCAGGTAGCGAGTTCCACTTTTTTCAGTGCGCATCAGGAAAGAAGAGAGATTCTTCAAATAAAAAAGCTAGCACGTTTCATTATGATTTATTTGTAAAAGGATATTTTTTTACAAATTATGTGTGTTTATTATACATTTTTTTTCGCTTAGTACGTCAAGCGCCTACTATCTACAACTTTAATAACAGTGGCTCAATCATTACTGTCCTTTAAAAAAAAACAATGTCATATTTTACCGCCAAATTTCAAAAGGGTTGTCCACACAGACTACCTGAGTTGGAGAAAAAGATTTTTATCTTGTGCTTTTAAGAAAATGAACCGTGTTCGACACGGTTTTGGACAAAAAGATATATTATTTTAGTGTGGTTCAATTAGATTAGAATGATTTCTGAAGACCCTATACTAATTTATAAACAAGAAGTAGGTAGTCTGCAGTCTAAGTTCAACAAAGTTATATGACTAGAGCGAGATGATGCACTGGAAGAGCGACTCACGAAAATGTCATACAACAGTGTTATAGAATATTGTTATTCTAATGTGTACGTATTGTGACATGTTGCAAAGTTAAAAAAACGGTTGCCTGTAAAAGTCGGTTTTACGGGCGAAGATTTTACGTGACACCGATCATGTTTGAGTGGGAGAGAGACGCAAGGCATTCGCCGGTCCGGCAGGCTTCTCTCTCGTTTGGTGACTCATCGTTACGTTACCGGGCGTTACACTTTTTCATGAGTGACTCCGAGCCGCAACCTAATTTAAGACGTTGTCACGTCAAAAATAATGTCAGATTTAGTGGACGTGTCATAAAACACAATTTATACAACATTTAACATAATCTGTACGAATAAGGTACAAAGATATAGGTACATGTATAGACTATGATATAGAGATAAAGACATAGAATACGTAGTACAAAATTCGTTATTTTCTTTAGGTAATACCTACCTCATTCTACCTATATCCTCTTAATCTAACAAAAAAGAGGAAAAATAACCGAATCTCGTTATAAAACCCCATCTTATCCCGACCTAATCGAAAAAGAGGTTTTTGTTGTATACATTTATAATCTATATCCTCTGTTTTAATCATCTCCCACTATTTGCAACTTTCTGCCTTTAACGTAGAGCCCATTTCAGATTGGCATCTTTTAATGAGATTTCATAGTCTGATCAAAGTAAAAGGTCATAAGTTTGACACTGAGATTAATGATTTTGAACTTTAATGCTATGCAGATAGGGAAAAGATTGGAAGGAGCGATTTGAATATAAAGCGCCGTTTTGAGAACTCGATTTGAAACGAAACTCGTTTGGGAAATACTTTAACGACCTTTAAATCTTATTACCGAGGAACAGAGCTTACTTTCAAACGTAACGTATCAATTCTAATGCAATTCCACGCGCCTTTGTTTCAAACGTGCTCCGCGTTCTATATTTGAAATTGTTCTTTCCTTTTACGTTTACATGGGACTAGGGAATTTGGACTTTTTAGTCTCGATCTAAGGTAGGTTATGGCCTGCAACGAGATTCGCAGTTAGGTCATTCTGGTTCCAAAAGGATATTATTGATTAGCAGTGTAGTCAGCCAATCAGGGGCCGTCTCTCTCAAAATGGCGGAGGGTAGCGCGCCCTTTCTGAAAATTTATACCCATCCATTTAATTTATTACTTTACGCATTGTGTTTCGCCGACATTAATCTTTTTCTGCTTTTATTAATGGTGGTCCCGCTGTTTTATTTTAATGAAATGTGGGCGATTTTCCCGCGCGCCGCCATTTTGGTTTTCGTATTGATTTTTGCCGTGGAACTTTGGTAACAAATAAATACTTACTTAGGTACGTAGGCGTAGTTTCTTGTTCTAGAAATTTATTGTGACGGTTTTTGGGGAGTTTTTAGGTAGGAACTAGCTACAAAAGATTAGAAATGATTGCAGATTGTTTTCTTTAGTATTAAACGATCCCGACCATTAAGTAAGTAGGTTTTAATTAGGGTAGTAGTATTTTTACAACCACACATTTATGATACATGACCGTGACGTCACGTTTTTGTATTCCCATACAAAAAATATGGAGGCAGACCGTTTTGACAAATAATAAAAGGTATGTCAACGATTGGTGGTGTCATCTCGTCTATTCCTTCAGTCGCAGTGAGACTGAACTATGGAACGGACTCCCTAAGGAAATCCAGCGGTCGACGTCGAAATTGTCGTTTAAAAGGTCACTGCAGTCCCACTACAGGAATGAACTGTCTCTCCTGTCTCAGTGATATTGTGTTCTTACCATGTGTACCATCATTATGTATAACGTAATAATACGTAATATTATGTCTTATATTGCATTTTATGTAAAAAAAACTCAAGTTATTTGTTTGTATATTTACTTATAAATTCGTCTTAGTACGTAAATAACTTGAGTTAAGTACATTGTTTGTTTTTTATTTTAACTTTATGTGCACCGCCTGAATTTCTCTGCTCGGACCATGGTTGACTGGTAGAGAATGCCTTTGGCATTAAATCCGCCAATGTACCTACATCGCATTCATAGCATTCACACGTCAACTTACCTGTAAACTAAGTATTAAAAGTTCTGTCATTTACGCTAATTTAAAATAAATTCTACATTACCTCAATCTCTAGCATTTCATTTAAATTTATATATATATATATATATATATATATATATATATATATATATTATCTTATGTGGCATATAATTCTTTTTTTTTTTGTTTTCTCTTTTATTTATTTTGTCGCACCGCCCACTAAACATTTCTGCTTAGCCCAAAGGTATGACTGGTAGAGAATGCCCTACGGCGTTAAGTCCACCTTTTGTACAAAGTATTGTTGTGCAATAAAGCTTAAATAAATAAATAAAATTTAAGTAGCAATTCTTTAGATGAATTGTTTACCCCGTACATCTAAATGGTCCTTCGAGATGAATAACCACCTTATTTACCTCTCCTCACAACCTGATTTCACATTATTAAAAATTATGCTCAATGCATATTTTCCATTTACCATCAAAAACTTTGTAAAATATTTATCTCAAAATTGATAGTTGTTTTCGTGAAAGTCTTCACTATTTTACATGACTTGAGACTATTTACGCGTCTGATTATGAAAAAGTTTCTAATAACAACTCGACTTTTACCACAATCTAATATCTACTTTTGAACTTCGGCTATATTGGGAATCATTCGATATTTTATGTGGGTTCTCTAATAATTCTTGCTTATTTGAAAACCCAAGAGTTTCAGTTATTCAATTATGGAATTCTAATGAAAGATTTTTTATGGCATAGATTATGTTTAAAAATGTATAACGTCGAAAACATATTTCGAAGTAAGCTTTACAAGAAACTATAGATAACATAACCAGAAATAAAACTTCTCAAATTTTCCTTCATAACATCTGTAAAGACACTCTTTTACAAGTGCAATCGAATTTTCCATCCAAACGACCTTCGCGGTCAATTTTCTTAGTATTTTGACAGTGAAAAAAAAAGTTACGCGCCAAAAAACCATAGCCAATGACATTTTACTTTCATCGGTAGTGGCACCAAGGACGGCCGAAACGCACAGCCACGATGATTTAACACTTGTTCCTCATAGTCATGCTAAGGCCAGTGAACCGTATGAGTTTATAGAACACACCAAACATCGGGTTGTGCATAGTTTGGTTTCTTATAATCTACACTCCCTCACTTACCACAAAATATCAGGAAGTAAAAGTGATTGAAGTTTAAAATTTGAGGTCCCCGTCATAATCAGAAACTAAGGTAACCTAGGTTCTTCGGTGGTAACAATGGCGGGATTTTACTCTTCTTTTTTTATAAGGCACAGATATTTGTAATGTTGTTAGACCAAAGTCTTTATTAATGTTACCGGCTATGATTGAAAAAGTCTTTATTTTTAAATAAAACATTGCTGTGAGATATACTACGCTCATCGGTAATGTATGTTAGGAGGTGATATTTGGATTAGCTCGATAGTGACATGCACAAACATGTGCTATGTTGAATAGGATATACGTAGATGAGTAGTAGATTTTTACTGGAGTCTGTTTTTTTTTTAATATTGGCCTTTAGAAAAATACATAGCTAAACTGCTCATAAGTACTGTTAATTGTACCTAAATAACACTGAATCGCTTATAGTAGTTATCAAGGAAAGTCAGGCGGACAAGACAAACACTGACTTTGCAAAGGGGAAAATGCTAAGAACTTCTGTATCTTGAAAATGTTTTGACTTTACATGGCAAAATTTTATAATAATTTATTATAGTATAATGTATGTATATTATGATTGTTTTTATAGTGCAATAAAGCTTCTTTTTTCTCAAATAAATAAATAAAATGTTGTATCAGAGATGTTTCACCTGCAAGTGTTTGTTTCTTCGGTTTACGCGAACAGTAGACATTGAAACACTTTTTTACGAATAATTTCATCTACCTGTAACCAAGGACGCTGAAACGGGGCCGAAACGTCAGGTTAAAATAAAATTAAGGTAAATGAATCGCGAAATCATCCGTAAAAAAGTGTATCATTTCAATACACGTAAATTCCACTTGGAACAGTACTTAAAAACTGTTTCAAATTGTTTTTTTATTTCATTTATTTTGCCATCAAACAGTCATATACAGAAGCAGATATATGTTTAAATCTCTATATATATAAAATTCTCGTGTCACAATGTTTGTTCCCTTATTCCTCCGAAACGGCTTGACCGATTCTCATGAAATTTTGTGAGCATAATGAGTAGGTCTGAGAATCGGCCAACGTCTATTTTTCATACCCCTTAGTGATAAGGGTTGTCCACCTTTAACATTTATATGGCAAAACAACGTTTGCCGGGTCAGCTAGTTATGATATAAATAGACCTTATAGTGCCTAAATGATGTAAGTATAATTAAATATAAATATAAAAATACTATCGATAAAAAAAATGTAGAAAATCAACATTGCGATTAAACGTTGATGCATTTGAAATGCTTACATTAGCTAGATCCGTAAACTGTAATACATAGATTAAATTAATATTAAAACTAAGATACTCATATAATACGGTAGTTGACACCACCAATCGTTGACGTACTTTTTATCAACTGTCAAAACGCAATCTTCATAGAGCTTGTATGGGAATAACACGCTTTGACGTCATCGCGTGCAATGCCGACTGAGTGACTAATTATCATTTGAATTCCAATTAAAAATCAAATAATACGAACTGCAGAAAAATATTAGTGTAAAGGCATCTGAAATTATGAATTATTTTAGAGAAAATCAGTTTTTGAATATTTCTTTCATAGTGGAAACAAGCCTATTCCTTATAGTTTCCTTTTCAACATGCTATGGGGTATGTTATGTAAATCAATGCCAGTAAATTGTTCATTATAAACGTTGGTGGAGCGATAGAAAAATGTGAAAATGAAAAATCATTTTTTTATTCGTTGCAAAGTAATAAACCAACAACATCAGATGTAGACTCGATCTTTTAAGTGCATAGCGCCTGTGCTAGAAAGAGTCACACTTCATTAGCAATAGAAATCATTCGTGAGGTAGCATTCCAAGTCATACGCCTAAAATCAACCAACCGTGACCAAACCAAACATCTTTGTACATACTCGTAACAACAATGTACCACATAACCTTTTATACCATACAATAACCACCCCAATCTGAGCCAGAAAATACTCGTTAATGGTTAAACCCCATGGGATTGAGATGTCAGGCATATATTAATCATAAAACATACAATGGAGACGACGCATTTGTAGTTCGGGCTATTGAAGTTGGAATGAAATATCTTTATGTGGACGATGGTGTTTTTAAACGTATAAGAAGGTTCTGGATAAAATGACAGTTACAAACTTTAAAGTGTGTTTGCGAAGTAGTGCTCTCTCTCTGTCTGGGTGTCCACGGAAGACCAGCGTCGTGGCATTCCTGAGATGCTACGACACATGCTGAGTGGCCCAACTTTTCAGTATCTTGTGTATGTGCTTTTGAATATGTGTTTTTCTATTTTGTATATGTATGTGATACTGAATAAACATGTTTTCTTCTTCTTCATCTTCTTCTAATATATCTAAACTTGAACTTGAACTTGACATTTTCGACTCTAGCTTGGCTCACTTCAGAAATGTTTTGAAAGATATCCTCAAAGTGATCTCCCTCGCTGATTAGTTTTTCCAGATTTAATTTGTTTTTAACTATCTGCGTTATGTTGGTTTAAGAAACTTTTTATACATAAAAAAAACCTATTGTTTCTCAGTTTTAACATGCCGTGATTGCACGCTTATGGATTATATCTTGTGTAACTCTATAGTTCTTAGTTACTGCTTTAAGTCATGCCATGATGTAATCTGTGTTGTCCAATTAAAAAAAATAAAAAATAAAGTTATGGCGCTTTATTAAAAAAAAAAAAACTAAACCAAGATAGCCTTACCAAACAATAAAAAAAGAACACTTATGCACTGTCTAAATATTATTCATTTCCATATTCTATGTTTCTCCGATCAAGGATAGAAAACTGTCAATTTCATACAAACGGCTATAGCCACAATTTACCTTTCTCATTTAATTTTCACTGCACCCATTCTTTCTGCATGACCATGACGTTGACTGGCAGAAAATGCTTTTAGCATTAAGTCCGCCCTATGTACATTTCTTGTGCAAATAAGTTTTAATTTAAATATAGCCTTCGATAGTTTTTAGTATGAAACTGACAGTTATTTTACTAACAGTCAAAGGTAGATAGAATATTGAAATTGGCCCTTTAAGGCAAGTACAGCGCGATTTTCCTTTTTGTAAGCGATTGCATTAAAATCAATATGTAATAGGTACAATGCATTAAATAATTCCGATTCAAAAATGGAACAAAAGATCGAAACCCAATAATAAAAGTCGATTATCTTCGAAATTTTGTGAAGGACACGTATTTTGACGGCGCGGCGTCGTTCAATAATGAGCTCAAACGAAACCACCATTAACTAACCTCCCTCACCCCTCTCCGTCATGCAATTTTCTAGCTAAAACCCGGAAATGGGAATACGGGTAGAGGTCTGTTTAAACTGGTCCCCGGCGCCGAGTGACAGCGGCGTTCGAATTTCAAAAAAAGAATTCCTTTTTCGTTGTCGACTTTTCCACGAGTCATCGTTTCGGCCAGTGTTCTTTGTGATTAATATTTCTTTTTTTTTCTGGTGATTGTCTATGTTTTTTTTTGGGTAACAGACATTATGCATTTTGAAAACGCATTCGGCTTTTGATGTTTTTGTCGGAAATAAATGCTATTATATTGCTTATGGTTGCAATAAGAGGTCTTTTGTTATCACATTAAAGCATTCCCAACTAACTTATATGGTGACATTTAGTAGTACAACTCAATCGTGGACGGATTTTAGGGCGAAATATTTTTAACTGCCTATAGTATCGTTATTTTAAATCTTTTTGAGATCAATAGCATCACTATTCAGTAAGCTTTAACTCTCAAACAAGCCCAAATACCTAAGAGTTTTGGCACAATTGCTGCAAAACGTCGCTCGCGCCGTTTGGTTGGCTTGACGCGCTGTAACGCTGTAAGTCGCGAGTCGTTGCGTCAGAAAGTGGCATATGTGTCCTGGCGGTAAACAAAAACGGTACGCCAGCTATCCTATGTATTGACAAAAACCAAATTATTATTACGGAAAGATTAAAGCACAATCTTGCGTTGTGCCTCGCCCGGGGGTCGAATTGCTGACTCACCAGACAAATGGTTACCACTGAGCCTAGGGGGCGAGTCGGATGTATTGCTTTGGATAAAACTGTGTCGTGGAATTGACGATATTTTTGTTCGTTTAGAAATAAAAACTCGCTATAACACCGAAGATTCATAGAGTAGAGAAGAGAGAGAAGATAAAGATAAGCTAGTAAATATTGCAGTGAAGTGGTTAACACAAATTTTTAAGCTTAATTACTCTCTCTACATGTCCCCACAATATTACCTTCTAAAAACTACACCCATGCTATGCAATCAAATCATCGTTTGAAATTATTTTCGCTGTCGAAAAATCAAATGTCTGAAGCAGGAATCGAACCTGCGTCAATGGGAATCCGATCCGTGTGCAGAAACCAATCCGCCACGGACGTTGGCAAAGCCTGATTAAATTTGATGGTTTGATTGCCTCAGACGGTGGATTTTTCTAAAACTATTTTCTTAATTATTCAAGGTGAATGCTTATCACGAGAAAACATAAAACTATTTTAACTGTTTTTGGTTATAATTTGTTTTGTCCATTGCATTTTGAACCAAAAGCGATATTTTATTTTAATATTTTTTATTTATTTGGGCAGACAATATTGGCGAAATACATATTTACATTTAATTCTAATCTTTAAAACTACATATAGGTATGCATGTAAATTTATAAATTTATGAAATTATAACTTTGACAATGTTTTTTTTTGTGTGTTGTGTCTGTGCATCTCTTTGTATTTGTGTATGTTTCTATGAGTGAATTCTTGAAATAAATGATTTATTACTATAGTTATATTAAAAATATCGTCATTTTTTACATTATATTACAGCAATACGTAATTTTCCTTCTTAAACTTGTATAAGCGCCTTATACATAAGCTCAGTCCCCTTTCTATATATATTAAGTAAATAAGGGTCGCTCCCTCCGCAGGGCGAAATAGTATAGGGGTATTTGACATATCAAATACCCCATATCCATAACCATAGATAAACCCTGGACTTTTAGAGAAATATGTAAGGGTAATTTTGTTTTTTCGTTTTCTATATGTTTATTTCTTTTTAAGTTTTGCGTTGTGATTCTTAAGGGAATTAAAAGTAGTAGTAGTAGTGTGTTAAAATATGTTTTTGAGGTGGACATACTCGTAATTTATTTTTTTATTTAAGCTTTATTGCACAACAAAACTAAAGCTGAAAAAGATGATTATTTTGCTTTAAATTTCCACGAAACGACGCCAGCGCAGGAACCAAAATACATCCGAGCGAGAGTCGCTCGTAGTCTGTCGAAGCGAAAACATCTCCTGAGGATGCCACGTGTAGTGGCGAAACGCGTCGAGTGTTTGTTGGTGTCAGTGTTGTGATTCCGGGTGCATCTTCTGTGTCACGTTGTGAGTTGTAGTTATTGTAAGTCCTGCGACTTCCAGTTCTAGCTTTTTCAGGTGATTACAGTTGGATGTATTTTGGTTCCTGCGCTGGCGTCGTTTCGTGGAAATTTAAAGCAAAATAATCATCTTTTTCAGCTTTAGTCATGGATTTCCGCAAAGTAACGCCTGATTCCATCAACTACAACAAAACTATGTACAAAAGGTGGACTTTACGCTGTAGGGTAAAGCTATTGCAACACTACACGCATACGCCTAGTCGCACACACACAATCGCAGTGCCGAAATCTGCCGAAATAAAACGACGTTAGACGATGTGTTAGGTTTTTAAGTTACGGAATTTCTTGATTTGGTCGCTGCTCTCAAAGCCCGCGATAAAAGCCATGCAATAGCTTTCTTATCAGCCTATATACGTCCCACTGCTGGGCACAGGCCTCACCTCAACTACGAGGTGGTCGAGCCATACTCCACCACGCGGGCTCAGTGCGGATTGGTGGACGGGTGTTTGTAAGGTAAGTGACCAACCTTACTGTCAGATGTTACAAAGCCGCTCGAGGGCCTCTGACAAAGCTTAACGACTAATATCTATCGATATTAACCGGGACCAACAGCTTAACGTGCCTGCCGAAGCACGGAGATGCTTGTAGATAGATGTCACTTAAATGGTCAGAATGGTCACCCATCCCAAACATGACCGCGCCTATGGTTGCTTAACTTTAGGTATCACTACCAAAGCGCTGCCACCGCTGCGTCACAAGCACCTCTATACTATACCTATACATCTATCACTGCAATAGCTTTAAAAGTCTGTAATTACAGCATATTCTGGAAACGAAACTACTTAAAAATAGGACTTACAAGCTCTCACATTGATGACCAGACCGGACACCCTGTATGTATTATCTATCATTGATACTTTTATTGAGCACACTGTATTATCTCTATACAATCTGTCCGGACATGACATACCGATATTTGAAGGGGCTATTCTCCAGGTATTTTTATCGACAATTCAACCCCTCTACAGTCCCCTGCCTCACCCCCCTCAAAATGGCCGCCATTTTAATCTTTACTTAACAATTCTGATAGTGAATTTATGAAAATTGCAATAACTTCGAAAGTGAGTGTCATAAAATACTAAATTTGGTTTTATTTGAACAATAACAAGTTGTTCTAGGGACCACTAAACAAATTTAATTGATAAGAGTGATGAAACATACTTTAAAAAATTCGAAAACCGCAAAAAAACATAAAAAATTCCGAAAAAAAATTACATTTCTGCACATAATTAAAAAACTAGCCCCTTATGATGGTATTTTTTTATTTTATTTCAATGGTTAGTTATGTTAGCTACAAAATGACACCAAATTTGTAAGTAATAAGTAATCCGCTTTAAGAAAAAAAAAACATTATTAAAACTCTGACATAGGTCGAAATGAAAGTAATATGGCATTATTTTTAAATTTTGATTTAAAATTAACAATCATTTATTAAAAATCATTCATAAACAAATTATGTATCTAAACTAACTAAAAATTAAATTGAAAACTGTTCAAAATGGCCGCCGTTACATAATAAGCACTTAACAGTTCTTATGATAATGTCTTTCGTGGAACGGCGCCGAATTTTTTTTCTTAAAGCGGATTACTTATTACTTACAAATTTGGTGTCATTTTGTAGCTAACATAACTAACCATTGAAATAAAATAAAAAAATACCATCATAAGGGGCTAGTTTTTTAATTATGTGCAGAAATGTAATTTTTTTTCGGAATTTTTTATGTTTTTTTGCGGTTTTCGAATTTTTTAAAGTATGTTTCATCACTCTTATCAATTAAATTTGTTTAGTGGTCCCTAGAACAACTTGTTATTGTTCAAATAAAACCAAATTTAGTATTTTATGACACTCACTTTCGAAGTTATTGCAATTTTCATAAATTCACTATCAGAATTGTTAAGTAAAGATTAAAATGGCGGCCATTTTGAGGGGGGTGAGGTAGGGGACTGTAGAGGGGTTGAATTGTCGATAAAAATACCTGGAGAACAGCCCCTTCAAATATCGGTATGTCATGTCCGGACATACTGTATATATAAAATTCTCGTGTCACAATGTTTGTTCACATACTCCTCCGAAACGGCTTGACCGATTCTAATGAAAGGTCTGAGAATCGGCTAACATCTATTTTTCATACCCCTTAGTAATAAGGGTAGTCCACCCTTAACATTTATATGGCAAAACAACGTTTGCCGGGTCAGCTAGTCTATAATATAAAAATGAATTGCGAACTATGTTAGTAAGCGCGTAACTCAGGAACGCCTGGACCAATTTAGTCAATTCTTTCTCTATGATATTCCCTATAGTGCAGTATAGGGTATGGTAATTACAAAGAAAAAAAACCGGGCAGGACAACGTCTGCCATGTCCGCTAGTATACCTATTATATGTAACTGTATGTACTCACCAGTCTCGGTGTCCACGGTGTAAGACAGTCCCGCCCACGGGTCGTCCTGAACAAAAACAACATTATACCAACACCTATAAGCAAAAAATACAATTATAAGTTTAAAACAATATATGCGGCTATCCAAACTAATATCTCTATATATATATAAAATTCTCGTGTCACAATGTTTGTTCCCATACTCCTCCGAAACGGCTTGACCGATTCTAATGAAATTTTGTGAGCATATTCAGTAGGTCTGAGAATCGGCCAACATCTATTTTTCATACCCCTTAGTGATAAGAAAAATAATTTATGTAGCAAAACAATGTTTCCTGGGTCAGCTAGTCTCTATATATATAAAATTCTCGTTTCACAATGTTTGTTCCCTTACTCCTCCGAAACGGCTTGACCGATTCTCATGAAATTTTGTGAGCATATTGAGTAGGTCTGAGAATCGGCCAACATCTATTTTTCATACCCCTTATTGATAAGGGTTGTCCACCTTAAACATTTATATGGCAAAACAACGTTTGCCGGGTCAGCTAGTTAATATTATAAATGCAAAAGTAACTCCGTCTGTCTGTCTGTTACTCAATCACGCCTAAACTACTGAACCAATTTGCATGAAATTTGGTATGGAGATATTTTGATACCCGAGAAAGGACATAGGCTACTTTTTACCGCGGAAAAATGACGCATTCCCATGGGAAAATTCAAGTGGGCCGATCGCTTTTACGCCTAAACTACTGAACAGATTTAAATGAAATCTGGTAAGGAGATAGCTTGAGACCTATAAGAGAGGACATGAGTTACTTTTGACCGCGAGAAAACAACGCAATCCCATGGGAAAAATTACTAACGGGCAATATTATCGCTTTCACTCCTAAATTACCAAAGATTTCAATTATATTTGGATAAAATTGGTATTACGTGAAAACAACGCATTCCAAAAAAAAAAAACAACCTAATGCGGACGGAATCGCGGGCAAAAGCTAGTCTCTTATAGTTTTGGAATAGTCGCCTTTGAACACTCAGGAAACTAATGCTGATGCTGCATCGCGTGTGCATCAATACAGTTGCATTTCACAATACTGACGACCGCTTGGTGCAGTCCACAGGTCGGACTTCTAAAACCAAGGGTCGCGGGTTCGATCCCCGCACAGTACAAGCATAAAGGTGCATGAACATGTGTTCGTACTGGTCTGGGTGTTTTCTATGTATAATATGTATTTATTTACAATAAAAGTATTTAGGTATGTTTATCCGTTGTCTAGCACCCATAACACAAGGCTCGTAGCTTAATTTGGTACTAGAGAATTGGTGTGATTGTTGTGAATATTTATTTTAAAAAAATACTAAACTATCACCGTAGGTAATTTGCCACTTAACTAGCTGGCTAGTTTTGAATAACTTCTTAAAATTTGAAGATGTCTCCCACAATCATTGATGAAACATACGCTGGCTCAAAGCGTTAAAAATCACTTACAAAATTCAAAGACTCCATTAAGGTTCTCGGTAGCTCGGTGGTCAGAGCATTGGACCGGAGCTCCATAGGTCGGGGGTTCGATTGCTTCCCGATGACCGGAGCCGAAAAGAATTTTTTAAGTGTTTTGTCTTTTCGAAACTTCTTAAAACCTTACCTCTTTCACCTCAGGGTTGAGCAGCGAAGCCTTTACCTTCTCGATGTTTTCTTCATCTTCTTTCTTCTTGAGCGTCTCCGTCAACGGCTCCTTGCGGATCTCGTCGCTAGCCACTTTCGTTGCTTGCGGACCCTCCTGTAAAAGAGGTTTTATAAGTATACCACTTCATTCATGATTTAATTATAAATGTTATCCCTCTATTACAAAAGAAATAGAAATATTAAAAAAAAAATAGTCTAGGTAGATTTCGACAACCGAGGCCAAGATCAGCCAAGGAGATATTAGGTATAGTGCACAAGTGTGAGCGCAATTCACGGGTGCACTTACTATTCTTTCACTCTCAAAGTTCGGTGAGACGGCAATCCGACATGACCGGAGAGAGATCAGGCGCAGGTCCAACGGCTTAACGTGCTTTCCGAGGCACGGGGGAGTAACACCGCCATTTTCCCGACTCCGAGCTGTTTTTGAGAAATTCATTACAGAAAAACTCACAATCAATTTTGGCTCGACCTGGGATTCGAACCCAGGTGTCTTTTTCATGTGCCGCTTTAAAGGACTAAGTATGCGGGTACCTCTTTTTTACCTAGGCAACGGGACCTTCTTTGCAAGAAATCAATTCTACTTTAAGCCCTTGGGAGCATCAGATTTAATTACCAATAGAATGAATAGATTTTTTTATTTTGAAGCTGCTGTAAATTTAGTTATAATAATAATAGTACTCCCGGCCGATTTCAACCACGGCAACCAATCTCAACGGAGATCAGCCAACTAGGCAGAAGATATTATAGTGCACAAGTGTGAGCGCAATACACAGGTGTACTCACTGTTCCATCACTCTCAAAGTTCGGTGAGACGGCAATCCGTCATGACCGGAGAGAGATCAGGCGCAGGACCAACGGCTTAACGTACTTTCCAAGGTACGGGGGTGTAACGCCGCCAACTTCCCGACTCCGAGCTGTTTTTGAGAAATTCATCTAAATCTAGTTACTAAAGTAAGAATACCAGCTGCTGACACTCACCATCTGCACAGGGTCCTCGAGGGAGAAGCCCATGTCCACATCCTGCTTCCAGAGGACCTCGATCAGGTCCATGTCCTGGGAACAAAGAAAAATTGCGTTAAAACCTTTCTTATGCACTCTAATTCTACCAGTGGAGACATGTAAATGGCCTTCTTTATATTTAAAATATTATTTAATTTCTATCTAGCTATAAGTTTTCCAAATTGTAAAATAAAATACAATATAATAAAACCTTCTAACTATGGGCCTTATAAAGAAGCTAAAAATAACACAACGAGCGATGGAGAGGGCTATGCTCGGTGTTTCTCTACGAGATCGAATCAGAAATGAGGAGATACGTAGAAGAACTAAGGTAACCGACATAGCCTTGAGAATCAGTAAGCTCAAGTGGCAATGGGCAGGGCACATAGCGCGAAGAACTGATGGCCGTTGGGGCAGAAAAGTTCTGGATTGGAGACCCTTCGACCAGAAGCGCAGCGTAGGACGTCCACCAACAAGATGGACAGACGACCTTGTAAAGATCGCAGGATCACACTGGATGCAGACCGCTTGTGATCGGTCGATGTGGAAAACTGTGGGGAAGGCCTATGTTCAGCAGTGGACGTCCTTTGGCTGATAATGATGATGATGATGATGAATAAAACCTTCAAAATGTACACTTAAAAACTTTCTTTGAATCCTACTAATCTTATATATTATAAACGCGAAAGTTTGTCTGTATGGATATTTGTTACTCTTTCACGCTAAAACTACTGGAACGATTTGGATGAAATTTTGAACATAGATAGATTATAACATAACAACACATAGGATACTTTTTATCCCGTTAAACTTCACGGTTTCTGTAAGATACGAGGAAAACAAGTTCTAAGCGAGTAAAACCACAGGGCAGAGCTAGTTATACAGTTATATAGTAGTAGCTAGGTATATAGTTATAAATAAGTCTATCTATTAAGAAAAATTGCATCAAAATCCGATGCGTAGCTTTACAAGATCTAAGCTAAGATCATACATGCATAGGGACAGACGCGGCAAGCGACTTTCCTTTATACTATATAGTGATTGTACTGCAAAAACAATAATAATAGTCCTCCTGGCCGATTTCGACCACGGCGGCCAATCTCAACAGAGATCAGTCAACTACGCAGGAGATATTATAGTGCACAAGTGTGAGCGCAATAACCAGGTGCACACACTATTCCATCACTCTCAAAGTTCGGTGAGACGGCAATCCGACATGACCGGAGAGAGATCAGGCGCAGGGCAAACGGCTTAACGTGCACACGTGTAACACCGCCAACTTCCCGACTCCGAGCTGTTGCAGAGAAATTCATGACAGAAAATCTCAGAAACTTTTTTGGCAAAAACAATACTTAGAACGAAATAAGCTATTGTCGATTTTTTTGTAGCCCAATTAACTCATTTTAAAAACTTAACTAGTACATTTACCTAAAAAAAGGACCCAGTCTCCTTATAAACCTAACATCGGTAAGTACTACTTAAAAACATAGCCAAGTACCCACAAACATAGCGCTTATATAAAGAATTATATATACATACGCAGCAATCCACCATTTTAATTGGTTTACTACAGCAAAATTAATTACTAATCTCCTAAGAAAACAGTCTTAGCATAACTCACATGACCTTTAATAGACAATTTCAACCTTAACACATAAAAAAAATTAAGTAAAATTTCCTATGCACATCGAATAACTTAAGTCTTTCTTGATTGTAATTCAGATTGCTGGTCGCTTTAATACGTTGGAATACACGATGACTGTTGTAAATGATATCAAAACGTATTTAGATGGGAGCAAATTCGATTTTTGTTTGTAAAAATACACACAGCGGGGGATTAATTAATTTTACTATACCAAATAGTATAATACAACACGCGCATCCTGAGGGGTGAAGATATTCCTGTTTCATTTTGAAAAAAACCGGTCAAGTGCGAGTTGGACTCGCGCACCGAGGGTTCCGTACAAACCTGTAGATAAGGAGTAGTAACTTTGAAATTTTCAAAACTGTCAAAAATATTTTTCTAAAATATTTTTTTTATATGATGAAACTGAAAATTTACGGTTTTCGTAATTTTTCCTATATCTGTACTATAAGACGTGACTTCGTACTAAATTTCAAGATTCTAAGTTTACGGGAAGTACCCTGTAGGTTTTGATTCCCGTGCGAGTTTCGAAAATTTGCGGAAATTTGCGGCCTAAATGGCTGTATCTTTTGATTGCGTTGGCTTAGAAGGTTGATTTTTCTACAGCTTCCAGGGACAGTAGACCTAAGTATCATATAGAAATTTCAGTTTGATACCTCCACGCGTTCCTGAGAAAAACGGTCTTGACAGACGGACGGACGGACGGACGGACAACAAAGTGATCTTATAAGGGTTCCGTTTTTTTCTTTTGAGGTACGGAAGCCTAAAAAAAAACACGACTTTTTATATTAACTTTTTCATTTATTTTAAAGTAGAGATGGACCGAGTACTCGGTACTCGGCGTACTCGGTGTTTTTTTCAATACTCGTACTCGGCCGAATAACTCGGTGCAAGTGACGAGTACTCGGTAATGTAAATTTAATAAACAGCATGTCTGGAATAAGTTTGCTAGTGGCCAACTGGAGGAATTAAAGTATGTACCTAAATGACCACATACATATGTCAATGAACAAGCCCCTAATCTGGCGTTTGTCAATTCCTATTGGTTAATTATAGGGCAGCTAGGCCGCTGCGGATCGACAAACTGTATGTAGTTCAAGGGATATATCATCAAATCACATACATATTATGTTGATTAGTGAAGTCATGATTTATTAATTCAAATTCAAAAAAATACAGTGAGTAGGTATTGCTGGCAAGCAAGTGGCAAGCTTTAAACCGAATAATACTCGGTACTCGGTAAAACAACTACTCGGCCCATCTCTTTTTTTAAATATCTTTGGCTGAGGTGTGTTTATTAAATCCAACGTAAGGGCGCGTTCACTATATAAAGTCCGTTTTAACAGGTCCGTTTAAACGTACAACGTATATGTTATTAGCGTATGTAGATGTCACGTTCACAGATAATACAGTATTACGTTTCCAGAGGCCGTAGATACTCTGTAACGTTTCGTATGTATTTTCGGATATAACCAGCCTTTTTCTTAGTGAGCAAGCTAGTAATAAAGCCAAAACTAATGTAAGGGACGTTCCGGGCTGAGTACCATCTCGTTTACCGCTCAACAGAAGCGTTTCTACGCATTATTTTGTAAATTTTTTTTGTAAGAACGCTGTCAATGAGCTGAAAGCGTAATAACCCACCCCCCAGTGCTGTGCTATGCGAAAACTATCTTCAGTAGCGAAAACAGACGTTATAATGTGAACCCACCCTAAGTTAGGGCCAATGAGAAGATATAACAGTTTAAATACCTATAATATTGGTTGCCAAATAGAACGTTTCATTGACTTAATGATTTTGTTTGCTACAGGCGTTGTGTATCGTATCAATCCTATATAAAACTATGCTAATATAACTATAGAATAGAAACAAATTCTTATCTTTAATCATTGTCCCAATGTATAATAAGATGTTTTACATATAGTTTAGTTACTGCGGAAAATGACCGAAGTCCGAAGGAATGGGCTAGATGACACCACCAATCGTTGACATACTTTTTATTATCTGTCAAAACGGTCTGCCTCCATTGATTTTGTATGGGAATACATGAACGTGACGTCATGGTCATGTGTCAGAAATCGGAGTCAATTGACCGAATATTTATTGAGTTTTGTTCGTTTAAAAATTGGTTTATACAGCTTTTTGGAAATATATTGGTTGCATTAACTTCATAGGGGCTATGTTTTTTAAACGCCATGTCTTGAAAATATTTAAGATAGGTGTACAAGTAAGTAAAACAAGTAGCGCCATCTAAATATTGTACACTAAACAAGACTAATAACAGCCACAACAAAAAAGCGGAACCGTGGAAGCGCCATCAAGCGGAATCCGTACGAACATCTTGCTGAAACGAGGTGGCGAATGGTTTATTGCTTTCTTATTGGAACGATGTTCGTCTACTCCCCGCTAGATGGCTGTTACACTTATCCTTTGTTGTGCATATGGTTCGCTAGATGGCGCTACGCAAAGCACGCGTGATTTCATCACAATAAATAAGAATTTCATTCGAAGAAAATTTATTCTAACGCGAAACCCGTAAATTATTTTTAGTTTCAGCCGCTGCAGTCAACGTCTCGATGCGATTTGGTAAAAAGATTTGCTCTTCAAAATGAGGTCGGGGACGGTCAAGGCTAGGCAAGGTCGTTTTCTCATTTCGCAGCTGTTAGAACAAAAATACTTTATGTTGGGTTGATATACGAACGCATAATGTAAACCAATTTAGTTTTATTTTTACCATTTGTTTAAAAAAATAACCTTGGTGTGGACTATTATGAGCAAAGCTTAGAATATAGCGGGATTACTCACAACACAATAGGAAGGTAGCAAAAGATTTATCCGTCCGGAAAGGATTTTCAATGTCGAGGTCAAATGAGAAGGACTAGCGTTAATAAGTAAGTAATGAACAACCAAGCACGAATTTACATAAATTGATGCATCAATATTAAATGTTTGTTTGCCTACTTTCTATGTTGTTTTAATACTTAATAATAATATTTGAGTTGTTAATGTCAATTTTACTGCTACTCGGCGTTAGATGGCGCTAATTTCCTTTAAATTTAAATTTAGTAACTTTTAACCAAGACAGTAAATTAGTTTTTAATGTCAATCTTCCTGCTACACGGCGTTAGATGGCGCTAATTTTCTTTGAATTTTGTAGTTTCCAAGAAAGTTAGTAACTAGTTTATTTCTCAACAATCAAATTTAAAAAAAAATCTCCATATTAATTCATTGTATATTTATAAACGACAGTTTATCACTGGCTGCTGGACTGATTTCAATGAGATTCGTATTTAAAACACGCCTAGAGTTTTCAGTCAATAAACTCCTAGTTTACTAAACCTTAGAAGCAAATGACTCATTGCTACTACGAACCAAAGAACAGCTGGACTCATGATTTCATCATATTATCGTTGTGCTCGCTCATACGCGCTATCTCTATCTCCCCACGTTGTTAGCAAAAGTTATCGAGATATTGAAGTGCGGAATTAAATAATGTTTTGATAATAATATGATATGCCAGTATGAATGTTATAATAACTACGCACTCAGGTTAAGCACAATAGCGGCCAGTTTTTATATTCTATGTACTTTTGACTCTTAATTTATGTAATCTGAGGTTACGACCGTTTATCTAACTTTCAGCGATACATTTAGCGATTTGTATCCTATTCATAATGATTTTAAATATTTATTAAAAATGATTTTAAAAGATCAGTCTCTAAATTTGATGACCACTTTGGTGTAATGGTCAAGAAATTCACTTTTACCCAAGAGGTCGCGGGTTCGATCCCTGCAGTGTACAAACATTTGTGTGCATGAACATGTCTGTTTGTACTGGTCTGGGTGTTATATGTTCTATTTATTTAAGTTTATTTGTAATACCACTTTTGATTCTCATATCTGTAACACAAGTGCTTAAGCTACTTACCACAGAGTCAGATCAATGTATGTGATGTTGTTGAATATTTATATTTATTTATATATTTATAATGTCTTGTAAAAGGAAAGTACGTAAATTCTTAAGTAAATAGTTGCAAAAAAGTTATATATGTATCTTCGTAAAATCCGCACCACGGGCTTATTTCACAAACTTTTTGATGGCCGGTTGAGACTTCATCAGCCGATGACTGCCAGTGTTAATGTCAAAACTAAAAAATGACACTAACCGGCTGGTTATCAAAAACTTTGTGAAATCGGCAATTAGTATTTATTTACATACGAGTACTACTCTTAGAAATCAAATACAATTGCATTGGACCGGCCTTCCAAAGGTCGGCGTTTCGATTCCTCCCCGATGACCGGAGCCGAAAAGAATTTTTTAAGTGTTGTCTTTTCGAAATTAAATAAAAATAGCGTTGTAAACACAAAAAAATACTTAGCAAATAAAAAAATCAAATACAATTTCCCAAACTAATTAATTATGTACCTATAATGGCCGCCCGCGATTTCGATGCGTGGAAACCCTTAACTTCACAAATCTTAATTTTTTCTTTATAATTGTAACTTATGTGTTATTCTGGTGTGTTAGCTATATTTTTGTAAAATTTCAGTCAAATCCTTACAGTAGTTTTTCCATATAAAAATTAACATCCATCCATACTTACAATCTTTCGCGTTTATACTCGTAGTATAGTAAGTTGGATATCCAGAACAACGGGAGAGGTATTATCTTTAAAAATCTCCAGACGCATGTAATCTAGGTATTTCAAATATCTAATGACCTCAGGTGAGGTTAACATTTAATCCCGAGGTCGACGAACTGTTAAAAAACAAACCAATTCGACCTTTAGACAGGACTCTGACGTTTTAAACTGAGCCCTCAGTGCAACACCCCCAGACGTCTGTAGGCCTGCACCTGCGGGGTCAGTGACCCCTGGAGGGATGCGGGACAAAGCAGGTCTTTGACCTCTGGCAAAACAGTGCGAAAATTTGGGCTGATTTTTGATAAAACTAAAATTCGTATTACATAAAACAATCTAAGAAAAATAATAAGAAAATAGTAAAATTTTAACGTTAATAAGGAAAAACCATTAAAACATTTTAATCTTGGTGCTTAGGCATTGTTTTTAGTTGGTTGTACCTTTTTACGTGGCGGCTCCGAATTTGCCTTGTTTCGGTATGCTAAAAATCAGAAATCACTGTCATTGAAAGTCCTACGTTTTTATTCCTAACGTTGACATAGCCATTATGGCTACGTCTCAAAAAGCCGTAAAGAAAAAAAAACAACGTAAGTTTTTTCACGAAAGATGAAAAAAACTTTTTTGTCTGTGCGGTGATTTTAGAGTAACTGCTTAAAGTTATTTAATATGACCCTAAATAAAATTTCATTAATATATACTTATAAAATATAAGAATTAGACTAGCGGACCCGGCAGACGTCATCCTGCCTGCTGTTGTCCATCTCATAAAATATCCCTGAACTTTTACGAATAATTGTAAACTAAAATCATTCACATCGGTTCAGCCGATCTCGAGTTTTAGCGAGACTAACGAACAGCAATTATTTTTTTATATACGAGTAAAAGACTAGCCGGACCATTGTTGTTTTTGACATATTTCCATGTTTTCTCACCGTTTAAACCTTCCCTGAACTTCCACGAATAATTCAAAACCAAAATCATTCCAATCGGTTCAGCCGTTCTCAAGTTTTAGCGAGACTTACGAACAGCAATTAATTTTTATTTATAAGAAGATTATTCCTTACACAAAATCCTTGTCAAAAAACTGAAACAATTTTCGCGTTGCGTCACTCAGATAGGGAAACTTCATGTATTTAGTATTCTTCCAGAAAAATTCACCCCAATAGTATTATGTTGCCAAATGAAGTATGATATGACGCAGAATATCCGCGCAAGTGCAATAAGTACCTAGCTAAATAGGAAACAAGTTTAATGCTGTTCGTGTGCAAAAGAAATCGAAAGTGATTTACAAACTAGCAGAACACGTGTTCACAAAAATGTGTTTACGTACAATGTTTTATTGCAATGTTTGTGTGTCTATTGGTGTGATGCGCAAATACACACTATTTAGAATGCATTTTAAATAAAATGAAGGGTTTTAAAGTTCTACCAACTACGAAACAAGACGCCATCGCCACTAACACGTATTTGATTGAAGTAAATTGTAGTAATACAAGTTTCTTTATTTTTAATCGTTTATGTACCTTTTTTTTGTAACACAGTCAAACCTATGACAAGTATTAGGTCCTTACATATGAAATTGGCGTTTTGTCGTACTGGCCACTTTGATCACAAATTTTTCCTATTTGGTTAGGAATTCGAAATTCAAATTTATACAGCTATTTCCACATGTAGTTGTGTTTCGTAAACCGTCATTCATTTGTTTTTTTACCTATCTTTTTTCTGTTTGCATCGCTCAATTTACAAAATGGAAAATTTGAAATATCGCGTTATTTACGAGTACGAGTTCCACCAGTGCTGCGGAAACGGCTCGAAGGGTTAATGATGTGTATGGCGGTTGTGTCGCAAAAGAAAACACAGTGCGTTTTTGGTTCCAACGTTTTCGTTCTGGAAATTTCGACCTGCAAAACAAGCCCCGTGGACGGCCGGAGACCCAAGTTGATAATGAAGAATTGAAGGCTATTGTGGAAGCGGATCCATCGCAAACCACGTCCGAGTTAGCTGCAGGCTTTGGCGTTAGTGATAAAACTGTTTTAATCCACTTGAAGCAAATTGGGAAGATTAAAAAACTTGAAAGGTGGGTTCCTCACGAATTGAGTGAAGCAAACCGGCAAACGCGCGTCAACTGCTGCGTTACATTACTTGACCGGCACAATAACGAAGGGATTTTAAATCGAATCATTACCTGTGATGAAAAGTGGATTCTCTACGATAATCGGAAGCGCTCATCGCAATGGCTGGACCCTGGCAAGCCAGCCAAAGCCTGCTCCAAGCGAAAATTGACC
This sequence comes from Pyrausta despicata, assembly GCA_963921415.1. Lineage (NCBI taxonomy): Eukaryota > Metazoa > Arthropoda > Insecta > Lepidoptera > Crambidae > Pyrausta > Pyrausta despicata. Next base: position 5,941,906 of record OY992874.1, read on the forward strand.
AATAAAAAGTTACTTGTAAGCGTTTGGTGGACTAGCGCCGGTGTCGTTCATTACAGTTTTCTCAAATCTGGCCAGACGATTACGGCAGATATCTATTGTCAGCAATTGCAAACCATGATGGAAAAGCTAGTTGCTAAACAACCAAGGCTGGTCAATCGCTCTACGCCACTGCTGCTTCACGACAACGCTAGACCACACACTGCACAACAGACGGCTAGCAAATTAGAAGAACTTCAATTGGAATCTCTAAGGCATCCACCGTACTCCCCGGACCTTGCTCCAACAGATTACCATTTTTTTCGAAATTTGGATAACTTGTTGCAAGGGAAAAAGTTCAACTCAGATGGGGCAGTCCAAGTCGCCTTCAAAGATTTTATTGATTCCCGTTCGAATGGTTTTTTTAGTAAAGGGATCAATGAACTACCTATGAGATGGCAAAAGTGCATAGATTACAATGGCTCATACTTTGATTAAATAAATATGCTATATAAAAAAAATTCGACTTTTTGTTCCTCCCATACAAAACGCCAATTTCATAGGTAAGGACCTAATATTTAATTGCCTACAATGCAGGTTTTACCTAGTGTAGGCGGTTATCGATTCATTTACTAATACTGTGATGTCTTGTGCTAAATAAATATATTTTGTTTGTTAATTTTTGACGTGACAACGTCTTAAATTAGGTTGTGGCTCGGAGTCACTCATGAAAAAGTGTAACGCCCGCTCACGTCTGTTATTATGAGTCACCGAACGAGAGAGAGGCCCGCCAGACCAGTGAATGCCTTGCGTCTCTCTCCCACTCAAACATGATCGGTCCGCCGAGCGCGCAGCACTAGAGAATTAGGCGCGTTGAAAAGAAGTTGTCACGTAAAATCTTCGCCCGTAAAACCGACTTTACAGGCAACAATTTTTATTTTATTTTATTTATTTTTGGCTCGCAAAACAAGTTACAGTCAGTGAATAACGAAAAAGTTAAACAGTGCATAAAGCTGGACTGAAACTTTAAACATGTAAGCACAATTTGTTCTAGCTTTAATGAAATGTTAGAGGGTAAAAACTTGTAGGTATTTATCAGCTATTATTAGTTTTGTTAGTAATATGGTAAAATAACTAACCATTTTGTTAGTAATATGGTAAACTAACGTATCCATTCGCTAACTAAGGCGAATCTCAAGCGAGAAATAATTTTAAAAATGTGAAATTATAAACACGCATTGTTAATGCTTAAAATATCGTTTCAAACATTATTTTACAACCGCAAACCGCAAATATCCTGATTACATCATCTGATCATTGAAGGACATATAATTTTGATTTTCCACTGCTTATTACCACTTTGGTGTAATGGTCAAGAAATTCACTTTTACCCAAGAGGTCGCGGGTTCGATCCCCGCACTGTACAAACATTTGTGTGCATGAACATGTCTGTTTGTACTGGTCCGAGTGTTATATGTATTTAACTTATTTGTAATACCACTGTTGATTCTGTTATCTGTAACACAAGTGCTTAAGCTACTTGCCACGGAGTCAGATCAATGTATGTGTGTTATATATTTGTATATATTTTCCCAAACTTAAGTATTTGCTACCAAAAAACAATATTTTCTTAATTACTACACTTTTATGTGTTAAATTAAAACACGCAAGGTGCATGACCGGCCACCGAACTCATGTTAAATAGCGTAAAACTTAACAGCGTTGCCAAAATGGCCGCCAAAATTATTTTAGCTTTTGTAGTCAGTGGCCATGGTAGAAATACAAACTGAATCTCAGCCTGCTAAGTAAAAGCAAAGGTACCTACTAGGGTTGCCACCTTTTTTGCAAATAAAGTACATTGGTTATTATAGGTACGAAAAAACAGTACCTACATAGTATCAAAATAAAGTACACTTTATTTTTCTTTATTATTTAATTGAAAAAACATGTTTAACAAATAATTATGCTTCCAAAGTATAATAATATCAATACTTACAACTAAACTTCATCTTCAAAATCAGAAAGAAACTAAATCATGCGAAATAAAGTATTTTCGTGTACTTCATTATTCTCAAAAAGTACAAAGTACAATTGCCTGAAATAACGTACAATACTTTATTATAAAGAAAAAGTGGCAACCCTAGTACCTACCACAAGCTAACTTATTATTTCGAGTTTTTAACTCCCGATGAAAAAGAGTTGTGTTATAAATTAAATTAAATTAAATTTCATTTATTTCAGATAAACATTATTCATAATTTACATACATGTCAATAATTAATTAAATATAAAATAAATAATAAATTACAATTAAATAGTGATAAAAAACAAATTATAAGAAGTCTCCTATTCTGTTTGTATGTCTGTCTGTTGCGTTATAGCTCCCTAACGGATGGTCCGATTTCAGTGCGGTTTTTTTTGTATTCGAAAGATATTTAATGACTTGGTGTTCTTATTCATATTCATTTATTTGCCAACTTAGTGTTACATACATATAGCATGTCTTATGCTAAACAATTGCAATAGCGATAACTGGTCAAAATCAGTTTATCCGCTGAAGCTCAGCAGCTGTTTTTAGTAGATAATTTAATCAAGGTCGTCACCTCTTTTTTCGTCGGAGATTAAAAATTTTTTTTTGACAGAAGCTGAAAAAAAACTTCGTTTTACCTACCTACCTACACAATGTACTTTATCAACTCGGTCGACCCAACAAAGCTGTTTTCATTTGAATTTCGTTCTTATCGCGACAATCGATTGACAGGAATATAGCATTGTATGTAGGTAGGTACTAGAGATGGGCCGAGTAGTGGTTTTACCGAGTAGCGAGTATTACTCGGTTTAAAGCTTGCCGAGTACCGACCGAGTACTCGGCCGAGTTTCATGGTTTAATTTGAGGTCCTAAAACAAGATCAAACATGACCGTAACGCGCTGCCAGCAATACCTACTTAGTGTAATTTTGAATTAAAAAATCGTGACTTTACTTATCAACATAATATGTATTTGATTTTATGATATATCCCTTGAACTATATGCAGTTTGTCGATCCGCAGCGGCCTGGCTGCCCTATAATTACCAATAGGAATTGACAAACGCCAGATTAGGGGCTTGTTCATTGACTTAAGTATGTGGTCATTTAGGTACATACTTACTTTAATTCCTCCAGTTGGCCACTAGCAAACTTATTCCAGAAATGCTGTTTATTAAATTTACATAACGAGTACTCGGCTCGTCACTTGAACAGAGTTATTCGGCCGAGTACGAGTGTTAAAAAAAAACCAACGAGCACGCCGAATACCAAGTACTAAACGAGTACTCGGCCCATCTCTAGTAGGTACCTATTAGGCATGCCATTACGTCACATTCCCACCATCACACGAGACTTTAATGTGCGGAACTAATATGCTAGTACAGTCAGTCAATCGGTAGTTTCATTTATTAATTTTTGAGAAACATACAGTTTTAACATTACTTAACAAAATAGGCAATGAAAATAACACATAAACCAATTAAGTTTCCTCAGCTTAAATAATACATAGAGTAAACCAATTAAAATTTTGTTGAAGACATTAAAATATGTTAAACTATAAAATTATAAATGATATCATTACATTACGATAACATCTTAACGAAAACGGCTAACTTTTAACTGCTATTAATTAGATTGAATAAAATACTCACTTTTTCAATAAATACAATTTAATCGACATAAAAATAATGAGTTACACAAACTTATGTAACTTTTCATCATACATACGGTAATGAGTAATGACATAAGATTGTGTATGGCGTCACAAAAGAGTCATTTTGACTGACAAATAGAATCCATAGTGACTATCGAAAATCTAGAAGCTTCTTTATTATTTCTCATTAAAGTTGAATAGGTGTATTATCCACTAATAAAAAACTGAGAAACCTGCTTTACAAAAATACTTCCTAATAATTTTTATTCTTTATACCTACTTCATTGTTTGAAAAATATTAGTATACTAATCAATGCATCTGTTTAGGTAGATTGTTAACACTACAACGATAATTACTACAACGAAAGTTACAATTTGAAGTGACAATCGCTTATTTCTGTACACATTTTCATTCAATTACTCATTATGTTAAGTTTGGGTAGCAGAAAAAACAATGACGTCATCTATATAACAACATTAACAACACAACACACATTATTCGGCAATTCTTGGTATTGTTGAAGCATCTACTCAGTTTTTGGGCCTTTGACGAGCGGAACAGCAGCATTTGAAAAAAATAGCAAGTGAACAAGTTTATACTGCAGGGTTTAATCACTTATTAACGATAGTAAGTGTGTCTGAGGAAAGTCAAACAGCTCATCTATAATGTCATAGGGCGATTACTTTTGGTCGAGAGGGCCCAGAGTTACGCCACTTGTAATGTATCGTAACTAAGACACTTACGTCTAAAGATTTTGATATCAATTACTGAATTTTCTATATCAGGCTAGTAGTTTACATTCTCAATAACTTGTTTTATGTGGTGTTGCAATATGGGCACGCTTGCATAAATGTAAGCTCAACCGGATAGTATTCTTAAGGTCATAAAAAATTTCGAGACTATATATTTTTAACTGCATTTTTACGCTAAAAGTAAACTGACCTAATAGATCTTCGGTAAGACGTTTGTAGTTAAATTTTCATACGTATTTCTTAAGTTGTAAGGCAGTCATGGTTCGATTGACATTTAGGAGATACAATCGAAATTTGAGTTACTTTTGAATCGATTCCACCAAGATATTCAAGTTATTTTTTAAAAGCAATCACAGCATAGTCGCGTGTATAAATTATCATCCTTTGACCCACAACAATAAGGTATATATTCGTATATCAAAACATACAATTACACATTCATCAATACACGCACTGGATCGATGTCAAATGTTAATATAGTGCAAGTTTACCATTTACGTACATACTGCCACACGTCAAGATAACCACTGCGACATCTTATGCTAATGTGAGAAGGGTGATTTTGCAACGAAAATGAGTAGCTTGATGTGGTTTTTGTACAGTACAGCACAAAAAACATTGTAGTTGCATAATGGCCCTTAATGCTTCTAATTAAGATGCTTGTTTCGAGCTTGACGTGCTGAGGTTTGTACAATCGTCCGATATTTAAACTAGATCGGGCGAAAAAACAAGCAAATGAAGCTAGAACGTAGAATAATGTTATTCCTATTGTATTTTATTTCCTGCGTCGTTGTCCGCTCAACAGCAGCACTGCTAATCGTAATTTTGTTCTCATTTTTGAAATAAGACGCTGTAGTTTAATTTAATTAAAATGATTTAAAATGATTTTTGTCTGACAAGTTTCCCGCTAGCTGCTTCTAAATTTCGGGATAATAATAACTAACTATCTTATGTCCATTCCCAAGGACCGCCTATACTTGTATCTACTCATGCAATTTGGTTCAGTAGTTTAGACGTAATAATCGTTACCAACATGCTAGTTACTTTCGCACTTATAATGTTAAGTATTGATATTCTTTCTTAAGTCCAAAATGGTGTCCATACAAATTACCTACTCTTGTAAGAAGGAATCTCAATGAAGGTTTAAGTTGAAACAGCAATAAAAGCTAATTTTATTTTATTTATTTATTTTATATAAGAGGGAACCCTAACACGAAAATACTAAAAAGGGCGACTCGTAGAATATCTTCTTGGCTTATTTGCCTTAAGTGAAGAGAAGATTATGCAAGGCTAAATGTTTGAATAAATACACGCTTTGGGTCAAGGCGACATTGTTCATATTTAGATGTTTGTTCGGTGTTGATTAGTATAAACTGTCTCGTTGGTGTAGTGGCAAAGTTTCTGCCTCACATCCGAGAGGTCCTGGGTTCGAATCCCAGGTCGAGCCAAAATTGTTTCTGAGATATTCTATCATGAATTTCTATACAGCTCGGAGTCGGAAAGTTGGCGATGTTACACCCTCGAGCCTCGGAAAGCACGTTAAGCCGTTGGTCCTGCGTCTGATCTCTCTCCGGTCATGTTGGATTGCCGTCTCACCGAACTTTGCGAGTGATGGAACAGTGAGTGCACCTGTGTATTGCACTCACACTGGTGCACTATCATATCTCCTGCGTAGTTGGCTGATCTCAGTTGAGATTGGCCGTCATGGTCGAAATCGGCCAGGAGGACTATTAAACAACTAAGTATCCCTTCCAGAACGTTTTGCGTTAACATCTTATTAATCTTCTCTAATCCGTTTTTTGATATTATTTTGGTTAATTATTAAGTCATTTTATCTTAAATATTATGTTATGTATTTCTTCACGTTGAACAAAACTTTGTCAGTGCAATGTTATTGGTCATGGCGGCTTTATTTACCCTGTGCATTGCGCTTGACACACTTGTGCACTATATACTATAATATCTCCTGCGTAGTTTGCTGATCTCTGTTTAGTTGAGATTGGCCGCCGTGGTCGAAATCGGCCAGGAGGACTATTATTATTTTATTTGCCCTTCAAATCACAAAATCGTGTTTTCTTATCAGTCAATCGGAGCGGATCAGCAAAAATGTCATTATAAAAATATCAAACAAAGTATTTTTTAGATAGCGACAGGTCTAGAGATAAACTGATTATAATAATATATTAAAATAATCGATTCTCAATCGGACATGACCTTCCTTAATAAAAATCAAATAAAAGTGCATTCACCTCAATATTAAATAAGTAAGCAATATGACAATTCTATGTGGAATGAAAAAACATTTTACTTGATTGCAGATAAGCCATCAGGGCGTCACATGTACCAATATAATTTAAATTTTTATACCAACTTGATGTAATGTGACATGCAATAAATGACTTGAGTTTGAGTTTAGACTAAAGATTAAGCAATCCTATGACATTATAGTGTCATTTTGACGACCACTTTGGTATACGAGTAATGGTCAAGAAGTTGACTATTAACCAAGAGGTCGCGGGTTCCATCTCCGCACAGTACAAACATTTGTGAGCATTGACATGTCTGTTTGTACTGGTCTGGGTGTTGTATGTATTTATTTAAGTGTATTTGTAATACCACTGTTGATTCTGATATCTGTAACGCAAGTGCTTAAGCTACACCACGGAGTCAGATCAATGTATGTGATGTTGTTGTTGTATTTTATTTATTTTTTCAAGTAGAGCTACTGTATTGTATACATTTTCCAAAAAACTGTAGGTCATAAAATGATTGAGTTTTATGACGATACCAGCTAAAATTAAAGAGGTTACCCAAATATCACGCTGCAGAACCCTATAGGACTCACCCTGAGAGAGAAGCTTAAGATTTCACACAAAAATATATTTTTTTTAAATTTACATACATTCCCCGTACTTAAAACTGAAACTCATTTGTTTTTTCATCAAAATCATACGTGTGGGTTATCTATGGATGGATAGGTCTTCAAAATTAATACTTAGGTTTTTGATATCATTTTTTTCCAAACTAAAAAGTTTGCGCGAAAGACACTGCCAAAGAGGTAAAATGTGTGTTCTTATCTTCTCGACTAAGAAAGTTAAAAACAAAAAAAATATATATGATATACATTACCATCTAAACTTCCACCGAAAATTAGATAGAACAAGATCTAATAAGTAGTGTTTTTTATACCAAAAATTTTATTTATAAAAACAAAAACCTTATCATGTTACGGAACTCTTCATGAGCGAGTCCGACTTTGCCGGTTTTTAATCGTCACGTTTAATTCAACCGTTCAAGTCTACCTTATCTACCATAGCAAAAGGGCCTATTTCCATCGCCGACACATAATTGCATAAGTTTTTCAATCGTAACTTGTTTATAAACAATGACATTTCATTTTTGTTTATAGAAAAATATAAGGTGTATTTTCAATAAATCAAAAAGGTAATAATAAATAAAATATATACAACAACATCACATACAATTATCTGACTCCGTGGTAAGTAGCTCAAGCACTCGTGTTACAGATATCAGAATCAACAGTGGTATTACAAACTTAAATAAATACATATAACACCCAGACCAGTACAAACTGATATGTTCATGCACACAAATGTGTGTACAGTGCGGCGATCGAACCCGCGACCTCTTGGTTAATAGTCAACTTCTTAACCATTACACCAAAGTGGTCGTCGAAGTTGTGTGTTTACTTGTAAGTAGTCACTACACTTAGGATAAGAAACTTCTGTACCTATTTATTTAAGAGGTTAATGTGTACTGTAAGCAAACAAAATAAAATAAAAATATAATTAATTAACTTTTCCATATGACCACAAGGTAGACGTCCTCAATAAAGATGTTTAGTTAGTTTTACCTGTACCGGTACTGATGTGCCGTTCCCGGGAACGTTCCCAACGAGGGAATATTCCCAGGAACGTGCCCGGGAACGTTCCCAAAAGCGGGAACATTGGGGAACATTGTTTATTAATATTATAAAATGCTTCTATCATTATTTTAAATACATTATAGTAATGCGGCTGCACGTCGTGATTCAGTTCAGTTGCAGTAATGAAAACGCAACATTTTTTATTAAATACTGTAATGTTTCTTTCATCCAAAAACATGACAATCAATAGCAATCTCACAAAAATACACATTTAAAAAACAACAATCATGGACTTGTCATCGTTTAATGACATGGTGAATGATGTATTATATATTGAATAGTGTACCAATTTTTTTTAATCTATCTATTTATATATAAAAATGAAACCCGTTTTCCTTGGTCACGGCATCACGCGTGAATGGCTGGACCGATTTCACTAATTCTTTTTTTTTTGTATTTGTTATTATTAGGAGAAGGTTCTTACGGAAAAAAATATAAGGAAAATCTCTCAGAAATATTGAAAAATATACATTTAATTTTGCATATTTTAAAAAACGATGATGTTGTTCAATCATTGCAACACTAAGGCGGTACGAAGTTCGCCGGGTCAGCTAGTCAACAATAAAAACAAAAAGTCTCTGACTAAAATATATAAAATATTCACAATTAACAATTTTGTTAAGAAATGAGAGTATTTATTATTTATATCGCAATATTTTAACAATCAATAGCACTTAGCAGCAGTCTTATAAAAAACAGACTATCATAGAGTTCCCTACATCATTACGAAACCCTGTTTATCGAGAGTTATTCTGTCGAGATCATATTTTCGAACATATAAACTCTATTTAAATTATACATTTTTAACAATTTTATAAAAAATTAAATCAGACTATTATTTATATCACAAAATGTTAACAATCTACAATCTTAAATGAGAATAATAAATCTCACAAAATCAGACTATTATTTAAATCTTAAAAAACTTGAATTGAGAAAAATATTTTCAATAACCAACCTTAAAAAATAGTATTACAAAATTACTTTTCGTATTGAAGATGTCCCGTTATAATTTTAAGGAACTTTCATAGTTTTTCATACGTTTCAAAAGGCAAGGCTTGATAATGCGGATCCAAGTACGGGCTATGCCAAGTGACTTGTTTTATTATTACTAGCCTGTTATTAATATACCTACTACATATATCCGTGGACCGTTATAGGATGCCGATGATATTTTATATCCATGACAAACAATAAGTTCAATTACATTACGAAAGAAAAACATTAACAAGTAAAAAGATAAATTACCTATTCAATTAAAAAGATCAATCAAAACATTAAATTGTTGATAAATAAGATTGTCATGGCCCCTTTTGGATTTAGTCCTCCTTCAAATGCCTCTTTTTTTGTCTGGCTCCACCTAGGGTTATCCAGTCCGTGCCTGCAGTTTTAGTTAAGTCGACAGCCCATCTTTCTTATAATAGTTTAATTTTTAATGGACACACAAATTCATACTGGCACATGATAATAAGAACACAATAATAAATAAAAATAAATTAGTAGGAACAATAATTACGAGTCCGGCGTGGTATTTTTCTACTTAAGTTTATTATAAAGAATCACGGTTTTATTTAAGCACTCACTGTTTCTGAGAGTTGTGTGATGGGAAAGTACCTACTCATTGTTTTCGTCACAATCACGAAGTGTATTTTCAATAAATAAATATATCAATGTCAATACAATGTATGCATATATAACTACAATGCGCTAATATAAGTTAGTATAGCTGGCATTTACCTCATTTGTATTTCTCCAGTAACCGACGATAAGTAACGATAACAGATAACGATAACAGTAACGACTTATTTGAGAAGTGGAAGCTTGAGGGTGTAACTCTGAAGACAGTGGTATAACACTTGCCGCCTCAGGTTTAAACAAATGTTTAATATCAGTTAATGCTTTGTCACATTTTGTTAGATGGCGTGCAAATTTTGTTGTATTTTTAAACTTGTAGACTAATCTACAAAAAGTACATGTATAAATAGTCTTTTCATTCACTATGCTCTGTATAAAATAGTCGTGCACTTTTCTTTTTGGTCTCATGATTAGTCACCCGCGTAAAAGCGCGGGCGGTGGCTCACAGGATAAGCAAGCGTGTGCAAACAGCGCACGGCGTGACTGTTTAACGCAAACTGATAGACACCTGACATAAGTACGCTCCATCTCTATCATGTTTATAGCGCTGTCACGCTCGTGACAAAATGGGTAGTGAGTTTGCAGTCGATTAACGCCATCTATTGAGTGCTGTTGAATCTTTTTTCTTAAAAACGTCATGAAAACAGCTCATTGCAATAAAAATACTATTAAAGATTGAATACTATCTTTGCATGAATGTTCCAAGCTTGAGGGATCGATACCGTAAACATTGGGAACTTACTGGGAATATTCCCCATGAGAAACTTACCGGGAACGGGAACATTCCCGCGGAACATCACTATGTACCGGAGATTTTTTGTCTACAGAGGCCTAACTAAGAAAAACGATTTACGTTTTTTCATTTTATATGACACAAGTCAGCAACTTTGGCTCAAAGATGTAGACAGAACGTCGAGGTTAGTGATGTGGCATTTTATGCGCATGTACTTATAATCAAATTTTGCTTGCTGAATTTTTCCCACTTCCCAGTATCCGATTGTGATTTAATTTTGTACGCGTCTGGTTTCGATGGCAATACCAGAGTACAAGATATTTAGATAGATATATACATAGTAGAACACTTTATTGTACAACACAAAACAAAAATCACAGACAAGTTTAACAAAGAAAGATGCACAATATAGGCGGTCTTATCGCTTGTAGCGATCTCTTCCACACTATTACATATTACTCCATACATATTCCATTTGGTTTTAACTACAAAAAATGCCATAGTCCAGGTCAATCATTTTCCATAAATCCATACTAATATTATAAATGCGAAAGCAACTCTGTCTGTCTGTCTGTTACTCAATCACAAATTACTGAAGCAATTTGTATGAAATTTGATATTTTGATACCCGAGAAAGGACATGGGAAAATTCAGGTGGCCTGATAGCTTTTTTTATATAAATGAATTGCTGTTAGTTTCACTAAAGCTCGAGAACGGCTGAGCCGATATCAATAATTTTAGCTTCAAAATATTTGTGGAAGCCCAGGGAAGGTGTAAGCGATGAGAAAATAATATTGATAAATTGCGAAAACGGGCGGGCAGGAAAGCGTCTGTCGGGTCCACTAGTATATTATCAAAAACACGTTTATGGTTCTGTCAACAACCGATATACAATCTAACTGTTAAGACCTATTATTCAACGAACCGAATTCGTCACAGGTCAAGGTCAGACAATGCCACTGTTCTGTTAGGTAGCAAATAATATTGTTCCATATTCTTACATCGTTCTTTTGCTCTCTCGATTACACACAAACTGAATCTCTGATTTGCAATAGCTAACCTTACTAATTTACTAATTCATTCTCTCTATCACACACACACATACACACACACACACACACACACACACATGAACCACGCTTACACATACATCACACAAACTCTCATCATAAAAGTGCCAAATATCTCAGATTAATAAACTTAACTGGTCTCTCAAGATACAGGCATAGCCTAGTTTGAGAGCCTCTGGTAACTTTTGAGATTTTATGACTTTTTCTTTATATTATAATTTATTATGAAATACATGTATGTTTTTAGTGGTCAATAAATATGTTTCTATTCTACAAGACAGACATGATCCATACTCGGTCATATCGACACTTACCATCAGGTCAGATTGTAGCCAAATGCTAAAAAAATATTTTATTTGGAATAGGTTTGCTCTTGACCCAAGACAAATCCCAACGAGGCAAGGACTGAGTCTACGATGGAGCGAGCTCGCCTAGAAGACGCCTGTTCACTCTAGCTTTGAAAATTCCTAGGTTGTACTTAATTGCAGAGAAAAACTGACGCAGGTAGTGAGTGCCACTCTTTTGCAGTGCGCATCAGGAATGTAGATGAGAAGCGCTTGGTTCGTATCAGTGGAATGAAGACACGGTACGGATGGTATCCTGCTAATATGTTAAATAACAACTAGAATCAAAAAACATGCAACACTTACTTCTTGAGTCAGCTCGTCTCCAGTGTGATGCCCCTCATCCGGCTCCGACTTGACATCTTGCATCTCTTTCATCGACACATCCATGTCACTCACACCACTAGAACTAGCCGACGTGAAACTGGTGCTCGCTCTTTCCCTCTTCACGTTGAGAACCAGCTCCTCTTCGAAGATCGGAGCTAGTTCATACGCTTCTGCATCCAAAGGGGTGTTCTCTAGAAGGTATTGCTCTAGATTCTCCTGCTGCTGTTTTACATCCAAGTATTCCAGATCGTTTCTCAACTCTTTGACGTCATCGAAAATCTCTTCGTAATCTTGAAGGTCCGCCATGTTTTGGCGGAAGACGGAATGCTCGCCCACTTCGAATTTCTCCGCCTTAGCGGTGAAATAAGGCACGAAATCGTCGATAGCATTGTCACTGTACAAATCGTCGTTGTTCTCACGCTTGACAACGACGTCCACAGTGAAGTCTGATGTGTCCTCAGGCTCTTTCTTGATCTGCATTTCGTTTGGGTTCACCAGAAACTCGTTGACGTCAAATGATCTGGTCGCGATTTCGGCGAATATGTCCGATTCTGAATGGTTGGATAGGAAGTCCGCTGAGAGAGTCACGACTGCGTCTGGTTGGACGTCAACAGGCTGGGAGGACTCTTCGTCTGATATCTTCACTTCCTGGGCTACGTTCTCGTCAGCGGACACCCCATCGTTCTCCTCGCGCGGGCTGTCGGGCGGCGCCGAAGCGAGCGACGGCGCGACTGTATCGGTGGCCACATTATTCAATACATATGTATGAAGAATCGGTCCCCGATTATTCCATATCCGCTCATTGTTTTCCAAAGAGTTCGCGTAGCGCCCCAAGGAGTTCAGCTCTTCGAAAAGTTCCCGTTCGTAGTTGATCAGAATATTGTCCAGCGATTTTGGGTGGACGTACCGCGGGCGAATCAGCGTTCTCGCCTCTTGTTCTAACGACCAATCAGATCCGTTGGATATGTGAAGTCCTGTGATCAGCTGCTGGGTTTCCCTCTCCAAGTAATCGTTGGGGTCCGCTTTGAGCAGACTCAGGACCAACGCCAGCCTCAGCAGCTCGTCTCCGTATAACTTTTTCAACGCGATCATTTTAACTCTTATCTGTATCAGTCTCTTGTACTTATTTAATTATTATTGAGCACTAAAATACTTTGAGATCATCGGTGTGGTATACTTAATTGTAATTGGGCTAAGATATTTGAGTCCTTTGATTTTTAATTCTAAATTTAACCTTGTCGTCGATCCTCCTTTTTCTCTTGACGGGTGGCATTTTGAATAACTGTCACTTGTGTTTGTGGTCACTGGTGTTCACTTTCGAAGACATTTTTGAAGGGCACATAGTCACAGAGTCACTAATTCTTAAAACTGAGCGTGTGTTGGCTTCCAGCCACATTCAAAGCGATTCCTGTTTGCGGACAAAATATTTTGAAACTCGAATGCTGCAGCAGTAGAAAATTTACAAGTTGACGAACGGAAACCTCTTATTCTAATGGCTGTCGGTTCTGAATTTCAGGTATATTTATTATTCAATAGCAATTAACATTCAGTACTGTTCCTATTGTGATTGGATTTGAAGTCGTAATAATTTGTAATGTCAGTGCATTTCATTATCCCTTGACACAAAAACAATGTGGAAAATCAAATACATTTGATAATTACTAATAGGAATCTAGCAAGATGAAGTAGAATTGGAATATTTTTTTAATAATTTGTTGGTAGAACGTCAAAACACGTTGTTTTTGAAACACGAGGAAAGTACGAATACTCGATATTTTATCAACAAAAAGTATGAATCACGCGTAGGTAAGTAAGGGCACATTAATCTGCCAACCGTTCCTAAAATAAATTTGACATTAGAAAGTAAACAACAACATTTTCCTTTGTTTAGAAAATACACCAGTTTCCCTAATTTCTTACGCGAATTTTAAAATCCGAATCACGATTCTCCTTTCAAATTATGTACAATCAAATTAAAACTGAAGCGTTCGAAATCCAAATCTGACGCCCGTGAAAAATTTTTAAATTCGGTCTCAAACACGCGAGCACAATGTCTTTGTTTGAGTGAGAGCGCGGCGTGCGCTCGCATCGGTATTTCGATTTGAACTGATTCAAATTTCGAACTGCGTCGTTCTAGACGCGTGCTCGCTGCACGCGTGCGATGGCCCGACCAGAGTGTAAAGATCCATTGTTCTTTGTTTTCCCAAGACAGGGTTGGCGAGGGATTTTTCCTGTGATTCCTTTTTGCGGCAGCAGGACAGAAATAAATAAGGATCGCCATGTCTGGCTTATAATTAAGCAGGAATGGCTTTCAGTTTGTAAGAAAACAATGCCACAAGAGATATATATTAAGTTGATAACCTGACGAAGAAACAGCTCAGGAATTTTAAGACTTTATAATTATGCCAACATTACAACTGTGTCTGGCTAGTTTGCTTAGTGACACTTTGGCTTGCAGCCAGTGTTTTTACTTTCTTTTATTGAGACTTCGTCGACAACCCTAATCAGACCTTTTTATTCAACATTCAGACGCAAAACGATAGGTCAGTTTAGACTGGCTAAGTCTTAAGGTCGAAACAGGTTACCTAAGAGCTATCTTTTATCTTTGTTCTAGATAAAGCCGTTTTGTATTACCTAGATAAGAGGTCAATTAACTTTTGATATGTATATTTATATCAATTACTTCGACATTGACATTCGACTTTTTAACGAAACTGAAGCTATTTCTCGGACACGTTCACACACACACGTTCTCATTGGGTATTTTCGGAACTAAAACCTAGTGACTAATAAAATTCTTGTTAGATGTTGAAAATATACATTTTGGTAATTTTATGACTTTCCCACATTTTACCTAGGATATTGTAAATGCCTTTGTTTTCCATAGACTAGGGTTTGATGCATTTTCTGTAGATACAGTATAGTTTATTTCTAGGTCTTTATTTGTTTGATGCATAGCTTATTTTTAAGTTTAAAAATGTAAATATACAATCTTAGGTCAATCAATATATTATCGTTTTTGACTTAGTTAACTTAGTATTTACTTAGCAAAGAATAAGAAGTCGGTACCGGTTCAAGCGTCTTAAGAGCCAGATGGCTGATTCAGTACTTGTTATCACCAAGTTTGGTCTAAGTTGACTCACTGACACCTAAGGTAACCGAGGTCCCATACCATAAGATTGGTTTTAAGGACAACTCCTTCTGTGCTTTGAAAATAACAATGTTTATACGCTTGGGAAACGATAGTTAGGTCTTTAGAGATATTTTAGACCAGGCTGTATGGAGAGATGTCCTTTGTCTGTCTAAAAAAAAATTTATCGATAGTGCATTTAAAAAAAAAGGATTTTACATAATAATTAACTAAACTGAAATTGCATCGTGTTCGTGATGCAAAACAGACCAATAATATTATTGCGAACAAGAAAATAGCACGTTAATTCATTTCTTTTGGTTTAACCCAAAAAATACAAACGAAAGCTACATATCTAATTGCATTTTAATACCTTTTCCGGGCGTTGAAACCGCGATCATGCAGCCAGCCAAAATGACAGTAAAAAAAACTTTTTTCTTTTTTTACTGACAAAGACATCAACGCAAACGGTCAACAGCAAAAAATGGCGCGAAAATTATGTATACCGAAATCATTTTCGGCATGCATTCGAATATACGAAAATAATTTAATGCATTGAACTTTCTCTTTCTTTGTTTTAAGCGTCTTTCGTATGACATAAAGGCCATTTGCCCGCCATGGCCGCCATCCAAATAAAGTGCATGCCCAGTTTATTGTAACACTGGCTGTCTTTATTTCAGTTGGAGACGGGAGCTCAGGGAAAACTGAACGTTCTTGAAATGTTCCCGATGGCATTTATGGCCCATTTCGAAAATGTGTTGAAAGATTTAATCGTGGCTTATGTGTGACTTTGGAGGTTAACACTAGGTGCTTAAAACGTGATTAAACTCATAGGTGTTACCTAGATACAAAGGCCACATAAATAAAAAAAATTGGTTGCCTGTAAAGTCGGTATACGGGCGAAAGTTTTACGAGACAACGACTTTGAGTGGTAAAATAATTTTAATGTGAATATTCATTCGTATGACATGAACCGGTGTGTATGCCTATCTCTCTCACTCTCTCTCTCTCGCTCTGTCTCTCTCGCTCTTAGGCGGGTTAACTGTGCTCGAGTGGAAGGGACGCGTGCCTTTCACTTTTTATGTCTGTCTCACTCGCTCTTAGGCGGGCTAACCATGCCCGAGTCGAAGGGACGCGTGCCTCTCACTCGCTCTCATTGTGAGCGCGGAACGTGAGCGGAGCCTAACGCAGTTTCTTGAAGTGTCACCCGGCAAACCAATTTATAAGACGTTGTCACGTCAATATTAAATAATTTATTTATCCTCAAAACCAAGTTAGCGCTGTTAACTTATGTATGAAATACTGATTACATCTGCGATGTGCGTAAATAAGTTATTATAATTTCTGTCCTTTAATAAAAGTAGAAAGCCGTTGGATTCCGAGAGAAAGCGTTGAGCCTAAATCCATTGTAACAGCGAAAGTAGCTTGTGCGTTCGCGCCTTTTTTGGTGGCGCTTGTGCAGAAAATTGTCGCAGTTTCCTATTTTAATGCCGGCTTTACACGCTTTGCGAACAGTTGGCCCGGAAATTGACGCTATTGGTCATAAGAAAAATGCACCAACAAAGCGCCAATCAATGATATGGCCAACGCTTTATTCTAGGACCCCTCATTGGGTGGAAGTTTTTCGAGCCAACGTTAGCGCGATAATGTGAACCCGGGGTAAGACATTGATACGCTACGCGATTATTTCGTGCAACTTTCATTGTCAGGTTGCAAGTCTAGCGTCTGTCGCTAGTCGCTACTTAGTCTGGCGAAATCGTGCGTTTTTGTTGTCAATATATCGTGCGAAGTCCGGTGTCAACATTTTACGCTGGCAACACTGGTGACACGTAAAGATCGCCTTAGAGATCAAACGTGTAAACAATAAGTGGAGGAAGTCCATTGGACTCAGTTTAGTAGGACCACGCGCGACTAGCTCATACCGTTTCTGCCTCTCTTTTTGCTTTGATCTAAGAATAAGTTTACTTTAATAATAAATATAAAGGACGCCACTTTTTCTTTAATGAATGTAAAGTTTTTAGAATCACATCAAGCCCAAAGGTATGACTGGTAGAGAATGCCCTATATGTATGCGTTAAGTCCACCTTTTGTACATAGTTTTGTTGTGCAATAAAGCTTAAATAAATAAATCAAGTATTTATATTGAATTTGTTAATTTTTGTTTATTTTACCCTATTGTATTTGCATGCTAACAGTTTTGGCAAGGCATGTTCACTGTATTTAATGTAACATCAATATACCATGTTCTTATTGAAATAAAGAATTATGAATTATAAGATTTTACGCAAGTATGCTGTTAAAAAGTGGCCTTCATTCTTGCTTGTGGTTAGAGCAATCAAATGTCAAGTAGTAATACTAGGTAGGTAGGTGTTGTTACCTACAAAGACGTCATTCTAAGATTGACGAACATATAAAAATGCTGAGGTTGAGTACTAAATAACACGGTATTATCACAAGTCGCAGCTAAGCAAAACCGTATGAATTGCATGTTTAAGAACAACTAAATTTACTAAGGAATAGTATTTTATTTTAGGAATTCGATTGGCTCTATGCTATTTCTAAGCCCGAATTAAAAAATAAAACTAAACAAGTTCCAAAGGTCCAGTAATTGGTGCCCTTTTTTGGCGGCAGACGACCAAACCTTTCTCAGTTTTCCATAAATGTATTAATTTTAAACATTTGCATGCTATTTTATATGGCTAAATAGGTCAAAGCTCTATTTTATGTATTTACGACCACATTTTTATGTAATGTACCTACCCTATTTATAGGTAAGCAAATGGAGAAATTTGAAATTGGCATGATGACAGCTATCTTAAATATTTTCAAGACCATGGCGTTTAAAAAACATAGCCCCTATGAAGTAATTATAACCAGTTTATTTCCAAAAAGCTGTCGAAACCAATTTTTAAACACACAAAACTCAATAAATATTCGGTCAATTGACTCCGATTTCTAATATATGACCGTGACGTCACGTTCATTTATTCCCATACAAAATCTATGGAGGCAAATCGTTTTGACGGATAATAAAAAGTATGTCAACGATTGGTGGTGTCGTCTAGCCAATTGTAGCTCCATTGACGTCTGAGAGGCAACATCGGTGCTGTCAGGTTAAAGACGGTTCTAGGTTTATCAAAGATCATTTGATTTCCAACCGCTCAACTCTTCATGCATTAATCACGACGAATTTACTTAGAATACGAAAAATATTTTGTTTCCTACGCGTATCTTATCGTAACGCAGATTATTCTGTTTTAGTTTGACAGCCTCAGTCATTGGCCGGCGAAGTTAACCTTGAACTCGAAGCCGCCGAAAAACATCGGGGTGACGTAAAATATAGCGGGAAAATGGTTGTTCACTATTTGAATATTCCGAAAAGGTAACTAGAAAATCTTGCACAGATTATATTATAAGCCACGTAGCTACACTACATGTAACTTGATTGTTCTCTATTTGAATATTCCAAAAAGGTTAATCAAATATCTTGCACAGATCATATGATACGCCACGTAGCTACACTACAGGTAAGTAGGGTCATTACGCTGGATCGCGGCCCTGCGTTGTTTCGCGGCCTCTTAGAGGACCAACTGTATAAATATTGCAATAATAAGAATTTTATCTCACTCTAACCAACGAGTTGTGGCACTTTAAAAAGTAGGATAGTTGCAGAATGTAATGCCTATTCAAATTGATCGGTTAACTTAATCCATGTGCCGGAAATAAATCGTCCATTTTGCCAGCCGCGCTGTCAGCGCACACACGTACGAAAAGCTGCGCAAAAAATAGCGAACAGGTCCCGCTTCAAAAGTAAGTATTTTAAGTTTACGATTACTTATTACTAGTGTGATTGTTTTTGAGTGACAATAGTTGTTTATTTCATGTAATTTTGCATTTATTTTGGGAGTAAATTACTTTAATACCAGTTTTATTTGGTGGCCGCCAACTAACATGATATATTTTTAGTAAAGTTGGTTGGCGGCCGGGTGGCCGCGGCACTAGCTCACTGAATGAAATAAGTTTGCTTTTTTTCCTATTATTAATGTAAACAAAGCTTCGCTTAGTGTATCATTTTTTACTATTAGGGTTGGTTTAAATGATATGGTTAGTTCACGGCCGCTAAAATGAAAATATAAACGGATTTACAGCTATAATGTGGTCGCAAACTAACACATGCTAACAACAAAAAACTGGTTCGCGGCCGTCTGAAAATCGTATACAAAATAGACGGCCGTTATCTGACTATTTGAAAATAGACGTGTCAGTTTACGGCCACTTCTTTCACACAGACTGTTTTGGTTCATCATCATCACCATGTCAGCCAATAGACGTCCACTGCTGAACAAAGGCCTCCCCAAATGATTTCCAGATGGACCGGTTGGCAGCGGCCTGCATCCAGCGGGTTCCTGCAGCCTTTATCAGGTCATCTGTCCATCTTGTGGGTGGACATCCCACGCTTGCCGGTACGTGGTCTCCATTCGAGAACCTTTCTGCCCCATCGGCCGTCAGTTCTACGTGCTATGTGCCCCGCCCACTGCCACTTCAACTTGCTTACCCATCGGGCGATGTCAGCAACCTTGGTTTGCTTGCGAAACTGTTTGCTTGTTCTGTTTTTAACTTGCCATTATGTACCGTTACTACCACAGAAAAGTCTACCAAAGAAGACGAAAATGAAATTTTGACATTTGGCGTTACTCGTCAGCAACTAGAAGGAAGGTCTCTTTTATCACTGGATGATGTTACAGTTATTCCAACTATAATAGAACATTCAGATTCTCATGACGTTCTGTCAAAGAAATCATCATCTTCCACAATTACATCCACATCCGCCAACAACAAAATTTCAATAGATCCAAACACAGTATTCGAGCAACATCTGTTTATACCCCAACCCCTAGAAAAGTCCAAACAAAATGTATGCAAAACTCGTATTCCGTCGGCGATTTCAGGGAAAAAATGGCGAGAATACCATCTGCTAAAAGAAAAAGCTAAACAAGAAAAGAATGAGGAGAAAGAAAAAGCCAAAGAAGCTAGAAAGCAAGCCGTCAAACGTAAGCAAGAGGAAGCAAAGAAAAAAAAAGAAATACACAAAGCCAAGAAACTTAAAAAAGGAAAACTTTTAAAGACTAAAGAGTTAACATCAAAACAAAATTGTGGCCAATGTGCAAATATCTTAAACAGTGACACTGAGGACGATGAAAACAAAAATGTTGGCTGTGATTTTTGTACTAAATGGTTTCATTTGAAGTGCACTGATTTTATAGGACTGACTTATGATGATGTTAAAGATAAACCGTTCAAGTGTAACATGTGCATTATCGATAAGGAATAGTTTTTTATTCTTTTAACTCGTTGTTTTAGTTGTATATTTTGATCTCGTACCAACTAGAATTAAAAGACTGTTTTATATTTTTTATTCCTGATAAGTACAATATACATTAGTACAGGTAGACACCTAGTACCTGATTCCATTAGACACTTACTGATTACTCGATATAGAAATTGTTGAAGACTGATTACTAATAAGTAGTTACTGTTAACATGTTAATTAATACATTTAGATGTTGACTATTTATAATACTAGTTTTAGATCCTCAAATTATGGCGAATTACTCAAGCATAATAAAAATTCTTAATGTTAACCAAACTTAATTTGTTGCAATATAAAATGATTATAAAACGATGTTTTATTTCATTATTTGTAGAGACAGTAATGTAATGTTTAATAACGACAGAAAAATAACTGCAATATAGATGAATGAAGGTGTAGTATGTTAGAAGTATGGAAGAAGAATAAATGCATTATCTAGAGGTTAAAAGTTTCGAGTAAGGAAAGAAAGGAGGGAAAATAGAGGAAGGAAAGAAGAAAAGACGAAGGGAAAAATTGTTGCCGAAATTATGAAGGTGACTTGGGAGAAGGTAAAATGCTGTAGAGATTAGAATGCCTGAATGACAAGATAGTAGTGCGTGACTCCAGATTAGTTGAACAAATCCTGTGGAAATAAGAGATGTTAGAATAGTGTAGTATGGTTAAGTTAGAGCAAAAGAAAGGGAAGAATATTGAAGAGAACGTGCTTTTTAGGAATAAAGACATTTAAGTGACAATCGCGATCATAAGCCCTATGTGGAAATTTATGACAGGACCATTATATGGTGAAAAGTGTACGAAAACACAATAAAAATATGAAATACTCGTAAGTCAAAATTGTATGTAAAACTGGCGGCCGCGCACTAACTCTAGGGTGGCCGCGAACTGAAAAAAGTGGCCGTGAACCGGCATTTTGAGTAAATTTTAGGTAATTATTTATTTTAAAAAAAACTGTTACAATGGTCCTCCAATACTTATTTCAAAAAATAACTTGATGATATCTGCTACGCCCACAAAAACAATCAGAACCTGAATTATGGACACATCATACTGATTTCAAGGAGCAAAGTTCGGAAGGTGACTAAAAGGCCGCCAACCGGCGCAACGACCCTACACTCCATGTTTAAACTAGGTAAATAAAGTTTTTTTTTAAATTTTGTCACTGGCCTTAGTTCCGGCAATAAGTAATTATATTCTATCAGTGGAAATGTTTTTATTAATACAAAAAGGAAATTACTACACGTACTGCAATGATACTCGCACACAGTTTCACTCGTATTGTAATTGTTTATCTTTTCAAAAATGGAACGCTCCTAGTAACGTCTATTTCCATCTTTCCGTAAATGGCTGATGTTTACATTGCCATGCGAGCACTTTGCCCTTATTCTACAACAGATAAGATCCAAAATTGTATTCGCGCATGTTCACCATCAAAGCTACGACATGCAGTGGATGTCCTTAACAGAAATGGCTGGTGCGAGGTTGTGCTAACTGGGTGAATCTAAATCAATTGCATTTGAAGCACATTGTTGATAGATGACCACGTATTTGGGTCAATCGATCGCCCTTTGCAGGTAAGAACCTGCAAGAGCGAATTGATTGATAATAAGGGTTAATTGTTGAAGAAGTTTAGGTATGAAATTGAATGCATCTTTCTAGCGCATAGAGATCGTATTTATGGCAGACGTCATTGAATAAAGAGGAAATTCTTGTCTTAACGCCACGAAAACGAAATTTATGTTTATGTTTCCGATGCTTCCGAACAAAAGTCTTTTTTTAACCTATAGTTGATGGAATCAGGCGTTACTTTGCGGAAATCCCTGACTAAAGCTGAAAAAGAGGATTATTTTGCTTTAAATTTCCACTAAACGACGCCAGCGCTGTTCTGCTGTCCTGCGCTGGCGTCTTATAGTGGAAATTTAAAAAAAATCCTCTTCTTCATCTTTTTATAACCTCCAAAAAGTTATGACGATAATTGTTTAAAAATATTTTCACGTGGTTTTGTCAGTTTTTTGAATGTTCTATCCCTTCTTCAGCAGATAAAATGAAGATGGAATTGAAATGTAAGTACCTTACAAAACATTCACGTTTATCTTGTTATACGTAAACTTCATACATCAAGTTGAGTCAGACATCAAGGTTTATTTTTGGACGGCCCCTAAATGTCCAGAAGATGCAATTCCTGGATCGCGCAGCAATAAAACTATTCCAGTTGCCAAGGAAATTAAGTGACCTCAATTTCGTTGCACGTGCATTTATTTTCTGTTACTAAATTTAATTGTACAGGCTTAAGTAAGACAATTCTGAGTGCGAAGTATGTATGAGAATGAGACGTAATAGGCTAGTTGACACCACCCATAGTTGACATACTCTTTACTATCTGTCTGCCTCCATAGATTTTGTATGGGAATACATACACACAATGCACTTCAATCCTTGACTGGAACGCCTCAGAGCGAAGTAACGCCGCACGCGTCATGTTTTTTGGTGCGTGCAGCCGGCTCCATCGAATTATAAGACGTTGTCACGTCAAAAAAGATACTGCGTACTACTGTTTGTTTTCAAACGGGGTTTTTGTTCCTTTAGTTTGACGACCACTTTGGTGTAATGGTCAAGAAGTTGACTATTAACCAAGAGGTCGCTGATTCGATTCCCGCACTGTACAAACATTTATGTGCATGAACATGTCTGTTTTTACTGGTTTGGGTGTTATATGTATTTATTTAAGTTTATTTGTAACACCACTGTTGATTCTGACATCTGAAACACAAGTGCTTAAGCTACATACCACGGAGTCAGATCAATGTATGTGATGTTGTTGTATATTTATTTATTATCTACTAGTGGACCCCCGCGACTTCGTCCGCGTAGAATCCCTTTGTTTTCACAGTCGCGGTCGAACGGGATAAAAAGTATCCTAACTATGTCCGTTTCCTGGTTCTAAGCTACCTCTCCACAAATTTTCAGCCAAATAGGTTCATTCATTTTTTAGTCATAAATAGTGTAACGAACACCACTTTCTTTATAGATTTAGTTTTACAAAATCAAATTTTAACAATATCGTGCCGTTGATTAAAAATTTTACAGCAAGCACATAACATACAGGCTGCTTTTACAGTTTTATTTCAGCAGATTTAGTATTTGATACATCAGCTGACCTCCTTAAGAGATGTAACTTTATAATTAATTTCGGTGTCATCATATTTTATACAATGCTTTTGTTGACTAAATTATAACAAGGCCCAATGTAAGGTCGTGCCATTTTCTCGTTTTCATGATGCACGTTATATTTAACGTCTTAATTATGTGACGTCGGTGCGTTTATTTGTGTATGGTAACCGGGTAAAAAATTGTGCGTTCAATCATAATATTAATGGACTGGATGCACCAAATGTTTAAAATAATTTTATTTGTTTGTTTGCAAAGGCTGTTCAATGTAATACACTCCTGAGCAATACCTGCGTATTACTTTAACCCAGGGGGCTGGTAACTTTGGCCCATGAAGTAAAATAGTTTGAACCTGTAGTAGTTTGAGGATAAAACTTACAATACTATTTTATTTTGATAGAAAAATGGCATATTATACGTTATACGCTAAATGGTGTCATAAACGGTCGATAAAACTGAACTTAATACAGTAAACAGTGAAATAAACTTATTACTGGTAAAGGGTTAAGATTATCAAACCTCCTGGACTAAAGAAATTATATAATAATAATATTTATTTAAGTTTATTTGTAATACCACTGTTGATTCTGATATCTGTAACACAAGTGCTTTTAAGCTACTTGACACGGAGTCAGATCAATGTTACGTAATGTTGTTGTATATTTATTTATTAAAAAAAAAAAACTTTAAAAAAATACGCGTCCACGGTATTTGAATGATTCTAACCTTCCCAACGATTGTCATTTCCAACAAACGGCAGTCGGAAAAACAAGGTTCCTCATCCGTCGTCACACCGACAAAGCCTCTTAAAAATGCTATTAAACTCGACAAACAAAACTTAAGATCGTTCAACTTACTCCTACATGATATTTTGGAGATCATTGACTTTATGTTTGCACCTAATGTCAAGGGCGGTCTGGATCAAGGCACAGATTTAAATAGTTACTATTAAGGTGAATGGATTTTAAACTTTACAGCCCCCTTTATTCATAAATTAACAATTAAATTTCGCAAGAGACAGACTAAATTTGACCTTAAGAACACCAAAAATAGATCACTGTTTTTTTTTTCTCGTAAAAGGATAATAATAATAATAGCACTCCCTTCGAAGATCAATCTCCTTTTACCTATTATTTCGGGTGTTTTTTTTTAGCAATATTGCAACTAATTTACTAAAATAATTAAAATCAAAAACTTTAACAAGAACATCAGCACCACTAAGTCTACCATTGTACACACTTTTGTGCAGAACTTAAATAAAATTAAGCAAAATGTATAATACAAAAATAAGTCGGGTTTTCCTTCCTTCGCTATAACTCCAGAACGCACGAACCGATTTTCACGGTTTTGCATTCGCTGGAAAGGGCTCGGACTCCGTTAGGTTTATAGCAAACAAATTTCAGGAAAAATTCATCAGAACAGCAGAGAAACAGGGATAATCATATTTTACATACAGCGCCATAATGTTACAAAAAACAAAGCTGGTGGCGAAACGGAGTTCGCCGGGTTTGCTAGTAAATACATAAAGAGCATTGGTCACCAAAACAGTCAACTGAACAAACTTTGATGATGTATAACTTAATGTTCTTCTTTTCTAAAATTTGAATATTGTGAAATAAGCGATGCTTGTTTTAAACAAAGTTCCTATTTGTAGATCGGCGTCACGGATCCCTGCATTTCCATTAAACAAGAAGTTGGAATCCAATAAGAGATAATCATGATTAAGAATATCATCAATGTATAATTTTCTAACGCAATAAACATGATCAAATCGGAGATGATTCAATGCTTGCCACAAACAGAGGTAGGTAGGTAGGTCAATAACCTCCATTTGTTTGTATTTCTCGTTACCATATAAGCAAAGGTGACGAAATGTACAGCCACGTTTTTATTTTTTAATATTCGATAATATTTCAACATGCAATTTTTTTGACTCAGTTTTGTCAGCTGAGACAAAAAATTTGCATAAGACAAGGTGTTATTGTAAAATGTTTTGTCTGTCTTTTCCAAGCCCCTCATGGTATAGGCGGTTGTTGAATCTTAATTGTTCCATTTGATTTTTTTTAACTGTGGTGAATTTGTGCAAGCCATGTCTACAGTTTAAGCCTTCTTACGATCAAAGATTAAATTCGATTAGGTTTTCATAGAATAATATCAATATTTCATATAAAATCATAAAACTCATAGGTATTTGTTTTTTTTAATTAGTTTTGGGGTTTTATTATTATTATTTTTAGCACACGGAGGTAGCAAACGTCGATCTTGCAACAAACATGCACATTGTGATGCGTAGCCGAAAGTATGAGGTACATTTCAACAAAACAGCAAAAAATCTCTTTGCCAGTACGCCAGTGGAACAGCTTAATTAAAAATCTGCCGCCAAAAAACTACAAAGATTTGACAAGATCAAAGAGTTTCCCGCGAAAAACCTTTTTCTTTTTTCTTTTACGCAAACTATTTCGGGTTGTTACATCAACTGCCAGTGTCCAGAGAACATCGACCTCATTCGACCGTTCGCCTTGACAAGGACGTTTTACTATTTTTAAAAATAAAACAAATGTCCGGATATTTTTTCGACGCAGTTGCAATACGAATTTACGATAGAAAAGTTTACGATCTGGTCGGTAAGTAAACAGATTTATGGTAAATAAGGTCGAATTAAAGAGTTTGCAATGAACTTGACACTGTAATTTCTGCACAGGAAATTCACAAAAATTACTATATGACACACAAATTGAGTGGTTCTTATTTCTTTGTCTTGCGCTGTGTCTAAATGTAGACAGAATTTAAGGATATAAGCCGAGCTAAAGAGACTACTTACATATTAACACAAAAAAGTTAATAAACATAACTTTTTCTATTAAAATTGGTAAATTCATAAAAACTTTCTTAATATACAAGTGCATATTTTAAATTAACAGATAACTGGAAATATATATTTATCGTTTTTTTTTTTAATTTTTTATTATTATTTGACACAAAGACAAGATGTAATAAAGAGTAAAGAGTCTTGATTGGTTCAAAAATAAGCTTGCTATTGTATGTATAATTATTTTTAGACTTTCTAATGTGCTAGATGCCAACAAGCCGGTGCATAGAAATAACTTCACTCTCACTGCAAATGCGTTTTAATGTAGCGAAGATAACACATGTGTTTAGTACAGAAATAGATTTATTTATTGATTTGTTTGAAAGTTTAAGCTATTACTACTTTTTACTAATAAAATTATTAAATTTTTCTAATTAATAAAATTGGTGATTTTCATAAGGTGATCAGGACTGGCTCAACACTTAACATTCTGCTGTTCTATTCCAAATTCTACTAAATTGATTTGCAATAGACAGAACTAAGAAATTACAGAAATATTATTTTAATACCAAAACAATGTTAAGGCAGTAGACTCCCAGGCCTAAGAAAAATAAACTCTTTGTCTATGGTCTGACTACAATTATGTAAAAAAAACATTTATCCCAGAAACTAGGTATTGGTAGCCTTCAAACTCTTACATTTATAATAGTTTTGTTAACTCCAACACAAGTTATTGAGTTAAAAACTAAAAAAAATGACTTGGTACCTAATAGTATTAACAAAATAATTATTGAATGCCTACAGCAGTTTTAGTGCTATCTGCTTATTTGATCAAAGTTACAATGAAGACATTTTGTTTACCCTTCACAACCATTTAAAGAAAATCTGATAAGAGTTGATAAGCTATCATGGCTTTGTTTAATTTAAAAATTCTAATTTGAAAAAATAAAATACCCGGGTGCTGTGAACCCGGCAACCGACAGCTTTTTTTTTTTCAACAAAAATGATAAGCAAAGGTAATGAATGTCCTTAAATTCTTACTTCCCTACCAAATAGGTAGGTAGGTAGTCCTAACCTAAAAGAGGTTACGTTCGTCAAAAAATATCATAATTATTAAAGATTTTTCAGCAATATTCTCACTGCTGCAGCATTAGGCTTACGTTCCACTCCGTTGCGTTACATTAACGGAAGGAAAACACCACAAAAATTAGTAAAATCACTGGAAAACTGAAGTTTTTTAATCAGTGTACCGCACATCTGTGTCAAATTAGCACTTTAAAGCACAAATACACTGCAAGATCCAATTGGTGATACGTTGTAAACACAATTAAAACGGTAAACCAACTGCGAAGTTAATATTTCACTATTTTCAAGGCGAATTAATCAAAACAAGAACACTTCGATAGTAAATTCAGTTTGTGACTGACTTCCGATCGAACAAACTCGGAATGGAAAGAAACACGTCATCGTGACACTTCACGTGAGATAACGCTATACGGCGGAACGAGATAAACAATCAATGCAAAATAAGTTACCTACTTCGATTCAAAGTACAGAGCGAGTACCTTACGTATCACTCACTACGTGGGTGTAATTAGTATGATTTAGTTAATTTTATATAATTATTTCGCTACAAAGTCTACTGAAAATATCATTACAGATCAATCTTACTATTAAGTGGGTTTTTCCTAAAACAAGCATACAGCGCCATCTATTGCTGAATAGCTGCACTATGAACTAGTCAGTCGAACGTATATTTTCTATGCTTGTTAATATGAAATCAATGGATCACAAAATATCACAATAGATATATCTGCACCATTAAAAATCAAGTCAATAAATAATAAAATGACTTGACCAGTTTTAAATTTAAACACCGACATAAATATTTTAGGTAAAAAAGCGCCATCTTCTGGATGTTAATTAGATGATGGTATTTCTACTCGACACTAGATGACAGTAACAGTTTTTTTAAGAGAAATAAGTATTACGGTTTTGATATCTATTTGTTTAAAATAACTATTAATGTTCCTTAGTTTAGTTATAAGTTCAAAAATTAGAAATAATGGAGAGAATGAAGTTAATCAATTATTGAGTCGCTATAATTTGTATTATAGTCATCTAATACCTGCCTAATTGAATTTAAAACTATTACATTGATATCATACAAACAAAATGTACCTACGATGCCTCAATTAAAAACTCGTCAACCCATTCGTAGACACTGTTGATTGATGATCGTTGTATTTTAAAACCCCGTCCACCATCATATACGTTTTAATTCATATTTTGCCAAACATCATGTTTAAAGTATTTCTGAAACTCTTGAAAATACGAACACCAATTTCCTCAAGGATAAGGAGGTTCCTTTAAGTTGCCAAAATCAAATGTTGCGCGTTTGGTAACATAGTGTGGAATAGGTGATAAACCAGGTAGGTAATCAACCTACGATCATTTCATACTTAGGTTAGGTTTTTTTTATGGGTTATGGGCAAAGTCGCGGATTTTTTTCTATGCTGCGAAGTTGTTGTCCTTGAATGAACGTTTAGTGTTGACCACTACATCTACGCAAATTACATAGCACTCTCGGACACAAGTTTTTTCTACATAATTATACCGTGTACAAAGTTCAAACATGAGTTGCAGGACAAAAAAAAGAGGAAAAACGACAAAACTAGAGAGGTAGTTTGTTGTGTTCATAAGATTTATAGCATACATGCTTAGGGCTGATTACACTGACTTTTTTAATGGCCGATTAACCCGTCGAGCCTTCAATTTTCAACTGCGTGGGATAGATTTTTTGTTCTATTTTCTCATGATTGGTACGATCAATCTTAGCAATGAATGACGTTGAGTTTTGGAAAGTGTTACCAGACGTCCCACTTTTGGTGGGACGTCCCGATTTTTTTTAACATAATAAAATGTTCCGCGCGGGACACGCCTTGTTTCGCTTTCGGGGATAACAGAAAAACTTATGTTTAATTGAAATGATACACTTTTTACGGATTATTTCGCGAATTCCATCAGCTTGGGATCCTGTTTTAGCTAAGACACAAGCTCGACCCCGCACTACAAGACCTCAAGATACTGTCAGCTCATTTTGTGTGGATAGGAACGTAACTTAATATTTTTTAGTGATGTTAGTTTACGTCAGGTTAAAATAAAATGTAAATAAATCGCGAAATAATTTATAATATGTGTCTCAATTTAATGTCTACTTTCGCGTTAACCGAAGAAACATTTTAAACTTCTGTCTTTCATATTACCAAAGATAATGGAAAAAGGTTACTTAGCGTTTCTTCAATTACCGGTTACGCCATCTTTTGAAGATTAAGGGGAGTTTAAATGGTTTTCCCAATCTTGCCTTCCATTATCTATATATAAAAATGAAACCCGTTTTCCTTGGTCACGGCATCACGCGTGAATGGCTGGACCGATTTCACTAATTCTTTTTTTGTTGTATTTTTTATTATTAGGAGAAGGTTCTTACGGAAAAAAATATTAACAAAATCTCTTAGATATATTGAAAAATATACATTTAATTTTGCATATTTTAAAAAACGCACGTAACTAATGTCAATTTCATTCGGTGACATTGTTCAATCATTGCATTGCAACGCTAAGGCGGTACGAAGTTCGCGCGGGTCAGCTAGTCTATGATATTACTACGAACTTATCCCAAAATCAAACTGCTTTTCTGAGAGCCTATATTACTTTTTTTTACGTGTCTCGTTTATGAGAATCCAGAATCCAGCTTTGTTCTTTCAAAAAGTTTCATAATCCCGACTTGGCTAAACAAAAATCTGGCAAAGCTGGTACTGGGACACACTTAATGAGAGGCGACTCACCTGATGGTACTTCTTGTTGAACGGACCGAAGTCCTCCGGCCCCGGGCTCAGGCTCCGCATCTTGGGCAGCACTTCCTCCAGCATGGTTGCCAAGGTTACGGCTTTCAAGACACCAGTTGACAAGATTTTTTTCGTCTGAAACAAAAAAATCAGAACGCTGCTCAAATGAATTGCTGTTCGTTAGTCTCGCTAAAACTCGAGAAAGGCTGTACCGATTTTGCTAATTTTGGTGTTGAATTATTTGTGTAAGTTTAGGGAAGGTTTAAATTTCGAGCAAAACATCGTCTGCCGGGTCCGCTAGTCTATAGTTTTAAAAAATGAATTGCTATTAGATAGTCTGACTAAAACTCTAGAATGGCTGAACCGATTGCAATAATTTTAGTCTTGAAATATTTGTGGAAATCCAGAAAATGTTTCAACGATGAGAAAATATGGAAAAATTGCGAAAACAGTGGGCAGGACAGCGTCTACCGGGTCCACCAGTATTTTATATTTCATAGCACAGAAGAGGGAAACTACTCTTAGTACGTTTTGAGCACTACAGTATCAAAACAAACCCTGCTTAATTGTAAAATAAATATAACATCATATCTACTATGAAATCATAATCAAGTCGTTGATTCATTTTTAATGATTTCCGATCAAGCCCAGTAGTTCAGTAGTTCAACGTAGGTGTTAGCCCCACTTTACACGTAAAACAAACATTCAAATACTAAAAAGTAATTTATGTAATTTATATTATTTACTTTTATATTAGATGACTTCTGATAAAAAATATATATGCGTAAATAAAAAAATATGTGTCTAACAGACACAATACATACATTACATACATAGTCGGCATGATGACAGCTATCTTAAATATTTTCAAGACCATGGCGTTTAAAAACATAGCCCCTATGAAGTAATTATAACCAGTTTATTTCCAAAAAGCTGTCGAAACCAATTTTTTAACACACAAAACTCAATAAATATTCGGTCAATTTACTCCGATTTCTAATATATGACCGTGACGTCACGTTCATTTATTCCCATACAAAATCTATGGAGGCAGACCGTTTTGACAGGTAATAAAAAGTATGTCAACGATTGGTGGTGTCGTCTAGCCAATTGCATCTTACAAGATTGTAATAGAGGCGTTTTTACTACAAAAACTTGTAATCTGACGTATATACATCATGGTTCATTAAGGCATCTTATAAATTTGTAATAAGGATGATTTTGCAACACAAATAGATATTCCGATGTGCTGTCGCCTATACGATTGATAAAAAATCTGACCTCGGCTATGTTATGCGTTAACAGACTTGGAGATATCGCAATGTGTGTATTTCATAATAAATGTTCTTGAAGACATTTGGCAAAACTAACTTTACACTTTAAAAGCTGCCGAATGAGCCTGGAAAAGGGCTGGTGAGCTACAACGGCTGTACAGTTTTTAACCAGCCATAGCTAAAAACCGCTTTGAAGTGCTACCTTTCTGTCTGGGTGTCCACGGAAGACCAGCGTCGTGGCATTCCTGAGATGCTACGACACATGTTGAGTGGCCCCCCTTTCACTGAGATGTTACGACACATGCTGAGTGGCCACCCTTTCACTGAGATGTTACGACACATGCTGAGTGGCCACCCTTTCACTGAGCTGCTACGACACATACTGAGTGGCCCCCCTTTCACTGAGATGCTACGACACATGCTGAGTGGCCCCCCTTTCACTGAGATGTTACGACACATGCTGAGTGGCCACCCTTTCACTGAGCTGCTACGACACATACTGAGTGGCCCCCCTTTCACTGAGATGCTACGACACATGCTGAGTGGCCCCCCTTTCACTGAGATGTTACGACACATGCTGAGTGGCCACCCTTTCACTGAGATGCTACGACACATGCTGAGTGGCCCCCCTTTCACTGAGATGCTACGACACATGCTGAGTGGCCCCCCTTTCACTGAGATGCTACGACACATGCTGAGTGGCCCCCCTCTCAGTATCTTGTGTATGTGATTTTTAAATGTGTTTTTATATTTGGTAAAATATGTGATACCGAATAAAAATGTTTTCTTTTTCTTCTTATTTTTTGATTAAATTATCGTACGAATAAAAAAATTGTTCATTGCCTTCTTTCTGCATGACCTTGAGGTTGACTGGTAGAAAATGCTTTGAGCATTAAGTCCACCCTTTTCACATTTGTTGTGCAAAAAAGTTTTAAATAAATAAAAAAACATTTTGAAATCGGTCCATCAGTCCGGGACCTACGATCACACAGACACACAAAAACATAAACATTAGGGGTCACACTTATAACACCCCTTTTTCTTAGTCGGGTGTTAAAAAGGAGTCATGCAGACTTTGAATAGCTATTTCATCAATATAGCTATTGATTTCGAATTTTCGGGTTTACTACCTGCCTTGCTGTAGATGTGTCTACATATGTTGCTGGGCTGTTAAGAAGACGGAAGAACAGCGATTGAATGTAGCAGAGATAAGAATGTTGAGATGGATGTGTGGTGTGACAAAAATGGTCAAGGTCAAGAAATTAGTAAATAAGGGGAAGTCTGAAAGCAACAACTGTCATAGGCCTTACCTAACCAGCACATAACGGTAAAATAATAATAGTCCTCCTGGCCGATTTTGACCACGGCGGCCAATCTCAACAGAGATCAGCCAACTACGCAGGAGATTTGAGTGCACCTGTGTATTGACACAGGTGCACCATCACTCTCAAAGTTCGGTGAGGAGGCAATCCGGTATGACCGGAGAGAGGTCAGGCGCAGGACCAACGGCTTAACGTGTTTAATTTACTTACGTCATAGTTAAGCCCTCCCTTAACTATGAGGTGGTACGAGCCATATTCCACCACGCAGAACAAATGGTATCATAAGTATAATTCATAATGTCTCATTAACAGGTATTAAATAGTGCGGCATATCTTTAATGCCAACTGATAAATGTTTATCTCATTCTGATAACAAGATAACAAGCTGAAAAAGATACTGAAATACTTTCGAAAAAGCCAAAATTTTTCCAATCGCAGGTTAGAATAGGCACGATGACGCATATCTTAAATATTTCCAAGACCACGTGGTGTTTAAAAAACATGGCCCCTATGAAGTTAATACAAACAATTTATTTCCATAATGCTGTAGAAATCACAATTTTTAAACACACAAATTTCAATAAATTATTCGCTCATTTGTCTCCGATTTCAGATACATTACCGTAACGTCACGATTTTGTATTC
Organism: Pyrausta despicata; assembly: GCA_963921415.1. Classification (NCBI taxonomy): domain Eukaryota; kingdom Metazoa; phylum Arthropoda; class Insecta; order Lepidoptera; family Crambidae; genus Pyrausta; species Pyrausta despicata. Next base: position 5,975,935 of record OY992874.1, read on the forward strand.
CCAAACAAAATCTATGGAGGCAGATCGTCTAAAGAGTATGTCAACGATTGGTGGTGTCATCTAGCCTATTGGTTAAATAAATAAAAGTGGTCGACTTGTCAAAACGACTGTGACTAATCAATGTGCACACACGTCACTCTCTAAGTCGTTGGCCGTAGCTTCGGATGTAGCCATCCCTTTTAAATAATCACACTTATAAATAAATAAATAAATATTTCACAACAATCACACCAATGCTCTTGTCCCAAATAAAGCTACGAGGCTTGTGTTATGGGCACTAGACAATGGATAAACATACTTAAATACTTTTTTTCTTTGTAAATAAATTATACATATTATACATAGAAAACACCCAGATCAGAACAAACACACATGTTCATGCACACATATGCTTGTACTGTGCGGGGATCGAACCCGAGACCCTTAGTTTTAGAAGTCCGACATGTGGACCACTGCACCAAGCGGTCGTCGTTATGAGCTGTACCGTGCGAGCGAACGTGCTGGCTAGATACGAAAATAAGAACAAAATACTCCGAAATAAGAATAATGAAACTTTTAATCTTAATATATATAAATCTCGTGTCACAATGTTTGTCCTCAATGGACTCCTAAACCACTTAACCGATTATAATAAAATTTGCACACCATGTGCAGTTCGATCCAACTTGAGAGATAGGATAGTTTAAATCTCAAATTATAGTCGCAATTTTAATTTATTGCTAATTATTTGTCTGTTATTATTTGACAGTCACAATTATCTGTTAACTCCAAATGATTCTAACAGACGTCGATACCTTTCGACTGGGTTGAGTAAGTAATCAATAGATAGCGCTGCTATGGTAAATCTACGAACGTGTCATATAAGCTACATTTTAACAGCATAATTACCACATGTTGTTGACGCTATAAAATTAAATAAATTTATTTTGTAGTGAACGAAATACCGTATAATTCAATTATTTCCACTTTTTAAATTTTTGGTGTTAGCATAGCCGGCCACGTGTTACTTAGACTGAAGAGTAAATTGAATTCTAATCAATAGATGGCTCTGCTATGGTAAATCTACGAACGTGTCATATAAGCTACATTTTAACAGCATAATTACCACTTACTATAATGTAATATAACAAAAACTTTAGTTGACTTATATATTTTGCATATTTTAAAAACGCGCGTAACTAATCTCAATGTCATTCGATGACATTGTTCAATCATTGCAACGCTAAGGCGGTACGAAGTTCGCCGGGTCAGCTAGTACCTTCAAAAGGAAGCTTAAGCTCCACATTGAAGCGGGTACCGGTGAGTAATATTTATATTTAATGTATAATTTGTTATATCGCATTTTAAGTGAATTGTTATATTCTTATGAGAATAAAGTTCTTTAAGTTCAAATATTAGGGAGTAAGGCCTCTGGACCCCTACTATTTAAGCCTATATCCGTAGTTTCGGATGTAGCCACCCCTGTCACGTTTCCGAGCTTGTCTTTGCGAGCAAGCGTGCTAGCTAGACCCGAAAATACAAACGAATCGTTAGGAAGTTCGGCCTCTGGCCCCCTACTCTCAAAGCCTATATCCGTAGTGTCGGATGTAGCCGTCCCTGTCACTCTTATGAGCTTGTCCTTACGAGCAAGCGTGCTACCTAGACCCGAAAATAATAATATTAACGAAATATGCACAACGCACTCACAGAAAAAAAAATAATTATCCCAAACAGTTACAATAACAATTAGCAAATTAACACTTCGGCGTTCGGCAGCACAATACCCGGCAGACGACTCAGCAGCTAGTTTTATCCGCTCGATCCAGTGGCGCCATCTGTTTGAGTACGCCAACTTCAGGCTTCGTTTTGACTTCCGGCAGCACTGACGTTATTAGCTACCGGATATTGTGATAAATTATCACGGTTGCTAACACGAACGAAACGTGAGGATGTTCGGCTTCTGGCCCCCTACTCTCAAAGCCTATATGCGTAGTTTCGGATGTAGCCATCCCTGTCACTCTTACGAGCTGGTCCTTGCGAGCAAGCGTGCTAGCTAGACCCAAAAAACCAACAAAACATTAGGGAGTTCGACCTCTGGCCCCCTACTCTCAAAGCCTATATCCGTAATTTTAAATGTAGCCATCCCTGTCACTCTTACAAGGTTGTCCTTGCGAGCAAGCGTGCTAGCTAGACCCGAACATTTTGTATTTTTGGGTCTAGCTAGCACGCTTGCTGCAAGAAACGCAATCCAGAGGCCGTACTCGCCTCTGGATTGCGACTGATCGCGGCTAATGGCGCTTGTTAGCGATATAATTTAGGGTAAATGAAACTAGGATTACTTAACTTCGTTTGTTTAATTAGTCCATCAAACAAACAGGGTTTACACAGGATATAAAACACACGTCTTAAATGTTAGGAGTCCAGGCAAGCTCTCCAAGAGTTATTTTGCGTTACAGTCGCTCGTAGTCTATCGAAGCGACAACATCTCCTGAGTATGCCACGTGTAGTGGCGAAACGCGTCCAGTGTTTTGTAGGTGTCAGTGTTGTGATTCCAGGTGCATCTTCTGTGTCACGTTGTGAGTTGTATTGTAAGACCTGCGACTTCTTTTTCAGGTGATTACAGTTGAATGTATTTTGGGTCCTGCGCTAGCGTCGTTTAGAGAAAATTTAAAGCAAAATGATCCTCTTTTTCAGCTTTAGTCATGGATTTCCGCAAAGTAACGCCTGATTCCATCAACTATCCCCTTGAGTTGCCTTACGGTAGTCGACTATCGCTAAAATATCGATGAGCTATCGATAATATCGATAGTGCAATACTATCGACTATGCAACTCCACTGTCCGGCGCAGGGACGGCTTTGCCCGCACCCCAGTACTTATGCTGACACCGCGATTGAGCAGTAAGGGGATACTGGGCCTAAAAAAAAACACACACAAATTAATATCTTTTATATTAATATCTATCTAGACTTTGGAACGGACTCCCTTACGGAAATCCAGCGGTAGACGTCGAAATTGTCCTTTAAAAGGTCACTGCAGTCCCACTACAGGAATGAACTGTCTCTCCTCCTGTCTCAGTGACACTGTGTTCTTACCATGTGTACCATCCTTATTATGTATACGTAGTAATGTATGCATAATTATGATTTTTTCTGTATTTTTATTTTATTTTATGTAAGTAATTAGTTTGTATGTTTATAAATTTATTTTGTACGTAAATAACTTCAGTTAAATTGTTCGTGTCTCCCTTTTACTTTATGTGCACCGCCTGAATTTTCTCTGCTTGGCCCTATGGTTGACTGGTAGAGAATGCCTTCGGCATTAAGTTTACCATTGTACACATGTTTGTGCAGGACTAAAATAAAAAAATCTAGCAGGCAATTTCGCCCTAGGATCTAACGAACATGAAGAGTGCCCTGGGCGTTCTTTATTACAGTTTAATATCACAAAACTTGTTTGGATCGTCATACAGTGTAGTTATATAATCAATCTAATATATAAAATTCTCGTGTCACAGTTTTCGTTGCCATACTCCTCCGAAACGGCTTGACCGATTCTCATGAAATTTTGTGAGCATATTGAGTAGGTCTGAGAATAGGCCAACATCTATTTTTCATACCTCTAAGTGATAAAAAAAAATTAAATGGCAAAACAACGGTTGCCGGGTCAGCTAGTAATTCAATAACTTAATTGTGATATCGATTATTGTTTGTCTTCCACTGAATAAAAGATGGGGTCAAGGTTGATGTTATACTTAGCATACGACTTCCTTTACGCGAAGAAAAAATCAATACACTATTATTTTTTAACTGAAAAGCTAAAAACTAAAAAACTCGCTTTTATTGCTAACTTAAAAAGAGAAAATAATTTCTGGATACAAGGAATTTATATTACAGTAGAGTAAAAAGCGTGGGGTGCACTTTATGACGTTTTCATACTTCTCTTTTTATAGTAGCCAATAATAGGATGATTTTCATATACTACCTACTAGAGATGTAACGGAGCTTCGATTCCGGTTCCGTTAAGTCGGAACTTCCGATTATTATTACACTTTCGGTTCCGACTTCGGTTCCGATACTTTTGTATCGAATGTTAATCGGAGGTCGAACGAAACAAAGCGGGCGGCACGCGACGGCCTGCGCCGAACAGGTTCATACATGTCGCGCGGAGAATCCCCCGACCCGCACTACGTGCACTCTATCATCAATTATTTTTTCACTTGTTATTATTTGTTACGCCCACGACACGTTTATAGGTTATAAATAATTGTTTTGATTTTTGTGGCTTATTATCAATGAAAGTGATCTGTTTTTGTGTGGCATAATGAAACCCAAATCCAGTTGTATTTGGAACTACTTCAATGAAGTTAATTCAAATTCGGCAAAGTGTAAACTGTGTATGAAGACGTATTCAAGAAAGGGAGGTACGACAACGTCCTTAAAAAGTCATTTGAAGTCTGTCCATGCCACTGAATATGAAGAAACTGACCCTGCCTCCGATTTCGATTCTGATTCCGATTTCGATTCCGATAAACCAAATTTGAAAACTCCGATTCCGATTTCGGTTCCGATAAAACTACCTCCGTTACATCCCTGCTACCTACTATACCAAGCACCCCACGCTTTTTACTCTACTGCAATATAAAATCCGTGTACTCAGAAATTATTTTCTCTTTTTAGTCAGCAATAAAAGCGTGTTTTTTTAGTTTTTTAAACTATATTTTTTTTAGTTAATAAGGATAATGGAAAACTCTTATCAAATTATTAATAATCATTTATTAAGTTTCAAATGGACAATAGTAAATTAATATAAGCTTAAGATAAGATGTAGACCGAAGACTTTCTTTACCTGAACTAGGTTACAAACCTGTGTCTCAGGCTAAAGAGAACACAAATATTTTCTTAAATATTGCATTGTCATAGGTACTTAATACGTATGCAAAGTTTCAAATTAATTCGATTTCTGGAAGTTGGTGAAAATTGAGCTCAAAAATTCCGTTACATACATTCATACATACATACATACATCCACCCCGATCTAATAAAAGCGTGTTCAAAAACCCTCGACATTAGCCAGAACAACTGTTCAACGGGTAGACAGATTTTAACTAGTCATACCTAAGAACCATCAAGATTGAATTAATTAGAATAAAATCCGCGCTAAAATCAGTCCATCAGAACTACGATACTACAGATAGACACACACTAACGAAAAAGGGGTCAATCCTATAACACTCCTCTTTTTGTCGGGGATTGAAAAATTCATTACGTCATATCGCTTAATAAAGATGCTTTGCCCAATGATACCAAACAAGTTGGTATCCTGTAAGGTTATGCGCTTAAGGACGATTGACGCTGGGCACTGTACATGAAGCAGTACAAAACGATATGTCGTTTCTATGTGTTTGTATGAAAAACTAAGCTATAATAGCAAACGACATGAATTAGTTACGACGTGATAAAGTCTGAGGCGTCTTGCAATTGTAAAAGTAAAGCTGAAAAAGATAATTATTTTGCTTTAAATTTCCACTAAACACCACCAGCGCAGGAACCCAAATACATCCAACTGTAACAACTGAAATAAAATAGGTCTGGAAGTCGCAGGATTTACAATACATACAACTCACAATGTGACAAAGAAGATGCACCTGGAAACACAACACTGACACCAACAAAACACTCGACGCGTTTCGCCAGTACACGCGGCATCCTCAGGAGATGTTATCGCTTTGACAGATTACAAGCGACTCGACTTCCAGCGCTTGTTTTTTCAAGTCTCTAAATCTCTCATCAGCCTATATTCGTCCCACTGCTGGGCACAGGCCTCACCTCAATTAAGAGGTGGTCCAAGCCATACTCCACCACGCGAGCTCAGTGCGGATTGGTGAAGGGGTGTCTGTAAGGTAAGTGACCAACCTTACTGTCAGAAGTTATTAAGCCGCCCGAGGGCCTCTGACCAGGCTTAACGACTAATATCTGTCGATATTAACCGGGACCAACAGCTTAACGTGCCTTCCGAAGCACGGAGATGCTTGTAAATAGACGTCACTTAAATGGTCAGAATGGATGAAAAAATGGGCCCATCCCAAACATGACCGCGCCGTAGGTTGCTTAACTTTGTTTTTTTCAAGTGGTTACTATAAATGTATTTTGGTTCCTGCGCTGGCGTCGTTTAGTGGAAATTTAAAGAAAAATAATTCTCTTTTTCAGCTTTAGTCATGGATATCCGCAAAGTAACGCCTGATTCCATCAACTGTAAAAGTATTGGACGATGTATTATTATTATTATACAGTTTATAATAATAAAGAAAATGATTACACCCCTTATGAATAGTACCTTCTCAACTACTCCGTACCACACACTATGTCATTATCATTCAATCACAACATAAAACAAGCATGTATCCTCTCCAATGTAAATATCATGTGAGATAATTACCGACAAAAGTACTTGTGTAGAGTCAGCTTGCTTTTAAATTTCGCAGGACACATTTTATTTGGGTCTCTTGTCCGCCACCACCGGAATACACTAGCCTCACCTACACTCTAAGCTGTGGTCTGCAGTTTCCGATGCAGCTATCCCCATCACTCTAACAACAAGATCGAACGTGCGAGACCACTTTGTGGTAATGGTTATGAAGTTGACTATTAGACCAAGAGGTCGCGGGTTCGATCCCCGCACTGTACAAACATTTGAGTGCATGAACATGTCTGTTAATACTGGTCTGCGTGCTATATGCAGTAAATACCACTGTTGATTCTGATTTATATGTATAACACAAATGGTTATGCTACTTACCATAGAGTCAGGTCAATGTATGTGATGTAGTTATTTAAAAAAAGCGTTAGGGACCGTTAAAACACTATATAACACAATATATGTATAGCGGATTATATCTTGTGTAGCTGTATAGTCTTAGTTACTGCTTTGAGTCATGCCATGATGTTATCTGTTGTGTTGTCCAATAAAAAAAAAATAAAAAAAAACCTTAGGTACCTTCCGCACATCTCAGATTTTTTTTTGCGACTGCGATTTTTATTTTCAACTAGGGGACCCCGCAGACGTTGTCCTGCCCGTTGTTTATTTTTAAATATTTTTTCTTCGTAAGAGCCATCCCCGTACTTTAAGGAAAATCTTTGAAAAAAGAATTGGCCAAATTTGTCCAGACGTTCTTGAGTTATGCGCTTACCAACACATTTTGCGATTCATTTTTATATTAATGTAGATTAATTTTCAGTTTTAAAGAAGCTACTTCTTCCTATCCTATCCTATACTTCCAGTTCGTTTCTGGCCACCCTACATTAACACAACATCACATGTCACGGCTTGTGACATCACGTGCTATAATGACAGCAACCGGCTGTAGAGTGGACATCAAATATGTTTGGCGCAACAGATTTGAGTTAGGAAGCTGATGGGAAGCGCTTCCTACCGACCGGGTGTTATGGTCGGGGACCAAAGTCCGATAGACATCGTCTTGATTTGTCTATCTACTATATAATTCTGATTTTTTTTAATTTTTTTTTATAACAAGATTCACCGCTCTTATACAGAATGTATGTTTTAACTTAATAACTAAACTTACAGCCAATAACGAATACTACATTTTAATTTACAATTTTATATTCCACGACAATCATATTAATAATATAATCATATTAATAAATAAGTGGGTTTATCTCTTACATCGATATAACTACCTGTGTAATGTGTGTATATATATGTGCGTGTGTGTGTGTGTGTGTGTGTGTGTTTGTGTGTGTGTGTGTGTGTGTGTGTGTGTGTGTGTTTGTGTGTGTTTGTGTGTGTTTGTGTGTGTACCTGTGTGCGTTTGCGTGTTTGTGCTCGTGTGTGTACCTGTGTGTACCTGTGTGTGTGTGTTTATTTGAGTATGTGAGTATTATACCTAGTCCTAACACTAACAGATCTAAATCTCGAGATCTTGTGTTCTAAACATTTTCCTCAAGCACACTCATAACTTCTTCCTTAAAAACTCTTTTACTATTATGAAAAATATCAGTAACATTAAATTTATTATTTAAAGTACGATGCAGTCTAATCACCAAGGTATTTTGTGCGTATTTAGTTTTAACACAATTTTCTGCGAATGAATAATTTCGTATGTCTTGTTCTGACTTTTGGAGCACAGAAATTCAACATTTTTGCCGAGAGTTCAGGGCAGTCTAGTATCCATTACATATTCCGTGCAAGAAGGACATATCAGCAAGTATTCGTCTACTTTCGAGAGTCATAAGATGGTGACGGGAACAAGATTCAAGGTAAGTCTTAAAACTGAATTGAAGTGAATCTAAATCTTATATACCGCGGTTCATGTGCGGTACTAGGCTAACAGCGCTATCTAGCCTATGGAGCCGTATCCGCGCTCGCTATCGTGCTTGCCACCGGTCGGCATGCGCTTGTGATAGCGAACGGCAGAGGTCGCCACATATGTTTATTTAGCTTTCTTGTCATCTCACTCATAAATATGTCCCTCTACTGGGCACAGACCTCTTCACCGCCACCGCAGACGGAGAACAGGCAAGAGACGGCGGCTGTTTGACCGCTCTCCTGTCCCTTGTGCCGTTTGTGCCGGCCTGGGCTACTGTAAGTAAAATACACTATGCAAGACAGTCATCTCATCTGTACAACGCTATTAATAATGAACTAACGGTTTATCAATATAATTAATTCTAATTCTTTCAAATGACATGTACTTTTATGCTTTAATTTGTAATCATCACTAATAATTTAAATTATGTTATTTGAAATTGATCAAATTTTTTTATTTTTAATTATGCAAATGAAGGAAATGATCTGTATATGTAAATGTTTGGGAAATAAAGGCTTATTATTATTATTAACGGTTTATCCAATGACACTGTTCAATTGCAAAAGGACTATGATCAATTGGCTTGCAGACAAAAGTTATGATGATGCAGAAAGATTCGTGCAAACTATTAACATGTAAGTATTCTTCAAACATACATACACATTCACTCACTCACACACACACACACACACACACACACTTGATTAATGTTTGGTAGGTATTAGCAGCACACTTCTAAGTGCACGCAGATTGATATGTTTATTTTTATTAGTGATTTATTTGTTTGCTTACCTGTAATAGAGAAATTATAAATGTATTCCATGGACAAATAGACAGTGATTACTTCTATCACAAGCATAACCTGCTTATCAGGAGTTTCCCATATCAAATACCTATATATGTGCCATTTATAAATAAATCTTACCTAAATAAATCTATACCTAAATAAATCTTTAAATCCCTCAAGGTGGCGTGCAGGTTGGTGACACGGGGATGCCACGGCCTGCATTGCACGCGCCATTGCCGTCGGGGAATAGTGCCTTATCCCCGGCTCTCTCACATCCACACACGGCTGAGCCTCCAACGGTTTCGGATATGGTTCCTAATTGGTTTTTGTTGCATTAAAAAAAGGTCTCATCACCGCAACTATGAGGTGGTACGAGTCATACTCCACCACGCGGGCGGATTGGTGGAGGGGTGTGTATAAGGTAGTAAGTGACTTACCTTACCGTCAGAAGTTATTAAGTCGCCCAAGGGCCTCTAGCCAGGCTCTATGACTACTATCTGTCAATATTAACCGGGACCAACAGCTTAAACGTGCCTACCGAAGCATGGAGAGGTTTGTAAATTGACGTCACTTATATGTTCAGATCAGAATGGTCACCCATCCAACCATCTAACTTTTACTATCACTACCAAAGCGCTGCACCAACTGTGCACCAAGCACCTAAGTTTTCATACCACAAATAAATAGGACTATTCTGAAAGCTTGTCAAAGGATGCCCTAGGATGGCATAGGGCATTCTCTACCAGTTACACCTTTGGGCTAAGCAGAAATGAATTAATGGGCGGTGCGACTAAGGAAAAACTAAACTCAAAAGATTTATATATATCTAATTAAACGATCAACTATTAATAATACTTTTCTAAAAGTATATAAAAACCTTTTAGGTGATTGTTTATCTAACTAAACGATCGTATTAAAAATACTTTTCTAAAAGCGTAATAATTATCTTTAGAATTTAATGAGATTGTTACGTTATATATTACATTACAGATAAGAATATAAACATCTGTAAAGTTGTTTCGTCTGTACCTACCGTACAGTACAGTCTAATAGTTTGCTTATGTAGAGATCTCAGATAACAAATTAAGCCTTGGTAAAGATAGAGTTCAATGTATTTTTCATATATTTTTCCTTAACGTAACTTTTCTATTTGTGAAAGAATTTTTTAACAAATCTGAATATCTACTAGTTGTTTTAAGTTAATTAATTTAAGCTTTATTGCATAACAAAACTTTGTACAAAAGGTGGACTTAACGCTATAGGTCCTATGGTATAGGGCATTCTCTATCAATCGACAGCTTTGGGCAAGTGGTCTGAGGTCCAGACAACAAAACAGGCTGTCGCGGGTTCGAATCCTGCTAGGGGCAAATGTGTGTGTGTGATGAGCGCGAGCTTTTGTACCCGAGTCATGGGTGTTTATAAATGTATTTAAGTATTTCTATCCGTTATTCTAGCCACCATAGCACAAGCTAACGCTTAGTTTGGGGCTAGGTAATTGGTGTGTTTGTTGAAACAAAAAAGAAAGTTATACCTTTGGGCTGAGCGGAAATGAATAAGTGGGCGGTGCGACAATAGAAAAACTAAACTCAAAAGAATTATACGAGAAAACATTTAAAAAATTATAATCTTACTTAATATAGGTTTTTGCTATATAAGTGTAGAATAAATATTTGTATCAGCTCCCCCTACTCTCTAACCCGTTGTCCGTAGTTTCGGATATATTCATCCCTGTCACTCTAACGAGCTTCACGGTGCGAGCGAATGAGCTGGCTAGATCCGAAAATACGAACGAAACGTTAGGGCACGGCAATACGTTAGGTAGTATGGCCTCTGATATCGTCAGCGTCAAAAATATAGTAGCAACTTACTACCATGTCAAAATTACGATTTTGACAGATTTTAACAGATTGAATGAAAAAATGCTCAAAATATTATTTAGACACGGTACTAAAGTGCCACTTTATTTGTGAGGCTATCTGTACATCGATAGTTTATCTTTGTAGAGATAAAATGTTCCCTTTTGATAAATTAAAGAAAGTAAGTGAATATTATGAAATGAAATGAAATTCGTTTATTTGCAAGAATACAGGTTTTAAAGATCTTAATGCTATTGTAAGTTAGTACAAGTATTCAACCTGCATGCAGGTGTGCAAAAATTTATTAAAATACGCAGAATGAATAACTATATAATAAATTATGATATGTCACATTAATAACAATGATAAATTATGATAATGTTACATTAATGTTTTTAATTTCATGTCAATTTTTTATAATTCATAAACTCAGTCACACTGTAAAAACATTTTTCTTGTAGCCATTCAGTCAATTGTGTTTTAAACTCTCTACACTCTAAAGTTTTTATTTTATCCGGGAGGTTTATATACACCGAAATCTGTAATTTTTAAGACTGATTTCTATTAATTTATTTATCTTAACTAATATTGTAAAGAGGAGCCATTTACCACAGCTGAAGTCAAAGACATTATTAAATCACTGAACAACACAAATGCCACGGGATATGATGGAATTTGTACAAAATTTACACCCCGCCACTTACATATTTGGTAAATTTGTCGTTTAAAAACGGTATTTTTCCCAAGTTGCTGAAGCTGTCGGTCGTAATTCCGCTTTATAAAAAGGGCGAGAAGACTTCGATTGAAAACTATCGCCCCATCACACTAGTGCCAGTATTGTCTAAGGTTTTTGAAAAGGCCATGAAAAAACGATTAATGAACTTTATATTGCGTTTCGGACTACTGAAAAAGGAACAGTATGGCTTTCAACAGAATAGGTCCACAACCGCTGCAATTTATGATCTTATTAGTGAGATAAATGAAAATGTTAATTCAGGAATGTCCACGGCTGTTGTATTCTTTGACATGACACGTGCCTTCGATTTTGTATGTCATGATATACTTCTAACAAAATTAGAGAACTTGGGATTGAGGGGAGTTGCCCATGATTGGTTAGTCACATATCGGCAATCGAAACATCCATAGCAGCGTATCGTCACTTCTTAGGTATGGACTTGTGATTTGGGGAAATTCAACCGACTCTCCTCTTTTATTAAGAACACAAAAAAATGTGTGAGAGCCATATGTGGTAAAACACCTCGTCACTCTTGCAAGCCACTGTTTCAAAAGCTTAAAATTTTGCCACTTCCTTGCATGTACATATTGGAAATTGCCTGTTTTGTCAAAAACAATAATGATCTTTTTAAGAAACGACACCAAATACAGCATCGGTATCATCTAAGGCATGAAAACAAACTTGTTTACAATAATACACCACGATTGGTTTTTTACCAGAAACAGTGTAACGCAATGTGTGTTAAGATTTTTAATGTGATTCCAGATGAAATTAAATCACTTCCAAATATTAGGTCCTTACCTATGAAATTGGCGTTTTGTATGGGAGGAACAAAAAGTCGAAATTTTTTTATATAGCATATTTATTTAATCAAAGTATGAGCCATTGTAATCTATGCACTTTTGCCATCTCATAGGTAGTTCATTGATCCCTTTACTAAAAAAACCATTCGAACGGGAATCAATAAAATCTTTGAAGGCGACTTGGACTGCCCCATCTGAGTTGAACTTTTTCCCTTGCAAGAAGTTATCCAAATTTCGAAAAAAATGGTAATCTGTTGGAGCAAGGTCCGGGGAGTACGGTGGATGCCTTAGAGATTCCAATTGAAGTTCTTCTAATTTGCTAGCCGTCTGTTGTGCAGTGTGTGGTCTAGCGTTGTCGTGAAGCAGCAGTGGCGTAGAGCGATTGACCAGCCTTGGTTGTTTAGCAACTAGCTTTTCCATCATGGTTTGCAATTGCTGACAATAGATATCTGCCGTAATCGTCTGGCCAGATTTGAGAAAACTGTAATGAACGACACCGGCGCTAGTCCACCAAACGCTTACAAGTAACTTTTTATTGGTCAATTTTCGCTTGGAGCAGGCTTTGGCTGGCTTGCCAGGGTCCAGCCATTGCGATGAGCGCTTCCGATTATCGTAGAGAATCCACTTTTCATCACAGGTAATGATTCGATTTAAAATCCCTTCGTTATTGTGCCGGTCAAGTAATGTAACGCAGCAGTTGACGCGCGTTTGCCGGTTTGCTTCACTCAATTCGTGAGGAACCCACCTTTCAAGTTTTTTAATCTTCCCAATTTGCTTCAAGTGGATTAAAACAGTTTTATCACTAACGCCAAAGCCTGCAGCTAACTCGGACGTGGTTTGCGATGGATCCGCTTCCACAATAGCCTTCAATTCTTCATTATCAACTTGGGTCTCCGGCCGTCCACGGGGCTTGTTTTGCAGGTCGAAATTTCCAGAACGAAAACGTTGGAACCAAAAACGCACTGTGTTTTCTTTTGCGACACAACCGCCATACACATCATTAACCCTTCGAGCCGTTTCCGCAGCACTGGTGCCACGGTGGAACTCGTACTCGTAAATAACGCGATATTTCAAATTTTCCATTTTGTAAATTGAGCGATGCAAACAGAAAAAAGATAAGTAAAAAAACAAATGAATGACGGTTTACGAAACACAACTACATGTGGAAATAGCTGTATAAATTTGAATTTCGAATTCCTAACCAAATAGGAAAAATTTGTGATCAAAGTGGCCAGTACGACAAAACGCCAATTTCATATGTAAGGACCTAATAATTTATTTAAGCACAGACTCAGGAAATGGCTTCAAGAAAAGAATTTCTTTAAAATCAGTGACATTTTTGCGTAATTAGTTTTGTTTGTTTAGTATATTTATTATTTTAGCAATTAATTCATAATTGCTAAAATAATAATGTAAATGTGACTTTAAATGGACCTATAATTATTATATTTTTAATGTTACTATTACGAACAATTTGCATGCCATAATTTTTGGTAAAATGTGAGGACTTATTATTGTATCTGTACCTACCACCTATTGCAACCATGTTTTGAGCAAATAAATATTTCTTTTTCTATTTCTTGAAATATTTGTTTATTTGTTTAAATTCAATAGGGGCCACGGCCCCTAGTCTTCAGAGGGCCCCGTAGGATCAAAAATTTCTCTCACAATAAGTATTAAAATATTACTATTTTCTCGTTGTACGAACGTCGTTGATTTTCAGATTTATTCAAATCAAAATAAAACTAGTCTAAGTTTACAGAATAGCACTAGAGAGCGCTAGATAAGGAAGTGTACTTCTCTAATGTACGTCCCTACCGGAAATTGGCTAGACGACACCACCAATCGTTGACATACTTTTTATTATCTGTCAAAACGCTCTGCCTCCATAGATTTCGTATGGGAATAAATGATTGTGACGTCGCGGTCATGTGTCAGAAATCGGAGTCAATTGACCGAATATTTATTGCGTTTTGTGTGTTTAAAAATTGGTTTCTACAGCTTTTTTGAAATATATTAGTTGTATTAACTTCATAGGGGCTATGTTTTTAAACACCATGTTCTTGACAATATTTAAGATAGGTGTCATCATCCCAATTTGAAGACCAAACAGCACGAATACTCGAGCGCACACCATTTGTCTTTTCCAAGCACTGAAACTTTTATTGGTCTGGAAGATCATGAAACTAAAATCTTTTTGTCCAAAATGTTTTGAAGCCCAAAAGAGAGCTCGCTGCGCACGCGCACTAATTAGATGCCCTTTCCGCATATCTAATAGATCAAAAAGCCAGTTTATTCGCTTTGGCTAAGTGGAGTTTATTGGTTTTTAACGCACCGCCCCACAATTCGGTTTAAGAAGTACTTTATTTCTCAAAAAAACTTACATATACATAATTCACTTACTGACAAATTACATTACATAACGAGCGCACAAACATCTGGATAAAACAACTTACTGCACATGCAAAAAACAAAACCTCGTGTCAAAACCCGAGCGAGAGACAAACAAAACACGTCTGTCAACCATTCAACTATTAATTTCTGCTTAGCCCAAAGGTAGGAGTTGAGAATGCCCTAAGGCGTTAAGTCCACATTTAATACAAAGTCTTGTAGCGCAATTATTTGAGCAATAAATAAATCCTCCGACGAAAAAGAGGAGTGTTACAAAATTTTATACCTATGTCTGTGTGTGAACCTAATACCTCTATATTAGTGTTTTCTATGTGTCTGTCTGCCTGTGACGTCGTATGTCCCGAACGGATGGACCGATTTCAATGCGGTTTTTTTTATTCGAAAAATAATATAATGACGGCGGTTCTTAGCTGTGGCTGCTCAAAATTCGTCCAGCCTTTGAAGCTCAACAGCCGTTTTCCTGCCTCATCCGGGGTTTCTTAAATAAAAAAGTTCGTTTGTTAAATCAGCGTATGCGTAAGCGTTCAATTTTTAAGTTGACATATGTGAGTGCGTACCTCATCTTCCACTGTTTAGTTTAATCAAAGTTAGTAGGTGTCTGTTCATAAAAAAAATCGTTTGTCTATAGGCAATCACAGATTTTTACTATACTTTACGATATCTGTTGCTATCAGCGATAGTACCTACATGTGGACCCGCCCATAAATCAACAGATTTCATTACTTAATTTTTTAGCAACAGTAAATAAAACCTTTATGCATTACTTTAGGGCCCACACAAAGCCAGCCAAACCAACAATAATTTTGATAGCGATTGACTAACACTTGTGTAAATAGGAGGTCAGATTTGAAATATTATTATTAATGTTTTAACTTTCATGGACATCTTATTCTTCTTCTTTAACTTAAGAGCTGCGCTCTTGTCGGTGGAGTAATCGCCATTCATTCCTTTTTTCTGCCTTCTTTTTGACCTTCTGGTACGACGTGACCCTGACTTTTTCCTTTACTTGGTCAAAATAACAATAATAATAATCTTATTAATGCTGATAAATTAGTAATTTTATATAGCAATTTGATATAGTAAATTGACATAATATTTGACATAGTAATTTAATTTTGTGATAAATATGTATTTTATTGAACTTGAATATTGTATTTAAAAATGATTTGATATAATTTGCATGCTGTAATAATATGACTGAAAAAGCTAAACCACAAAGCCAAACCTACCACTTAAATGTATCCTTTTTCATACGCAAATGAATTTCATTCATTCAATTTAAACAGATGACAACACTTCGTCACAACACTTTTTTTTATCAATATGGGTTCGCTCTTGACATCATCCTCCCTCTAGAAGGTAAAGAAGATGTCGACGATGTAGCGAGCTTACCCAGAAGGTGCCTATTTATTTTCGCTTTGAATGAGCTCAAGTTATAAGAAAGAGGGAACACCGTCGGCGGAAGCGCATTCCATTCCTTGGCTGTGCGCATTATGAAGCGAAGCGCTTATCACACATCTACTCATGTGGTCACAATAACCTAATCATGTGACCTAATAGAGACTTTAAAGGCACGTTGCTGGGTGACGATAGAGAAAAACTGCGTCAGGCTATGTACAAACGATCTGTACAGTTTATTTACAGGCTGTGCCTCTTTACAAAAGAAAAGGTGCAAAGAAGATGATAGCAATGGTAATATCATTGTACACTAATTATGGAATATCACGACTGAGAATAAGTGTTGGTCGAGACAGATAAAGAATTTACAATGACAGCTGTTACAATAATCTTCTTTTGTGGTCGTTAGTGTCAAAGTATTTACACCTCAGATTTAGCCTCAAGTGGCTTCGCAAAAACTTTATAAACATTTAAAATAGGAAGGATATCCTTGAAAGACGACTGTTTATTTTGGATTTCAAATAAATCTTTAAAAATACTATTTTTGCTACACTTTTGCAGAAGCGGAACTAATTTTGACATTACACAAGAATTACGTCATATGACGTAACTGTCTAAAGAAAGAATACTTATTAGTAGTTGTCTTAGTAGCCTATAGATGGCGCTTAGAAGCACTCAGTTGCAGATGAGATAATAACTCAGTGCGCAATTTAAAAAAGGCGATTTATATTTGAAAAAAATTACACTTTCAAATTTAAGCCATTTCCTGTAACGCTCTCAGCATCGTTAAGTAGCCCTGAATGGAAAAATCCGAAAGAAAAAATGTAAACAAACACATTTCACTCACCTCCGATCACCAAAAAAAAGGTAAATCCAAAGATCAAACTTCACTTTCAAATCCACAGACAACAAATCCAAAACTTTGTTTCACAAAAAAAGTAAACAGAACTCTTGCAAAATTCGGTACACGCAACAATGTTTCCGACGGGGAACGTTTTCGCGCGTTTCCAAAATGGCCGGGTTGTACTCGAACGTACGACGAATGGCGTCCAAGGCATACAGAGACCGACTGATTGTGTTATTAATGTTCAACATACTCGGTTGTAAAATAGGTATGACGACACGGCCATGTGATTTACGCATGGCATTGATAGTTAAAGTAAAGAGCTTCTTTACTTTTTGCAGATAGGCGCTGCGATTTTTTATTTGAGCGGGAATTTGATGAATTTTGATTAAGGAAAATTGATTAAGTAACTATTAATTTGATTTTACAGGTACTTTTTTATTTTTTCTTTCACTAATATCCAAGTTTATGGATACTTTTTTCATATTTTTCTCTCACGACGTAACTTGTTTCAAGGAATTTTGGTTAATCACAGTGTAATAATAATATTAAAATTGCTACATACGAGTAATATTCAATTTTACTAGTTTTGCAAATGCCTTGCTTGATATATTTTTAAATATTTTAAAAAATATTTTTAAAGCTATGAATTAAGACTGTTAACATATTTCTTGGCATTCGAATATTAATATTTTTTCCGTTTTTTAAGGTTTTCAAATGAAAACACAGTGCAGGTAAGAAAACTTTGATTTGTATAATCATTTTATAATGTAACAAGAGTAACGAAATCTGTTACTTATCGATCGAAAGTTCGTCTTGTTTAAAAATAGATAATTTGCATTTTAGCTCATTTTTAGAGGTATTCATATTTTATATTTAGAGGTGCTTGTGGCGCAGTGGTTGTAGCGCTTTCGGAGAGATACCAAAAATTAAACAACCTAAGGCGCGGTCCTGTTTGGGATGGGTGATCATTCTGACCATTTAAGAAACGTCTTTTTACAAGCATCTCCGTGCTACGGAAGGCACGTTAAGCAGTTGGTCCCGGTTAATATCGATAGATATTAGTCGTTAAGCCTTGTTGGAGGCCCTCAGGCGGCTTAATAACATCTGACAGTAAGGTTTGTCACTTACCTCACAAACACCCCTCCACCAATCCGCACTGAGCTCGCGTGGTGGAGTATGGCTCGGACCACCTCGTAGATGAGGTGAGGCCTGTGCCCAGCACTGGGACGTATATAAGCTGATGTGATTAGATGAGAGCTCATTTCATAAAACAACCCACAAGTCATTAAATAACAATTACTACAAAGAAGACAAAAATGTCTACACTCCAATAACAGTATTTAAATGATAGTAACTCAATAAAAGTCATATGGCCTTGTGTGTCTCTTTAATAGATAACGAATTGGCCAAATCAGTTTTTTTTTGTGTCAAACATAAATACAAACTCTTATAGAGATAAGGAGTTTTTTATCTCCATTTTATTACTACGTACCAGTGTGCAAAGTCGTTTCTTATCGCACCAAGACTCGGGAGTTCTTCTGTCAATTATATTTAGCATAATTCGTATCAAACCATAACAAATTAAACTCATTTTTTTAATTAAACAGACATTTTTTGTTATAGGTGCAATTGGGATGATGACACCTATCTTAAATATTGTCAAGAACATGGTGTTCAAAAAACATAGCCCCTATGAAGTTAATACAACCAATATATTTCAAAAACGCTGTAGAAACCAATTTTTAAACACACAAAACGCAAAAAATATTCGGTCAATTGACTCCGATTTCTGACACATGACCGTGACGTCACAATCATTTATTACCATACGAAATCTAGGGAGCAGACCGTTTTGACAGATAATAAAAAGTATGTCAACGATTGGTGGTGTCGTCTAGCCAATTATCTACTATGAATACAGATTACCGACGTTAGGAGTCTGGACTGTATAGGCCCGTCGAATTGCAAATTGTTGACAACGCTAGTAACGACTTTATAGGAGACCCTCATTATAAAATTAGTTGTGCTTAAACACTTTTTTATTAAATTATTAAAGCTTTATTGCACAACAAAACTTTGTACAAAAGGTGGACTTAACGCCGTAAGGCATTCTTTACCAGTCATACATTTGGGCTAAGCAAAAATGATTAGTGGGCGGTGCGACAAAATAAATAAAAGAGAAAACACTAAAATAAAAAATAAAAATAAATATATTTCTTATAGCAGATATTTTACTAAGGGTTCTCGATTTATTCAAGCGCTCTGTCTGTAGTGTACACGACCAGCGTGCTGAAGGAGATGGTAGAAAGTGGTGGGGATTGTCTGCTGTTCGGCCATATGATCAATAGGACTAAATCCGTTTTAAAGATAGCATAATAAAATAGTTATTAAGCATTTACTAACATTATGGATCTTAATTATCTAAAATAAAATCATTTTCTTTAATAGTCCGCCTGGCCGATTTCGACCACGGCGGCTAATCTCAACAGAGATCAGCCAACTACGCAGGATATATTATAGTGCACAAGTGTGAGTGCAATACACAGGTGCATTCATTGTTCCATCACTCTCAAAGTTCGGTGAGACGGCAATCCGACATGACCGGAGAGAGATCAAAACATTTTATTTATTTATAGTATCTATAAATAGCGAAAGATATGGCACAGCAAAAAATTGCTACGCAAAATGCACGGTAACATTTCGTAGACATTTTAGGTTCAAATAAAATGTCGTAGTGTTTTGACAGTAAGTAATGCCATTGCCATTGTATCTATACTAGCGTAGAGAAGACATGGGGAAACCAAGCATGAAGCCAGGTTATTGATAAATATCAAAAAGAGAAGAGGCCCCAAGTGTGAGCCCTGTGGGACCCCAGATGTAATTGTAACAGGAGCTGATGTGAAACCGTTTAGTTTAATAAGCTGACTTATATAATGAATAAGCTGACTGTTTGCACAGTATGTACCAAACGGATGGTTTTAATACCATTATTTGCAAAAAAAACAGTATAGGCAGAGTGCGTGGCAGTGAAAACAGTATCTTGAGCACAATAGCGGATATGTACAAATCCCCGCTATGGAAATGCCTTGTCCAGCGGCTTATCACAGAACAAGTCAGTTTGTGTATGTATTATTATTATAACTTCTTTGATTTTATTCCCTACATTGTTACTGACATAGTTGTTTAAATATACAGGACGTCCCAGGAAACCTAGTCCAGAGATAATCTATAGGGTTTAGGACTTTAATACCTAACGTGTGACACCATTTTTTTTTCAAAAATTTTTTTCTTGAACTTGAAATCAAGTGTAAAATGTAAATCCTGCTAGTAAATAGAATTTGGGTGTTTTTTTAATCGTACTTGTGTGAACAGCCTCCAGCTTAAATATTCAATAAAAAAAAATCTAACAGAAGCAGTTTGTAGCAAATTCCGCTGAAATATAGAATAAACAAAAAAATCATATCTTAATGTTACATATCGCGGAACACACATTATGGTCAAACGTTTGGGTATTATTTTGGTCCCATAACTCTTGACCTTGTCTGGTATAGGTTTACTGGTACACCCTGTATACTAACCCATATGGATTCCTGTTGTCCCAAATAAACAATTTTTAAATTTATTTATTTACTAGCTTTTACCCCCGATTTCACCCGCATTAGGTAGTTTTTTTGGTATGCGTTGTTTTTCCGTTAAATATCAATTTTATCCGAATATAATTCAAATTTTGGTTATTTAGGAGTGCAAGCAATCAGATTCCCCGGAAAGTATCTTTTCCCATGGGCATGCGTTGTTTTCCCGTGTTCAAAAGTAAATAATGTCGTTTTTAAATCTCAAACTATCTTCTTACCAGATTTAATTTAAATCTGTTCGGTAGTTTAAGCGTAAAAGCGATCGGCCCACTTGAATTTTCCCATGGGAATGCGTCATTTTACCGCGGTAAAAAGTAGCCTATGTCCTTTCTCGGGTATCAAAACATATCCATACCAAATTTCATGCAAATTTGTTCAGTAGTTTAGGCGTGATTGAGTAACAGACAGAGAGAGTTACTTTCGCATTTGGAGATTTAATGCTACGGCGTCGTAGTGCCATCCATTCGGGACTACGAAACCGTAGCATTTCGTAGTCATCGTCTTGTTTCTCCCTCGCTGGTGAAAGAGCGGGGTTTTAAGTTCGACACCTGATTGTTCTGTCTGTCGTCTATCTCTCTGTGTTGTTGTGTAACGTGTAAATGCGCACGAGTTTCGATATCCGTCTGTTTGTATGTCGTCTATCTCTCTCTGTCTGACTGGCTGTTGGTGTAGTGGCAAAGTTTCTGCCTTACATCCGAGAGGTCCTGGGTTCGAATCCCAGGTCGAGCCAAAATTGTTTCTGAGATTTTCTGTCATAAATTTCTCAAAAACAGCTCGGAGTCGGGAAGTTGGCGGTGTTACACCCCCATGCCTCGGTGCGCGTGTTAAGCCGTTGGTCCTGTGTCTGATCTCTCTCCGGTCATGTCGGATTGCCGGCTCGCCGAACTTTGAGAGTGATGGAACAGTGAGTGCACCTGTGTATGGCGCTCACACTTGTGCACTATAATATCTCCTGCGCAGTTGGCTGATCTCTGTTGAGATTGGCCGCCGTGGTCGAAATCGGCCAGGAGGGACTTTTATTATTATTATCTATTTCTGTGTTAGTATTTTCTTTCCTTTTGTCTGCTCGCAGTACATGATTTGAATGAACTGACTTATTATATAATATTATGAGAGAATTGACATTTTAATTAATTAATTACATGTTATGTTTTAATTTGCATGCCAAACTCTGGTGAAATGTGCGATCTTTTTGTACTTTTATAACATCTTTGTACCACTTTCAAGCGAAATAAAATGATTCTGATTCTGATTCTGAATTGATCTGTACATTAACATTGTTTTAACGCAATTGATTACTTAAGTACTTAGCTATCTAATACCGAAGATTGTACTTCGTAGCGGCCTTCTATTATTGAATTATCCTTTAAATTTAAATATTTCAAAATTGATGTGATAGCCTCTTAAGAGCCCGAACTAATATAACATAATAAGAACCTTGTTATAGATACTGTTATGAATAGTAAATAATCATAATCTTAAATGATGTTTCTTAAGTCATAATCCAAAAAGTAGTGGCCTCAACATTAAATTGTATGCTTTATGATTGTTGGTAATTTTTACTTATCTGTGACCAAGCTCTGGTCTATGTCTAGCTGTCAATAATTTTCCCGCAGTAGTGACGTCGACTAGGGACGGAGCAGGTCCATTGAACTTGGTTTAATAGGACCACGCGCGTCTAACTCGTACCATTTCTCCCTTTTATGGTTTGTAATTTACCAAATGTAACACAATGGGTCGAAGTTCATTTTAAATCATTATCAAAGTTAACCAAAAGGCCTAGGTGTTTTACTAGCCAGTTGAACTATGCATAAATCATAGAGTAAGATAAACTAATAGACAAGACAAGACCACTAAACCATCAGACCACCACCCAGACCAAGTTCAAAACTAATGAATGAGGGCTCCCACATTAATTTTTTTATTAACTGATAAGGGAATCATGGCCTCTTTACACCACCAGTCTTAAGGTGGGAACAGTTTTTGTTTTTATTGCTGAACTAATATTTTATCGATTTACACACACACACACACACGCACACACACACACACGAACACACAATTAATGTCTGGTATTAGCAGCACACTCCAAAGTGCAAATAGATTGATTTATTTATTTTTATTAGTAATTTATTTGTTTGCTTACCATTCAATGGTAATGCTCCAAAGTTGTAGAAAACTATATAGTTTCAGTAGTATACAGGCTGTTAAAAAAAAACTACAATGGCTAAAGGGTGTAGCTGTGCCCGTAAAACTGAAGAACTTTCCCAAAGAAACCTACGTCTATATCTAAAAAAAATACACTGCTCAACATAGTCTAGGGAACAGGAGGTTTTTAGGGAATATTTTTATTTTTATATATTTTTGTTTTAAAGTTTATATACCAATCGATGCGCAATTTAATGCTTAATTAGTTGCGTATATAAATAAAGGATTCAGTTTTTGAATTACGAGGTAATTTTAATGAAAAACAAAGAAAGTGTATTACAGAACTAAACAAAGAAATTTAATTTTATAAAATTTCTTAAAAATTAAAACATTACAGTTAAGAACAAATATGCGGGGACTTTTTTAATAATCAGTTGGACCCCCTAAGGCATTAACAACAGCTTGACATCGTCGTGGCATACTGATTATGAGACTATCGATTGTCTCTTGTGGAAGAAGACTCCATTCTCTGGAGAGATGTGAAAAAAGTTCATCTGCTGTGTTCAAATTTTGAGGGAGATTTCTAAAAGCCCTTCTCTTTAGTAAATCCCACGCGTGTTCAATGGGATTGAGGTCCGCGGACTGAGCAGGCCACTCCAGCACTTCGATGTTGTACTCGCGGAACACATCATCACCTGACTCGCAGTATGTGGTCGTGCATTATCTTGCATAAAAATAAAATCTGCGCCCAGATTTTGTCGGTGCAGGATAACCACGGATTGGACTACCTGTTCGCAGTATCGCTCTGCATTTAAATTTCCCCTGATCAAAACGAGATCCGTCCGTCCACCCAGGCGGATTCCAGCCCACACCATGATTGTACCACCTTGGTAGGGATGCACCTCCTGTGGGTTTTGAAGCCGACTCTGCCGACCAGGAATCCGCCAAACACGCACTCTTCTTGAATCTGGATGAAATCCGAAGCGAGATTCATCGGAGAACAGTACATGTGCCCACTGATCTACGGTCCACTGCAAATGTTCACGTGCCCACAATAATCGACGTCCTCGATTTCCATGACGCAGCGCGGGCACTCTTAGTGGTCTGCGAGCACGAAGATTAGCTTCATGGAGTCTCCTCCGAGCAGTCTGGTCACTGATAGCAACCTGGTGCTGCGACTAGAGGTCTTCTACCAACTGACGAGCCGTAAAGGTGGGTTGCCTCCTTGCGACATTTTGCAAAAAACGGTCTTGCCTTTCCGTAGTAACCCTATAGCTGCCTCTGTGCCTTTCGGCTACATCGCTAGTAAGTCTGTAACGTGCCCACAGTCTGCAGATAACGCTCGCGTGAGAATTCAGAGCAGCTGCAACTTCGCGTTGGGGTAGCCCAGCTTCCAACATTCCTACAGCTCGAATCATTTCTTCCCGCGTTAAATGACGTCGTGACATAATGGCCGTAGTCGCAAAAGTTACGAATAACAACAGTTAATTTTGTTTTTCAATAAAATCATAAAACAATAAAATAAATTTTTATCTTTAAAATTCTCATACAGTATCACTACACAGCAATCAAAGTGAAAGATTCCCGCCTTTTACGAAAATTCTTTTGATAAACATTCAGCCTACCTGTTTACCTCAAAGAGATCAGTACTTTTTTAAAGAAGATTTTACAAATAAAATCATATAGTTGGCTTGTTCCCTAGACTTTGTTGAGCAGTGTATATATAGACTTCCCATACAAAATTGCCAATTAGCTAATCGATTTACTATAGGCTAATCGATATACCTAGTTGTCTGTGATAA
This sequence comes from Pyrausta despicata, assembly GCA_963921415.1. Classification (NCBI taxonomy): domain Eukaryota; kingdom Metazoa; phylum Arthropoda; class Insecta; order Lepidoptera; family Crambidae; genus Pyrausta; species Pyrausta despicata. The sequence continues at coordinate 6,000,663 of OY992874.1, forward strand.
AGCTGTTCAGTTTTAAGGGCAAAACAACAACCTTCAGCCATTACAGGTTCTTTTGAAACACCCTGTATAGTATATTTAAGGACGAATTCAGGGAACATAAAAAATGAAGATAACCTTGAACTGTTTATTACCAATACTCGATGGACCAGCCGTAGTGCAGCGGCCAAAAACTGCAAAAAAAAAACAGGATTTAATCATATTATAAAGCAAAAATAATGACCACAACTACAACTTTCTGACGCCACAATTTACTTCTGACAGCATGTCAATCGCCGCGCCTCAATCGCTCGTCCGTCGTACTATAGTCGCAACGACTGTATGCAACAGATATGGTCTGAGCCTAAGGGCGGGTACACATTGGGCGATCGGCGTTAGCGTTAAGCGCGCGCTTTCATACAACGCTTGACCGAAAGCGGGCGCTTGCATGTGTTCACGTCAATAAGATTCCTTGGTTCTCGAAACGCGCGTTAACCAAGCGCGCGTTAAAAAGCGCCCAATGTGTACCCGCTCTAAATGAAAAAAATGTACCTCTTCTTAGGCCGCCTCTGCGGCGTGGTGAGCTTATAGTTTTCATAGTTGATCTGCTTCCTTTCCTTCTTTCTCTGCTTCCGTCTTCTCTTCTGTTCTTCTTCTCTTCTTTTCATGTAGTCTTTCACGGATTCTTTATGTTCTTTAGTATGGTTTGTTTCCTTGACCTTTTTCTTTTCCTCTGTAATACAAATACGGTTAAGAGAATTCTAGATGTAAGAGGAAAGAGATGAATTACATTTTACCCAAATTGGTTACGGGGGTCCAAATTTACATCCCTTTTTTCAACCCTGTCAAATATGACCACTTAGGTGTAATGGTTAAGAAGTTGACTGTTAATCAAGAAGTCTCCGGTTCGATCTCCGCATTGTACAAACATTTGTGTGCATGAACATGTCTGTTTGTACTGGTCTGGGTGTTATATGTATTTATTTAAGTTTATGTTTAATACCACTGTTGATTCTGATATCTGTAACACAAGTGCTTAAGCTAACCACGGAGTCAGATCAATGTATGTAATGTTTTTGCATTTTTTAAATATATATCTTTATAGTAACATATATTTACATACAATAAGTTCATTATAAATACATATTCAATAGCAATAATAATAATTTCCGTACAAAGTTTCATCCATTTTTCAACCCTGTCAAATATCAACCCCTTTTTCGCAATGTAACGGTAACGAATAACTTGTTCTTTCTCTATGTAAGAGCAGGACATTGTATTGGACTTCACCACGTAAGCGGGCGCCTGGAGACGGAGGCGGCATCATATACCTCATCTCTTTTGGAGTTTCCAACATGTATGAGCCATCGTACATTGCTTAACTGCGGAACGGCGTCAGCAACCAAGATTGACTTTGGCCGATGAACCCCTTAACAGGCACCGTCGGCGCTCTACACCGACGGCACACATCTTATACCATTACAGTTACATGCCTCGTTGGTGTAGTGCAAAAGTTTCTGCCTTACATCCGAGAGGTCCTGGATTCGAATCCCAGGTCGAGCCAAAATGACAGCCAGGAGGACTATTATTATTATTATATGGCGCGTCATATACGCGCGTTTGGTTGCGGCCATTGTCTGGTCATCTGTCTGACGCGAGTTGCTGGTACAGAAAGTCGCAATATGTTACCTGGCGGGTCAATTACTAAAAAATAAAAAATTCAATACCTGACTCGGGATAGTCATCCCACACTCCAATGGAGGAATATTTGTATTTCGCCTCAAGCTCATGCATCATGTTGCACAGATGTATGATAGTCATGCTGTACTCCAACATGTTGCGATACATGTAGAACATGTACGTTATGTGTGCTTTGTAGCCCCACGGCTGAAAGAAAAGGTTGGTATAGGCCATTGGTTCCCAAACTTATTTTGTGTGCGCCCACATTTTTTACCTACATAAAAACTTTATTACTTCAAGCCTCTACACACCGCCCTCAATTTTATACTGGGTTTTCTAACCTACTAACCACCCCCCATTAGCCCACTTTGGGAAAGGCTGGTATATTTATTAATTTATTTAAAAAGGAACACCAACAGTATACATATATATACATTGCTCATCTTAAATTTAAACCTTAGTATTTACATCTTATATGTATACCTATTATAGGTGAACACAACATTCGTGACAAACAATAACAGTAAATATTATGTTGAAAACTAAAGGTAAATTATGGATAATTTAAATACATTTTAATAAAAAAGAGATAAATAATATATATTCAGCTGAAACACTGTACAGACAAGTAATTCAATCCTTTTCCATAAGCTTAGAGAGCCCTTTTTTAAAGAGTCATTGAAAATGTCAACTTTCCCAGGGCACAACTCATAGGCCGACAAGTTTAGATGCGATCGTCATTCTGACGGTTATCCTTCAAAAGGACGATCCCATCTATGACTATTACCACTACTTGTGTCTACTATAGCGCATGTAGGTCTTTTCCTACATAACCAAAAAATACAGCGACGAAAAAAATGGTATGCCTAGTACGTTCAGTCAAAGACAATGGTACAGGCAAAGATAATTAGAGGCGACCCTCCTTCCGGATATAAAAGTCTTACAACTAAATATTGACAGTGTTATAATCTTGACATAAAATTATCATAATCAGGCGCAAGATGTCTTCTGCTGAATCTGTCTCTCTCTCTCTCTCTCTCATCAGAATATACATCCCACTGTTGGACACAGGCCTCACCTCAACTAGGAGGTGGTACGAGCTATACACCACCACGCGGGCTCAGTGCGAATGGGTGGTAAGGTAAGTGACCATCCTTGCTGTCAGATTTCATTAAGCCGCCCGAAGGCCTCTGACCAGGCTTAACGACTAATATCTATTAAAATCATGCGGGACCAAAAGGTACCCATTGGATTTTACCCACAACTACAAAAAAAGTATTAAAACAACTTTTGCAAAGATATTGAAACAACTTTCGTAAGGGTTTTTGGTACAAAACAATGTTAAGTATATAAAACTGAAAGGTGAAGTCTGACATGATGAAAGATCACTATCTTTAACGCACAGCCCAAACCACTGGACGGATCGGGTTAAAATTTAGCATACAGGTAGATATTATGACGTAGGCATCCGCTAATAAGGTATTTTGATTATTCTAACCCCGAGAGAATGAAAGTTTGTAAGAAACATTGTCAATTTTGAACAGACTGAGACTTTGCATACATATAGCTACTATAACGTAGGCAGATGCCTACGTTATTCTACCTTCTAAATTCTACCCCTAAGGGGATTAAATAGGGGAAGAAAGTATGTATGAAACTCGGTGGCAAAAACTAAAGTCCACGTAGACGAAGTCGCGGGCGGCCGCTAGTCTCCTATATTACTTACATGCATATAATACTTCTCATGCACTATCTGGTATATCTCGATCATCATTTGGTACCGGTACACGATGTCGTACGTCAAGTACCCCACTTCGTACTCTAGGTTGTTCACGTAAAGATACCTGATGTGGAAATACTTTCTTATTTCTGGCAACCTGTGAACGTTGAGTCATTGTTAAACTTGTTGAGTCCCTTCCTTTACTTTACAGCGCTTCGGCGATGTTTACTGAGGCTCGCATAGACAGTTTCCTAGTAGCCATGGGCAAGCTGGTCGCCTCTGCCTGGCGCCGCATCCGAGACAGCCCCAACAGCCTCGTAGCGGCGACAGGGAGTCGCTATTGCTGCCCTATCCTGAGGCACTGGAACAGCGTCCATGCTGGTTCGAGACCTGCCTTAGTAAACATTAAGTAGGCTATATTTTGTGTATTTTTATTTTATTTTATTATCTAACCCTGGCTCGCTAGTAAGATATTTTTTCTGTAACTACTAACCCCATATGCAAAGTTTATTTCTGAAATAAAGATTAATAATAATAATTTACAGCAGGGTTTTCTTAAAGTGGGTTCCACAGTTCTTCAGGGGTTCCCTTGCATATGGTCCGCCGTAACCCAGTTAAACCATATTATTCTAATCAGGAAATTATGTAAACACAAAGAAAACCACCACGTGAATAAGGCTTGTTTTCTTTTACAAAAATCTCCTTTTAGAGGGGTTGGAGCTATTAAATTCCATGACTGCAAAATTTTAAAAAAATACCTTAATAGGTACCTACATTGTTGAGTAGAGGTAGCCATAAGAATGTAGGGTTATCTTATGGTTACCAACTAACCCCTCGAATAGAGCACGCCTTGCCGTGGCGAGTGGGCTCAGTAGCCTGTCACAATCCAGCGACAGGTGAAGCCAAGATGCTCTGTGGAGAGTGCCTCTGCGTCTGTTCCCGTATCGGGCGGCAGAGGTAGTGAGTCGCGTCTGTCTCGCATCGAGCGGCGGCTCACCGAAGTGGTTGTGGCTCCCAGCACCCCTCTGGCTTATCAGAGGAGGCAGGTGATGTCCTTGGGACTCTGGTCCTCGTGGCGAAACGAGGGTCTTGGCTTAACCGCCCGGACCCTCCTGAGAAACGGTGCCAGTGTGCCGTCTGGAGTGGGATGAGATCTCCTCACCCCGCTCCGTGGAGATCCGCCCTCCTGCTTAGAGGGCGGACGTTGCTGCTGGCAAGGGTCGCGGGACTGTTGAGACACCGCGGCCCCTGCTGTCATAGCCACACGCAGCGGGCTTCGTCAGGTTTTAGTGGGTATAGCCGAATCCGGGGGAGTCCCACACACGCCCCTCCGGTCCCCGACGAAGGGGTACGGTGCGTAATCGGCATTTACTGACGATAAAAAAAAAAAATGGTTACCAACTAAGACCAACTTTGCAGACTCGCTTTCTATGCCTCGAAAAGCACGTTAAGCCGTTGGTCCTGCGCCTGAACAGGTATGTGATTGATGCACGTCAAAAAGCTCCGCGTGTTGTGTTTCGAGATGTACCGGAGTGCTCATCGCCGGCTGAAGTGTTCCATTTCGGTTAAATCGAATTTCTTTTACTCTGGAAAGCTCTCTTCTTGTGTATGTGTGTGTGTAAACGAGTTGGTTGCAGCATGAACTCACGCAGAGAGGTAAGTGATGCACATCAAGAAGCACGCGCGCGTGTTGTGCTCCGAGCTGTACGAGTGCTCGGGGGCGAACAGCGCATACCACCAGAGTGCCCATCGTCGGCTGAGGTGTTCCATCTCGGTTAGATCGAACTTCTTGTACTCTGAAACGAAATACATCTTCTTAAATAGTTCTTTAAAGTCATAAATAAATAATTAAAAATGACATTTATGTGTGCAAAGAACTAGATGTGCGTATGCATATAGGAGTTTATTCTGCTGAACCACAAAGGACCATGCATTACTTTGCATGCATTTACTCCTGAAAGCAAAGTAATGCATGTTTTCATTATTATTATTATGATGCGTCGGCGATAGACAACTAAATTGAATATCCGACGTCGGTGATTACACGCGACTATCACCGACTTAAGTCGCAAGCTGTCGCAGATATACGAGTACTATCGCTTAACGGTGATCTCCCTACTGATCCAAATCCGTTTCTGAAGTCGATTGAAAACTGATGGCACTTACTTTTACTGACGTTGAAAAAAGCGAATGTTTCTGGTGTAAAGTCATTTTCAAAGGGCGCTAATATTTCGTAGGGGTTCGACGAATTTACTAGGGCGCTTGAATTGATTGGTGGACTTAATATATTAGCACTGTCAACTGGAAAAAATTAAAAGAAATGAGGAAAAATTTAAAGGAAATTCTTTATTCAGTTAGTTCATTCTTTAATTAGTCTTGAAATAAATAGTGAATCAGATCATATTTTTTAAGCACTATAGAGCGTTTTGAGACACAGACAATAAAAGATAATGACCAAAAATATAGGGGCGCTGTCCCCACACAGTCACTTGTACTTGACTAATGATCCGTGACTTAAAAACTTAAAATTCTACTTTTATGGCACGAGATAAGTATCTAAGTTACTATCGGTTTACGCTTAACTGCGCCAACGCTATGCACTAAAGAGCCCATAGATCGCTCATTAAAGTCATCTATTCCAAACCCCTCCAAGTCCCTACTGATTCACTGTATAATAGTCCTCCTGGCCGATGTCGACCACCGCAGCCAATCTCAACAGAGATCAGCCAACTACGCGATATTATAGTGCACAAGTGTGAGCGCAATACACAGGTGCACTCATTGTTCCATCACTCTCAAAGTTCGGTGAGACTGTATAAAGAGAGTGGCTTGGTATGTCGGCATGATGGTAATGGTCAGAAAGCTTTACATCCTCAATCTCATTTTATCGTGCCATAAATCTCTACCTTATGTCAAAGACATTATCTTTACTTATGTAGACCTGAGTTCCGAAAGGAGGCAGGATGTAATTGCTCCTGTCCGTGCTGTACGTTCTGCTTTTGTAGTGTGTGTGCACCTCACCCACACATATGCAATGTACTTAAGCTCATGAGTCATGACATTACTTATTTGACACATTAAACCCGCATCAGTTAACATAAAGGTGTTTCCTTGAGTCTACGTAATCCCCACATCGCATGGCGACCCTGCCAGTGCTGCCTGTGGCGGCGCTGCGCATGGGAACAATTATCGTGATTTGTGAAAAAACAAACTGAAAAGTGAAAGTGAAATTAAACAATAAAGTTAAATCAACATTATATTGACTTTAAAAAACCGGAAAATGTGCCGGTACCGGAAGCTGGCAGCCGGGCGTTGATGGCGCCAGATGGAAGTGCAGTTGTGCTAGGCGCCGGGAGTTGTAGGATACAAGAGGTTTGTGGCTGTTTTGTTGCTGGGCGCCGGGAGATGTTGGAGTCTGAGGAGTATTGTGGTGCCGGGTGAAGGAAGAAAAACAAAGGCAGTGAAGATGAAGGACGCCGCCAGAGGTTAAAACGGAAAGTTCTAGTGTAATTTTAACATCAATCTAATTAAGATTTAAATACATGTGTAATCCAATACTAAATTAATATGGATAGTAATGTTGTTTTGTTTTTAATGGAATATAATGACATAATGACACATGACCTTTTAATTAGATGAAATAATAATTACACTTTGTACACAAATCTGACTATTAATATTAATATTTTAATTTGTATTAGGTATCAACATCATAAAGTTATAGTTTTATTTTCATTAGATAATGCCATCATACCAAAATGTAAATATGTCATCAGATTTTTTCCTTTAGTTTAATGAATATTATGTTAAATTTCCACTAAACGACGCCAGCGCAGGAATCCAAATCCACATCCAATTGTAACCACTTGAAAAAACCAGAGCTGGAAGTTGCAAGACTTACAATACAACTCACAACGTGACACAGAAGATGCACCTGGAAACACAACACTGACACTAACAAAACACTTGACGCGTTTCGCCACTACACGTGGCATCCTCAAGAGATGTTGTCGCTCGTAATCTGTCGAAGCGACAGGCTTCGTTTAGTGGAAATTTAAAGTAAAAAAACTCAGACTCGGAACCTTCTTGGTGTTCTTTTTACCATTTGCTTTGTAGGCGGTTCTTAACGCGGCATTTTTCACGTCATTCAAAACAAGTGAAAAAATTGGTTGCCTGTAAAGTCGGTATACGGGCGAAAGTTTTACGTGACAACGACTTTGAGTGGTAAAATAATTTTAATGTGAATATTCATTCGTATAACATGAACCGGTGTGTATGCCTATCTCTCTCGCTCTGTCTCTCTCGCTCTCAGGCGGGTTAACTGTGCTCGAGTGGAAGGGACGCGTGCCTTTCACTTTTTATGTCTGTCTCACTCGCTCTTAGGCGGGCTAACCATGCCCGAGTCGAAGGGACGCGTGCCTCTCACTCGCTCTCATTGTGAGCGCGGAACGTGAGCGGAGCGTAACGCAGTTTCTTGAAGTGTCACCCGGCAAACCAATTTATAAGACGTTGTCACGTCAAAAAATCTCTTTTTCAGATTTAGTACAGACAACAGCACAACAGGTTACCCCACTTTGACCTTGAGACCGCCTCTATTCTTTTCACAATAAAAACTATTTTTCAATATTGATGATTGTTGGTGAGTGGGGGCGGGACTGGTTATGGTTCCTTAAAAACTGTATTCCAATAACGCGGATGGGTCAGATGAGAGTCCAATGAAAATGAAATCTTCTTACCAGATAAAACAAAAATAAAATACAGGATTAAATCCATTTTGAGTCCCATGCATATCGAATATATATTTATTAATATTCTGAAAAAAAAACTTAATGGCTAATCCGTTTGTAGCATACCTACTTACATTTTAATTGAAATTGTGCAATAAACGCCAAAAGTAATTACCAACATTCTTGCATGGTAAAATAATGATTGTCGGCTACCGATATTCGCATGTCTCCTCATCAGCCTATATACGTCCCACTGCTGGGCACAGGCCTCACCTCAACTATGAGGTGGTACGAGCCATACTCCACCACGCGGGCTCAGTGCGGATTGGTGGAGGGTTGTTTGTAAGGTAAGTGACCAACCTTACTGTCAGATGTTATTAAGCCGCCCGAGGGCCTCCCACCCGACTTAACGACTAATATCTATCGATATTAACCGGGACCAACAGCTTGACGTGCCTGCCGAAGCACGGAGATGCTTGTAAATAGACGTCACTTAAATGGTCAGAATGGTCACCCATCCCAAACATGACCGCGCCTTAGGTTGCTTAACTTTGGGTATCACTACCAAAGCGCTGCAACCACTGTGCCACAAGCATGTCTGACACCACTGAAACATGCTGAGCTTATACCTGGGCCTCAATTCTACTAAATACAATGTAGTTCACTTGCACGTCGTCGGCCTGGCAATTGCTAAAAATGACAATTCTAATATCACTATTGTTTTGTGCAAATAAAAATATTTCACTTCATTTCATATTCCATTTCATATACAAAAGACTGAATCTAATAAGATGCTGCTGCCGGCACCGCCTTTAGATTGATAGATTGATAGATTAACACTTTATTGTACAACGCAAAACAAAAATTACAGACAAGTTTAACAATGAAAGATGTACAATTTAGGCGGTCTTATCGCTTGTAGCGATCTCTTCCAGACAAATTTCGCTTAAAGGAACATTTTAATTAACAAAGCTTAAATTTATATCATCACTGACGTAAATTAAAGCTTATCATCGTTATAATAATTAATTTTCACTGCACCCATTGCCTTCTTTCTGCATGACCTGAGCTGTTTTTGAGAAATTCATGACAGAAACTCTTAGAAACAATTTTGGCTCGACCTGGGATTCGAACCCGTCCTGGGTCCTAAAAGGTAGTCGTAAAAAAAGATGTATAAGAAGAAACAATATATGTATTTAAAATTTCGGCTTAGCCGCTTCATCAATATGCACCCCTTCCACTTCAGGTATGAAATTCTTCCATTTTTCCGCCCATTTTTTGAATCTCAACGACTTTTTGTACTCCTCTTCCATTCGTTTCAAATCACTGTCGCTTTTATTTGGGAAAGCAAGATCAGTGTTATTAGTTCTGAAACCAAATCTACGTGACCTTTTTGGTGTATTGATAGGATTCTTGTTGGCATTTATCTTTGCTTTCTCTGCAAAAAAAACATACAGAATGACAAATTAAAGCAAAACGTCACGAATTCAGTCACTATCTGAGTGACTCAACAAGACATCTCAGAGGGAAGTCTGAAATTGTGTAAGGGTGTTCTATTTGCATTACGCTAAGATGGGGTTTTGCGAAATTCGACCCCTTAAGGGATTTCTGGGGATTAATTTTTGGGAAACATACAGCTTTAACATTACATAACAAAATAGGGAATTAAAATAATAATAATAAATAATTCACAACAATCACGCCAATTCTCTAGTCCCAAATTAAGCTACGAGGCTTGTGCTATGGGTACTAGACAACGGATAAACATACTTAAATACTTTTTTTTTATTAAATACAAAAAAAATGTAATTAAAATAACACATAAACTAATGAAGTATCCTCAGCTTAAATAATACATGAAGTAAACCAATAATTTTTTTTTTGAGAAGGTTAAAATATGTGAAATGCCAAAGAAAGAACATTACTTATTATTAAGTTATGTTTTTTTTTAATTAACAAAAGTTGTTGTTGTTTCTTTTAGGGCTTATGTTCTGCCTATAACGAAATAGAACCCCAGGGTATGTATCTTAACAAATTGACAATCGCACTGCCATACTATGTGTGTTAAAGATGTCGTGCTTTCTAACCCTCCACAAGTCACAGTTACCCATCTGCTGCTAGAAAGGTCAAGAAGGAACTTTTTCCTATTGAATTTAATTTACTCACTCAGTAGTTTTGTTAGTTCAGACAATGTCTCCTTAATGGTGTCCTGTTTTTTAGTGTGTTTGGCGACTATTTCGTAATACATATCCCTTTCCATGCGTATTTCGTTGAAATCACCCTCTGAAAATTTAGGATTATTAACGATTTTGTATTAAAATACCATAGAGTCCCTTAATTTACACCCATTTACACCCTTCTACTGCCGACCCTTATTCTAAAATAGCGAATAATAGTACTATTATTAGGACAGTTATTCTCGAGATTTCTACCATGTAAGGTACATGGTATTTGAGTACCCGATATTTCGGCACTATTGCAAGTGCCATGATCACGGAGTAACTGTTACTTTGTAAAAAAATCGTGGAAAACTATTCTAAGGTTAATGACAATAAAAGTTTAAAACACTATTATAAAAATGTTGTACAAAACATAGCCGAGTTTGAAGCATACATTTGAATTTCAGCCCTGATTTCACCTAGGTCATTCGATCATTAAAGCTGAAAAAGAGAATTATTTTGTTGGACTGAATTAAGTTTAGTCGCTCGTAGTCTGTCGAAGCGACAACATCTATGTGTAGTGGCAAAACGCTTCGAGTGTTTTGTTGGTGTCAGTGATGTGTTTCCAGGTGCATCTTCTGTGTCACGTTGTGAGTTGTATTGTAAATCCTGCGACTTCCAGCTCTAGTTTTTTCAAGTGGTTACAGTTAGATAGATGTATTTGGGTTCCCGCGCTGGCGTCGTTTGAAGGAAATATGAGCAAAATAATTTTTCAGGTTTAGTCATGGATTTCTGCAAAGCAACGCCTGATTCCATCAACATTCGATCATTGACAGTTTTTTGTATGGTGGAATTTGAGTCTGTCAAAAAGGGCTGATTAAGCTTAACCGGCCAATTTCAGGTCCGTGAACGTGGAGCTTAATAACTTACTGATAATGTGGTAAGCATTCATATTATCCTCCACATAAAAATGATTGTCTCTATACAGTGTCAGGTTGCAGTACTTCCTGTACGTCTCTAGCATGTGTTTGAATTTGTCCTGGATGCCGGCTGCGATGGTGCCAAGTTCATAGCTCAGCATGCCACGGTATTTCTCTTGTACTTTGGTGGCGTGGCGGAGTTTTAGGGTTGCGTCTGAAAAATAAACAATTAATTACCAATATTACTGTCATTCATTCACGTTAAATACACACATACACACACACACACACGCCCACACACACACACACACACACACACACACACACACACACACACACACACACACACACACACACACACACAGAGACAGACACACACACACATACAAATATCGGCTCCAATCCAAATTTACTAGGCCCAACACGACCGCGCCTTAGGTTGCCTAACTTTTCGGTATCACTTCAACAGCGCTGCAACCACTGCGCCGCAAGCACCTTATCTCAATAATTTATTAAGACTATTTAGATGCCTATGTATGCACTAGACGACGGAGGATTATAATGTTTATCATCAATATCCATTAAATTACTTTATTTGTTAGCAATAATAATAATAATGCAAATTTATTTACTACGTGAAATCAAAACAAACTTAAACACAAATGGATTGACGCAGGACATGAATTGTAGGTATCTAACTGCAACGGTGATGATCATGGCTGGCTGCTGCCTAAGGAGCACTCAAATAAAGACAAAAACATATAACCACACACTTACCTAATTATATAAAAAAATATGAAAACCAAAAATTATTTACAAAAACGTTGAAAACCTTCCTCATTAATAAATGTTATTATAACATCCAAGTGTTCTTTAATGACAAAAATATGTGAGCAATAGTAATAAAATAATAATAAATAAAATAAATATGTATGATCTTATAGATAATTTGATGTTAATATGATCTTTTTAATTTAATTTAAAATAAAGGGTGTCTCAGCGCCGATTTTAAACTTTAAATATTTATATTAAAAAAACAAATAATATTTTTTATAATTTAATTGCAGTAAATTATAATGTATTAGTGCGGATTTTATGTACGGAATATTACACCGTCAAGATGTCTTCCATCACGGCGAATGCACTCTTCAAAGCGGACTAGCGAATTTGCAGATACACGCTGCAGAACATCAACTGATATGGCTCTCACTTCTGTTTTTATTTTTGTCTTCAGCTGCTCCAAATTAGTAAGAGGGGTATCAAAAACTCTTGCTTTGAGATAACCCCATAAAAAAAAGTCAGCTGGGGATAAGTCGGGAGACCTGGGTGGCCACAATATGTCTCCAACACGGCTTATGATTTTTCCCGGAAATAACGCTTTTAGTGTGTCCATGGAGACCCTAGCTGTGTGGGCTGTGGCCCCATCTTGCTGAAACCATACATCTGACATGTCAACATCATCTTCTTGTAGCTGCGGTACAAAAAAGTTATTAATCATGTCAATATACCGCTCGCTCGTCACTGTAACCGTTGCACCTCGGTCATCCTCGAAGAAAAATGGCCCGATGATTTTCTTTGGTGATATTGCACACCATACAGTAACTTTGGGGCTGTGCAATGCTTTCTGGTGCTTTTGTTTTGGATTGCTTGATGACCAGTATCGGCAATTTTGACGATTGACGTACCCTTCGAGGTGAAAGTGTGACTCATCACTAAAATAAACATTGTCCATCCCATTTTCCTCTGAAAAAATCTCTAACATCTTCTGACAGTAAATTTTTCGTTTGTTGTAGTCTTCTGGTTTGATTTTTTGGACTATTTGGATCTTAAAAGGATGTAATTTTAAGTCTAAGGTCAAAATTCGATGAACACTTGAACGGTGAAGGTTCAAAGAGGCAGCATGTTTTCTAACAGATCGTCGTGGATGCTCCGCGACCGCAGCGGCGACGCGGTCGATGTTTTCAATCGATCTCTTAGGTCTATTTCGAGGGCGAATCGAATGATTCAGTAAACATCCTGTCGCTCTGAACTTTTCTACCCACGACTTAATTAACTGAATACTCGGAGCGTCACTTAAACGGTGGATTTCAAAGCGATTACAAAACTTGCGTTGTGCTTCACTCAACGAAAACTCGTTGCAAAAATACGCCTCTACTGCGTACGCGCGGTGCGCGCCAGACCACTGCGACATAGCGACTAAAAAATCCGCACTCCTTACCAGTGTTGTTCCTGACAAATTTAGGGTTGCCGTATTCTAATTCTAAAATTGCCGTATTTTTAGGGAAAACTAAGGAAAATGCCGTATTGTACAAAATGTTTATTTGCAAAGTTTAAATAATAAAAAAAATACAATTGATGTATGTACTATGCGTGTACTACTTTTAAACTTACTTATTTTATTCTTCACCATAAAGGTTTTGAATAGTTTCTAGTACTTCTGATTCTGTCGCATGCAGGTCATACTGTTTTTTATCTTTCATTTTACGAATCATTTCGTTTGGTACTTGAAATTGTGTACAATTACCGTGATTACGGATTGCTTGTCTGGCTAGAAGAGTTCCATTAATAGTTGGAGTTATTAATTTATTTCGAAGTCTCGTTTTCATATTATTTACCTCACTGAAGATACGCTCGCAGTCTGCGTTCGAATGTGGCAAACATAATACATTTAAAGCAAAAGATGCTAATGTTTTTAGTTCTGTTCCATCACGGATTTTAATCCAAAACTCATCGGTTTTCTGTGAGCTAATTTCATATAATGGTAATTTATTTACCACTGGTAGCATTCTCCACTCATCATCAATTTTTTGGAGATCGTCGGCATTATTGACGATTCGTGGCAACTTTTGCATAAGCGGTAAAATGGATGGACAAACGTTTCTTGTTTGATTATTAACTGCTTCTTCAGGTGATAAATATTTTAAAAGTTGAAGTAAATCGTCAGAGAAGTCGTACCTTTTTTTTATTTCTTTGCAGCCTGTGATGAGGAAATCTCTGCAGCGAGAGTAAAACTCTTTTTCACTTCTCATGCTCGAAAAAGTACTACTTTATGCAGGATCTAGGCGACATAAAGTTGAATTTTATGCACTTGTGCATAAAAGTAGCTTTTTAAATGTGTCTACACTAAGGCAGTGACCATTTAGCCCATACAGCCAAAAACAATTAATTGTACATGGATAAAACTTGCTAATTTATAATATTTCCTTCCCTATTTGCATTTTTGATTTATAATAAGATAATACGAAAAAGAAACTAAATATCAAAACGTGTTTACCACAAAAAAAAACATTATTCCAAAATAATTTAAGAATAGGCTGTATATTTTTTTTCTTTGCCCGAAAATTATGCAGGAAAATTAAAAAAAGTAAAGTAGCGGGAAAGAAGCCGTGAACTTTTCGTATTGAATTTTCTCAAATTATTGTTGAATTGGCTAAGTTTTAAAAATGTCAAGTGAAGAAGAAGATTTAGAACTTACTCCTAATACTTAAATGGAAATAAACGCACAAAAAGTGGTGCAAGAAATATTGCCGCCAAAATCTCGGCAAATATATATGAAAACTTATGACGAATTTCTAAGCTGGCGGAAAGAAAAACAAGTGAATACATTCGCTGAAAGTGTTATTTTAAGTTACTTTGATGAGTTATCGAAAAAACTGCAGCCTTCAACACTGTGGAGTGTATATTCCATGCTGAAAGCAACACTGCAAATGAAACATAATTTCAATGTACAGTCCTACACGAAGCTTATAGCTTTGTTGAAGAGGCTTAGTAGTGAATTTTAATTAAAGAAATGTTAATACGTTATGTTACTGTTTTATTTTCTCGCAATCGAAGTGAAAAGCAGAGTTTACAACTCGTGCACAAATCATTTTTATCCTCGACTTCATCATCTGCCCTCGCCCTGCGGGCTCGGGCATATAACGATCTCGGATAAAAATGACTTGCTTTATGCTCTCGTTGTAAAATCTACTATTAATTGTTCTTTTTTTGCAGATATGTCTGGTTTTTGTGTTTCTATCATAATTTTTACCCCCAAATACATTTCAGGGAGGAAATATCGCGTATCTTCTGGGACGATTGACCTGATATCATTTTGTAGGACATGATCCCTTTGCATGTAACACATTAATAATTCTTTGTACGTTACTCTTATGTGTTCATCCAGTTCCACCAATTTTGAGTCTGCGCTTTGAAAATACTCGTTGAGTTTAACAAATTTTGGTAAAATCCATTGCAGAAATAAAAAGTAAAGCTTAATGAAATCGTCATGCAACTCATGGTAAACTAATTCTGCAGCTGCAGTTTTTTCTTCGAGCCATTTCTGCGTAAAAAACAATTTAAGGCTGTTCCACTGTTCAAGCAGTCTGTTCACAACTGATAGCAGGGAAAGCCACCGAGTTTGTGCTGGATGTAAAATCTTGTGGATTTTTGTGGTAGTAAAAACTTGAAATTCCAAATATTGGGCTTGCCGTTTTGAACTTAGTTTAAAAAAACCGTAAATGTTTCGCGCCAAATCTTCGCATCGTCTTGGCAATTTTTTGCATGCCTCACTGGCACACAAATGCATAGAATGGCATATACATTTAAAAATAAAAATCCCCGGCAGATTTTCTCGCAAACGGCTGGCTACTGAATTTTGTGATCCCATCATTACATTGCAGCCATCTGAAGCGAATCCTATTATATTTTCTAATGGGATCCCTCTATCAGTAAATTTCTTTATAATAAGATCATACATGGCTTCTGCTGTAGCTCCCTCTGCTGCCATCGTAAAATCACCTGCTTCAAATAAAGATGCCAGTTCCCATAGTGAGGACATGACTTTTTTTTGCTGCTCATCAAAATAACGGATAATAATGCACATGGTTTTTGTGGCCGAAATATCCGTTGATTCATCGACCAATATGCTGAATTTATCAGTTTTAATAATGTTTTCTAAATAATCTTTTTGGAAATCACCAATAACATTTTTTACCGTAGACGTGCATTTTTTTCGTTTTATTGCAATCTCGGCAGCAATTCTGGAGTCGGGAAAACAAGATTTTAGTACCTCTGATAAATGATCCATGGCCATAAATGATATGTTGTGCTCTGCGACGAATGCACTAAGTTTTATTTCAGCTTCCATTACTTTTCTATTGTGATCAGTTTGTCGATTCTGAAAATAAGTGCTAACGTCTCTTGTAGAAGAGCTCGCTGATGCTTTTCTTACGTGTTGCGTATTTGAAATATGACGTTTTAAAGTTGAAATTTCGCAAGAAAGTTTGACGTCGCACATTGTACATTTTGCCTTGTAGGGGTCATCATTGATAGGGGCAATCCAATTCTTAAATGTTTCATCACTTTCCCATTGCTTTCTGTACTTTTGTTTTATATGTTTACTTTTAACCTTTTTTTTCGGCGTAGGTGGCCCGTCGTCATTGTCACTCATTTTCAATTAAAACTTAAAGAAATCTTCGTAAAATAGCTTTCACTGATAGATCGTACGTAACATTCAACAAAACAAAGAAGCAATGAGAGAATGAGATAATCTCAATAGGTACAGTACAATAACAATTATTCCGGGGATTCCCACACATCCTAAAACCTACCCGAATAAAAGTGAAGAACCTATCAGAATGAGGAACTAAACATTTTAGACATTAATGACTCGAAGATAAGGTTCCATTTTCTGTTGACGTTTCTTTTCGTGGCGCTTCTACTTTATCTATGGTTTACAAGTTGGTGTGTTCCATTATACGAAATATTTTTTTTGTTTACTTTAGTCAATTGCCGTATATTTTAACACGGTAATCAAAGAGCTGCCGTATACCGTATTTATGATGCCTAAGATGCCTGAATGCCGTATATTACGGCAATTGCCGTATCAAGAACAACGCTGCTCCTTACCTACCGAACGCTACCACTCCCCTCCCGCTAGCCCCGCGGGTTCCCAAGAAATTCTTGTTTAAAGTTTAAAATCGGCGCTGAGACACCCTTTATAATTATAAGTATGTAGATGTTATGTCAAAATATATTTTATGTATTTGGACTAGTGTGATAATAGTTAGTTAGGCCTCAAAATTTGCTATGCCCTGTGCAGGGCGTCACATGTACCAATATTATTTAAACTTTTATGATGATGATGATGATCTATCCGACCGTTTTCGGTCATGGCGACCACTTCGACCCCTAGTCGGTTTGGCGTTGATGCGCTCGTAAGTGGCTGATGTAGCCGATTTAAGCGGTAGGTAAACGTTCGCGCGCAGGGAGGGCAGGTGAGCGCGCCACTCACATAATCATAGTCAATTGCGGCGACTGGACGGGCTTTCAACTCATCGCGCTTAGCGTCGAGGTCAGCTTTACGCTGCTCTTCAAACTCGCGGACACGCCTATTCACAGTCGCGCGCCATTCTGGGCGATGTGCTGCCAAACCCTCTCATTGTGTGGGCTCAATGTTACACTTCTTCATGTGCCGCTTGAGAACATCCTTGTATCTGAGGAGTTGTCCGCCACGTTTCCGCTTACCCTCCTCCTTGACCGATGAGTAAGTATCACGGTAGCTCAATTGGGAGAGCAATCGCCCGGTTTGCGGAAGGTGCGGCATTCTTAAAGTGTGTTTTAATTTCAGTTCATCCATCATCATGAACAACATCTTGTTTTATTTGTAAACGTGTTTTTACCCTGAGCTATCCACCTATTCATTCTATTCACCATGTAGTAGCTAGTCAACTCGTCCGACCATCGGCTTGGCATTTCATCTGGGGTTCCTGCTATTACTGAAAGTGAGTTAAGAACTTTAAAGTTTCAAAGACCACTTTGGTGTAATGATCAAGAAGTTGAATGTTAACCAAGAGGTCGCGGGTTCCCCGCACTCTACCAACATTAATTGTGTGCATGATCATGTCTGTTTGTACTGGTCTGGGTGTCATATGTATTTATATAAGTTTCATTTGTAATCCCACTCTTGATTCTGATATCTGTAACACAAGTGCTTTAGCTACTTACCACGGAGTCTGATCAATGTATGTATGTGATGTTGTTGAAAAACAAAAGTTAAAGATACTTTAGTCAACTGATTAAAATCGCTACAATCGAGTTAAATTTATTTTATGCAAACTTAACATAAGCATGTCCTTTGCTCGAAAGTTGTCTGAATGAAATTGCTTCAAGCAACAACACCGCCTAAATTGTACAACTTCTGTAAAATTGATAATTTGTAATCATCTTTATGTGTGGTATGCAATAAAGAATATTATAAGTACCTATCTTATCTATTTAAAATTTGAAAAACCCTTTAAAAGCCGGTGAGCTTCAACGGTGGGACGAATTTCGACTTAGCTAAGACCTACCCTTCCTAATTAACTACCCTTCTTAATAAAATGTCCTTTAACCAAAGGTTGTCTGGAAGAGATCGCTACAAGCGATGAGACCGCCTGAATTGTAAACCTTTTTTAGTTAAACTGGTCTGTAATTTTTGATTTGTGTTGTACAATAGTGTTCATCGAACTACCGCGATCAAACTTTTCTATCGAATACAAAAAACGCATTGAAACATGCCACAGACACACAAACAGAAAAGGGATCAAACTTATAACACCCCTTTTTCGTGTCGTGAAGGTGAAAACTCGAAGATTGTGCAATAAAGATTAAATAAGTAAATCACTTTTTGTAAAGGTAACTTACCGAGTCCCAAAATGGTACACCATTTTGTTATTCGAAAGCACTGATATGCGAAATCCATTTTTCCAAGTTAAATTATTTATTCCTACCAAAAAATTGTTTAAAAGTGTTTACCAAACTTCAATTAAATTTAACCAATTAGTTTGTGCAAATTTTACTGCTGTGCTACAAATTAATTTTAATTTAATATTTGCTATTAAACCAATTGGTATGGTCTCTACCATAAAATCCACCATGAAAATAATGTTGTTTAAAGTATATTATTATTGAGAGTAGGTGATTTTTGACAGAGGAAATGCACCTATACTATACTAGGTACATAAGAAATATGAAATAATTATAAATAATAATAAGAAATACAGAAATAGGTACATCAGAAAGTTACAAGGAAAATAACTTTCTCATTCTCAGAAGCATCTACGTCTCAAGTTTCAAGGTGAACAGCAAGAAGATAACTAGGTGTAAATAAAATTTCTCCATCAAATTTGAAACGAATTAAGGAATAATGTCTAGAACAACAAATTATAGCTTAACCAATACTTTATTTTTGAAAAGACAACACTTAAAAAATTCTTTTCGGCTCCGGTTATCGGGAAGGATCCTTTATCCTTTATCCTTCCCGATAACCGGAGCCGAAAATATTTTTTTAAGTGTTGTCTTTTCGTAATTAAAAAAATAGCGTTGTGAACGCACAAAAATACTTAACAAATAAAACAATACTTTATTGATCGTAATTTTAAGCTTACACCATAATAACGTATTGTTATTGGAAATGTAGGTACCTAGCTTACTAGGATTGAAAACGTAGGTATAGAAATATATTTTTTAAGATAAAAATAAAAAACTTGCTCTGGTATGTTGTATGCGCTCTGTGTTTTTTTCTTCTTTATTTAGGAAAACAAACAGCTGTGTTATAATAGTGCATAAAACTTATAAAACCAAGCGTCGTTCTTTAGCCAAACAGTTTTCACAAGTAGTTATACAATTATGTTGTTGACGAGACGTAGATCATAAGCGCATTTACAAATTTAAATTCACTAAATTTATATAAAAAGAAAGTAAGAACTTTTGATCTCGACTCTCGTGTTTGTCTTTTCCATCTCCAATACTCCACAAGTTAGTGTCAGGCGCCATCATGCTATGGAGGTTATTCAAACCTTCAACATTTGGTGGTCACTTAAGATTCTTACACTTAGGTCATTTTAAGGCACCTATAGGAGACCTGGGTGTAGTCTAGTGTCCAGCGCCGTACTGTCCCATGTCTCCATAAGCGCCCAGGTCCCAGTTCCCCTCGACCTGGAAATCGAATGAAAGGGGTATAGGTATGTTTTTTTATTTAAGCTTTATTGCACAACAAAATTATGTACAAAAGGTGGACTTAACGCCGTAGGGCATTCTCTACCAGTCATACCTTTGGGCTAAGCAGAAATTATTAGTGGGCGGTGCGACAAAATAAATAAAAGAGTAAAAACAAAAATAATAATAATAAATATGACGAACTGTGTAAGAAAGATCTACGATGACGGTTGCGATAAAGTAAATAATAAATATATAAATAAATATTTCACAACAATCACACCAATTCTCTAGTCCCAAATTAAGCTACGAGGCTTGTGTTATGGGTACTAGATAACGGATAAACATACTTAAATACTTTTTTTTTGTAAATAAATACATATTATACATAGAAAACACCCAGACCAGTACAAACACAAGAAAGATTGTATCTAATGTAAATCAAAGTTGAAAAGAGGCAATGACATGAAACTAACTTCACTTCTTCTTCTCAGCACTAGCCCAAATCGACCCGAAGCAGTGGTAAGGTCATTTTATAAGTTGGATTTAGACGTGTATAAGTGCCCCATACTAATATTATAAACTAGTGGCTACCCGCGACTCCATCCGCTAGGAACTTTGTAAATGTTAGAAAGAAATAGAAATATTTATTTGCTTAAAACATGGTTGCAATAGGTGGTAGGTACAGATACAATAATTCACCTCACATTTTACCAAAAATTATGGCATGCAAATTGTTCGTAATAGTAACATTAAAAATATAATAATTATAGGTCCACCTAAAGCCACACTTACATGATTATTTTAGCAATTATGAATTAAAAAAAATGACAAAATCTGATAAAATAATTCAAATTAAATAAAATCCAGAATAAAATAATAAAAAATAGCACATTTAGACATTTCAAAATTAAGTTAACCGAGTTTCTCATTGAAAAATGCTATTATACCGTTAATGAATACCTGCTGGACCCAGAAATAAATAATTAAATTTGTATAATTTCTTAAGAGTTTGTATATGTTAATAGTAATAAAATAATGAATGATTAAAATTATAGTTTATTAAAAAATTCTGTACCTATGTTTATGAAGGAATAAATAAAAGGATTATGATTATGATTAAAAAAAAAATTCGTTACATAAGAAACAAACAAAACCTTGCAACCTCTTGGTTTTTTTAGAAGTCCGACATGTGGACCACTGCACCAAGCGGTCGTCATAATGGGATGTCTGTCTGTGTTTTATCAGCTAAACTACTCAACCGATTTGGATGAAATTTGGTGCTCTTATAGAGTGGAGCTTGCGAAAGGACATATGATAGTTTTTATCCTGATATTGATTTTAAAATGAGCAGAAACAAATTAAGCTTAATGACCGGCCACTGTCAGCTCTTGAGCTGTTATTCGGCAGAACCAATTTGGCTAAGATTTGGAACATTACTTTTTATACCGTAAAATTTCACAGTTCCTCTGGGATATGTAGAAAGTAGTCTCATCGTCAGCCTATATACGTCCCACTGCTGGGCACAGGCCTCACCTCAACTACGACGCGGTGCGAGCCATACTCCACCACGCGGGCTCAGTGCGGATTGGTGGAGGGGTGTGTGTAAGGTAAGTGAGAAACCTTACTGTCAGATGTTATGAAGCCGCCCGAGGGCCTCCGACCAGACTTAACGACTAATGTCTATCGATATTAACC